>CM040427.1:91392197-92592197 GCA_022702705.1 Papilionanthe hookeriana x Papilionanthe teres | reverse complement strand
AAATTAAACTTTAAAAATTCATAACTTCAAAAATACATTTCAAAAATTCACCAAATTGATTTTGGGACTTCTCTGATATCAGAGGAGTCTAAGTAAAATAAAATTGGAAGTTTCTAAAAATTTTCATTTCTAAGCATATTTTAATATTTTTAATAATTTAAAAATAATAAAAATCATAAAAATAATAAAAATCATAAAAAATATCATATTTGGTCCCCTAATCACTAAGGAACCAATCAAATATTTTTCCTAAGTTTCTAGGTTAAGATATTTAATTTCAAAGCCTTAAAACAATTTTTGAATTAAAAAAAATGTATTTTCTAGCCTTCCCACTAAATTAGTTCTAATAAATCAAAGAAAAATCATAAAAATGTAAAATTTGTTTCTCTGACTTTCTTGAGGTTAGAGAGATCTTTGAAAAATATAAAATTCATTTTTCAACTTTTATTTTATTTTATAATTAATTAACACTCCAAAGCTTAAAATAATTATAATAAATAAAATATAATTCAAAAAATCACCAAAATTGGTCCAAGTGGTCTTCTAGTAATTAGGAACATCTCATAATTTTCTTAAGGATAGAAACTTTACCTTGGTCATGTTGGTGAATTTTTTTGAAAACCCCTTTTTTCCATTAAAAATAATTATATAAATAAATTAAATTCAGAAAAATCATATTTTCTCCTCTAATGTCTTAATTGACATGTGAGTGAAGTGGCATAAAAATTTTAAGTTCATTTAAGCTTAATTTAATGAATTATAAAATAAATAAGCTTAAAGGGGCATAAAGGTAATTAAAAGATTTTAACCCCTAACTAAAACTTTAGGTTTAATCAAAATGGGGGTAAAATATCTGATTTTAATTTTCTCTCAGATGATTGAAACTTTGAGAAATTAAATGGTAGGAACCCATTAATCACTTTAATAAACCAAAAACGAAACCTTAATTAATTAATTAATTTAAATTTTGGAAGATTAATTGAAATTGAATTATTGAAATGGGGATATAACTTAAGAGGATATTGATTCTTTAATTTAAAAATCCCTAAAATAAATCATATAATAATACTTAACTCTTAAACTTAAGAGGATAAGTGGAAATAATAATTAAATGATTAAAAGTAAATAATTCTTAATTTAATTAAAACCTACACCATTAAATAATTTAATAATTGATTAAAACTTAAAATGTTAAATAATTAAAATGTAAATTATAATATTTGAAACTAATTTAAAATCATTTAAAAACAAACTTAAATCAAATTACAAATTTTAAATAATTTTAAGACAACTTACCTTAAAACATAATGTAAAAATTAAATTAACTAATATAATTAATCCAAATTAAATCATCAAAATTTAATAAATAATTTGAACATCATTCCAAACTTAAAATCATTGATTAAAATTTCACAATTAAATCACATTAAAGTAAATCATCAACTTTAACTTCAAATCATTAAAATCTTTAACAAATTAACTTGCCCCTGAAAGCTTTAAATTATTATAACTATTAAATGAAGTGTTAAGTGAAATGTCACTTCACTCATAGGATAATCAAACATCCTAATTCACTGAGCAAGGGAATAAAACTTGACTAAATCCTTGGATGATTAATTCACCTGTGTAGTTAAATTCACTTGGACTCAAGACTGTCCCAGAGGTATTGAAAAGATGTTTAGGATTTGTTCTAAGCACTTCCTCAATACGATGGGTAGTTTTAAAGAACAATTGAACTTAATTGTTCTTTAATGAAGAAAATCATCCTTAACCAAAATCAAGAGCCTAGACGTGATAGGAAATGACTAGCTATAGGATTAGGATTCTGGTAGACAACCAAAACCCTTCCTTTAGTCTTTACCTAGGTACTTGTTGAAATATTTAAATGCTTTAATATGTGTTTTAAAGTGTAGCTTGGAATGACGGGAGGACCCTCCAGGTACGCTTTTATGTTATTGCAATTTACTCTATTGCATTTTCTTTACCTACGCTGCACTTTACTTTTCTTGCATGTTAAACAAGACTGTTGCATGAAAACCAAAACCTTTAGGATAGTCCCTAAACTGAAACCAAAACTAAATTAAAAGTCACTACAAGATAAAATTCACCGCCACAACATTCAAAATATAAAACAATTCAAAATTTAATCACGAACAGAACAACAAAACTACAACCTTAACTAAATTAAAATGTCTTGTTGGATGATCGGGAATACCTCGGATGATGTAACCTACGTGTTGCTAACGGGATTTCCCATGGTCTAAATGAAAGTGTGGAACTCATTCAGTTGAGTTTGGAAAATTCATCTGGACTAAGTGAATCCGATAAAAATAACGATGCCGGAAGGATGGAACCGTGGGATCATAACCGGTGTTGTTATAATCAACATTAAGATTCCCCTAATAAAACATTAAAGACATTTGGATTTTAAAACTTTTCTAAACCAAAACACTTCTCTTATCTTTTGATTTATGACTTCTAAAACCAAACCTCAGCAACAACGAGGAGCTTGGAGCATAGTGGGCAGCACGGCCATCGTTATCAGCAAAACATGTGTCTACTTTAGCAAAACCATTCTTAGAAATAAATAACAAAACCAAAGGATTTCGAGGTAGTTTGCCTAGTGCAACATAAATTCTTAACTCTTCGTTAGGCATTTGCATAATCATGTTATGTAAATTAAGCCCTAGCCGGTCTTAGGATTCCGAGGTAGTCGTTTGGTACGACATAAACCCTCACATCTTCGGGCTATTTGCATGATTGTGTCATACAAATATAAGTTCTAATTAATTAAAATTGGCAAGATTGCAACATTAAATAAATTCCCAAGTTGAAGCCAAACAATAGGATAGTTTGGGAAGTTGCCAAGATTCTTCTTGGATCCTCAGCTTCTTCTACTTCTCTTTCTTTGGACTCTCAAAATAAACTGTTCCAAATTTGAGCTAATCTCTTTTGAAATCTCCAAAATCCAATTCATTTGAAAACCTTAAACTTTGAAATTCTTGAGAGCAAAACCACTGATCATTATCGAGAGTTTTCTTAAATGATTCCCGTCATTTAAGATGTAATTAACTATAGGGGCTTGCCCTTATAGGGAACTTTAAGATCCCAGGTAATATAAACCCTGCTTAATTCCTTTATATTAAGGAGGGGAATTTGTCGGCTTATAAAATTGGTTCACAGACCAAACAGATGTCACAAATCTTCTAGTTTATTTAATCAAGCCTCATCATCAAGCAGTGTGTCTATTCTTAAGGATAGATACGCGGTTTGTGGTGTGGTGCTCGTTTATATAAACTATTTGGGATGTGAGATCGGTTTAATTTCATATCTTAAAATTTTCAAACTTAAAATTATTTTTAAAATTAAATGCTACTTTCAAATTATATATATATATATATATATATATATATATATATATATATATATTTATTTAAATTAAATTTAAAATCTAAAATTCGCCGACAATTTCTTTAGGCGACCCCCTTTTTCAATACACATAACTTAAAAATATGACGACACCAGCAAAATGGAGTGATAGGTGGACCAATTGATGGTAATCAATCAGGACAGACCAATTCACTTCCTGTCTACAAAAGATCCAGATCTTTTTATTAGAGTTAGCAAAGTGAGAAAAGCCAGAGAGTTTACTGATAATTCTAGCTGGGTACTGGTGTACTAGAGGTTCTAGGATGGCAATGCACCAAAGAGAATGTTTTTTGGTTAGGTAAAGAAGTCTTTTTAATGATAGAGGGTGAGAAACACCTCTAATATTCCAACAAAGAAAGTTTATCATGGAGAGATTGGGGGGGGGGAGAGGGATGTGTGGGAGTTAGATCCAGTTCTACCCCTTGTGAAAGGGGAGAGATCTCAGGTGTCTGTTTGGAGGTGGAGATGGTTAGTTTTTGAGCTTCGGATTTTTTTT
Organism: Papilionanthe hookeriana x Papilionanthe teres; assembly: GCA_022702705.1. Taxonomy (NCBI): domain Eukaryota; kingdom Viridiplantae; phylum Streptophyta; class Magnoliopsida; order Asparagales; family Orchidaceae; genus Papilionanthe; species Papilionanthe hookeriana x Papilionanthe teres. Next base: position 92,588,272 of record CM040427.1, on the reverse strand, counting down.
TCTTTTTCTTTTAAGCTATCTGGATCTCCCAAGAAATGCCCATGGAATGTTGTAATTCTTAAGCGGGGAGGACCTGAGGGATGTCAGCTTCCTCAATCAACTGTGGTAGGACAGCAGGAGGTTTAGAAGGTGAAACAGGGCAGAGAGGAGTGATTGGTGGGGGTGTGGTAGAGTAATTGGAAGTGGATAGAAGTTGGGTGGGTTTAGTAGGGGTTTTAATGGGGCTTATAACAGGACCTTCAACACTAACAGGTTGTGGAGGAGGAGGTACCCCAAGGGATGGGGTGAAGTTTAGGGTGGGAATGAGTGGGAATGGGGTGGGGTTTAAGGTCAAGGTTTCAAGAGGGGATCACCATCAGCAATGGTAGATTTTGCAAGAGCAATTTCCCTTGAGGGTATCACTCTAGTAGCTTTAGCAGTGCTTGAGGAAGAGGGGTGCTGTGTCTGACTATTAGCAACAGTACCAACTCCAGGTCTGGGACTTGTTTTCTTTGGGGGAGGGTGAAGCCTGTAGCATTTCTCTATGGTATGGCCAAACATTTTCCAATGAGAGCAGTAATATGGCTTCTACTGCATAATGATTTCCTGTCAGCAGCCATCAGAGGCAGATCCCACCCAGATTTTCTTTATTTCAGGTAAGGAGATATCCCTTTCAATTTGGTTCCTTGCGGCCTCAGGCTTGGCTTTGTTGAAGGTGGAAACATCCATCATCAAGGGGGTACCAATTGCTCTACCAATCTGGAAAAGGGTGTTCTGATTAAAGAATCTGTAAGGGAGATTGGGGAATTGAAAGCAGATTGGCACAATTGGGGGTTCTTTACGCTGATCAAAATATGGTGTCCATTTAAGGAGCTTCATTTCCATGCCTGCAATAGTGACCATTTGCTTGGAAAAAAGTCTAGCATAATCCTCCTCAGCGGTGAGGTCGATGAGGAGATGCCTCCCATCCAAAAGCCCCTTTTTCCAGTTACCAATGAAAGTCAGAGAATCAAAGAAAGCTCTAACCAGCTCCATCTTAGGATGGCCAAGTGCAAATTTTCCAATCAGAGTGAGTTTGAATTTAGCATTTAGAGCCTCCAATTCCAAGGTCTGAGAAAAAAATAGTTGGGCATCCTCTTTTAACACCAATAGGGTTAATGTAGGGGCAAGAAACCTTGCCAGCTGTAGCATCATGAAAGAACTGAGGGAAGACCAGCTGGGCAGGGTCTTTAAGGGGGGAGGGTCCTTTGCCAACCACTCCTGCATAAGTGGCCTTGGCCCACTCTAAACTAGTAGAGAGCTCCACAGGGCTAGCCATTAATGCATAGCAGGAAGCAGACCAACTCCAACAAGGAGAGAGAGTTAGGTTACTCCCAAAAAGAGCCAAAATACACCAGGCTCCAAGCAGAAAGGATCCATAAGAGATCTCTACAAGGCAGCACCAATGTAACTGTAACACACAACCAAACTTGATCTCAGAAAGGGACCAATCACTTAAAATAACCAGAGAAAAAAGCAGTAAGAAATCCAAAGTAATCCAGCTCATAACCAAAGAACACAGATTCAGCAGAGGGAACTTCACCAAGCAAACCAATGGAACAGTAAATGTTCGATAACACAGAGCCCGGGAAAAGGGGTAAATGCTTCAATCAAAACTACCCGAGGCACCAACCACCTACGGTCGGTCCAGGGCGACCGACCAAGGAAGGGAGCTTACCGGGTGGGGAAACGAGCGACGACGCCGGGGGTCAACCCACGACCGCCGAACCACTACAGAGCAACCTTAGCAGACCTCCATATGCTTATATATATATATATATATATATATATATATATATATATATATATATATATATATAGTAGAATGATTTATTGGGACATTTGCCTACAAACCACACAATTCTTATAGATTTTACATATCCAACATATAAACTTTTGATTTTCACATTTTTACCAGCCAAATATTTCATATCACATCATAAGTACCACTATTTTAACTTTTAGAAAGTGAAATTCAGATAAGGATAAGGTTACAAATGTAAAAAAATAAAGTATTGGTGTTAGATATGGATAGGAATGTAGATCTTCCTATTTTATTTTCCTCAGAATCTGAAAACTCACTTCTTCTTAAAAAGGAAATTAACAACCATCCATTGATCTCCATTGTTGTATGCAAAAAGCTCAGCTACAGAAATGAAGAAAGTTCTCCAATAAGCAATCCATTTCCTGCCTGAATCCTTTCCATAAGTGGCCTCCATTATGGGTCTTATAGCATCTGCTTCCTTATCCATTCTCCTCATCCATTCTTCACTTGTCCTTGAATAATGCATCCCATTAATAAGCTAATGGTTGACCACAGAAACATCATCCTGGAAATATAGCAGCAGGATAGAAGATGGCATTGTTCCACCACCGAAAAAATACCTTGTAATCCAGTCATCATCATTTATATCCTCAAAATGGTAAGCAAATGTTTTGTGGAAAAAATGATGAACAAAAAGTAGACTTTCAGGCTTCATCCATTTGGATATTTTGTTGAGGAGTGCCTTATAGTTCTTCATGTGCTCAAACATCTCTATCGATATAATTCTATCGAAAGATGTATCCATTTCATGTTTGCTGACGTCTGCAACGACGATTTCTACATTCGAGAGTTGATGTTCCCTGCACTGCTCATCAATATAAGCTTTCTGCGTTTTCGAGTTGCATATCCCGGTAATTTTGCAATTTTTTTATTTCTTTGCAAGATACAAAGAGAGAGAACCCTAGCCACATCCTAAGTCAAGGATTGATTGGCCATATTCTATCTGAGCTCTTCCACAATAAAGATCAAACATTGCAACCTCAGCATCCTCTAGTGTGCTTGTACTGTCTTCAATGTAACAACAACTATATTTGAGATTCTTCCCAAGAACAAGTCAGAAAAATGTTGTCGGCAGCTCATAATGCTGTGATTTAGCCTTATCAGTCTCCACGGCTATTGGCATTTCTTCCAGAGCGTTCTTGAAGTGGAGGAGTTGGGAGAGCTGGAGATGGGCGGATGGGAGGTAGCCGAGGCGGAGGCAGGTGGCCAGGAGCACGCATGTCAGCCTCCGTACGACGGCGTCCGGCAAGATGTTTCTTTTGAGGGAGACTAGAAAAGCTCGCACCGCCGCATTGTACGGAACTTGGACCGGTGTTGCCATCTCCTCCCAACCTTATATATATATATATATATATATATATATATATATATATATATATATATATATATATATATATATATATATATATATATATATATATCAAACCGGTTAGCAAGGGAAGCCAAGTCATCTTGCGTTAGCGGAATCTCTACTTCCCCTCCCCCCACCCCTCTCCTTCTTGCTTGGCTGGAGATCGGATGGCTTTACCCCACCTCGGAATCAATTTTAGCAATATTGATAGTGCCCCTTTGGTTTGATGGTAATGAGGATGATACTCATAGGATTGTTTGTTTTGTTTATATATATATATATATATATATATATATATATATATATATATAAAATTTATATATATATATACATATATATATTTCCATTTTCTTTTGCTCCTTCTTTTCTTTTGGTTGGAGATGTTTTGGAAGAGAACCCATAGGATCTTTTGTGTTAGATGGGGCTCTCCTCTCCCCCTGTTTTGTACTCCAAATTTTATCTAACATTTAGGGAGCCATGAGTTGCTCCTTCCCCTATATATATATATATATATATATATATATATATATATATATATATATATATATATATATATATATATATATATATATATATATATATATATAAATGATGAAGGAGGGTGCTCTGCTAGGATTTCCTTGGCTCCCATGGTGGCGATGACCTGGTGGAGGCTTGCTATTGGTGTGGTAGCGCTCCTGGAAGGCAGGCTTGTTGGTGGTTTTGGTGGGCTGAGGTTGTCTGCTACTTTTTCCCCTTCCCGGGCTCTTGATTTTCAAATCTTTTGGTCTGGTTACTGTTGGATTGGTTGGTTGGGTTTTTGTGGTGGTGGCTGTTGCCGGCTATATGGCACAACAACTGGACCTGGAAACTAACATTCAGTGGTCTAAAGTCACTTTTACTAGTGTTGTTGGCAACAGTAAAAATGTGGAGTCCAACCCTGAAGGAACTTTCTTCCCACAATACCTCCATGATGCAGCTGCAGGAAGGTCGACCTGCCCTTTTGTTCATCCAACTAGAACCAAAGATGGTGAGCTTGCTGTCTTTTTCTCTGACCAGGACATTGAGCAACTGAATAATGAGGTGAAGCTCACTCTTATTGGAAAGTTTGCTCTAGGACACCCAAGAATGGAACTAGTAAGGAGGTTTTTTGAGTCTCTACAATTTGTTGGCACCTGGAAGCTGGGTCTACTTGATGTTAGACATCTTCTTATTTAGTTGTCTACTGAGGAAGATTTTACAAGGCTGTTTGCAAAAAAGGCTATTATCATTGCTGGTTCCGAAATGAGAATATTCAAGTGGACTCCTTAGTTCAACCCCAAAAATGAGCCTCCAGTAGTTCCCATCTGATTTAAATTCCCCGAGCTCCCTTTCAGATATTTTAACCAGAATGTCCTTTTAGCATTGCTAAAGCTATTGGCACTCCTTTGAGAATGGATAATCCCACCAAGAATAAGGCTAGACCTGCTGCTGCAAGGGTTCTAATAGAGAGAGATGTTACACTCCCTGAAATTAAAAGGCTTTGGGTAGGTTCTGATTGGGAGGCCTACTGGCAGGATGCTATAATGGAGCAGCAACCATATTACTGTAATCATTGCAGGATGTTTGGACACACAGTTAATAAATGTTATAGACTCCACCCTCCTTCAAGAAAGCACACTGAGGTGCCTCCCCAGCCTGCTTCACTTTCTGCTGGTTTGCTTGGGCCTGTCCCACTAATTGTGAATTCTTCCCCCCATCCGACTCTCACAAAATCTTTACCCCCTCCTCTATCTCCACCTCATCTCCCTTCTACTAGCTTACCCAAACTTGACCCTCTTATGGGAAACTGCCCCCTTCCCCCTCAAAACACTCTACCTTACTTGGTACTGCTGAACTATTACCTCCCCTTTGTTCAGCCTCCTCTTCAGTTCACCCTCTTCCTTCACCTTCAGACTGTTCACCTTTATCTGTCTTACCTTCTCATAGTCCAACTCCTCCCCCCCTCTTCCCCCCTCCCCCCACCCTCAACCAACCCATCAGAATTTGATGTTTCAACCTCTTCCTCCCTATCTTCCCCATCCCATCTGACTGCTCTCCTCTGGGTAGGATGTGGGAGGAAGTCTTTCCTGTTGCTATCACCTCCCCCCTTGCTTCCTCTGATTCTGCTGCTTGTGAGAATAAATTAGTTGAGGGAGAGTGGCATGTCATTACTCCCAAAAAGAAAAGAAAAAACAGTAAAGAACTCCTCAGACTCCACCCTACCCGCTCTAATGAAGAGCTGGATTCCCTCCTGGCAGCTGCACCCCAGGTGAATACTAGAGGGAGAACCAGATCAAAATCTCAATCATCTATTTACCCCCCAGCACAAAATTCCAATGATTAACATCCTTTGTTGGAATATTAGAGGGGCTGCTCACCCCTCATCCCTCCCAAGATTACTTAACCTTAATAGAAAGTACAAATTCTGGTGCATAGTCCTCCTTGAACCCATGGTCCACAAAAAACCTGAGAAAATTCTCCTTAAATTCCCTAGCTTTTCCCACTATTCAAACATTAGTAATAAAATTTGGTTTTTCTGTAGATATGAACTCAATTGGTCAGTACTGCTGGACCAAAGGCAACTCCTTCACATTTCAATCTCTCTTCATGGTATGCAAGGAGTGGCTTCTTTCATCTATGTTAGTTGTTCTAAAAATGATAGACTGGAGCTGTGGTCTTCTTTACACTCTATTGGAAAAGATCTGGACTCTCCTTGGTTAGTTGGGGGAGACTTCAATTGTATCTCCAACTCTGCTGAAAATTTGGGAGGGAGACCACCTAATCTCACTATCATGAATGATTTCTGCAGTAATATATCTCATGCTGGTCTCTTTGATTTGGGTTTTTCTGGTCCAGACTTTACTTGGAGGAGAGGTAGGCTGTGGGAGAGACTGGACAGATTCCTGGTGAATGGCAGCTGGCAGTCCCACTTTCTCCACACCTTTGTGACCCATCTTCCCATTGCTGGTTCTGATCACAGACCTTTACTCATTACCATTACTTCTCCTCCCTCTACCTGCAAGCAGTCCCCTTTCAGATACCTCAATTTTTGGTCAGCTAATGACTCTTTGCTTGCTATGGTGGCCTCTTTGTGGTCTGGGATCTCTCATCCTGATCATTGGACTAGACTTTGCCTACTGCATCAGAAGGTGGGCAAGGGCCTCAAAAAGTGGAGCTGGAAGTGTTTGGAGATGTTTTCTCTGCTGTGGATGTTGCAAACAGGAAAGTTGCCCAATTAGAAAAGGATGCTTTGGATGATGAGTCCCTGGATGGAATTCTTCTTCAAGCCCAGGAGAATTTACTCACCACCACCAATATTCAGGAACTCCTTTTAAAACAGAAGGCAGCTGTGAATATTTTTACTGATGGAGATAAGAACACAAATTTTTTTCATGCTCATATCAAATATAGGAGAAGATGCAATACTATTCATAATATCATTTCTGCTGATGGAACTCCCCTCACTGATAATACTGCCATTGCTCTTGATGCTGTCCAGTACTACCAAAATATTTTTAACCAACCCCAGCTTGAGAGAACCCAGTTTGACAAATCATTGTTTGATCAGGATGCCCAGTTCATCAGAAATATTGATTTGTGTCACACCCCTAATGAGCAGGAAATCTGGGCTGCCCTTTCCACCCTTGATAGTTCCAAAGCAACAGGTCCTGATGGATTCACTGCAGACTTCTATAAGAAAACTTGGAGCATTATAAAGATTGATGTGATATATTCTATTCAGACTTTCTTCCAGGGGTAAGACATTCCATACTATTTCAATCATTCTAATATAGTATTAATTCCTAAATCTGCTAAGGCTGAATCCTGGAACCATTACAGGCCAATTAGTCTCTCTTCTATTATAAGCAAGACCATCAGCAAGATCCTGGTTTCTAGATTGCAGCCTCTTTTGGATAAAATTATATCTCCCAGCCAATCTGCATTTGTTCATGGTCGATCTATTACTGACAATGTCCTTCTGGCCCATGAAATGCTTTTGAATTTGGATAACATTTGTAGAGGAGGTAATCTCATTTATAAGCTGGACATCAGCAAGGCCTATGACACTTTTCATTGGGAATTCCTCCTGGAAGTTTTATCTGCAAGGGGCTTCTCTGGGCAGTTTTGTAATCTTATTCACAGATGGCTCCAATTTAACAGCCACTCCATTCTTATTAATGGTCAATCATGGGGAATTTTCATTGCTTCTAGGGGTCCTAAGCATGGAGACCCTTTGTCCCCCTCTCTTTTCATTTTGGCCATGGATTATTTCTCCAGGGTGCTCAACTCTCCTAATCACTCCCAGCACCACTATAGATACCATCACAAGTCCAATATACACATTTCCCACCTCATCTATGCTGATGATGTGATAATTTTTTCCAATGCTCAAAAGAATGCAGTTAAGAACATACTGAAATGTCTTCAACATTTCCAGTCTTGCTCAGGTTTGCATTTCAATGCTGATAAGTGCCAGCTGATCTGTCACAATAGAATGTCACTTAGTCATAAAAATTGGCTTCTTGAGTTTACTAGTTTCAGAAGTTCCCCAGGCCCTCTAATTTATCTTGGTGTTCCATTACTTAAAGGTAGAGTTAAGCAGACTCACTTTGACTCTATTCTACAAAAGATTCACATTCAACTTTCTAGCTGGTCTCATTCCTTCTTATCAAGTGGAGGGAGGATCACTCTCCTTAAAAGCATTCTCACTACCTTCTCATCTTACACCCTCCAGATGATAGCTATGACTAAATCTACTCAGCTGCAGATGGAAAGACTTTTTAACAGATTCTTGTGGTAACGAAATAGGAAGCAAATACATTGGACTTCTTGGCAAAAGGTTGCCAAACCTATTTGGGCTGGGGGTATTGGTGTTAAAAGCCTGAAACAGATCTCTCAGATTAACCACTATAAGCTGTGGATCAGGTTTCAATCTCAGAATTCACTTTGGGTAAAATTCTTGATGGGTAAGTATTGTAGAGACATTCACCCAGCTTTGGTCTCCAGAAAGTTGGGAGATTCTAGAGTTTGGTCCAACATGCTTAAGGCAAGACCCCAGGCTTGTAATATGTTCCCATGGGAGCTGGGTTTTGGTTAGATCTCTTTTTGGTTGGACAGATGGTGCCCTGAGGACTGGCTCCTGCCAGCCCCTAATGTCACTAAAGCCTCCCAGCTGAAAGTTGCTGACTGCTGGATCAATGGAGAATGGTCTCTTCCCATGCTCAATTCACTTTTCCAACCCAATTCTGCTAAGCTTGTGGCTACAATCCCTCTGCAACCATCCAGACCTGAAAGAATCAGTTGGGCAGCATATAAATCCCAAATCTTATCTAAAGCCATTTACTCCATGTTGTTCCAGTGGCAGGCTTCTCCTAGGGACATTGCCATATGGAATAAATATCTAACTCCCTCCATGTCATTTTTTTGCTGGAAACTGCTCCACACTGTTCTTCCCACTGATGATCTTCTCAAGTTAAAAGGTTTGAGGGGACCTTCTTGCTGCAGATTGTGTATGAAGAGTGAGGAATCCTCTACCCATCTTTTTGAATGTCCTCTCTCTCAACAACTTTGGGCTTACTGCACTAAGTTCTTCAAGATGAATCTTATTTGTCTTTCGTGGATGAGCCTCTCTACTTGCTGGATAGAGTGGCAGGAAGCAAAATTGGGGGAAGTCCCATATATTATTGCCTGGTTTATATGGATGAGCAGGAACAACTCCACCTTTGATGATGATACCCCTTGTGCCAAGAGAGTGGCTAGAAATAGTCTCTCTTACATTGCCAAGTTAATCAATTGGAAAGGATATCCTAATTTCTGCTCTCTCCCTCCAGCTGCTGGGAGGGTGCTTCCTACCATCACCTTTGTGGAGTGGAAAAACCTTGTCTACCCCTATATCAAGGTAAATACTGATGGCAGTTTCTCCCCTCAGGGAGCTGGGGTGGGGGGTGTTTTCAGGAACTATAGGGTTAAATGCATAATTTTCTTCCAGATCCCTATTATTGCTGTAGATGCCCTTGAGGCTGAATTCATTGCAGCTTACTGGGCTTTCAAGGTAGCTGCACACTTTCAATGGTCCTCCCTGATTGTTGAGGTGGATTCTTCTAATCTATTTCAATCCTTAGTTGAAGCTGACTCCCTCCCTTGGAATCTCCAACAATGGATAGATAAAATATCAGACTTCAAGAGAAACTGCAACTACTATTTTCAGTTCATATACAGAGAGGGCAACCTTCCAGCTAACTAGTTAGCTAGGGAAGCCAGGTCTACTTGTACCAGCAGAATTTCTAACTCACTTGCTCCCCCCCTCTCCTTCCTACTTGCTGGTGATCAGATGCCTTTTCCTTATCTCAGAATGAATAAACCACAGCATGGAATAGTTTTTTAGCTTGTGGAGGCTGTGCAGGTCATCTTTTTGGACTTTAACTGCCTCAGCTCTAACAGAAACTGAATTTAGTAAAGAGGATTTGGTCTGTGACACATCTCTGGTTTTCCTTCTTTGGTTTTGGCTCACTTTTCTTTCTTCTATTTTTGTTTGGTGGACTTGTATTGTGGATGAGGAACCCCATAGGTATACTTATGTTTTTTTTTATTAGGTGGGGACCCTCTCCCTTCTTTTTTGTATCTTTTGCCTTTAGTAACATGTATGGAGCCATATGTTGCTCCTTCCTTTAAATATATATATATATATATATATATATATATATATATATATATATATATATATATATATATATATATTCTTAAGGATCAAATTTTATTGCTTCTTGATAGTTCTATTACATCTGATATGAGGAATAGAAAGTAAATACCCATTTAAAAGAACATTAAAATCCTTAAGATAAGAAGAGGAAACATTGGATAAAGAATAAGCAGTGCAATTGATTTCCATGGATGAAGTAGCCCTTTTAGCAAGCCAATTTGCAGGTTGATTCCCTTCTCTATAGATGTGAGTCCAAATAACAGCATGAGAAGAAGCTAAGATACTGATCTTGTTAATCCAAATCTATAGGAACCAAGGAACCTTAGCTTTATGAAGCGAAATTTGTACTAAGGAGAGAGAATCCATTTCCATGTGTATGAAATTCTGATTGTTCAAAATTGCAGCTTTTAGTCCCCAGTAAGCTGCTATAGCTTCCACTTCAAGAGCATTTCCAGCTAATACAGGAGCAGAAATAGACCATAAGCATTTGCCTAAGTGATTCCTACAAAGCACACCAATTCCAGCAGAAGAAGAAGAGAAGCTACCATCAGAATTTATTTTAATCCATGGAATTTTAGGAGCTCTCCACATAACAAGCTGGAATCTGAGAGTAGTAGCTGAATTCTGAGATTGATAATGCTTCCTGATCTTAAGAAGATGAGATATACAATTTCTGCTAACCATTTGGGATGAAAAGATTTTATTGTTAAAAATAACATCAGTTCTACACATTCACACATACCAGAAAATGACCAATGGAATAAAAAATTCTGATGATAATTTCCAATCCTGCCAACAGGATTCAAGATCAGTCCAATGTTGGAATTTAGAAAGAGACCCATTGAAATCTAATACCTTCTTCCAGATTTCCTGAACAACTACACAATTCAGAAAAAGATGAGAAAGTATTTCCTCATTGGAGTGGAAGAAATGACACATAGAAGGACCACAAATTCCTTTCAGCTTTAAGATGCTATCAATTGGTAATAGCTTCCTGAATAACCTCCAGCAGAAAGAAGATATTGAAGGAGTGATAAATTTATTCCATAAGAGCTCCTCCCAGTCATTAATAGGCCAGTTATGACTAGAAAGCAAAATGAATTTTGACAAACTTTGTTTATGAGGATTCTTTGTAATCAATCTGTCTTGCTTGGATGGTTGAATAGGTATGGATAATATCTTCCTTTGAGTCTCTATATCAATAAAGTTTTGAAATTTGGAGACATCCCAACTTAACTGATTCCAACAATCAGCCACTTTATGTATAGATAAAGAACTATCAAATTGATCCTTTAATGAATCCTGATAAATCCAATTATCAAACCAAAAATTAATTTGACCATTCCCAAGTTCCCAAACAAAGAGATTCTCAGCATAATCTCTAACTTTTAACAAATCCTTCCAGTTTTTAGAATCACCATTCTTCATTTGAACTTGAGAGGGGTGAATGTTATGACAATATTTACCATGCATAAATTTGGACCATATTGAATTTTTTTCTCTAAATTTAATCCATTGCTTGCAATAGAAAGAAAAACTTAAATGCTGAAAACATTTAAAACCCATGCCGCCACTAGCAATAGGTTTACAAAGTTTATCCCAATTAGACCAATGCATTTGTTTGTGATGCCCTTCCCAAAGAAATTTGTTAAAAGTAACAGATAACAATTTCTGAGTGCTCTTTTTCATTTTAATCATTTGAAGAATGTAAAGAGGAAATGTGGTTAAAACACTCTTTAAAAGGGTCACTCTACCACCATTAGATAGAAAAGAATTTGTCCAACATTGAATTTGAGCAGTAATTTTATCTATCACAGCATCATAGTGAGAGAGTGTAATTCTTCCTTTATCTAGAGGAAAACCCAGATAAAGAAGGGGGATTTTTGCTTCCTTGAACCCAGTGAAATCAGTAATCCAGCTCCTAGACTTAACAGATTGAAGTTAACTTGATAAGAACTGACATTTGGCTTTATTAAAGGACATGCCAGAAACTTCTTCAAAATTATGCAAAAACTTCATCATGCATTTTATGGAATTCTTACTGCCATTACAGAAAATGATTACATCATCTGCATAAGTCAGATGACTTACCAACTGATTTGATCTATGTTGGAACGGAGTATATGGATGAATCTGCTGAGCTTGATTAATAAGTTTGGAGAGGTAATCAAATGCCAAAATAAAGATATAAGGAGACAATGGATCTCCTTGTTTAATACCTCTACCAGCACTAAAGAATCCTTGGCAGGCACCATTAATCATCACACTGTAATAATTATTTTGTAACCATCTGGAGATTAGATTGTAGAATTCCATACTGAAACCTCTAGAAGAAATCACCTTTAAGATAAATGACCAACTGATAGTATCAAATGCCTTGGATAGATCCAATTTGAAAATTAAATTATTACCCCTACAAGGCTTATCAAGATCAGTTAGTAATTCTTGAGCCAATAAAACATTCTCACATATATTTCTGTTTTTAATAAAGGCTGATTGATTTTCAGAAATCAAATCATTCATGAGAGGTTTGATTCTCTCCACAATGACTTTACTAATAATTTTGGAGAAGGTAGAAGTAATACTAATTGGCCTGAAATCCTGCCAACTATTCTTACTTCTATTTTTAGGAATAAGAAAGATAGATGAAAAAGCAAAGTATTTAGGAAGATCCATGCCAAGGAAGAAGCTTTGAACAACATCAATCACATCATTTTTGACTATGTGCCAAAAATTTTTATAGAACTCTGAAGTATAACCATCAGGACCTGCTGTTTTGTTTCCATCCAAGGAACTTACTACAGAAAAAATTTCCTTCTCATCAGGTGAACTAATAAGCTGTTGTTCATTCATCAGGTTTAAATCATTGTGCATAAGATTATCAGCAAAGAGCAAAGAATTAGTTGACTGAAAGGAGAAAAGCTTTTGAAAATAATCCACAGCATCATTAGCAATCTCTTTGGAATTAGATAACCAAACATTGTTAGCAGATTTGATTTTCAGGATGGTATTCAGTGCTCTTCTATAATTAATAACAGCATGAAAAAATTTTGAATTCCTGTCACCATGCAGAAAATGATTAGCAGAAGCTTTTTGCTGTAGAAACATTTCCTCTTGTAAAATGGCAGTATGCAACTTCTCATTAGCTTCCATAAGAATCTGTTCAGAAACATTCCCCTCATCTACCTCCTTTTCAATAACAACAAGTTCTTTTTCAGCATTTATAATATTGGTTTTCAAGTTCCCAAAAACATTCCAATTCAGGTGATTCAAGGCTTTAGATAATTTTTTTTGCAGCTGCCAGAGCTTCAGCATAGGGTTCCCAAAGCATTGATTAGAATTAATAATCCAGTTGTTTTCAACCACCTGATTACAAAGAGGATGAGAAGTCCAAACATTTAAGAATCTGAAACTACTTTGACTAACAACAGAAATCTGAGAAAACTTGATAAGAAGAGGAGTATGATCTGAACCCAATCTAGCCAAATGATGAACTTTAGAAAGATTAAACTTATCAAGCCAAGTTTGGTTGGTGAAGATTCTATCCAACCTTTCATATAAAGAACCTCTTTTCCACGTGTAAGGGGAACCTTCAAACCCAAGATCAAAAAGTTAGCAACCTTAATGTGATTAGAGAAAGCCAACATTTCATGTAAATTAGGATTCCTTCCTCCCTTCTTCTCACTAGGATGATTAATGCAATTAAAATCTCCCCCCACAATCCAACCTTCACTCATAGAATGACTAATACTTATTAGATTAGACCATAAGTCTTCTCTGCCTGCCATAGATGAAGAAGCATAAACAAAAGTGGCAAAGCCATTAAAATGCTCTAACTCAAAATGAAAATGTAAAAACTGAGAATGATCCTGAATGATATTAATTTGCAACTCCTTCCTACAGAACAACCAGATTTTATTTGAGGAATTAACAAAGAAGTTAAAACCAGGGAGCTTCTTAGTGAATCTGTGAAAATCTTTCCTTACTAAAGGTTCAAGAAGAACAATAACCCAGAACTTATGTATCCTGTTAAGGCTTAGAACTCTATTAAGGGAGCTAGGATTGGCGAATCCCCTAATATTCCAACATAAAAGTTCAATCATGCCCATAGGATCTTCCACCTCTAGTAAGCCTAGAGAAAGAAGAAATAGAAGAACTAGATGTAAGAATATTGGCTTCAGATAGATTTTTCAACTCCAAGGATTTCTTCTTTTTAGATTTCTGAACCACCCAGTCCTCTTTTAGCTCTTTATTAAAAACATTCAAATTTACTGAATGGATATCCAAACTATCAGGTGGATTAGACGAAAAATTGGATAATAGGTAACAGGAGGCAACACTTCTCTATACTGATAAGAAGATGGTTGTAAATCATTCATAGTTCTATCAACAGGAATACTAACATCTTCAACAACCTGAGTTCCTTCACCTTCAACAGGAATACAAACATCTGCAACAACCTGAGTACCTTCACCTTAATTTACTGACATTGACTTATCAAAAATTGCAGTGACTTCATGATTTAAAACTTCTCTATTAGCAGGCTTTTCAGTATTGATAACCTCCTCCATTATAACAGGAACTTCTATATTTGAATAACAGGAGAAGAGTGCAGTATTTGTGCTTCAGTAGTATCTAAATCAGGAGGATTTACTAGAGGCTCAATAGAATTTAAATCTGAAGTAACATTTGGGATATCCAAAGAAGGCTGTGGATAAAATTTATCAGCAGATAAAATATTATCTTTTATGTTACCCAAAGAAGGTTTCTCATGAGCAAGCAACTCTAATAGAATTACCCATAACAGGTTTGAGATTAGGATGAATTCTATAACACCCTTCCATGTTATGGCCAAACATTTTGCAATGATTACAATAAAAAGGCCTTTGCTCCATCACAATGGGCTGCCAATAGCCATTATGTGGAGATCCAAGCTAGATTTTCTCAACATCAGGAAGAGTGATATCGATTTCAATAAGAATTCTAGCCATAGATGGCCTAGACAGGTTAAAGGTGGACATATCTAACTTTAAAGGTCTATCAAGAGCAGTCCCTATAGCATATATAACCTGATGGTTGAAAAATTGTAATTTCAAGTTAGGCAGCTTAAACCAGACAGGAATAATAGGGGCTTCTTGAGTAGAATCAAAATTCGGGGACCATTTTAAAATCTTCATATATCTTCCATTCATCAACAAGAACTTCTTAGAAAAAAGGTTGGCATAATCCTCCTCCTTAGAGAGCTTAATCATTATGTGTCTACTATCAAAGAGTCCCTCCTTCCACGATCCAACCAGCTTAAGATCATCAAATCCTTTCCTAATAATTTCCATTTTGGGATGCCTAAATTGGAATTTACCCACAAGAGTAAATTTGTGAACCTCAGCAAGCGAAGATAATTCAGAATCCGAGAAAATCAAGGTTGGTTTACCACCTTTCTTGATTACAGGTTTGATAAAGGGACAATTACCTTTACCAGCAGCAGAATCACGATATATTTGTGGAAAAAACAAGTTTATCAGAATTATCATTTAAAGAAGTCCCCACCACATCAGCAAAGGAAGATATACTAGCAATTGAAGAAGGTAAATCAGCCATAGAGAAACCCAAGGAAGCACACAACACAAATTGAAATCAAAAAAAGAATTTAAAACAGATTTTGAATTCCATAATTCAAACCAAATTGAATAGAAAAGACCGAGAAGAGCAAAACACAAGAAAACAAGATCACCAACAAGAAAATTGATGATTAATCAACAACTAACCATTTGAAAAGAAGAAAATTCAAAAATTCTTCAAGAAACCTCCCAAAATGGAAATCTGGAGCTTAACAAAACTAAAAGAAATGAAGATCACCTCAAGAATGAAAATATATATATATAGCTTATTGTTGTGCTGTGGGCTTTACAATTAGCCAATAGAGTGAGCTGGACCAATTTATGGATTGAGGTGGACTCTAATGAGTTGGTCAACAGCCTTAATAATATTTCCTACCTTAATTGGCATCATAATTATTGGCTGCAGCAAATTATTACAGTTAAAACCCCCCAGACCCATTTCTCTTTCAATTACAGAGAGGGTAATAAACCAGCCAACTAGTTGGACAGGAATGGTGCTGACTTCTCTACTGTATTGGTCTCTAACACCCCCTACTGAGCTTCTTTTTCTGATAAATGGGGATAAATTAAGCTCTCCTCACTTCAGATTAGAACACCACTCATACATCTGAATTTACAGTATTTCCTTCTGTGGCAGTCCAGTTCTTCTTGCTACACACTCCTGGTATGGATTTAGAACACATTCAGCACAACTAGCTACTTCAACCATTGCTTTTGTGTCAAGACCCTCCCCTCCTACAACTTTAAATGTTGATGTAATCACTGTTTTCATTTTGTTTTCCTTTTTGCTTGGAACCCATTTAGTTCTCTGATTGTAATTCCCTATTTTAGTATTAATATGTAAGGGGCCCATGTAGCCCTTTCTCTTATATATATATATATATATATATATATATATATATATATATATATATATATATATATATATATATATATATATATATATATATATATATCGGGGAAGGAGCTACTCTTGGCTCCCTACATGTTGATTTAAAAGAGTGAAGTTACAAAAAGAAATCCCACTGGGAAGAACATAACCCATTACAACTCCACACCAAAATAAGAAAAAAGACTAACTAAGTGAAAATAAAATAAAAGGCCTCTCCCAAAATCAGCCCAGAAAAAACCTAAAAAGGAAACAACCAATCAAATAGAAAAGTAAAGGCACCAAAAGTAACTATAAACTGCTAATAGCAGATGCTGGGAGAGTAACAAAAGCAGGGTCATTACTCCAAAATTCTGAAATGGGGAGCTTGGAAAGAGTCAGCCTGGATGAGATGATGTAACTGGGAAGGTAGAGTAGAAGAGACCATTATCTCCTGAGAAGATAGGGCTCTTTTAGCAATCCAATTAGCAAGTCTGTTACCTTCCCTGAAAATAAATTTAAACTGCACAGTAAGCTGGGGCAGCAAAGTTCTGATTTTATAAACCCAAGTGGAATGGTGCTAGGGAGGGGGAAGGTCATTCTGAAAGTACTGTAATAAGGTCGATGAGTCTCCCTCCACAATGATAGATGACCACTGAAAGAGAGTAGCAATGTGAAGTGCCCAAAAAACAGCAGCCAATTCAGCTTCTAATGGATCAGCCATTGTAGTTGGAGCCTGGAAAAAAAGTAAACCTTTCCCAGTATGGTCCCTGAAAATTCCACCAATACCAGCAATCTGATTAGTGAAAGCTCCATCAGTATTGACTTTAATAAAAGGAGGGTTGGGAGCTTTCCAAAAAATCTGAATGACTCTAGGTCTATCAGCAGACAAGGATGACTGTAGGATGTTTGGAAATTTTTTAACAGAAATTAACTTTGAGAAAAAAGAGAGGCAGTGGGTTACTACCCTATCAGCCTTATTAAGCACCCCATCTTGCTTCACCCCATTTCTGTGCATCCAAATGAACCAAGCCACAATACATGGGATCTCCCCAACTTTAGCTTTCTGCCAGGATTTCCAGCAAGCAGTAAAATCCTGCCAATCTAACAATAGCTGTTTAATGTTCAATTTGCTAATCAGACCCGACCAAACCTCCTGAGAAAAGGAGCATTTAAAAAAGAGATGTTTCAAAGTTTCAGAATTTTCACCACAGAGGAGGCATTTGGAAGGGCCTCTCAAACCTTTGAGTTTTAGAATATCATCTGTTGGGACAAACCCATGGAAGATTCTCCAAATGAGGAAGGACATGGAAGGAGTAAGATATTTGTTCCAAATAGTATTGCCCCAGCTGACCTGACTCCAAGAGTTGATACTAAAGTAAATATGTTTGGTAATGCTGTTACTCTTACCATTTAACCATCTGAGCTTATCCAGCAGATTCCTATCAAAAGGGATTTGAGCCACCTGATCCACAGCAGAGTCAACCAGGAAGAGTTTCAGTTTAGGAATTGACCAATTCATGTTCTCCCAAGCCACTGGAAATAGGGAAGTAATCTTTGTTAATATTAGGAAGGGGAACCAAAATCTCCCTTTGACACCATTTATCATGCCAAAACAGGATGTCACCCTTGCCTAACTCCCAGTATATGAGTGATTCAGCAGTCTCTTTGTTAATGAGCATATGTTTCCAGATTCTAGATATTCCTGTTTTGATTTGAGAGGATAAAGGATGAGTGTTTCTACAGTATTTCCCTTTCATGAATTGAGCCCAAAGAGAATTTTGCTCCCTGAAATGGATCCATAACTTACAAAAATTAACTTGCTGTAGATGCTTCAAGCCTTTAAAACCTAAACCACCAGCAACTTTAGGCAAGGCTACCCTTTGCCAGCTGGCCCAAGGAAATTGTTTTCTTTGACCAGTCCAAAGGAATCTGTTAAAGATTCTCTCAATCTGAATCCTGGAACTTTTCTTCAAGCAAGCCATTTGTAAAATATAAGAAGGGAATGAGGTTAACATGCTATTCAGAAGAGTAATTCTGCCACCAGATGAGAGGAAGGAATTGGACCAACTTGAGAGCTGAGTGTTCAGCTTGCCAATGATCTCTTCAAAATGACTTTGTTTAGTTCTGCCTTTAATTAGAAGAACCCCCAAGTACTTTATGGGAAGGCTGGTTTTGACAAAACCATTGAATTCAGTAGTCCAGTGGATAATGTTAGGATGGATATTGTTGGGGAATAGCAATTCACATTTGTTTTTGTTGAAATGAAGGCCGAAATCCGTTGAAAATTGTTGAGGCGCTTCATCACCTTTTTAACGAGCAGCTTTAGAAGCTTCTGGAAAATATCATTAAATCATCGGCATATAAAAGGTGAGAGATGTTAATATCCGACCTATGGTGAAATTGAGCATAAGGATGGTTTGAGACTTGAGTATCCAGCAGCCTAGAGAGATAGTCCATAACAATGATAAAAATGGTGGGTGAGAGTGGATCTCCTTGTTTAAGCCCTCTAGTAGCTCTGAAGTCTCCCCAGCATTTACCATTAATGAGGAGTGAGTGGTTATTATTCGAAGCCATCTCTTTATGAGTAAACAAAAGCGAGTAGAAAAACCTCTAGCATTAAGCACCCGAAGAATGAAGTTCCAATCAATAGTATCATATGCCTTTTTAATGTCTAGTTTGTAAATCAAGTTACCTCCCTACAAGATCTATCCAAATCAAGCAAAATTTCTTGAGCAAGGAGGGCATTATCAGCAATAGATCCGCCTTTTACAAAAGCTGATTGGTTAGGGCTGATAATATGAGCAAGATGAGGTTGCAATCGCTCTACCATGATTTTACCGATCACCTTGCCGATAACGATGGTTAGTCGTTTGGTCCATAGTGGTTCCAAGCACTTGGGGGCATTGGTCTTAGGCACAAGAACAATGGTAGATTCATGGAAATATTGGGGAATATCCCTTCCAGAAAAAAGCTTTGAATAGCAGTGGTTACCTCAGCTTTGCAAGTGTTCCAGGTTTTTTTATAGAATTCAGCACTGTACCCATCAGGCCCTGCTGTTTTAGAGCTGTCAATAGAATTAATTGCCTCCCAAATTTCCTCTTGTGAGGGAATATCAGCTAATTGGAGAGAGTGAGTGTAGTTATATTCTTTATTAAACAGGCTATCATCAATAGGTGATCTGCTGCCAGGCTTATAAGTGAGAAGATCCTGATAATACTTGACAGCATCATTAGCAATAGTAGCTTCCTCATTCAGAATATGACCTTGATCATTTAATATGGAATGAATAGCATTACATTTTCTTTTGAACTTTATCCATGCATGAAAAAATTTAGTGTTCCTATCTCCATCTTTGAATTTAGAAGTAGCAGCTTTTTGTCTTAGGAATTGGTCCTGCCAATCAATAAGGGTAAGCAAATGTTCTTGAGTAGAGACCATCTGGCAGTACTTTGTTTCATCAGTGAGGGCAGCAACTTCCAAAGAAGATAGATCCTTCTCAGCCTGTACAATATTTTGAGTGATGTCACCAATAGTCTCCCAACTCCAGTGGGAGAGAACAACAGCCAATTTCAGTTGAAGATTCTGAAGTCTGATAAAAGGGTTAGAATGGGGACAACCAAGTCCATCGCTTAGAGATGATTGATTGGAATTGAGGGTGGGAAGACCGTAAATTCAGAAATCTGAAAGGGGGGGAGTGGTTATGTTGGGGGGAGTAGTAATGGAAATAAGTAATGGTCTGTGGTCAGACCCAGCAAAATTAAGGTGGGAAATGGTTGTATGAAGGAAAGTTTGGTGCCAAGAGTTGTTAGCCAGGAATCTATCTAATCTCTCCCAAATTTTACCCCTCCTCCAAGTAAAAGGGTTCCCTTGAAACCCCAAATCAAAAAGACTAGCTCTCTGGATGTTATCATTAAACTCAGTGAGTTTGTTGAGATTAGGTGGTCTGCCACCAGATTTTTCTATAGCAGAAGAAATATTGTTAAAGTCTCCACCCACAATCCAGCTGTGATTCTCCATTGAGCTGAGAAGATGGATTTCCCGCCGCAGTTCTCTTCTTAGCGTTTTAGTGCAACCAAGATATACAAAAGTAGTAGCAAAAGTAAATCCATTAACAATACAGTGTAAATGAACCAATTGAGGATGGTCCACAATAACTTTGCAATGGAGTTCCTGCCTGCTAATAACCCAGATTTTGTTTGAGGAGTTAGTAAAAATGGAACAACTCGACAAACTCCGGAAAAGAGTTTGGATTTGTTTTTGTGCACCATTGGTTCCAAGAGCACAATACCCCAAAGATGGTGTTTCTTAAAAAGATGCAATAGCCTTTTAAGGGATAAGGGGTGGGCCACACCCCTAATGTTCCAACATAAAAAGTTAAACATCTGGAGGTTTAGGCTGGGGTGGGGAGTGAGCTGAAGCAGATCTGGATCTAGATCTAGTTCTACCACTTCTATTATCAGGGGGGTGGTGTTACAGTCCCCACCTTGGGTCAGTTTCTGAAGTTCAGACAACACCTTTTTCTTCTTTCTTGTTTTTTGTTCCTGCCAGGCAGCTTCAATATTGTTCTGGGATTTTGTTATTTTATCTGTGGAGGGTATAATCTCCGCTCAATGTTTTCTTGACTGTTTAAATCTTGTGTTGCTTTAACTGGAAGTTCAGGGGGTAATGTAGGGGTATCTTCTTCAGCAGGATTTGTTAGATTATCTGGAATGTTCTCTGGGGTAACTTCTCTGTGCAAACTTGAATCATCAACCAAAGAGTCTAGAGCAATAAGTTCTTCTATGGAATTTCCTTTAACAGTATCTCTGGTCTGTTGCACCATAGGTTGGGCCTTGACTAGCTTTTTTAGAGGGGGTTTTAATCTATAACAATTCTCCATTTAATGACCAAACATTCTGCAGTGTTCACAAAACACTGGTTTGGTTTCCATTTGGACTTCTTGCCAAAATCCCTCACCACTGTCTGAGATGATAATCCACAATTTATCTAACTCAGGAAGTGAGACATCTCTCTCAATCAGCACTCTAGCTCCATGAGTGTTCCCCAAATCAGAAGTGGAGGGGTCCACTTTTAGGGGAGTACCTAATGCTCTACTAATCTGAAATAGAGCATTTGTGTGATACAGTTCAATAGGCAGATTAGGAAATTTAAACCATATAGGTTTAAGGGGAGGTTCTTTTGCTGGGTAAAAACCAGGGTACCATTTGATAAATTTCATATGTGTGTTAGCTATTTGCATAGTCTGCATTCAAATTAATCTTGCATAGTCTTCTTCTCTGGATAATCTGATGAGTAGATGCCTGCCATCCATCACTCCAATTTTCCATTGTCCCACAAAGGGGATCTGCTCAAAACAATTCCTGACTAATTCCATCTTAGGATGGCCATATTGGAATTGACCCACAATGGAGAATTTAATTGCATCAGCAAGAGATTCCATTTCCTTGGTAGTGAAAATAATGGCTGGTCTTCCCTCCTTAGAGCCAAGAGGTCTAATGAAAGGGCAATCAGATTTCCCAGCTGCTGCATCATGTAAGTTCTGAGGGAAGAGTAATTTGTCTGCAGCTTTAGTAGGAGGCAGGCCTTTACTTAATGCAGATGCATAAGAAGTGGAGGCGTTTACCCCAGCCATAACAGCAGAATACCAGAGCTAATGTAACATCAGAGAACACAAAAAAGAAGAAGAATCTGGGAGGAAGTGACTGCAAGCAACTCAACACAGCCAATGGAACAGTAACAATTCAAAATCTTTGCCCGGGAAAGTTCAGAAACACTTGAAAGAGCCTTACCAGTCACCTACCACCTCTAGAAACAGCAAACCTGAAAACCAAACAGCACCCCAAGCCTTGGAGAAACTGCCAAAGAACCCAGTCGCCACCCAGGGAAGCCATCACCAGCCAAACCCTAGCAGAGCAAAGGATCCAGCCGCCACCATCTTTTTAATATATATAACTGGTAAGGTGAGCGGCTGTGCTGGTGCAAGGTGGAGAAAGGTGGCTGTTAAGAAGCTGGAAGCCATCTCAGTTCTCTTCTTCCTTTGGTTTTGGGTGGGGGTGATTCTTTCTCACTTCCCGGGCTCCTTATTTTTTGAATTTTGCTTGTGGTACTCGTTACATTGGCAATGGCAAATGATCTCACTCGGCTCGATCCACACTTTGTTGGAAGGGGTACTTTTGCTTGAAGTTATAGTGAGGAAAGATGGTGGAACCACTCTAGGAGATAAACCGGTGTTCCCTCAATTATTTCATGATGCAATGGAGGGGAAAGCTGAGTGTGAGTTTATTAGGAAATGTACTAGGAAGGTCGGGAAGGCGGCTCGATTTTTACCGAGGAGGAGATTCGAAGCTGTCGGAGCCTTATAAATTTACCTTGGTAGGGAAATTTCAGTTTGGCCATCCTAAAATGGATATCTTGAGAAAAGTCGTTGATGATTTCAAGCTAGTGGGCAGTTGGAAATTAGGGGTTTTTGACGAGTAGACACATTATGTTGCGGCTTGCTAAGGAGGAGGATTATGCACGGGTTTTTTCTAAAAAAGTGATAATGATAGATGGGAAACCCATGAAGCTCCTCAAGTGGACAATGGACTTTGATCCAACTAAAGAACCACCTATAGTTCCAGTGTGGTTCGGTCTCCCTAACTTAAAACTTCCTTTTAACAATCATAGAATCATCTATGATATAGCTGATGCTATGGGAAGGCCACTCAAACTTGATATCCCCTCTGCTAATGTTACCAGGATTTCCAATGCAAGATTTCTAGTTGAAAAGGACATTGCTCAACCTTATTTGGATGGGGTCCGGCTAGGCACTCGCTAATAATGGATACCGGCAACCCATTGTTATGGAATATCAACCTTTGTATTGCAAGCATCGTCATCTATTTGGACACACCATGGAACAATTCTTTAAACTCCACCTCGAATTAAGACCTTATAATGTAAATAATAAGGTTACTAAGAAAACTGATAATCCACCTATCTCTCCAAGTGATTCCGGTTAGCACTCGTCCCAATTACTACCCGGGATTTGAATAATGAACTTGCAATTCTAAATCGGTGTCCGAATGGTGGGAAATATGCGGATCTACCAATAGAGATTAGAGACAATGGTATGAATAATGCTACACCGGTTATCGAAGCCGATGATGTGAATTCAGATAATTCTGATGCAGAAGGGGCCAGGTCTCAACAAGGAAGTAGGAGGAGGAGGAATAAGAATCTACAGCATATTGATTTATCTAACACTGTCCTTAAGGAACCTACAGATGCCACCACATCTAGGATCACAAGTGCTGCACAGGGAGTTGATACTACTAAGGAAGTGATCCCAGATTATTCTGATGCAGGTGCCACCTTTATAACCCCTTCAAGTCCCATAATTGGGGAATCTGCCCAAATGATTCTTGAGAATTTAGCAACTACTGCTGATGGTGCTTGGTCTCAACAGAAAAGTAGAAGGAGGAGAAAAGATATTATGGAGCCGCAAAATTTATCTAAGTCTAATATTATTGGTATGGATCATTCGATGCAACACCCCTAGAATTACTAGGGTCGGTAAGGCATTACACCATGATTAATCTGATTTGTTGGAATGTTAGGGGTGTGGCAAGTCCTGGCACCCTTAATAGATTACTTCATCTTAACAGGACTTTTAAACCTTGGATTATAACATTACTGGAACCTATGGTGCATACCAACATCTCTAAATTCACTAAAAGATTTCCTGGATTCCATTTTCACTCCAACTGCAATAATAAGATCTGGATTTTTACAAGAAAGGAGCTAAACTGCAATGTTCAACTTGATAATTATCAATTTCTCCATTTACAGTTTGGGATGGATTCTTTCCGAGGCAGTGCTACTATCATCTATGCTTGGGTGTACTCCTATGGATAGAGTTTCTCTTTGGAATGAGCCGTGGCGGATCGAGTACAAGTAACTCTTCAAATTGGCTTGTAAGTGGGGATTTTAACTGCATTAGAGATCCCAGTGAGAAAAAGGGGGGAAGAACTCCTGATCTTAATACCATGCTACAATTCTCCCAGAATATCACTAATGCAGGATTATTTGATCTAGGCTACATTGGTACCCCTTTCACATGGAAGAGAGGTAATTTGCTTGAGAGAATTGATAGAGCTTTAGCTAATGACCTTTGGCTTAACACCTTTCCCATAACTCAAGTGCAGCATTTACACAGGGCAACATCTGACCACTCCCCACTACTAATTCAGATTTCTTTCAGCTCTTACAAAGGGTACTCCCAGTTTAGATTTCTCAATGCTTGGTGCACTCATGATAGCTTTCTAGCTGAAGTACACGAGCACCGGAAGGTCCCCGATCACATTAGTCTGTAGTCCTCTTGTGAGACTCGTGGAGATTGCAAAAGAATGTAGCTTTTAAACTTAGATCGTGGAACAAGACTCGGTTTGGAAATGTTTTTCAACAAGTTAAGGATGCAGAAGCTAAAGTCCATTTGTTGGAAGCTGCAAATGATTTGGGGGAGAATCGAGCACATGAACTTGAAATTGCCCGATCAGTTTTATTCCAAGCACCTGGAAAGGGAAGAGGATTTTCTACAACAAAAAGCTGCCGTAAACAAGTACCTTTATGGGGACAGGAATTCTAAGTATTTTCATGCAGTCATTAAGCACGGAAGAAAAATAAATGCTATACTTAAAATCAAGGATGAGTCCTGCAATTGGGTTACCGACCAATCTTCCCTCTCACAAAGTGTCGTATTACATTTTCGGAATTTGTTTGCTGAACGACTCTATATCCTCTACTTCTTTTGTTGCCGAGATGTTTTCCGATCATCAAGATTATGTGAATCGGCTTAATTTAACTTTCTTACCCGATAAACAGGAGATATTGCAAGCTTTAAAGAGCATTGATGGTAATAAAACAGCGAGTCCCGATGGGTTTACTTCAACATTTTATATTAAAGCACGGGATATTGTGGGTGCTGATCTTATTCGAGCGAGTTCATTCTTTCTTTCTTGGATCCGATCTTCCTAAATATTTAGTCGTAGCCAGCATTGCTCTTATTCCCGAAGGATCTCAAAAAAACCAGTGGATCGATTTCGGACCTATCGGTCTTACTACTACCTTTTCTAAAATAATTAGTAAAATTCTTGTGGGAAGACTACAGCTCTATCTTAACCAATTGATCGGCTCTAACCAATCTGCTTTTGTGCGAGGCGGAACTATTATCGATAATTGTCTTCTGGCTCGAGAACTGTTACTTGATATTGATAAGAAATGTAGGGGACACAATTTACTTCTCAAATTGGATCTTAAAAAGGCTTATGATTCTATCGGTTGGAAATTTATTGATTTAGTACTTAAAGCTAGAGGTTTCCATCCCGATTTTTGTACTTTAATTCAAAGATGGTCGTCTAATGTTTATTACGATTGTCCTGGTCAATGGCTGCAGTTGTGGTTTCTTCAAAGTCGGTAGGAGACTGAAACAAGGAGACCCATTGTCTCCAACCATCTTCATATTGGCTTTTGATTACTTCTCCGTAACTTTGAATGCTGCTCAAACAATTTATCCTTATCTCCATTTTAAGCATGGTTCTTCACAGATGATAAGTCATTTGGCATATGCTGATGATGTTATCATTTTCACCAATGGAAGTAAGCTTGCTGTTAAGAAAACCTTGCAACTGACTGATCACCTAGCCTTGGTTGCGGGCCCGGAATTAAACCAAAGGAAGTGTCAATTTTTGGCTGGCAAAGGGTTCAAACATCAACGATGGGTGAAAGAGTACACTCGGGTTCTCTCGCTGCTCGATCTCCCCTTGAAATATTTAGGTGTACAGACTAATTAAAGGAAGGAGAAAGCAATCTCGGTATGATGAAGTTGTCAAGAAGATTACATCAACTTTAAACTCGCTGGACTAATACCTTTCTATCTAATGGTGGAAGATTAACTTTACTTAAGAGTATACTCTCAACCTTTCCCCTTTATCGATTACTAAATAGTTAGAATGAAAAAAAGCACCCGGAAAATGTTAGAAACAATGTTTAATAAATTTCTCCGGGAAGGCCAAACCAAGCAATATCATTGGGCTATCCGGAACAAGGTTTGTAAACCAACCAAGGCTCGGGGGACTAGTGGCTGAGAAATTTCCAACAAATGAGCCATTTGTTCTATTGTAAGCGATGGATTAAATTCGAAGGAAAGATACCATGTGGGCAAAATTCCTTTTTGACAAGTATTGCTGGAAAGATCACCCAAATTCAAGTCGTGCCAAGACAAGGGGATTCCAAGCATTGGAGAAGTTTGCTGAAAGTTAGGGACATGGCCAATCAGTATTTCGCCGGGAAGTGGGCAAGGGGAGGTGAATTTTTATTATGACAATCGGATAGGAGATGGAACTCTAAACTTTACTTGCTGATTTTAATCACCAACTAACCGTTGCGGATTTTTGGGTGGAGGATCACCGGAATGTCAACGAAGCTCGAATGAAGTTTTGGATGGGGAGAGCATACAATAGATTATTCAAATCCCTATTAATCCAACTAAACCTGATAGAATCTTGCTCAAGCGATCTAATAAAAAATCTTTCAATCGGATGATTCACAACTCACTTCAACTTTGGCTCTGATACTTCTTGGGGGAGAAAATCCGGACCAGGCTTTTATCCCCCTCTATGTCTTACTTCGCTGGAGATTATTCCATCATTATCTTCCATTAGATGATATTTTAAAACTCAAAGGCCTAAGACTTCGCTTCTAGATGTTGGCTCTGTCAAGCTCGGGAAGAATCTTTTTCCCACCTCTTTCTCCATCGCACTCGTCACTAAACGAGTGTGGATTACTCGTTTTAAAACATTTCCATCTTACTCACCTTAATCACAATTGGCTCAATTGGGAGGCTTGTCGGGAGGACTTGGAAAAGTGAAAAATGGTTCCATCTACCTTTAGTTATCTCGCTGGTTTGTTTGGATGCATAGGAATCATTTGAAGTTTGACAACGAAATTGCAATATTAATCATATGGTGGCTAACTGCTGCAGTTTTCGAGAAAGAAGCCACCGTTGGAGCCTACAAACCAAAGAAAACCTACATTGCTCGAAGTGGTCCCTTCCACCTCCACCATGGATAAAAATAAATATAGATGGGAGCTTCACTAAATCTGCTGCCTGGAATTGGGGCGCTTGTAGAAATTACGGAGGTAAGTTACTCGTGGTATTTCCAAGTGCCAATCATCTCACTCGTCGCCTCTCCATTCCGAACTTCAAGCCGCTTACCGGGCCCCGATTACTACTAAAGCTTTGAACTACCAATCTGTCCGGATTGAATCGATTCTCAGCGACTTGTTAATATAATACAAGGATTATCCCCTCCTCCATGGAATTTGGTATACCCCTACGTAACATTGCTCTCTACATTTGGCTCTATCACCCTCAAGTGGTCCCATATCTTTAGAGAAGGTAACCAACCTCGCTAACCGGTTGGCCAAACGTGCTACTTGCAGTTCAAAGGATTATTTTTTCGTTAAACCCGATGATCCTTTAAAGCTTTTACTTTTTGGGGATTCGATCGATATTCCCTATATTAGATGTATGTAAACTTTGTTGACTTTTCGCTGAATGAATTTTTTTCTTTTTGCTAATATATATATATATATATATATATATATATATATATATATATATATATATGTATGTATGTATCACCAATCACTCCTATCCTTCCTGTTTCACCTTCTAAACCTTCTTCTGTCTTACCACTTTTGATGGAGGATTCTAGTATCCCTCAGGTCCTCCCCACTGAAGAAATACAACACTCCATAGACAATATCTGGGAGATCCAGGCAGCTAAAAAGAAAAAGCAGAAAAAATCTGAAGCCCACAAACCAACCATCTCCACTTCCAAACAGGCACTTGAGATCTATCCCCCTTTCACAGGGGGTAGAACTAGATCCAACCCCCATACATCCCTCTTCCCCCCAATCTCTCCATGATAAACTTCCTTTGTTGGAATATTAGAGGTGTGGCTCACCCTCTATCCTTAAAAAGACTTTTTTACCTAACTAAAAGACACTCTGTTTGGTGCATTGCCATCCTGGAACCTCAGGTACACCAGTACCCTACTAAAATTATCAGTAAACTCTCTGGTTTCTCTCACTTTGCTAACTCCAATAGCAAGATCTGGATCTACTGTAGAAAGGAAATGAATTGGTCTATCCCGATTGATCACTATTAATTTGTCCATCTTTCACTCCGGCTTCTTTGGACATAGTGTCCTTGCCTCCATTATCTACGCCGGTCTGTAGGAGTGCCGACGTAACCAACCTCTCGGGAACAAATTCATCTTATCGACAACCGCATCACCTCCCCCTGGATTGTGGGAGGTGATTTCAACCGCATCTCCACTTGTGCCGAAAAGTTAGGTGGCGGGAGCCCCAATGTGAGGACTATGACTACCTTTTGTGACAACATCCTCTCGACCTGGTCCGTTTCGACCCGGGGTTCGTAGGCCCCCCTTTTACCAGGAGAAGAAAACACACTTGGGAAAGGCTGGATAGATTCCTGGTTAATGGGCATTGGCAATCACAATTTATTCACACCCAAGTTACCCACTTAGCCCTTGCATGCTCTGACCATAGACTCATTTTAATCACTATGTATGCCCCTCCAAGGAGTATCTCCAGCCCTCCCTTTAGATACCAGAATTTTTTGTCTACTCATCCTAACTTTCACCAGTTTATGAAGGTCCACTAGAGGGGTGTCTCTCATCAGGATCCCTGGATTAAATTGTGCATTCTACACCTGAATATCAGTGAAAACTTTAAAAGGTGGGGTTGGCAAGAATTTGGTAATGTGTTTTCTGCTGTTGAAGAGGCTGAGAAGGATGTCAAGACTATTGAGGAGAAGATCCAGGCAGGGAGTGATCTGACACCTCTTCTTATTGCTACTGAAGCCAAACTTATGCATGTTGTTGATATCCAGGATATGTTTCTTAAGCAAAAGGCATCCTTAAAAAATTTTACTGATAGAGATAGGAATACTGCTTACTTCCATGCCTACCTGCAATACAGAAGTAAGTGCAACATTATTCATAGCATCAAGAAGGATAATGGGGAGTGGACATATAACTCAATGGAGATTGACAGAAGTGCCACAAAGTACTTCAAAAGCTTAGTGGAACAGCCTACTCTGGACAGAACCCCCATCAACCCTGATTATTTCCAAGATAACTACCACTACATAAATGGGATGGTCCTTACCAATCCCCCCTCTGAAACTGAAATTTGGAATTCCATTTCCTCCATTGACAGCTAAAAAACTGCTGGACCTAATGGGTTCACCTCTGATTTTTACAAAAAAGATTGGGATGTCATTAAATTTGATGTCATTGAGGCCATTACCTGCTTCTTCCAGGGTGGGGAAATCCCTCAATTATTTCACTCCTCCAATTTTGTTCTCATCCCAAAAGACACTGTACATGCTAGTTGGGACCAGTTTAGACCAATTTGCCTCACTTCTGTCATTAGTAAAACAATCAGTAAAATTATTGTCAAAAGACTCCAACCTTTACTGGCTAAGCTCATCAGTCCCAATCAAACGACTTTTGTGAAGACCAGATCCATTGCTGACAGTATTCTCCTGGCCCAAGAGATGCTACTCGACCTGAATAAACATTGCAGAGGTGGAAATTTCATCTACAAACTTGATATCAAAAAAGCCTATGATACAATTAATTGGGACTTCCTCCTAGAGACTCTTTCAGCCAGGGACTTTCAAAGTGATTTTTGTAACTTGATTAAAAGATGGTTGTCCGCTAATGCCCACTCCATTCTATTAAATGGTTCTAGCTGGGGCTTTTTCACTGCTACCAGGGATCTTAAACAAGGAGACCCCTTATCACCCACCTTGTTCATTCTTGCTATGGATTATTTCTCCAGAACTCTCAACCTGACCTTTGCTTCCCACAATTCCATCAGGTACCACCACAAATCTAGCATTCTTGTATCTCATCTAATCTATGTTGATGATGTTATGATATTTTCTAATGCCACTAAGAATGTTGTGAAGCATATAAGTAAATGCCTTCGAGGCTTTCAAACACATTATGGTATGATCTTTAATTCAGCCAAATGCAAAATTCATTTCCCACAAAAGATTCCACAAGAGGTTAAACACTGGATTATTGACTACACTGGTTTCTCCAGCACCCAACTACCCTTGAAATATCTTGGGGTGCAACTCAATATGGGCAGAACAAAAGAAAGCCACTTTGATGATATCCTCAACAAGATCAGCTCCTACCTAGCCAATCGGTCCCACACTTATCTATCTAATGGAGGCGGACTCACCATCCTCAGAAGTATTCTCACCACCCCTCCTTCATATGTAATGCAAATGACCACCATGAAGAAAAGCACCCAATCCATGTTTGAAAAAGCATTTAACCATTTCCTTTGGGCTGGACAAAATAAAGCAGATTCATTGGGCTCCCTGACACAAAGTTGCCAAACCCACATGGGCTGGAGGGCTGGGTTTCAAAAGACTAAATCAGATTATTCAGGTCAACCTTTGCAATTTTGGATTAAATTCAGATCTCTGGACTCCCTCTGGGCTAAATTTATCTCGGGTAAATACCGCAAAGACACACATCCCTCTCGAGTCTAAAAAAGATTGGGGACTCCGGACTGCGGGAGCCATGCTCGAAAGTAAGGCAACAAGTCGAACATATGTATATCCGGAATCTTGGTAAAGGGAGCCGTCCTTCGGCTCGACCACCGGTGTCCGATTGACCGGCTTCTCCCTTGCAACAACAGCTCCAATCCGAATCCGAAGGTTGTCGATCGTTGGGATGGGGACTGCTGGTCAATCCCTACTCTTCTTACTATCTTGGAAGGCAACTCAGCTAATCAGATCTCTACTATACAGTTTAACAGAATGAAGGAGGATACGATTGTGTGGAGCACCAACCTTCACCAGAACCTTTCCAAAACCATTTATGTCAAGCTATACAACTGGGAATATGTCCCATGGGGAGAGTCCCCCTGGAACAAGCACCTGTCATCTTCCATGAGTATCTTCTCTTGGAGAGTCCTCATGAACCTCCTTCCTACTGATGACATACTCAAACTCAAAGCTCTGAGGGGCCCATCATGTTGTAGACTCTGCTGGATGGATGAAGACTCTGCCCCTCACCTGTTTTTCAGCTGCAGGTTCTCCTAGATAGTTTGGTCCAAATTATTGGATTCCCTCAACAACAACATCTTAAATCTAAAATGGGACAGCATATCATCCTGCTGGAATGGCTGGGACCTTCAGGGTGTTGGTGCTATCCCATTCATTTCTGCTTGGTTCATATGGATGGCTAGAAACAAGGCTACCTTTGATGGTATTCAACCTAGTGAGCAGAATGTCACCAAGAATTGTTTATCTTACATACACAAACTTATGAGGTTTACAAAAATTCCTAACATCTGCTCCATCTCTGTAACTTACAAAAGACCCCCCCCCCCCCACCCCAATATTGATCTGGTGTATTGGTACCCTCCTTGCCCCCCTCTCATCAAGGTCAATTTTGATGGAAGCTTCAAGGAAGGGATCGCTGGCATAGGTGGGCTTTTCAGGAATTATAAGGGGGATTATTTACTGTACTTTTATGCTCCTACCCTTGCCACTGATGCTTTGGAGGCTAAACTCATTGTTGTGTACTGGGCCCTTCAGATTGCCTTGAGAGTTCAGTGGACTTCTATTGTGGTTGAGTGGGACTCCCAGCTGGCGCTTGAACTGATAAATTTGACTGTTCCAATGCCAGCAGAAGAGGGAGTGAAACTACCATCAATGTTGATTTTAACCCAAGGTTGAGTAGTAGCAACCAGTGCAACAATAAAACTTTCCTTTTAATGGGAGTAGACAATTCAGAATTTTTATTGATATAGCTACAGCAGTTCACAACAACAGTCTTAGCCAAGAAAAGTTTACTCTCATATTTGGCTTGATTTCTGGACATCCATAAAAACCAATTGATTATTAAAGGGATGTAAGACCATTTCTGCTCTTTCCAATCATCCAAACAAGCATCAAAGGTATGCCAACTGTGTCTATGTTGAGAGAGTTGCAGATCTGTAGAACATCAGTCCACACCTGTTTAGTGATAGGGCAATGAAGGAGAAGATGGGAATAGATTTCCTCACTGGAGTGGCATAGCCAACATCTTGAAGCAGTTCTTAGGCCTTTTAATTTTAGTATTTCATCCTAAGGAAGAAACTTATGAAATAATCTCCAGTTAAAGAAAGACATAGAAGGAGACAATTTACTAATCCAGATATGTTCACCTTAATTAGTAGCAGGCCATTGAATGAAGGATTTATGAATAAAACTATTCACAGATTGATTAGTTGAATGCTTTACCAAAACTTTATCAGGTCTGGTAGGCTCAATAGGAATGGATATAATTTGTTGCACAATATCCTCATCCAACACAGCTGTAAGAGAGTCCACATTCCATTGATTCTGAATCCAGAATTTAGATACAGTGAGTTGAGGGTTGTAATCTTATAAACTAGAAGGGGAGAGGGGACCATCAAGTAGTCAGTTATCCAACCAAAAATGAATATTTCTAGCTCCCACCTCCCAACAAAAAAGTTGATTGGCAGACTCTCTATTCTTCAGCAAACTTTTCCAATATCTAAAGTCACCCAATTAAGGTTGAACTGCATCAGGATGTAATTTTTTGCAGTATTTCTCTTTTAAGAACTTGGCCCACACAGTGTCTTGTTGCCTGAATTTAATCCACTATTTATAATAAAAAAGATGGCTCATTTGTTGGAAGCTTTTGAATCCCAAACCCCCAGCTATAACAGAGTTTATTCCAAACTGTCCAATGGGGTTGTTTGTACTGGCCATCCCAAAGGAATTTATTAAAGATAGTTTCTAATGTCTTTTGAGTTCTCCTTTTCATTCTCACCATTTGCATTGTATAAAGAGGTAAAGTCAATCTACCACCATTAGATAAGAAACTATTAGTCCAGCAGTTTATGGAGTAGGATATCTTATTTACCACTTCATCATATTGAGTTTGTTTTTTCCTTCCTTTAATCAACTGAACTCCCAAGTACTTTAATGGCATATCAGTTGCTACAAAGCCTGTGGTTTCTTTCAGCCAATTATGATGCTTGTAGTGCTTCCCAGCAAAAAATTGGCATTTCTTCTTATTGAGCTCAAGTCCAGTCACATGAGAGAGATGTTCCAAGATCTGCATAATTTTCTTTATAACCTGTTTGTTTCCATTAGTAAAATGAATGAAATCATTTGCATAAGCCAGGTGACTGATAATCTGTGAAGAACTGTGCTTAAAGAAAAGATAAGGAAAATTACTATGAGTTGAATTGAGAAGTCTGGAAAGGTAATCAAGTGCCAGAATAAAAATGGTAGGAGACAAGGGGTCTCCTTGTTTTATACCCCTTCCAGTTGTGAAAAAACCATTGCTTTCACCATTCACTAAAACATTGTAAAAGGCACTGGATAGCCATCTCTGAATTATGTGGCAAAAGGAAGGGTTGAACCCTCTAGCTTTCAGAACCTGCTCAATAAATTGCCAACTAATGGAATCATAAGCTTTCTTTAGATCCAACTTGAAGATGATGTTTTTCCCTCTACAAGTTTTATCAAGATCTAGCAGCAGCTCCTGAGCTAATAAACAATTATTAGTAATGTTTCTACCCTGCAAAAAAGCAGATTTGTTAGGACTAACATTTTTATGTAAATGAGGTTGTAGTCTCCCAACAATTATCTTGCTGATTATTTTAGTAAAAGTGTTGGTTAGACTAATTGGCCGGAAATCAGTCCAGCTGGATTTTTGATTTTCTTCTGTGATAAGAGTAATACTGGTGGCAGCAAAATACTTTGGGAGATCAGTTCCAGAGAAAAAAGATTGAACGACAGTAATGAGATCAGTGCCAACAATGTCCCATGCTTTAGTGTAAAAAGTTGAAGTGAAGCCATCAGGTCCTGTAGTTTTATTCCCATCAATACACTTCAATGCTTGTAGAATTTTAGTTTCATCTGACAGTAGACTTAAATTGTACTGTTGAACATATTCATATTCAGCATTAAATACTTCAGGAAGAAATGAGGAAGGGGAGGTAGGGTGAGCTGCTAGTTGGGATTGAAAATGGTGCATTGCACTTTGAGAAATTAGATGGGGTTTCAGAAATCCAACTTCCATCAGGTTCTTTAATTCTGAGAATAGCTTTAATCTACCTCCTATATTTGATAACTGTATGAAAGAACTTAGTATTCCTATGACCAAGCAAATGTTTATTGATAGAAGCTTTTTGTTTCAAGAAAAGTTCTTCCCTTTCCAAAGATTGTAAGAGTTTGATTTGTGCATTAACCAAATCCTGAGTGTTAGCCCCTCCCAGATCTTGAGCAGCTTCCAGAGTTTGAACTTTATGGTCAACATCTTTTACCTATTTAAAAACATTACCAAAACTGTTTTTGTTCCATTGCCTAAACTGAAAAGCCACATTTTTTTGTAATCTCCACAATTTAACGATTGGATTCATATCAGTAAAGGTTGAAGCAGTCCAAGCGTTTTTTACCACATCCAAAAAGTTAGGATGCTCAGTCTAACCATTCAAGAATCTAAAAGAAGAGGAGCCTACACTGGGGAAAAAAGAGATTTGAATTAAAAGAAGGGAGTGATCCGATGAAGTTCTATGCAGATGATGAATATGAGTAATTGGAAAAGTATTCAACCAAGAATCATTAGCAAGAATTCTATCAATTCTCTCCAGCAGTTTGCCTCTTTACTAAGTGAAAGGTGTACCAATATAACCCATATCAAATAAACCTGCCTTTATGATATTCTGTGAGAAGTGAAGCATTGATTGTATATCTGGAGTTCTACCTCCTAACTTCTCACTAGGGTCTCCAATACAATTAAAATCTCCTACAACTATCCAATTGGTTTGGATGTTAGCACTGATGTTGTGCAGTTCAACCCATAAAGCTGTTCTATCAAGATTAGTACAACCTGCATAAATAAAAGTAGCAAAACCAGTAAAGTCCTCAATGCTAAAATGGAGATGTAGAAACTGATAATTATCAATTACAATGTTGCAGCTTAGTTCCTTCCTACTGAAAAACCTAAATCTTGTTGTTGCAGTTAGACTGAAATTGAAATCCAGGGAATTTCCTAGTGATTTTGGAGATATTCTGGTGCACCATAGGTTCCAATAAAGCAAATAACCATAACTTATGAGTCCTGTTTAAGTGTAGGAGTCTGTTAAGGGTGCCAGGACTAGCCACACCCTTAACATTCCAACACAATAGTTAATCATGGTGAATAGCCTTACCAGCCCAAGTTAATCTTGGGGGATGGGCTGAAGATCTTTCAATACCAATTATGTTGGACTGAGATAAATTTTACAGTTCTAGAGCATCTTTTGTCTTTCTTTTGCTTTTCTGTTGAGACCAATCTTCCTCCATTTTATGTGTTAACTCCGACAATACAAGGTGATCTAAAGCTCTATCAGTGGAGTCTTGTGGAGTAATAAAGGTACCACCAATTTTTGAACTATAAGGTAAGCCTTCCCCTTCTAGTGAGTCTCTGACATCTAATTATGGTTGTTGTATCTGTTCTTCTTCTCTAGGAGGGTCTCTAATTTCAATCACATTGTCAGAAAAAATCCAGCAGTAGCTTTGGGCTTTACTGAACTTTGTACAGTCTATTTGAGGTATCTGAGGTAAAATTATAGCTTCCTAACTGGGTTCAGCATGAGAGACTATTTGGTGTGAAACATTCTTTGGAGCAACCTGAGCAGGGCTTGGAGCTTGTGGAGGAGCAAAAGGATTATGTTAATTAGTCTAATAAGAAAGCTTGGTACTCTTATTAGCTACATTATAAGCCCTAAGTTCTAGATGTAATTTGAAGCATTGTTCCATAGTGTGACAAAAAATGTGACAATGCTTACAATATAAAGGTTGGTACTCCATCACTATAGGTTGCTAATACCCACTATTGGCAGTCCCTAACCAAACACCCTTAAGATATGGGAGAGTAATATCCCTCTCCACTAAAAATCTGGCCTTAGAAATTCTGGTAACATTAGTAGATGACATATCCAGCTTTAGTGGCCTTCCCATAGAATCAGCAATATCATAAATTATCTTATGATTGATATAAGGAAGCTTCAGATATGGTAGACTGAACCACACAGAAACAATAGGTAGTTCTTTGGATGGATCAAAGTCCATAGTCCGATTCAGTAATTTCATTGGTTTCCCATCTATCATAATAACCCTTTTTGAGAAAATTTGAGCATAATCCTCCTCCCTGGATAACTGCAACATGATATGTCTGCTATCAAAAACAATAATTTTCCAGGTTCCCATTACTTAAAGTCATCAATAGCTTTTCTTAAAATGTCAAGTTTGGGGTGACCAAACTGAAATTTCCCCACTAATGTGAATCTGTAAGGTTCTAATAACTTAGCTAGCTCCTCCTCAGTTAAAATCAAGGTTTACCTGCCTTCTTAGTACATCGCTTGATAAACTCACATTCAGCTTTACCTTCAATAGCATCATGGTATAACAGAGGGAAAACAAGTTTATCTCCCAATGTAGTTCCACCCTCCTTTCGAACAATGACTTCAGCAAAGGTGCCTCTCCCCACAAAGTTAGGATTAGCTTTAGTTAAGTCATTAGCCATGTCTCCAATGAAACAGTAAACTCACCCCAAAATTCAAAAAGTAAAGTACTCGGGAAGGTCTAAACCCCCTTCCCAAGTTAGAACCAACCACCCTGGTGGAAGAAACTTCTTCCCTCCACCTCCCTTGAGTCTTCACCGCCGATGGAGTAGTCATCACCTCCATGAAAACCCTAGCAGAGCCCAAGAACACTTTGCCGCCAACATCTTTATATATATATATATATATATTAAAGGAAAGGAGCCACCAGTGCTCCCATTCAATTAGAGTCAAAAGTTACCAAATTGTTGAAAAAAGGAAACCCCACAAAATAATGTTTCCTTCCACAAATACAGCTCCACACAAAACAAAAAAAGTAGATGATTTAAAACCCATGCTTACATGTATACCAATTCCGGAGAATTACAATAGGAAACTTCAAACAACAAAACAGTGTTTAACTGGTCTCTATTCTGAGGTGGGGGGCAGCAAGAAGATCACCATCCATCAGTATTTTTAATTGGGGTGAAGGAGTTGTAGAAAGTGCCACAGAATAGGAGTGAGAGCCAGACCTAGCAAACCAATCAGCTGGTTTGTTCCCTTCTCTAAAAATAAATTAGAAACTGACATTAAGTTGGGATCTGAAGCGCTGAATTTTTTTGACCCACTGAGAATGGTGCCAGGAGATGTGGCTGTCTAAATTAAGCATTTCGAGAATAACCTGAGAGTCTCTTTCCAACACCAAAGGAGTCCACTGATAACTCAAATCCAGTTTAAGTGCCCAGTATATAACAATTAATACAGTTTCCAATGCATCAGCAGCAATGAGAGGAGCACGGAAGAACAATAGACATTCATCCATATGGTTCCTGAATAAGCCTCCCATAACAGCTCCCCTCCTGAAACTGCCATCAGCGTTAAATTTGATGGAATGGATGCTTTGGGGGCACCAAAAAAGCTTGATAATTTTGGGAGAATTCAAGTTTTAGATTGTAGTGATAGAGCAGATGTTGGGGAATTTTTTATATCTGATAAGCTTATGGAGATAGGAGAGGCAGTTCCTGGCCACTTACTGAGCACCAGTTGTAAAACTATCAAATGTAGCCTTGTTTCTTGACATCCAAATGAACCAAGCAGTGAGTAAAGGGAGTGCACGAGTACCCAATTTATTCCAACCTAGCCAGCATGTGAAAAGGTTGTTCCATTGCAGATGTAGAGTGTTTAGGCTGAAATACTTAATCAGGTTAGTCCAAACTTACTGGGAGAAACTACAAGAAAAGAACAATTGAGAGATAGATTCTTCATCCTGGAAACATAATTTGCAGCAAGAGAGGCCCCTAAGTCCCTTTAGTTTGAGGATATCATCAGTAGGGAGGAACTTCTTGAAGGCTCTCCAGCAGAAAAGATTCATGGAGGGGGAAAGATATCTGTTCCATATGAGGTCCCCCAAGGGAACAGACTCCCATTGGAAAAGATTAGATTATATGGCCTTGGATAGACTTTGATGTTTGAGTGCATTCCAGATAAGAGTATTAGCCTTGCCTCTATCAAATAGCATTGTAGCAACTTTTCTAGCTGATGGAGCCTGCAGGATGGTCTGAAGGGTGGGTAAAGACCAACAGTCCCCAGTCCAACAGTCAGCCATCTGAAGATTCAAATTAATATTAGTTGTACAGGGTTGCAGCCAATCAGTGGGGCACTAGTGATCTAACCAGAAATTTAGCTTCCCTTTGCCAAGGTTCCATAAATACAAATGTTCAGCCAACTGCCTAGTCTTAAGCATAGCCCCAATAGTTTTGAGTCCCCCAATTGTTTGGACACCAGAGATGGGTGGGAGTACTTATAATATTTACCAAATAGAAATTTGGCCCAGAGAAATCCTGGGTCCTGAACTTAAGCCATAATTTACATAGGCTAAATTGAATAATCTAATGGAGTCGCTTGAACCCCAATGCTCCTGCCCACACAGGTTTTGCCACTTTTTGCCAAGAGGCCCAATGAAATATTTTTCTTTGTTCTTCCTAAAGTAATTGGTTGAAGGCTCTTTCAAAGTGCACTTGGGTACTTTTCTTCATAGTAATCATTTGCATGACATATGAGGGGAGAGTGGTGATAATACTCTTTAGCAAAGTAAGCCTGCCACCATTAGACAGGTAGATATGAGTCCAATTGGCAAGGCAGGTACTAATTTTGCTGAGGATCACATCAAAGTGTCTTTGTTTGTTTCTACCAATGGTTAACTGCACCCCAAGATATTTCAAAGGTAGCCGAGTGCTAGAAAAGCTAGTGTAGTTGAGGATCCAGTTTTCACCTCCTGGGAGAGCTTACTGGGAAAAAGAAGTTGGCACTTTGAAGGGAATCAGAGAGAGCCCCGAATCAAAGAGGTCCTCAATTAGAGAAATTTTATAGGGCCACACTTTTAGTTTACTTTCCTTCATAAATTAGTGATTTTATTTTATTTAGAGTTTGTATTGAGAGTTTGGAAGAGTTGGTGCTTTTGAAGTCTATTTCACTTTGAAGTCAGTAGGAATCAGAGGCTCAGTTGGAGAAACACTTGAGATAAGTATTTGTAATTTGATTCAAAGTTTTATTTATTGTATTGTTATTTAGATTCAATGTGTTCTGAGTACTTACTTTACTTTCTCCTTTCAATTATGAAAAGATAAATAAGATAATATTAAATTCGTTGGAGAATTAAAAAACTAAAATATGTTTAAATATTGTGATGATATTAATACCGTATTTTAATTTACTATTTAAATTGGCCATTTAAGTTGTTAAAATCTGTTGAAGAGTTTTGAGACCTAGAAGGAGATGAATTCTTAACTAGTAGATATCACATGAATCCTTGGGTAGTTGAAGGCCTTGTGCGGGTTATTCAAGGTGAAGTGCAAATAAATAGGAAAATATTATTCAATGGGCATAGAATTAATAAGTTTTTAGTGTGACAGACTAAATTCTTTTAATTTGATTTATAGAAAGGGAACGGGTCACTAGTAGGGCCGACCATAGCCACCCTTGGACATCTAGTAGTGTGAGCCTAGATTAACCTACTCTACTAACAATACATCTAGACCTGCTCTATAGATTAGCCAATGTTCTTTATACTATCGAGCGAAGGTAAAGAATAGGAATGCTTCTATTTGGCACAATACCATAAATTTATAATCTCCACGAATATTCATTATCTAAAAAGTCTTGGATTAATTGGAAGGAAGAAAGTTGTTTGCTTATTATTATTTACATCACTCATTATTTTAGTACTGCTTAATTTCTGCTTTTAGTAAATTAAATATTAAAACTTTGAAAGAAATACATAAAAATAAAATTAAAATATTTATAAATCTATAAACTTCCTCGTGGGATCGATACTGGGGTCTTTATTTAAAGCCCTATATTACTTGAAACGATACGTATACTTGCGTTGTACCTCTAGTGTGAAAAATATTTCCCATAAAATTATATTTATATACATTAGCCGCTAAGTATTGGCTATAACATATTTCTGGAAGCATAAATTACTGCGTTATTTGCGGTCGGGTCAGTATGCAATCTGCATGTAGCACCCTCCATGTCACCATCCTATTTACCATCCTCTTGATGAATACCGCTTAATGTCTTGGAAGGCATGCTGGCATTTTTCTTCCCAAATGAATTTGGCATCCTTTTTAACCAATGCTGAGAAGGAATGACATCTATCTGACAAATTAGAAATAAAGCATCGAAGATATGCCAACTTCCCCTGAAAGGATTCTAGTTGTTTCAAAGTTTTGGGAGGCGTCATTTCTAAGATAGCTTTAATCTTCTCCGGATCGATTTCAATTCTGCGATGTAGGATAACAAAATCCTAAGAATTTCCAGGAGGCGACGTCGAAGCCACATTTTAGGGGATTCATCTTAAGGTTAAATTATATTAATCGCTCGAAAACAATTTTCAAATCATACAGGTGATCCTCCTTCAGTTTGCTCTTGATGACCACATCAACCACGTAGCACTCGACTTGGTTGTGAATGAGATCATCAAAAATCCTCGTCATTGCTCTTTGGTAGGTTACTCCTGCATTCTTTAATCCGAAAGGCATTACTGTGTAGCAGTATACTCCGATTGGCGTTCTGAAGGCTGTGAGCTTTTCGTCTTCTGCTGCCATCTTTATCCGATTATATCCTGACGATCCATCCATGAAAGAGAAGATCTCGTGTGTTGAAGTGATGTCGATCATTAATTCTAGAATCGGTAGCGGGAATTCATCCTTTGGGAACGCATTGTTCAAATCCTTGAAATCCACACAGATTCTGATCTGACTGTTCTTATTTCTGACTGGTACCACATTGTCTAACCAAGTTGGGTATTGTTCTTCACGGACAAATTTAGCATCGATGAGCTTCTTAACATCAGCTATAACTTGTTGTTCAATCTCTAGACGCATTCGTCTTTGAGCTTGTCTGACTGGAATGACATTGTGATCCACTCCTAACTTGTGAACTACGACTCTGGAGCTAATTCTGGCATTTCATCATAACTCTAAGGAAAACAGTCTTGGAATTCCATTAATAGCTTGATCATTTCTTTGGAGTCTTCTTTATTGAGTAAGGAGCTAACAAAGATCAACCTAGGCTTTTTGCTAGTACCTAAGTTAACTTCCATTAACTCATCTATTGTAGATTTAATTTCTTCTTCGAATTCTAGCGGAGCGTTTCCAACTGGTAGATCCTCGAGATCATCTGATGCTTCCAGGCAGTCTTCATTTGGCTCGCAAGTGACAGCCAAGCAGAATTCTGTATCATCTGCTGGTCCTTCTGTGCCGAATCTGAGACCATGCTTTGAACTGGGTGGTTGACTGGCATTATTCCATAATTTTTCAAAGCGTTGAGATTGATCTTTCATCCACTGTTAAGGTAAGATATCACATTGCATTAAGTTTTGAACACAGGGAGAATACCACTCAAAAGGCAATTCCATTAATTCGGAGGAAGCAACATCTTCAAATTTTACATCATTTTCAGCTTTGGAAGAAGAAGTACCATGGTAAAACTTAATCGGTTTAGCACTGCCGCCATGCACTTCCTTGACCACCATACCCTCGATCTTATTAGAGTGGATCGGGGTTTTGGTCATAGTATGCACATAGAGGTTAATCTTCCCGTACATTGATTTGTGTTCTTCATTCTTTTCGTCTTCGAGGGAGATCGTGTACTGGGGTTTCTTTTGATTTATCTTCATTACTCGCTTCTTGGTTTCTTCTTCTTCGGTACTATTCTCCCAATCAACATCGATTATCAGTTTTTTGTTCAACTGTTCCACCGTTTCTTCCTCGACCTCATCCCCGGCCTCGGCCTTGGGTGTGAGTTCTGGAGAAACCTTCACCATCTCGCCGTAAGGGAGTGGTGCGTAACTGTTGAACTAGAATTTGAGGTTCTTCATGGTCTCAGACTTCTTTTGCTTCATTCGGTATGGAATTTCTGGAAAAGTTTGTCTTCTTCGGAGGAGCATAGTAGGCTGCATCTTTGTGAATTCCAATTTCGTGTACGGAGAACGATTGCAAGTCACCTTTAATACACTGTTCTTTTCCTCCTTCATAATACTTTATGCACTGGTGCAGAGACAACGGTACCATCCGATTTTCATGGATTCACGACCGACCCAGCAGAGCATTGAACGATGTCTCAGAATCAATTATATGGAATTTGCAGTTGTTCTTGCCAAATTACCGATCCTCATTGATAGTGTTACTGATCCAAGACCTCTTTTTCCTTTCTGATTGATTCCTCTCAGTAACATTCTGTCTGCTTCGAGATCGCGGTCATCAATTTCCAAGTATGACAACGTCTGAAGATTCATTTGTTGATCGATGGTCCCGGATCAACTAACACACTGGAGAGCGTGAACTTTCCAATAGTGACTAAAATGTACAACGATCGATTGTGCTCTGCTATTCCAAGTAGTAGATCATTGTCCGTGAAATTAACACCGCACTGTTCTTTTAACGAGCAAACCTCGTCTAAGGAATCACCGGCCATTTGAGGTAAACAAATCTCTGGATCAAGTATGGCCTTGATCAGAGTTTCCCTCATCTCCTATGACAGGATCAGAGCATCGTAGAAGCTCAATTTTGCTGGCAGCTTCCTAAGATGGGCTAGCACATTATAATCCACTTTATTATCAAGTTCTTCAGTTTCTTCCCGAATGGGCAATTCCTCTGATGGGGTTGGCTCTTCCTGAGCAACCACCTGCTTTCCTTTATCTTTTGGACCCATTCTCGGGGGTAGAATTTTTCTGCTTCTTAAATTGACTTTTGTTATTTCTTCTGAATTTGGTGTTGGATCTGCCAGTGCCTCCTCTTGAATCGGAATGACTGGCTCTTATAGAGTTGCTTCGAAATCTGAAAATTCTAATTCTATCGTGATCGGAGCTCCTCAGAATTCATAAATGGACTCGTCGCTTCTCGAGCTTTCGTAACCATTCCTGTGAACGTCTTCTCCTCCGTCACAGTCATCAAGGTTTTGAATGATTTGAGAATTGTTATTCGTATCAAAATCGAGATCTGGATCAGGTTGGTTATCGTTACTTACATAATCGTTAGAAACAGACAAAACATAGCCAACACCAAAACTCCTATCATTATAAGATATTGCCAGGGCGAGCAAATAATCATATAGAGTCAGAGGTCTGA
Source organism: Papilionanthe hookeriana x Papilionanthe teres (assembly GCA_022702705.1). Taxonomy (NCBI): domain Eukaryota; kingdom Viridiplantae; phylum Streptophyta; class Magnoliopsida; order Asparagales; family Orchidaceae; genus Papilionanthe; species Papilionanthe hookeriana x Papilionanthe teres. The sequence continues at coordinate 92,544,557 of CM040427.1, read as the reverse complement.
GGAATTTCTCCCCCGAATCGGAAACAACCATCCTAGGAATAGCAGCCCCTAGTCTACCCTTCGGAGCTTCAGTCTTTTCATCTTCCACGATTATCTCCTCCTTCTGGGGCGGTTCTTCAATCGCAAGCGATAGTGTCGGCTTGGCAGGTTTTGAACTCTGAACTGAAGCGCAAACCGAAGCGGTCTGGATGTGATCAAAAATTTTCTTCGAGGACTTCTTCCAAACAGTACTCCATCCATCATCGGTCGTGTAAGGTTCTATCGGAACAATGGGATCCGTTGAAATAATATTAACAGAACCTCCTTTTTGAGGCTCCTTCATGTATTCCTTCAAGATTGTTATGTTCCCTTTTCGGAGGTTATCCTTGAGTCAATTCTTGAAGGTGAAGCAGTCTTCTATCTTGTGTCCGAGCATCCTTTGGTAGGGGCAGTAGTTCATATTATCCTTCTTGTCGACTTCCTCAGGCCTCCTGGGCTCTGACAGCTGAATGTCGGGCGTCTTAATCAAACTGCGAAACATCTTAGCCACTGCTTCAGTCTTGAAGGGGTATTCCTTATTCAAAAGTTCCTTTAGCGCCTGTGGTGGACGAGGCGGCGGTTGATCATGCTGCATTGACTGATAACTCGATCGAGGCTGTTGATAGTTCTGCTGAGGTTGTTGATAAGTCCGCTGCGGTGGTTGATAACTTGGTTGTGACCGCTCTAGTTGTATCTGCACTGGCTGCTTACCTTTATTCACTGTCGCGATGATTCCGGATTTCTTCTCAAACTCTTTCATTGGCTTCTGCTTATCAGTTTTGTCGACGAAATTCAGTTGTTTTGCCTCCTCCTGCAAGCTCCCGGCCTTGCTAAGAAACTTCTCAAAAGTCTTAATTGTGAATCCTTTAAGGAGAAGTGCTATCGGGCCGTGTAGACTCTTTAAAAAGATATAAACTGCATGTTGTTCCTGAAGTTGTGGTTCACACTTCTTGCTTAAGTTCTTCCATCGAAGTATGTAATCCACCAAGGTTTCATTCGGTTTCTGTTGCTCCACCACTAGATCACTGGTAGTGATGTGGTGCCAAGCCCCAACAAACTGTTTAACGAAATGGTTCTCCAATTCTGAAAAGGTCTTGACTGAACTGTTCGGTAATTCTGCATACCAATCGAAGGCAATTCCTGACAAGCTACTGAAGAACTAACGAACGCTCCCACCGGCATTGCAGCAACTAGCAAAAAAATGTGCGACATGTTGCCGGGGGTTTCCCGTACCTTAGAAAGTCTTAAACAGAGGTAGTACGAAGCCCTTTGGGTACTGGACTGCATCAAATTCTTCAGGGTAAGGTCTACCCGTCTAAATAGATGCTCCACCCTTAGACTGGGCTAAGGCTTCTCTCACCTACTGTTTCACCATATTCTTAATATTTTTTTTAGGAATCATGCTCTGCACTGAATCCTTCTTTATCTGCTCATCTCCGTTGAAGGATTTAATTTCTTTTCCTCTATCTGTAATGTGAATGACATCTGGAGGTGTTTCCTTTTGAGGTTGAGGCTGACTCTGGAGTATGGCTAAGGTGGCTGCCATCTCCTCCATCTTCTTTTCCATCCAATAGATCATGTCGCCCTTTTCCTGCAGACGTAGTTTCAGTGCTTCTGGATTGTCTCCCTCTAAAGTTGATGGAGCTCTCTACAAAGCTGACGACGCTCGGGTCTCAACCATGTTGATCTCGGTAAATTCTTATTCCATGAACCTTGACAAATTCAGTTCATTCCTCAGTCCTTCTCTTCTTTCTCTTGCTAACCGTTGGATATTAATTCTTATCTTTCCTATGGCAGCCTCAAGAGGCCTTTTCCAAACGGTCTCGCGGTTGTCAGGCGATGATTGTTTGAACTTCATCTTCATGAGTTTCTTTTAGAGCCACAACACTTTCCTCAAATTCAGGCTCTCTGACGGGACTTCTCTTTCCAGAGCATTCTGTCAGTATCGGTTCAGCAATAATAGGTTGCCACACCATCCTTCTTGCAGTAGAAGGCATAGGACCAGATGGTCTGTCGGCTGCGCGTCGGTAGGTGGTGTGTTCCCTAATATGGTGACCTGATACAACAACAGGCAAACTTCTCTCTCCAGCTCGTACCTTCTTCCTTGGCCTTTCTATGGTAGTGATGGGGTCTACTCGTGGTCCGAGGAGGGATCTAGCTGGAATTCGTCCCATTCTTCTCAGAATCTCTGACACGGGGCATCCCTCCTTTCTTGCTAACTTCTCTACTACAGCTCGCAATCGGGTAAGCGGCATAGTCTTGATCTTCTTCCTCTTACAATCACTGCAGTATGCAGGTAAGGGTAACACAACGGCAATCCTTCGATCATCTTCCTCATCAGATGCAGCAGAGAGAGGGTGGAACCTACTCCCCTCCAACAGCGGTGAGATCTCAGGCAGTTCTTCTTCCTCTTCAGGAATCTCTTCAAGAAATGCAGCTTCAGCAGCCCTGGTCTTTCTGATCTTGGCGATCTTTCTGTTCTTATTCTTTCTTTGCGTCGAGGTTAAGGGTACAAATCTCTAATTGGACCCTATCTCGAAAACATACGATATTGCAGTAAAGTCCGAACCCTCTACGTAACAGGCTCATCACTTACTTGGACTTCCTTCCCTTCCAGTTTGGCGGAAATCGGGGTAGGTGCAGTGATGACCAGACCGGTGGGGGTAGAGATGACCGTCCTTGGGGTAGCAGTTAACCTCCTAGGAACAGTGGTGCTTCTTTCAATTGGAATCCTTTGCAGGGGAGGAAACTCTTGGGTTAACTTCAGATTGAACTCAATTATGGGTTTGATGGTTTCCGGTACTTTGTCCATCAACGCCAAGAGAGTAACATCGGCGAACTTAATGTCCGTATTGTCAAATCCTTGTCCGAAGCGAATGATCGCATCATCAGGCAGCTCGTCCTTGTGGACTGGCAAGTCCAGTCCGATGGTGAAGGATAAAATCAGCTTCGGTGCAGACAGCTTCTGCATGGGAGATTATGAACGTCAGTTCCAAATTATGCTTCCTTTCGTCACAAAAATTTTTAGGACAAAAAAAAAAGAAAAAGAATTTCTCTAGAAAAAGATTCAGAACACATTTTCATTTATCTTTTTATTTTCTTAGTCTTATTTATAAGGTATTTCAGATTTTGTCTTATTCGTGAATTTGTGGTTTAAAAAGGTTCGCTTAATAAAAGGTTTGTTTGTTAGAAGATTTGTTTGTTAGGGGCAAAACAATAAAAGGAGGAAGGGTATAAAAAACCTAAGGGATCCAATCCAGAATCGGAAAGGAAGAGAAAGTCTCGCAAGACTTCTCAACTCGAGGGACTGCTCCTAAGCCAACACCTCTTGGGGGTCCACCCCACCTCTAAGAGGTAGAATGATTCCGGAACCTCTTTGTTTAAGGGTGGCTAAACAGAGGCTATAAAATCCAAGAGAGTTGACTATACCCATTCAAGACAGAAATGAACGTGGTATGCCAATGGAAAGAATGGCAGTTTGGTCCACAAGGGGCATGAACTCACTACCAATTTATGAAAGCAAAACCATCTAATCAAAATGGAGAGAAGAACTTTCCCCAGCGGAGTCGCCAGAAATTGTCGGCATATATTTTTTTTAGGTTGTAAGTTTAATATATATATATATATATATATATATATATATATATATATATATATATATATATATATATATATGTTTGAAAATAATTGTAAGTTTGAAAATTTTAAGATATGAAATTAAACCGATCTCACATCCCAAATGGTTTATATAAACAAGCACCACACCACAAACTGTGTATCTATCCCGAAGAATAGATACACTGCTTGATGATGGGGCTCGATTAAATAAACTAGAAAATTTGTGACATTCATTTGGTCTGCGAGCCAATTTTAAAAGCTGACAAGTTCCCCTGCTTAATACAAAGGAATTAAGCAGGGTTTATATTACACAGGTTCTTAAAGTACCCTATAAGGGCAAGCCCCTATAGTTAATTATATCTTCAATAATGGTAATCATTTAAGAAATCTCTCGATAATGATCAGTGGTTTTGCTTTCAAGAATTTCAAAGTTTGATGTTTCAAACAAATTGGATTTTGGAAATTTCAATAAGAAATAGCTCAAATTTTGAACAGTTTATTTTAAGAGTCCAATAGCAGAAAGGTAGGAGAAGTTGAGGATCCAAGAGGAATCTTGGCAACTTCCCAAGTAATCCTATGATTTGGCTTCAATTTGAGGATTAAAATTAATATTTTAAGAAAAGAACAATTTTTTAAAATCTTATGATTAAACTAAAAGAAATTAAACTGAAATTGTCTAAAACATAAATTAAAATGAGTTCAAAATATAAAGACTAAATGAGAATACTTTAAGACATTAAAACTAATTTGAAGTTGTTTGAAACTTAAATTAAAAATAAATTTAAAACATTATAAAAAGATCAATCTGAAATGTTAAAATTATTTAAAGTATCAAATCTTAGTTGAATAAACTAGAAAATTTGTGACATTCATTTGGTCTGCGAGCCAATTTTAAAAGCTGACAAGTTCCCCTGCTTAATACAAAGGAATTAAGCAGGGTTTATATTACCTGGGTTCTTAAAGTACCCTATAAGGGCAAGCCCCTATAGTTAATTATATCTTCAATAATGGTAATCATTTAAGAAATCTCTCGATAATGATCAGTGGTTTTGCTTTCAAGAATTTCAAAGTTTGATGTTTCAAACAAATTGGATTTTGGAAATTTCAATAAGAAATAGCTCAAATTTTGAACAGTTTATTTTAAGAGTCCAATAGCAGAAAGGTAGGAGAAGTTGAGGATCCAAGAGGAATCTTGGCAACTTCCCAAGTAATCCTATGATTTGGCTTCAATTTGAGAGTTTATTTAATGTTTCAATCCTACCAATTTTAGTTAATTGGAACTTATACTTATATGACATAATCACACAATAGCCTCGAAGATGTGAGGGTTTATGTCGTACCACACGACTACCTCGAAGTCCTAAGACCGGTTAGGACTTAATTTGCATAACATGATTATGCAAATGCTTAACAAAAAGTTGAGGATTTAAGTTGCACTAGGAAAACTATCTCGAAATCTTAGGGCTTGGTTATTTAATTCTAAGAAAGATTTAGCTGATGAAGATCCATGTTTTGCTGATGAAGATGGCCATGCTGCCCACTATGCTCCAAGCTCCTTGTTGTTGCAGAGGTTTGGTTTTAGAAAGTGACAATCAGGAGATGAGAGAAGTGTTTGGATTAGAACAGTTGAAAATTGGGATAGCTTAATATTTTAAATAAAACAAATCTTAAAGTTGATTAAGCAGGACTGATTAAGATCCACGGTTCCGTCATCCAAACACTGCTATTTTCATCGGATTTACTTAGTCCAAATGAATTTGCTAAACTCAACTGAATGAGTTCCGCACTTTCATTTAAGCTGTTGGAAATCTTGTTAGCAACACGTAGGTTACATCATCCGAGGGATTCCCGATCATCCAACGAGATGTCTTAATTTTAGTTGTGATTGCAATTTTGTTTTGTTGGTGATTAAATTTTGAGTTCTTTAAACATGCTGGGTTCGATCATTTTCATGCATTTATAAGTATAGGAAAGTAAGACATTTAATAAATTGCTGATTGTAAATTGCAATAAACTTAAATGCGTACCTTGTGGGTACTCCCGTCATTTTCACCTGCACTTAAAACACATGTTAAGGCATTTATATATTTACAACAAGTACCTTGGTAAAGCTAAGGGAAGGTTCTGGTTGTCTACAAAAATCCTAATCCTATTGTTAGTAACTTCCTTTTATGTCTAGGTTCTTGTGTCTTATTAAGGATTATTTTCTCCATTAAAGAACAATAAAGTTCAATTGTTCTTCTAGAACATCCCATTAGGTTGATAAAATGCTTAGGACGGGTCCTGAACATCCTTTCGACACCGTTGGGATTATCCCGAGTCCAAATGAATTTCATCGTATGGATGAATTGATCATCCAAGAATTCAATTAAATTTTGATTCTTGCTTAGTGAACTAGGATGTTTGATTATCCTTTGTGAATAAGGTGACATTTCATTTGATGTTTCATTTGAGAGTTATAATAATGAAAGCCTTTAGGGGCAAATTGGCTCATTAAAGAATTTAACCATTCTTAGTTAAAGTTGGAATTAATGGTTTAAAGTGATTTAGTTATAAAGTTGTGGTTAATCTTCTTTTTAAATGTTTTAAATTATTTTAAGTTTGGAATAGTGTTCAAATTGATTAATTCAACTAAGATTTGATACTTTAAATAATTTTAACATTTCAGATTGATCTTTTTATAATGTTTTAAATTTATTTTTAATTTAAGTTTCAAACAACTTCAAATTAGTTTTAATGTCTTAAAGTATTCTCATTTAGTCTTTATATTTTGAACTCATTTTAATTTATGTTTTAGACAATTTCAGTTTAATTTCTTTTAGTTTAATCATAAGATTTTAAAAAATTGTTCTTTTCTTAAAATATTAATTTTAATCCTCATTTTAGAGGTCCATTAATTGACATATAAATAATGTTGGATCAAATTACTAATTTGGGATTTAATTTAAAGAATTAGAATCATCTTATATTACACACTTTAATCTTAATCATCCAAGCTTTAGTTAATCTTCCAAATTTCATGTGATTTAATCAATGTTTCTTCTTTAATGTTTCACGGTGGTTTAATGAGTTTCTACCACTTAAATTCCCTATGTTTCAATCATCCAAATGGATAGTTATAATCAAAGATTTACCCTTCCCTTTGATTTAACCTAAAGATTAATTAAGGTTAAAACTTTTTAATTACTTTAATGCCCTCTTAAGCATATTCATCTCATAATTCATCAAATTAAGCTCAAATGAACTTGAAATTTTTGTGTCACCTCACAAACATGTCAATTAAGACATTAGAGAAGAAAATGTGATTTTTCTATTTTTTAATTAATTTATATAATTATTTTAATGAAAATAGGTATTTTTAATAAAAATTTCATAACATGATCTAGAGGAAGTTTCTGCCCTTAGGAAAATTATGGGAGATTTCTATTGACCAGAGGATCACTTGGACAAATTTTGGTGATTTTTTTGAATTTTATTTTATTTATTATAATTATTTTAAATTTTGAGGCATTAATTAATTATTAAATAAATTTAAAGTGGAAAAAAGGGTTTCATATTTTTCTTAAATCTCCCTAATCCGAAAGAGCTCAGAGAAACAAAATTTTTTATTTTTATGATTTTTCTTTAAATTTTGGAATTAATTTAGTGAATAGGTTGGAAAATTCATTTTTTAATATTAAAAATTACCCTAAGCCTTTAAAATTCAATATCTTTACTTGGGGACTTGGAAAAAAATTTTAGTTGGTTCCTAAGTGATTAGGTGACTAAATATGACATTTTTATGAATTTTAATACTTTAATGATTTTTATAATTTTTTAATTATTAAAATATTAAAAGATAGGTTAAAAATAAAGTTTTTAAGAAAAATCCAATTTTAATTTTTCTTAGACTTTAATGGCATCTGGGAGTCCTCAAAATCAATTTGGTGAATTTTTGAAATGTATTTTAAATTTTATGAATTTTTTAATTTTAAATTTGGCTATGTTACTTAGAAAATCCATTTAATGGGTTAAACCATTTTTAATTAATTTCAAACTTTTTATGGGGCTTCCTTTGACCTTAAAGAATAGTGGAGAATTGATTTCAGGTTATTTTGATTTTTAATTTGTCCTAATTTATTCAAAGTCGGTTTTGGGTCAAGTGAACCATTAGGGTTATTTACAATGTTTTAATCCATGCCATAATTATCCCAAGTTTCGATGGTCATAGGGAACCTATCTTAATTTTCCAAATAATATACTAATTACTGGAATTAAAATACCAATATAGGCATAAAAATTTGGAAAATAGATAACTTGCCGTGGGTATAGCTTCTGGCTTTAGAAAATTTAGTGAATGTTCCCAAGATCAGAGTCTACAAAAGCCCTATGGTCTCATGCCATGGGTGAATTTTGTGTCTGAGTGGAGAATTAAAATACTCAGATCAGTATTAAATTAATTAAAAATTAAATATGCAACAAAATAACATGATTTCTTTTCCACATTATTCTTCTCTATTCACTGAGCAAGAGGCTATTTTTCTTTTAATTTCGCGATTTTTCTACACAAAGTTATGTATTTTTGAAGTTCGGGGTATTTAAATAATTCAGAAAGGAGATTTTCCTACTTAAACCAGTCAGCGCTGACTGGATCCTGCGACGGATCAAAAGCACACGCGGAGCGGTTTGATTCGGGGTCGCCATCTAACTCGGCAGCCACGCATCCCGCTGTTCACGTTCCATCCCTCAATCCGACTAGATCCTGACCATCCATCTGATACATGTGCGCTCCGACGGTATCCTTTCATCATCCCGACTGGTGTGAGCCGAGAGCCGTCCACCTTCTAGCCCTAAGATCTCACTCGATACTTAACCAATCAAGTGTCATTTCTTCCTACATGCTTGTCTAGCCTAGGGGAGTCTATCCATACAGCTAATACTCATTAAAATCGAGCAGAACAAAAAGGAGAATCCATGGAAGCTCGGAAAGAAGAAGAAGTTCCATACCTTGGTCCAAGAGGTGAAGCCTCAATTAAATGCTCGACACATTCGGCAGAGCTGGAGAAGCCTACAGATGAAGCCTCGAGCGCTGGTGAATCGTCTAAGTATGATTTCGTCCAAACTCGATTTAGTGTTTTCACGTCTGGAGCAAATGGCTGGCTTGCGGAGGGGGCTTTCACTGGGGAACTTCTTCTCTACCTCTGGTGAAGGTGTGAGAGAAGTTAATTGAAGTTTGGTGGAGTTTCAAGGGTTGTCCTATTTTTTGGCCTGAGATTGAACTCAAAAATTGAGCTCAGCCAGTAGGGATGAGGGCAGGAAAACGGTGGGGTTCTTCTTCTCTATGCTGGGAGAAGTTTTGGGAGTGAATTGGGCAGGTTTTGTGAGAAAATTTTTCAACACCTCTCTCATGGCTGAGAGGTGTGCGTTATATGACCAGGGCCATAGGGCTGAGCCAGGGCTCAATTGAAGGGTGAATTCTACTACTTAGGTGGAGGGCAGTGGAGCTCCAAAGTTTAATTTGGCTGAGGTGGATAGTTGGGGAGGTTTGGGTGAGTTTAGCCTAGTGGTGGCTCTCGGTTTTGACTCCCTCTAGCGACTAGGCCGGTCGGTAAGGACAGTGGAGCTGGCCTCAAATCAGGTGAGTCAGGTGGGAGGGTTTAATGGTGATTAATCAGTTAAGGGGGGATTTGGGGTGAGGCAAAAGGAGGATTTATCCACTTAAGGGAAGAGATCCCTTAAAATGGGGGACCCTTGGTCCATGGCTCACCTAGCTTGGGCTAGGTGGATCTTGGGTGGTTCCTAGAGTTCAAATGGTGGCTGTGGAAAGGTTGGTTTAGCCACATTTGGTTCAATTTGGTTTGGTTAGGCCATAGGTTTAATTTGGCTCACTTGGGTTTAGGTTGTGCTAACATGGGTTTGGGATTGATTTAGGTCCAAGTGTCTTGAGAAACATTGTGTAAATGATTGCCATGAAGAACATTCATGAAGACATGGAAAGGTTTTGAGTTCAATTGAAGGGTCAATTTGATGAGTTTTGGGATTTTGGCCAACTTGGGTAAGGTTGGAACAAGTTGGGTGCAAGTTGGGTTAAGGTGAGGTTTAGTCCTAATTTAAAGTTTCAAATGGTTTAGGGGAATGTATTTAAGAATTCCAAACATCAATTGGGAGGAAACTTTAGGATTAGGCTAATTAATTTGGTAGATTTAGGGCATGTGTTCAATTTAAGTTAAAAATGGGATATTTTGGATTTCAAGTGGATTTAGGTTAGGCTTGAGCTCAAATTGGGATAATTGAATGTTGTATTGGTTTCATGGGAGTTCCAAGGAAGGTTTAGTATTGAAATTTGGGTGGTAAAAGGTTTAAATTAGGTTATTTGGGGGTTTTAGATTAAATTGACAAATTTGGGGATTTTAGGTTTCAAATGGAATTAAACTCAAATGTAAATCAATTTGGACTTGTATTTGGTTTAGATTGGTATTGGGGGTGTTGAATTAAAGTTTAGAATTGAAGTTGGGAAAAATTAGGGTCAAATGGGTTAGTTTGGTTTAACATTGGGTCCATTTGGGTTAAAAATGGGCCAAATTGGGGATTTTAACAAAATTGGGTTATTTTGGCAAATTTTGTTAATGGTGTAGTTGAAAAGAATGAAATTAGGAATATTTGGGGTTTTCTGGAATTTTCTGAGAATTTTTGGAATTTTTAGATTTTTGGGCCAAAAGGGTATTTTAGGGCATTTGATGGTTATTTAGAGGGTATTGGGGTATTTTGGTGAATTTAAGAGGTGGGAATTGTTTCAAAATGATTTTTAGGATTTTTAAGAATTTTGGGTAATTTTTGGGAAATTTTTGGAAAGTTTTGGGGTTGTAGGGGCAATTTGAGTAATTTTAGGTATGCTTGAGGACCCAATGTCAAAACCGGAGATTTTGGCAAAAAAGGTATTTGGCTATGGTTGAGGGAGTGAAGAAGCTTGGAGTGAGCCATGGACCAAGCAGGTGTTCATTTTGAACATCTCATATGTTGTTCCTAACCCTCTTAGCTAAAGGAGCTAGGGGTTTGGACTTAGTCATATGTGTGCTCTAATGAACCGGAAGTCAAGATTAGGTAGGGTTGGTTTAGGGTTTAGGATGAGTCTGAGAGTGCAGTGTGTGTGCCAGCTAGACCTCACCAAGACCAGACCACCCAAGGCTGCCCTAAGGCTTGACCATCCTAAAGGAATTCATCTTTGTCTTCCCACACATTGGTCCCAACCTTCCAAGTGATTTAGAGGTTGATGACCATCTATGTAGGATTCCAAAGAGAATCATGATTGGGTTTGAATTTCTAATAGGTGGTTTCCATCTCTAATCTTCTAGGATAGTCAAGGAGATGTCCTATGGCTAGATCCTAAGCATTAAGAGGAAAGAAAAGACCTCACTAAAAATGAGGTCAATACGGCTTGCCGAAGAGGTGCTGGAAGAGTGGGTGTGGCTAGGAAAGGCACCAGAAGGTCTAACCTAAGCTCAGCAATTGGATGAGTTTTCTCAACTGGTTGCAATAACCTTTCTGGAGATATGGAAGTTTGCCTATTATCAGTCACAGGCTGCCCTGTTGAAATGGCCACTTGTGCAACTGCCATGGATCCAGTAGGATGAAGGGTCTGTCTCTCCACTCTTGGTGTAGTAAGAATATCAGTAGTAGAAACTTCTCTGGCCAGAGGAGTAGATTTTTTTGGGGGGGGGGGGGTGGAGCCTATAGCATCTCTCAGTGGTATGCCCAAACATCTTACAATGAGAGCAGTAATAAGGCTTCTGTTCCATAATCACCTCTTGCCACAGTCCATTTGATGCTGAGCCAATCCAGCTTCTTTTAATTTCTGGAAGTGAGATGTCTCTTTCAATTTGGATTATGGCAGTTTCTGGTATGGCCTTGTTAAAGGTTGCAGCATCCAATTTCAATGGTGTTCTGATAGCTCTTTCAATTTGGAAAAGAGCATTTTGATTGAAAAACCTGTAAGGGAGATTTGGAAACTTGAACCAAATTGGAACAATTAGGGGGGTCCTTACTTGGGTCAAATTCAGGTGTCCACTTGATGGGCTTCACCTCCATTCTAGCAATGGTGATCGGTACGCTTAGCAAATAATTTGGCATAATCTTCTTCAGTGGTGAGGTTGATAAGAAGATTTCTTCCATCCAGGAGACCAATCTTCCAATTGCCAATAAAAATTAGGGATTCAAAGAAACTTCTGACCAACTCCATTTTCGGGTGTTCCATGGAAAATTTGCCAATTAGGGTTAGCTTCAGCTCAGCATTAAGTGCTTCCAATTCTTGCTCAGAGAAAAAGACAGCTGGGCAACCATATTTCACTCCAATTGGGTTAATAAAAGGGCAGAAGCCCTTACTATTAGCAGCATCATGCAAAATCTGAGAAAAGACAAGCTGGGGAAGGTCATTAAGAGGGGAGGGTCCCTTACCAACCACCCCAGCATAGGTTGCCTTAGCCCAATCAACACTAGTGTTTAGATCCACAGGATTTGCCATAACAGCAGAACAGAAAAAGCACAAAGACCAAAATAGGAGAAGCTACCAAAGGAAGAGGAACTGGATAAGGCACCAGCATCCAGAAAAGCTATTGCACCCTTGCCAATGGAACAGTAAATTTTTGAAAACCCAGAATCCCGGGAAGACCCAAACTCAAAGAAAGCCATCCAAGGAGCACCACCACTCCAACTTAACACCCAACAGGAGTCACCAACCTCGAAGACAGCCACCGGCGCTAGTACTGTCGCCATAAGCATCCTGAGAACCCTAACAGAGCTCTACTCGTCTCCAATATATATATATATATATATATCACTACCTTTCCCTCCTATGTGATTCAAATGACCACTATGAAGAAAAGCACCCAAATGCAATTGGATAAGGCTTTTAATCAGTTCCTCTAGGGAGGCCAAAGGAAACAAATTCATTGGGCATCTTGGCAGAAAATTGCTAAACCAGTTTGGGCTGGTGGTTTGGAATTTAAAAGTCTTCATCAGATCATCCAAGTTAATCTATGAAAATCATGGATTAAATTCATGACTTAAGATTCTCTTTGGGCTCTTTTCCTTCTTGGGAATTATTGTAGACACTCCCACCCCTCTCAAGTTATCCCAAAATTGGGGGACTCTACAATGTGGAGAGCTTTGATTAAGACCAGACAGATGGCTGAGAAGCTTTACCTTTGGAATCTTGGAAAAAGGACTCTTAATTTCTGGCTTGTTCATTGGTGTCCTTCTGACTGGCTGCAGCCTTGTAACACCAACCTGAATTTGAATCTTCATGTTGATGATTGCTGGACTGGGGACAATTGGTCCCTACCTCTTCTCCACACCTTCCTACATGCACCTTCTAATCAGAGAATATCACTATACAGTTTGATAGATCTAAACCTGATTCTATTACCTAGAATTCCTTCAATTATCAAAGCATTTCCAAGGCAATCCATGCTCAGCTGTTTCAGTGGGAATCTGTCCCTTAGGGAGATTTGTTCTGGAACAGGTATCTCTCCCCATCAATGGCATTCTTTTGCTGGAAAATCTTTAACAATTTCATCTCCATAGATGATATCCTTAAGCTGAAAGGGTTAATAGGTCCTTCTTATTGCAGTCTTTGTCACAAGGAGGAGGAATCCATCCCTCATCTGTTCTTTGGCTGCAGCTTCTCTCAAAATACCTGGACCCATCTGCTATAGAATCTAAAGATCAATACATTTCATTTACAATGGCAGAATATCCTTACTTGTTGGCCTGATGGGCACCATAGGGGCCTTAGTACTTTGCCTCTAATAACTGCATGGTTTATTTGGATGGCTAGAAATAAGGAAATCTTTAAGGGTATTCCTACTAATCCTATAGATGTAGCCATGAACTGCCTCTCCAATATTCCGAAACTCATCAGCTTTAAAAATTTCCCAGCCATCAGCCTCCACACCACCCCTCATCACAATCTGCCCCCCAAAATAATTAAAGTTTATTGGAAACCCCCCAATTTCAATACACTCAAAGTTAACACTGATCGCTGTTTTAAAGAAGGTGCTCATGGTATGGGGGGCATTTTTAGAAACCATTTGGGATAATGCCTATTATTTTTCTATGCATCTATTACAGCAGCTGATGCATTGGAGTCTAAACTTATTGCTGTCACCTGGGCTGTAAAGTTGGCTGTACAATTTCAGTGGAACAAGCTGATTGTGGAGGAGGATTCTCAGGTGATGGTCAATATGATTAATTCTGGCAGCCAAGAGTCTTGGCATCATGCTTAATGGATTCACAAGATCCAGTTTCTTACAACTCAAATTGAAGTCAGATTCTAGTTTATTCATAGGGAAGGTAACAAACCAGCTGATTGGACTGCCAAAGCTGGTGTCATCTCTTCTAAAGTGGTTCTCTCTACTTCTCCTCCACCCAAGCTAAAGCTATTAATTGCTGGAGATCTCCTTGCTGCCACCCTCCTTAGAGTGGACATCTGAGGATTCTGATTGGGAATTTTTTTTTTCTTTTTGTAATGGTGCTATTTTTACTTATGCATCTATATATATATATACCTATTATATATATATATATATATATATATATATATATATATATATATATATATATATATATATATATATATATATACTTACCACCATTGGTTTCTTGGTCTTAGATTACTTTTATTTTGAATTTTTGGGGGTTAGTAGAAAACATGTAGGCCTTTTGTTCTCTTTGGTTTTGTTGGGTCCCTCTCCCTTCCTTTGTAATCAAAGTTTATTTAACATATAGGGAGCCTTTTGTTGCTCCTTTTTTTTTGTATATATATATATATATATATATATATATATATATATATATATATAATTAATGGAGGCTGGTTTGGAGGGAGGTGCTCTGCTAGGGTTTGCTCTTGGCGGCTGGAGTTTTGGATGGAGCAGGTAGGTTCTTCTCTTGGTTCTGCTTCTTGGTGTGGATTCCCCTTGGGTTTTTGGCTGGTTGGTTGTGTTGTTTTCCTTCCCGGGCTGGAAGTTTTTCAAATTTTACTGTTACATTGGTTGGGTTTGTGTGGGGGAGGGACTCTTTGCTTGTGGTTTGGTTGGCTGCTGGTTTGGTTTTCTCTGGACTCTACTCTTTGGAGGTCTGGTCCCGAGGTTCTAAATCTATGGCTAACACTAGCTCGGCCTTACCCTATTGATGCTGCTACTAATGCCTTGTGGGCTAAAGCTTCTTATGCAGGGGTTGTGGGTATGGGGAACACTACCCACAAAACCTTTGATCATCTGGTTTTTCCCCAAGCATTGCATGATACTGCTGCTGGTAGGGGAAATGCCCCTTTCATTAATCCTGTTGGAAACAAGGACGGCTTGCCTGGTCGTCTTGTTTTCCAAAAAAGACATGAAGTGTCCGAATGATGCCATTAAGTACTCGTTTGATTGGGAAGTTTCGGATGGGTCATCCAAAAATGGAATATGTAAGGAAAAGCTTTGAAGATTTAAATCTTGGCTGGCAACTGGAAGCTTGGGTTGCCGGATGGTAGGCACTTGCTCATTAGACTCTCTAATGAGGAAGACTATGCAAAGGTTTTTGGCAAACAATCTATCCTAATTGCTGGTACTTACATGAAGCTTTTAAAGTGGACTCCGAATTCGATCCACTAAAGGAGCCACCTATTATTCCCATGTGGTATAAACTACCCAATCTACCTATCCAACTATATGATCATAATGCTCTCTTTAACATAAGTCAAGCCTCGGGAACCCCCCGAAAACAGATACACACACTTTTGATCCGGCAAGACCAGCTGCGACGAAGGGTTTTGGTGGAAAGGGACATTACACTCCCGGATATACATAAAGTATGGGTGAGAACTGATGAAGATTTACCAGATGAGGGTTTCTGGCAGGAGGTGGAAGTAGAATTTAAACCATTTTACTGCAAGCATTGTAGGATGTTTGGCCATGTGATGGAAAATTGCTACAGGCTCCATCCTCCTAGCAGAAAGAATTCTCTTGGTAAGCAGAAGGTTAACTTGGCTCCAGGGGTGGAGCAGGAGAATCTGATTGTTGAAACTGTAACCAGGGAAGTTGTTAATCTTGATCCTCCTAGGGAAGCTAGAGGAAGTGCAGACTGTGAAGGGGTGAATGAGGAAGTGCTGACAGTGAAGGAGCAGGAAGGTGCTGTGGAGGGTGGTGTCTCTACACAAGTCATTAATACTATAGAAATTAATCCTCTCCCTGAGGAAATGAGGGAGGTGGAAAATAGAATGGATTTATCCGGGGAAGATTCAGGTGGTGAATGATGAAATGAAGTCTGGATGGCAAATTCGTAAAAGCGATAAAAGAAAGAAAAGTAAATCGAGAGATTCAAAGTCTCGTTGGAATCCCGGCCCTCAGTGATCCTCCGAGATAGCCCCTCTTCGCCCCTAGGACTAGGGGAAAAGGGAAAAATCTTTTATTATGATTAACTTTATGTGCTCGGAATATTAGAGGGGCCGCTTCATCCCCCTCTCTTAGAAGAATTAAATATATGGTTAAATATTATAAATTATGGTGTTTTGCTTTACTTGAACCCATGGTTAAAAAAAACACTCACGACATTATTAAAAAATTCCCCAATTTCCACCGTTGGATTAATTTGAGTAATAAGATTTGGGTATTTGCTAGAAAGGAGCTACATTGTTCTATGTTGGTGGACCATCAACGGCTTATGCATTTTCAAGTTTCTATTGGTGACCATTTTGGTTTTGTCACATTTATTTATGCTAGCTCGGCTCCTGTTCATCAGCAGAATCTCCGGAATACCCCGGTTAACTTTGCACCCAATATTAATTCCTTTTGGCTTGTTGGTGGGGATTTTAACCGCCTTTCTTCTGCGCGTAAAAGAAAGGGGGTACCTCTCCTAGCTTGGCTTCCATGAATAGGTTCAATCAATTTATTGCTGATGCTTGCTATCTTTGATCCGGGCTTTTGTGGTCCAGCTTACACATGGAGAAGGGGAAGAACCTGGGAGAGACTTGACAGAATGCTGGGGAATTCCTCCTGGCTTCAACAATTTCCTTATACCATTGTTACTCATCTATCCATGGCTGGCTCTGATCACAGACCATTGCTCATCTCTATTAACAACACAGATAATAATACTGGAGGTATGTTCAGATTTCAAAACATGTGGACTAAGCACCCAGATTTTATGGCTGAACTTGAGAAGGTGTGGGTCTCTCCCATGGGAGGCTCCTCTTGGGGTAATCTCTGGAAATTGCATAAAACCACTGCTAAGCATTTCAGAAATTGGAATTGGACAGTATTTGGGAATGTACAGGATAATCTAAAGAAGGCTGAAGAGAATGTGGCTGCTGCTGAAGCTGGTTTTCTTAATGGAGTGTGTAGTGAAGCTGCTCTTTATAGTGCTCATGATCAGTTGCTGGTCCAGGTCAAGTACCTGGAGGATTTTTATAAACAGAAAGCAATGTCACCAAGTTTGTTGAAGGAGATAGAAACAATAACTACTATCATGCATTCATTAAGTTTAAGAGGAAGTGTAACATGATTCTTTCCATCATAGATGAGGCTGGAACTTTGCTTCATAATGCTGAAGATATTGCTTTGGATGCAGTTAATCACTTTGCTCAAATTTTCTCTCAAACCAATAGATGCTCCACCCCTATTTATAATAATTTGCTACAGAATCGGTGCCTTTATGTTCGAATCTTAATTTAGTGGACATCCCCGGGGAAGAGGAGATCAAAAATGCATTAGACTCCATTGATGGGGCCAAAGCTGCAGGACACGATGGCTTTTCTTCCAATTTTTACAAAGTCTGGTTGGACGATTGTTGGGAAGGAGGTAATTCAAGTCGTACAGATTTCTTCCAGGGTATAGATATTCCAAAGTATTTTTCAGCCTCTACTATTGTTTTAATCCCAAAAAATAAGTTGAGAAAATCTTGGGGAGACTACAGACCTATTAGCCTTACATCTGTAATGTCCAAAATTATCAGTAAAATCATTATGGCAAGACTGCAGCCACATTTGAATATCCTTATCAGCCCTAGTCAGGCTGCATTTGTGAAAGGCAGATCAATTTCAGATAATATCTTGCTAGCCCAAGAGATGGTTTTGGATTTAGATAAGAAATGTAGAGGCAACAATGTTATACTCAAGCTGGATATAAGAAAAGCATATGATACCATCAGTTGGGGGTTCATCACTCAAACCCTATGTGCTAGGGGCTTTCAGCTAGGTTTTGTTCAGCTCATCCATAGGTGGCTGAGCAATAATGCTCATTCTGTTATGGTTAATGGTAGTTGCCATGGTTTCTTCAGTGCTTCTAGAGGTATCGAGCAAGGAGATCCTCTCTCCCTACCATTTTTATCCTTGCATTTGATTATTTATCCAGATTATTGGACTCTTTGTTTACCCAAACACCAAGCTCGACCTACCATCACAGGTCCAATTTTATTGTCAGCCATTTATCTTATGCTGATGATATCATTATCTTTTCTAAAGCTTCTAAAGATGCTATTAAAAATGTAATTAAAACACTAGCACACTTCAAGGAGGTTTCTGGTTTGGAGCTTAATCTTCAAAAATGTCATTTCTACCCCGGCTCTAATGTTAGCCTTATGATGAGAACTCGGATTGCTCGAATACACAAGTTTTCGGTATGCTAACTTACCTATCAGCTACCTGGGAGTCCATTTGATTAAGGGAAGAGCTAGACAAACTCAATTTCAAGAAATTACTGAGAAAATCAAAGCTCAAATATCTGGGTGGTCTAATTCTTTTCTGTCAAATGGGGGAAGGCTAACATTATTGAAGAGCATATTAACTGCCCTCCCCTCCTATGCTCTACAGATGTTTATCATGAAAAAAAGCACACAAACAAGCATTGGCAGAATTTTTAATAAATTTCTATGGGCTGGTCAACATAGGCAGATTCATTGGTTATCCTGGAAACAGACTTTGTAAACCCCTACAAGTGGGAGTCGGGGTTTAAAAGTTTTGAACAGCTTAACTTCATAAATTTATGTAAACTGTGGATTAGATTCAGGGCTAATGACACCATTTGGTCACAGTACATGCATGGTAAATACTGTAGAAAGGACCATCCTTCTTTGGTGGTGCCCAAACTGGGGGACTCTAGATTATGGAAAGAATTGCTGAAGGTCAAAGATAAGGCTGAACAGACCTTTATCTGGGAGCTGGGTGAGGGCCAAGTCAATTTACGGCTAGATAATTGGGTGTGGGGAGGGGAGAGACTCACTTTTCCTCACAATGTGGATGGACCTTCTATCTCTCAATGTTATGTTAATACCTTTTGGTCAGAGAACCAATGGAATTGCAGAGTTCTGAGGAACATCTTAACTTCTGATCAGCTACAGCAGGTTCTCTTGACTCCCTTTCATCCTGAGAAAAGAGACAAGCTTATCACCAAACAGCAACACCTTCAAAAGCTGGGGTCCTTTATCTTTCAGAAATTCTATTCCTGGGATCACATTAGGTGGGGACCTGAGCTGTGGAGCAAGCTGCTGTCACCATCCATGTCCTTCTTTTGCTGGAGAGCAAGGCATTTGTTACTACCTACTGATGATATCCTTAAATTAAAGGGGATTAGAGGGCCTTCATGCTGTCAATTATGTATGCAGGAGGAAGAATCTGGGGATCATTTGTTCTTTAGGTGTTCTTTCTCTCAAGAGGTCTGGACTCATATTATTAGCGGGATTCAGGTGGATACTTTGAATTTAAGTTGGCTTGATCTTTTGATGTGCTTGGGGGACCGGCATAAGGTGAATCTCCTGGTGGTTCCTTGTGTTGTGGCCTGGTTTATCTGGATGGGCAGAAATAAGGTAAGGTTTGAGGGGTGTTCTGTCCCAGCTTCCCTTGTTGCTGCTCACTGTTTAACTTACTTTTAGAAACTAACAAAATACCACAAATTCAGTGATATCTGCCAAGTTGGTTCTGGATTTTCTCCCTCACCTTCCCTGGTGGCTGGTTGGTCCCCTCCCCCTTCCACTTGGATCAAAGTAAATACTGATGGTAGCTATAATGTGCGACAGTCGGGATTGGTGGTATTTTTAGAAATGGGGTGGGGAAATGTCTTTTGTTCTTCTATTCACCTATTGATGCTTATGATGCTCTTGAGGCTGAAATGGTTGCCATCTATTGGGCTCTTAAAATTGCCAAGATCCGTGATGTGAGGCTACCGATTGTGGAATCGGATTCTTCCAATTGCATTAGCTTCTTGCGAGGACCGAAATTGCTCCATGGTACATTCAGAGATGGCTGAATAGAGTGAAGGGTTTGATTGAGAGTAAAGATGTAATTTTTTCTTATATACCTAGGGAGGGTAATGCTCCTGCACATTGGCTTGCATCTCAGGGTTATTGTAAAGGGGAAAGTTTGGTAGGAACTACTCCTCCCTCTCCCCTCGTTGTTTTGATGCATGGGGATAGACTAGGCATTCCTTTTGTAAGAACTCGAGTCTGTAGTGATGAAAGATATTAATACATTACTTGCCTGTTAGGCAAGTCTTTTGGAAAAAAAAAAAATATATATATATATATATATATATATATATATATATATATATATATATATATATATATATATATATATATATATATATATATATATATATACTAAAGTGCAAAAGTTAGGGACCCCTTTATCTGAGGGGGAGTTAGCTGGCACTTCTGTCACAAGGGGAAGATCTAGATCAAGATCTCATCCTTCACTCCATCCCCCTCCAAATAAATAATTAACTTTTTATGTTGGAACATTAGGGGTATGGCCAACCCCTTATCTTTAAAAAGACTTTTACATCTCAATAAGAAACATAAGCTTTGGTGTGTTACTATTTTGGAACCCTTGGTTCACAAATACCCACAGAAGATCATCAGCAAATTACATGACTTCACCAGCAAATTACATGGCTTCACCCATTATGCTAACTGTAATAATAAAATTTGGATTTTCTGTAGAATAGAGATCTCTTGGACAGTTCTTATTGACAATAAGCAATTCATACACTCATCCTTTTAAATCAATGGCAGAAATGGTGTAGTAACTTTTGTATATGCTGGCTGTAGTAAGGAAGATAAACAGCTCTTGTGGACTCATCTCCATGGCATTAGTGCTCAACCGAACTCACCCCGGTCGGTTGGAGGTGATTTTAACGGTATTGGCTCTACGGGTGAAAAACTTGGAGGTAGGACTCCTAAGCTCTCTGATATGACTACTTTTAATGATAATATCCTAGCAGCACACCTTTTTGATATTGGGTTTAGAGGGCCTGCCTATACCTGGAAGAGAGGTAAAATTTGGGAGAGGCTAGACAGAATTTTGGTTAACAATAACTGGCTCTCTAATTGGCTTCTCACTTATGTGATCTCAGTCTTGCTGGCTCAGACAACAGACCCCTCCTAATTTCCATTATCACTCCCAGCTGTACTAATACTCCTCCTCCTTTCAGATATCTTAATGTCTGGTCCACCTATGCTGAGTTTCACAAGATTGTCCAGGATAATTGGTGCAATACTGATCACCCAGACCTTCTAACTAAGTTAAGCATGTTGCAGAATAAACTTAGCAAAGCTCTTAGAAAATGGAGTTGGAATTCTATTGGTGACCTATCTGCTGCTGTCCAGGAGGCTGAAAAGGAGACTAACAGGATGGAGACTAATGTTCAAACTGGAATTGTCACCGAGGATCAGTTTTATGCAGCACAAACAAATCTGCTAATTGCTACTGGTAAGTTGGAACAGTACTTAAAACAGAAAGCTGCATTGAACCACTTTATCAATGGTGACAGGAACACTCAATTTTACCATGCATGTATTAAATACAGAAGAAAATGCAATAACATCCACTCCATCTATTCTGATGAGGGCAGTAAACTTCTGGATGATAATGAGATTGGACTAGATGTTGTTAAACACTTTGAAAGGCTACTTAACCATCCTCCAATGAACAGAAGGCCAATTGATGGATCCCTTTTTCAAGATAATTTCCAGTATACTAGTGAATTAGAGCTTACTGAAATCTCATCAGAACAGGAAATCTGGAATGCTTTAAACTCAGTAGATAGTTCCAAATCTGCAGGGCCTGATGGCTATACTGCAGACTTCTATAAGAAAGCATGGAAGCTGGTTGGTGGGGATGTTGTTGCTGCAATTCAAAGTTATTTTCAAGGACAACCTCTTCCTAGCTATTTCTGTGCTTCCAATTTTATCGTTGGTGCCTAAAAATTCAATTTTACAAAGATGGGATCACTTCGGACCCATTTGCCTCACTTACGTGATCGGTAAGACTATCGAGTAAAATCATTGTGGGGAGACTTCAACCACATCTTGATAGAGTCGATTTGCTTGAATCAATCGGCCTTTGTTAAAGGAAGGTCTATTACTGACAATGTACTTCTTGCTCAGAAACTTTTTTTGGATTTGGATAAAGTTCATAGGGGGGGAAATCTTATTTACAAGTTGGACAATCAAAAAGCCTATGATACTATAAGTTGGGGGTTCATCACTGAAGTTTTGACTGCTAGAGGTTTCAATCCCCAGTTCTACAATCTTATCAATAGGTGGTTGAACACTAATGAGCACTCTATTCTGATCAATGGACAAGCCAGAGGTAATTTCAAAGCAACTAGAGGACTAAAATAGGGAGACCCATTGTCTCCAACCATCTTTATCTTAACAGTGGATTACTTCTCCAGGATGCTTGATAATGCCATTATGAACAAAAGCTTTGCCAGGTACCATCACAGATCTAATATTTCTATCACTCACCTTATTTATGCAGATGACATCAAGATCTTCTCTAGTGCCCATAAATCTGCTGTGAAAAAGCTGAAACACTACCTGAACTCCTTCCAAAACCAATCAGGAATGATTTTTAATCCTGAGAAATGTCATTCGGTTTTCTCAAGCGACACCTATCCATATCAAGCATTGGATCTTGGATTATATTGGCTTCATCTGCAGTACTCCTCCAATTAAATACCTTGGGGCCTATCTTATTATGGGAAGAGCTAAACAAATCCAATTTGATGAAATCCTCACCAAGATTAACTCCCAGCTGAGCTGCTGGACTAATTCCTTTTTTATCTAATGGAGGTAGAATCACACTCCTTAAGAGCATACTTACCACCTTCCCTTATTACCTTCTACAAATGATCACAATGAAGAAAAGCACCCAATTGCAGATCGAAAGGGCTTTCAATAGATTCATTTGGTCAGGTCAGAGACAACAAATGCATTGGACTTCTTAGCAAAAAGTTACCAAACCAGCCTTGCTGGTGGACTTGGATTTAAAGGAATCCCTCATATCCAGCAGGTCAATCTTTGCAAACTGTGGATCCATTTTAGAGCACAAACCTCACTGTGGGCCAAATTTATGAGGGTAAGTACTATAGATCCTTGCACCCTTCTCAGGTGGTCAGGAAACTTGGAGATTCTAGACTTTAGGTTAAATTGCTCAAAAAAAGACAAACTACTGAGGACTTGTTTATCTGGGATTTGGGGAAGGGGGAACTTCTGGTTGGATAATTGGTGCCCCAAAGATTGGTTAATTGTTAGGGGGACTCCTGTTGACCATTCATCTAAGGTTGCTGATTATTGGGATGGGCATAACTGGTCACTCCCACATCTTAAAGCCATACTCCAGGAACACTCTGCCTATCAGATTTCTACAATTAAATTCAACAGAGGTACTCCAGACAAAATTAACTAGCTCACCCACCATACCCAGAGCACCACTAAAGCCATCTACAGAAATTTATACAACTGGACCCAAGTCCCTGGGGAATTACCATCTAGAGCAAGTTCCTATCCCTATCTATGTCTTTCATGTGCTGGAGAACTTTCCATGGCCTAATACCTAAGATGACATCCTTAAATTGAAAGGTCTTAGGGGCCCTTCTAAATGTGTGTTGTGTAATACTCAGGAAGAATCTATCCCACACCTCTTTTTCAGCTGTTCTTTCTCTAAAACAATATGGTTGTAATTAACTCTCTGTTGAGAGAATTTAAATTGTCACTGGGAAGACTTTCATAATGGCTGGAAGGACTGGCAGAACCAGAAAATTCAAACTTTTCACCTCATTGTCATTTGGTTCTTATGGATGGCCAGAAATAATGCTAAATTTGAGGGGACCACTGCTACTGTGGCCAAAGTGGTTGGTAACAGTAAAGCCTACCTGTACAAGATCATCAAACATAAAAGTTTTTCCAATACTCTTGACATTGGTCTCCCAACTTCAGCTAGCACTAATGTAAAATTGGTTAGATGGGATCCCCCTATAAGGCCAACTATTAAGATTAACACTGATGGAAGCTTCTCAAATGAAAGATCTGGAGTTGGGGGAATTTTTAGAAACCACCATGGCAATTGCCTACTTTTTTTCTATGCCCCTGTGATTGCACATGATGCCCTTGAAGCTGAATTAATTGCAGTGTTGTGTGCTTTGCAACTAGCCAAGATTGCCAACTGGTCCAATATTTGGTTAGAAGTTGATTCTACTGTACTCCTTAATAGCCTGAATCAGGATATTTCATCAACCTGGCTTCATAACTACTGGAAGAAGCAGATTAGCTATCTAAAACCCCCTCAGTCAGCCATCTCATCCATACTAAGGGAGGCGAACAAAGCTGCTCATTGGCTGGCATGTACTGGTGCTAAATCTCAGCAGGTGTTGGTATCTCTTGGCCCCCACCTGAACTTAAAGTACTAATTGTTGGAGATAACCTGAGACTCCCTCACCTTAGAGTGGAGTCATTTGCCTGAATTTGAGTTGTGCTACCTTGGTCCTGTGGATACTCTTCCTTTTTATTTTGTTCTAGTGGAATTTTGGTCAATTATTTATATACAAATGATAAAATTACATACACATATTTATATATATTGGCAGCTTTTTCTTTTGGGTTTAGTGGTAGTGGAGTGGAGTGGAGTGGAGTTTTGTATTTGAAATTGGGCCTCCTGTTTTGTAGGGCCCTTTTTCCCTCTTTTTGTACTCCTTATTTATATGAAATGTTAGGAGCTATGTAGCTCCTTTTTTTTAATATATATATATCTATATATATGGCAAAATGAAAACATTCATTAATAAGATAAGATTAGTTACATCTAATGAAAGGGAGGTGAAGAGAGTCCCCCAAAAGTAACTGCCTTAAAGGCTTAGCAGGAAGAAAGGAAAAGATTACATTGTGGTTGAAGGAAGAAGTCTTTGCTAACCAGTTGGCAGGTTGATTCCCTTCTCTATGAATGTGAGACCATTTTATAGTAAGATGTAGAGATAAGAGTAAAATTTTCCTGTATAGATAAACAAGATTCCATGGGGGAGTGAAGTCACCCAACATCATCTTAATAACTTGTTGTGAATCAGATTCAATCCATATCTGTTTTAGATTTAAAGCTGTAGCTGTTTTTAAGGCCCAGAGAACAGCATTCATCTCAGCTTCCAGGGCTGAAGAGGAGATTAAAGGAGATTGAAAAAACCATAACAATTGCCCAACATGATTTCTGCACACAGCACCAATCCCAGCAGCAGCAGAGGTGAAGCTTCCATCAACATTAATTTTAACCCAAGGCTGTGAAGGCAGTACCCAGTGCACTAAGGAGACTTTTTGTGTAGGAGTTGTAGAACTAGCAGCTGATTTTCTGATATAGTTGAAACAGTTGAACACAGCAGTTTTGGGGGGGCAAGGTTTATCCTCAAACATGGCCTGATTTCTAGCCACCCAGACAAACTAGTTGATAATTAGAGGGACACAACCCCATATCTGATTTTTCCAATCAATCCAGCAAGTTTCAATGGTAACCCAATTATGTCTTTGGTGTGGGAGATTTAACAGTTGTAGGACATCCACCCATAACTGTAAAGTAAAAGGACATTGAAGAAATAGATGAATCAAAGTTTCTTCCTCAGATTTGCATAGCCAACATCTTGAAGCTGTTTTTAACCCTTTTAATTTGAGGATATCATCTAAGGGGATGAATCTCGTGAGATAATCTCCAATTAAAGAAGGACATGGAAGGAGAGATTTTGGAAGACCAAATAAAAGTGCCCCAGCTGTTAACAGGCCAGTGAGTGAAGGAATTGTGAATGAATTTATTCCCAGATTGAGATGGGGGGTGTTTAATCAACACTTTATCAGGTTTGCCAGGGTCAATGGGGATAGACAAAATTTGATGTACGGTATCCTCATCTACCCCTTCTTTCAGTGCATCTACACTTCATTTGTCCTGCAGCCAGAATTCAGAAACAGTGATATGATAGTTAGTATCAGCTAAGGTTGAAAGTGGACCATCAGGGAGCCAACTATCCATCCAGAAACTAATTTGACGAGCACCAACTTCCCAACAGCTTAATTTATTAGCAGATTCTCTGACCTTTAACAGACTTTTCCAATGCTTGGAGTCACCAATTTTAGGTTGAACTAGATCAGGATGCACCTTTTTGCAATATTTTGCTTTAAGGAACTTAGCCCATAAAGTATCTTGTTGTCGAAACTTAAACCAATGTTTACAGTAGAAGAGTTGATTCATTTGCTGAAAACTTTTAAATCCCAATCCCCCAGCTATGGTAGGTTTACAAAGCTTGTTCCACACAGCCCAATGGGGTTGTTTATATTGGCCCTCCCACAGAAATTTGTTAAACATGGACTCTAGCATTTTTTGGGTACTTTTCTTCATTCTCACCATTTGCATTGTGTAGAGAGGGAAGGTAGATAGAATGCTTTGTAATAAGGTTAATCTGCCCCCATTTGAAAGAAAGTTGTTAGTCCAACAGTTTATAGTGGAAGAGATCTTGTTAACCACATCATCATATTGAGTTTGCTTCTTCCTACCTTTAATCAAGTGCACACCCAAGTATTTAAAAGGTAAGACAAGTGAGGGTGAAGCCGGTGGTATCTTTAATCGAGTTATGATGTTTATAGTGCTTTCACCGCAAGAATTGGCATTTCTGTTTATTTAGTTCCAGTCCAGAAACTTGTGAGAAATGATCAAGAATTTGCATAGTTTTTCTAATGGCAAGTTTGCTGCCATTAGAAAATATAATAATGTCGTCAGCATAAGCCAGATGGCTAATGACCTGGGAAGAACTATGTTTGTAACATAAATGGTGAGCATTACCCTGGGCTGAGTTAAGAAGTCTGGATAGATAATCAAATGCCAATATAAAAATAGTTGGGGACAAAGGTTCACCTTGTTTGATGCCCTCCCACCAGAAAAGAAACCCTGGCTCTCCCCATTTACCAACACACTATAAGAAGAGCTGGATAACCATTTTTGAATAAGGTTGCGAAGGAGGAGGTTGAAGCCTGCGGCCTTGAGAACCAAATCAATGAAAGACCAGCTGATAGAATCATATGCTTTTTTGAGATCAAGTTTCAGTATCAGATTATGTCCTCTACAGGGTTTGTTCAACTCCAGAAGTAATTCTTGTGCTAAGAGACAATTGTCAGCAATATTTCTTCCCTGCACAAAAGTAGACTGATTAGCACTGATAAGTTTGTCTAAATGAGGTTGGAGTCTACTATCTTACTAATGATTTTAGTAAGAGTGTTAGTGAGACAAATAGGTCTGAAATCGGTCCAACAGGATTTTTTTTGTTCTTTAGGGTTAAGAACAATACAAGATGCAGCAAAGTATCTGGGTAACTCAGCACCAGAAAAAAATGCTTTGACAGCATTGCAGAAATCAACACCAACAATGTCCCAAGCTTTCAAGTAGAAGATGGCACTAAAACCATCAGGCCCTGCAGTCTTGTTCCCATCAATACATTTTAGAGCTGATAAAATTTCATTTACATCTGGTAAAAGAGTTAGGTGAAGTTGAGAAGCATAAGCGATTGTCGGTATTGAACACATCAGATAAGAACAAAGAAGGGTTAGTAGAATGAGCAGCCATTTGAGCTTGGAAATACTTTACTGCACTTTGAGAAATGAGATTTGGTTCATTAATTCTTCTACCATCAGGATATTTGATGCTGAGAATAGCTTTTATTTGCCTCCTGTATTTATTATTTGCCTCCTGTATTTAATCATAGCATGGAAGAATTTTGTAGTTCTATCACTAAAAGGTTTTTTGTTAATGGAAGCTTTCTGCTGCAAGAACTTCTCCTCTCTATCCAAGGCTTGAGTCAACTGATTCTGAGAATTGATCAGATCTTGGGCATTATCACCCCCCAGGTCTTGAGTAGCTTCAAGTAATTGGACTTTGTTATCAGCCTCTCTAACCTGTTGAAAGATATTACCAAAGCATTGCTTGTTCCATTGTCTTAAATGATAAGCCACATTCTTTTGTAACCTCCACAGCTTGATAAGTGCATTAGTATCAGAAATTATTGGACTAGTCCAGCCATTCTTTACCACATCCGAAAGGAAGGATGATCGGTCCAAACATTTAGAAATACGAAAGAGGAAGATCTTGTCCTTGGGAAAAGAGATATTTTAATTAATAGAGGGGAATGATCTGAAGTAGTTCTGTGCAAATGATGAACTTGGGTAATAGGAAAGGAATTCATCCAACAGTCATTAGCAAGGATTCTATCAATTCTCTCCAGCAGATTGCCTCTCTTCCAGGTAAAAGGAGTGCCAAGGAAGCCCAAATCAAAAAGTCCAGCTTTGGTAATATTTTGAGAGAAATTTAACATGATTTGGAGATCAGGAGTTCAGCCCCCCAGCTTCTCACTAGGATCACTAATGCAATTAAAATCACCTCCCACAATCCAGCTTGTGTGAGCTTGGCTGAGACAAAGAAGGGCATCCGAAAGAGCAGTCCTGTCCTGATGAGTGCAGCCAGCATAGACAAAAGTGGCAAATCCAGAGAAATTTTCCACATCAAATTGCAAGTGTAGAAATTGATAGTTATCACCAATAACTTTACAATTTAACTCTTTCCTGGTGAAGACCCAAATCTTGTTATTACAGTTCCTATGACAGTTGAATCCAGGAAATTGTTTTGTGTGTTTGGAAATATTTTTATGCACCAAAGGTTCTAATAAGGCAAATATCCATAACTTGTTGGTCCTGATTAAGTGTTTGAGTCTGTTAAGGATATCAGGACTAGCAATACCCCTAACATTCCAGCACAAAAGGTTAATCATGATGCAATGCCTTACCAGCCCTAGTTAGTCTAGGGGGGTGGCAGAAGAACTTTCCAATCCAATGAAATTTAATTGAGATAAATTTCTGAGTTCTAAAGCTTCTTTTCTTTTTCTTCTACTTTTTTGTTGAATCCACTCCTCTTCTATTTGATTTGTTAATTCAAATAGTATGGGGTGTGCTGATTGATTGCCTGGATCAGGATTAGGTGGAGTGATAAAAGTACCCCCAACTTCAGAGCTGTAGTGTAAGTCTTCTTCTTCTTCTGAACCCCTTTGTTGTACTAGCTTCATCCCAATAGATCTATCTGGTGGGGATGATAAGAGACCTCTCCTGGCAGAACTATGATGTTCCCTGTCTTCATCAGTTGTGTCCTTGGTATTCAATTGTATCTGTTGGGCCTGCTCTCCTACTTCCTGGGAGGTGCAATTATCAATCACTTGATCTTCTAGCTGTCTTATCACAGGAAAGAGAGACTCTATATTTTGGGATTGCCCTTTCTGACTGGATTGTTCTCCATCACCCTGAACATCTCTGATTTCTATCTCTTGTTCAGCTAATTTTCTAGTCCCGGGAATGATATTTTTTGTAATTTGTATGGGCAAATTCTGACTAGAATGAGGTAGTAGCAGATCAACCTGGCTTGTTTCTACATGAGGGCATTGAGGAGGTGGGACAACATTAGGACTTTCTTGAGAAATGAAGGTAGCCTGAGGAGGAGTAATAGTATTAGCTTGGGCAGTATCCTTATTACTTTTATTGGCAGCATTATAAGGCCTTAATTCAGGGTGGATTTTGGGGTGGATTTTGAAACACTGCTCCATAGTGTGCCCAAAAATGTGGCAATGTTTACAATACAAGGGTTGGTATTCCATTACAATAGGCTGCCAATAACCACAGTTGGCTGTCCCTAACCAAACACCATCAATGTAGGGAAGAGTAATATCCCTTTCTACTAAGAATCTGGTTTAAGAAATTCTAGTAATATTAGCAGAGGGTATATCTAGCTTTAGAGGTCGACCCATAGAGTCAGCAATGTCATAGATGATCTTATGATTAATAAAGGGAAGTTTCAGGTTGGGCATGCTAAACCAAACAGGTACAATACGTGGTTCTTTGGAAGGACCAAAATCCAAGGTCCATTTCAATAATTTCATTGGTTTTCCATCAATCATAATCACCTTTTTGGAGAAAACTTGTGCATAATCATATTCTCTAGTTAATTGGAGCATAATGTGCCTACTGTTAAAAACTCCAATCTTCCAACTTCCCATAAGTTTAAAATCATCAACAGCCTTTCTCAAAATATCAAGCTTTAGGTGACCAAATTGAAACATTCCCACTAATGTGAATTTGTAGGGCTCAGATAGTTTGTCCAACTCCTCTTAAGTGAAGATAAGCGCCAGTTTCCCTGCTTTCTTTGTACATTTCCTTATGAACTCACATTCAGCCTTCCCGGCAATAGCATCATGATATAGCTGAGGAAATACCAGTTTGTCACCCAAAGTAGTTCCACCCTCTCTTCTAATTGTAACTTCTGCAAAGGTTCCTTTACCCATAAAGCTATGATCAGCCTTAGTAAGCTCCTCAGCCATCCCAATGGAACAGTAACGGCCTCCATAAATTCAAAAAATCCCAAGACCCGGGAAGGAGCAAACACCTTAGCCAAGTCAGACCAACCTCATAGAAGAACTCAAGAACTAGCCACCACCACCTTTGAACTTCGACCACCGTCGTGATGGTCACCGCCGCTATAGAAACGCTAGCAGAGCTCCAGGGAAGTTTCCCGCCGCCATTTTATATATATATATATATATATATATATATATATATATATATATATTCCATTGTGTCTGCAGAACAATCTTGAAAATGATACCCATACAAATTGGAATCACAACAACTGGACACAGCAAATCAAACACATCAGACCCCCCCCAGGCAAAATTTTCTTCTATTCTCAGAGAGGGGAATAAACTAGCAAACTGGCTAGCTTATACTGGTTCTGCTACCCGAGACGTTTTGGCCTCTCAGTCCCCTTCCGATTTACGAGTTTCGATTGCTCGGGGACAATGTGGGCTTCCCCACCTCGACCGGATTACCATGCACGTAACTGATTTTCCCTAGCTCTCTTTGCCGCTCGTACTTGTCATGTAGAATTCGGCTTGTTGATCTTTTGTCGGGTGGGAGTTTTTTCTATGTTGATTTTTGTGCCTGTACTGTTAGGTTCAGTAGATGTTGTTGGGTTTTATTTGATGAGTTTGTTAGGGGTCTTGGTTCCTTTTTTTTTGGAACTACCCCTTATTCTCTACTTTGTAATTTTTATCGCAACATGTAGGGAGCTATAGCTCCTTTCTTTATATATATATATATATATATATATATATATATATATATATATATATATACATACATATATATATATTAAGAAAAAGGTGCTTCTATTCCTTCACAAGAAACTTTAGGTTGCAAGTCTAAGATGGGGCCCTTGCAGGTGGTCCCCATGAAGCAAATAAAAAGAGGGGTGGGGGAGGGGAGGATGAAACAAAAACTACATGAGAGGTCAGCCCTTGCTTTACAAGCCAGTGAGCAGTTCTGTTACCTTCCCTGTAAATAAAAGAAAATAATACATTAACCAAATTCATGAGCTATCTGATTTTATGAATCCAGATGTTGTGATGCCAAGCTGACAACTCCCCTTGTTCCACAAGCTGGAGCAGAACAGCGAAATCCACTTCTACCCACAATGTGACCCAAGAGGCTCTTAAGGTCTGCCTAAGGGCCCAATAAAATCCACTAATCCAGCTTTCATAGCATCCACTACCACCACTGGGGCCTGGAAGATTAACAAGCACTGCCCAAAAGAGTTTCTGAAGACCCCTCCAATTCCAGCTGCATTGTCCAAGAAACTCCCATCAGTGTTAATTTTGACTGTGGAGGGCAAAGGGGGTTTCCACACTGTAGTATAGACCCTTGGAGGGGGCCTCAGTCCACCAACATAGTGAGTAAGAATGTTAGAGAAATATTTATATTGAATTAACTTTTGTATAAACACAATGCATTGGCTCACAACAGTTGTCACAGCACAAGGTTTCCCCTGATACTTAATCTGGTTCCTAGCCAACCAAAGGAACCAAGCAAAAATCAAGGGGACCACTCCCAGCTTGTTAGAGAACCATTGATTCCTGCAGGTATGAAGAAGATCCCACTTGAATTCCTCCCTTTGAATAAATAGTTTATTCAATAAACTATGCCATCCTTGTTGAGAAAGCTGACACCCAAAGAAAAGATTGGTCATGGATTCCTCCTCCTTAGAACAAAGCCAGCATCTAGATGGGCCTCTAAGTCCCTTAAGCTTTAGTATATCATCAGTAGGAATGAGCTTGAGAAAAACTCCCCAACAAAAGAAGGACATAGATGGTGAGAGATGTTTAGTCCATATCACCTTCACCCATTGAATCTTGTCCCAAGTGAAACATTTGACATAGAGAGCTTTGGTAAGACTCTGGTAGCAGTGTGTTTGCAAACAAACTTTATCAGTTCTACCTCTATCAAAAGGAAGGTTGCTAACTTTCTGCACTGAAGGGCCTTGGAGAAAGGACTGAAGAAATGGTATTGACTAGTTTCTGCCAGACCAGTAATCAGCAACTCTAAGATTCAGATTTAGAGGTGCACTTCCAGGAAGAAGCCACTCCTTGAGACACCATTTATCCAACCAAAAATGGATTACCCCACAACCTATGTCCAAAAGGAATAAATCTTCAGCAATACTTCTAACCTGAAGCATTTTAACCCACATTTTGGAGTCCGCCAGTTTTCTGACAACCTATGAGGGATGAAGACCTTTGCAATACTTGTCCAACATGAATTTTGCCCATAAGGAGGTTTGTGATCTGAACTTAATCCAGAGTTTACAAAGATTAACCTGTTGCAACTATGGAAGGCCAATAAAACCCAAGCCCCATCCCAATGTGGGTTTGGCTACTCGCTGTCAAGAAGTCCAATGCTTCTGCTGTCTTTGCCCATACTACAAGAACCTGTTGAAATCCCTTTCTAACTGAGTTCGGGTGCTTTTTTTCGTGGTAGCCATTTGGAGAATATAAGAAGGGAAGGTTGTGAGAATACTTTTAAGGATGGTGATTCTGCCACCATTGGAGAGAAAGGGCAAGGTTCAACAGGAAAGATAGGAGTTGATTTTGTTGATGATTTCATCAAATTGGCATTTCTTGGCTCTACCTGTAATGAGCTGTACACCAAGGTACTTCATAGGGAGCTGGGTGTGGATTAAGCTAGTAAATTCTAGGGCCCAATGTTTAGAATGTGGGTGCAAATTTTTGGAGAACAGAAGTTGACATTTAGCTGGATTGAAGGACATTCCAGAAGTGGATTCAAACCCATGTAAGCAATGAAAGACCCTCTTTATAGCATTCTTGTGGGCATTGGAGAAGATCAAGATGTCATCAACATACACCAAATGGGACACTGCCACAGTTGATCTGTATTTATAACAAGTGTATCCATAAGACAAAAAAGTTCTATTAAGCAGTCTTGACAGATAATGCATGGCAAGCATAAAAAAAGTAGGTGATAGTGGATCTCCTTGTTTTGGTCCTCTAGATGCTGTGTAAGACCCCCATGCTTGGCCATTGTTCAATACAAAATTAGTATTAGAGAGGAGCCATCTGTGGATAAGAGAACAAAATTTGTTATTAAAACCTCTAGTAGCAAGGGTGTCTAGGATGAACTGCCAATCAATAGTGTCATAGGCCTTCTTGATATCTATTTTGTGGATCATGTTGCCACCTTTACATAGCTTATCTAAATCTAGAAGTAGTTCCTGAGCAAGCAAAACATTGCCAGAAATAGACCTACCCTTCACAAAAGCTATTTGATTGGCCGTAATCAAATATTCCAGATGTGGTTGTAGCCTACCCACCAGGATCTTGCTAATAAGCTTGCTGAGAACTGTGGTCAAACTTATAGGCCTGAAATGATCCCATTTCTATTGTGTATGATTCTTCGGTACCAGCACAATGTTAGCAGCACTAAAATAAGAGGGGATTTTATTACCTTGAAAGACCATATTCATTTTAATGGCTGCCAAAGATTTCTTGTAAAAGTCTGTAGTATACGCATCTGCTCCAGCTGCCTTGGAACTGTCAATGAATTGAAGTGCATTCCAGATCTCCTATTCAGAAGGGACCTAGTAAGGTTTAGAGTTTGACAAATGGAAAATCCCTCAGTAAAAAGAGAGTTATCAATGGCAGTACAACTCATATTAGTCTGTGAGGAAATTTGCTGAAACTACTACACAACATCAAAGGCAATGTCTTCAGTAGTTTTCAACCAGCTACACTCCTCTCCTTGGATTGAATGTATAGTGTTGCATTTTCTCCTATACTTGATGTAAGAGTGGTAGAAATTTGTATTTCTATCCCATCAGTGAAAATGTTGATAGAGGCCTTCTACTTCAAGAGTAATTCCTGTCTTTCAATAGACACTAGCAGTCTCTCTTGAGCCAACAGTAAAGATGGTTCCTCAGGAAGGCCTTGTTGAACCAACTCCTCAAGTCTTTGTACTTCCTTTTCAGCCTCCTCTACAGCATTATAAACATTACCAAAAGATGCCCAACTCCACTTCTTTAAGGCTTTACCTACTTTAATTTGAAGCATGCTCAATTTCATAAATGGGTCAGTGTGGTGAACATCAGCCCAATGTGAAGAAACAATACTGAGGAACTGGCTATGACGGGACCACATGTTCAGATATCTGAATGGGGGTGGATGCAAAGAGTGATTA
Organism: Papilionanthe hookeriana x Papilionanthe teres; assembly: GCA_022702705.1. NCBI lineage: Eukaryota > Viridiplantae > Streptophyta > Magnoliopsida > Asparagales > Orchidaceae > Papilionanthe > Papilionanthe hookeriana x Papilionanthe teres. The sequence continues at coordinate 92,510,045 of CM040427.1, read as the reverse complement.
GGAGAAGTGATGGAGATGAGTAATGGTCTGTGATCAGAGCTAGCAAAAGTAAGATGAGTGATAAAGGATAAAAGAAACTGGTCCTAACACATTTCATTTACCAGTATCTTTTCCAACCTTTCCCAAATTCTAGCCCTCTTCCATGTGAACCTGGGTCCCCTAAAGCCAAGCTTAAAAAATCTGTTAGCTTGTATATTATCATTGAAAAAAGTCATCTTAGCCAAAATAGGAGGTCTAGCACCTAATTTTTTAGCAGATGAACTGATGCAGTTGAAATCTCCTCCCAGAATCCATAGAGAGAACATGAATTGACTGATTCCATGAAGACTGGACCAGAGGGCCTACCTGTCCTCTTTTCTACACCCAGCATAGACAAAAGAGGCAAAGCCCAGGTTTCCATTCAATGAATGGGAAGTATGCAGAAATTGAGAATGATCAATAATTACAGACCATGAAAGCTCCTTACTGAAAAAACACTAAATCTTGTTGTTATTGTTAGCATAATGAGTGAAGCCAACAAACTTACTAATGATTCTTTGGGAGTGTTTGTGAACCATGGGTTCAAAGATAACAATGTACCATAGATTGTGTTTCTTATTAAGATGGATAAGTCTTTTCAGATACAGGGGATGAGCAATTCCCCTAATGTTCCAACAAAGGAAACTAAACATCAGATAGGGAGAGCAGATTGGGATTTGGATCAGGTTCTTCCTATAGCTGGTTGAGAGGGAGAACCATCCAAATGTAATTTGCTTATGGTATTTAAAGGTTTGTCAATGAGTTTCTGGATCTCATTTCTGGGCCTCTTCTTTTTTCTAGCAGTCTGAATTTGTTAATCTTCCTCCAAGGTAACTTGGAGCTCCTCAAAAAATAATCCCTAAGTAGGGGTAACCACTTCTTTATCCTTTCTGATTGAGGAAGTTGGAGTGTCTTTATCCTTCTTGTCTGGGGAAGATGGAGTGTGCTTTTCCACCTCTTTGCCTGCTCCCACCAATCCAGCTAGGAAAATAGTGGATGAAGAGGGGTTAACAATAGTTACCATCTCAATTTCCTGTCTAGTAGGAACTGGGAGAAGTTTACCCTCCCCTAAGGTAACAAAAGGAGTTGCACCACTATCAGGTTCAGCCACAGACTTTCCAGTAGTGGCTTTGGTAGGTATATTCCCCTTCTTAGAAGGGAGATGAAATCTATAACACCTCTATCTAGTGTGACCAAACATTTTACATTGGTTGCAGTAAAATGGCCTTTGTTCATTGACCACTTTCTGCCAAGCAACTTTAGAGGCAGATCCCACCCAGACCCTGTAAATATCAGGCAAGGAAACATCCCTCTCAACTTGGATCCTAACAATCCCAGGTCTAGCCTTATTTAGGGTGAGGGTATCTAATTTTAGTGGAGTACCTAAAGCTCTTGCTATCTGGAACAACACATTTTTATTAAAATATTTGTAAGGCAGTGAAGGGAGTTTATACCAAATGGGAGCAACAGGTGGTTCTTCACTGGGGTCAAAATCAGGAGTCCATTTGATGATTTTCATTTCAGTCCCAGAAATAGTGAGGGTCTATTTTGCAAATAGCCTGGCATAATCCTCTTCCACTGTGAGGTTAATCTGTAAATGCCTGCCATCTAGAAGCCCCATTTTCCAGGCCCCCTTGAAATTCAGAAAGGTGAAGTAGCTTTTGACCAGCTCCATCTTAGGATGGCCCATTGAGAATTTACCAATGAGTGTAAATTTAACCTCTTCATTCAGGGAATTTAGTTCTTCATCATAAAAAATGATTGTTGGGGACCCCTCCTTCTCCTGTAAACGATGGATGAAAGGAAAATTGCCACAACCAGTAGCTGCATCATGCAGTGCCTGAGGGAAGAATAAATCAGCATCCTTAAGAGGAGTTAAGCCTTGACCCACCACTCCAGCATAAGTGGCATTTGCCCAAGTATTATTTGTTTCAACATCAATGGGGAAGGCCATTGAAGCCAAAATAAGACCACCACAGTTGTGACAAAGCTAAAGCAAGCACAGGGAACCAGAACAGCGACAATTCCACCTCCCAAAGAATGGAACAGTAGATAAATTTGAAAAAATAAAAACCCAGGAAGAGGGAAAACCACCACAAACACAAAACAACACTACCTAAAAGCAACACCAGCCACCAAAGGGGAGTCACCACCACTCAGCCACTGAGCCACCTTGCGCTACCAACACCTCCATCAGGGTAGAAACCATAGCAGAGCAACAAACCCAACCGCCATATATATATATATATATATATATATATATATATATATATATATATATATATATATATATATATATATATATATATACATTGAGTATCGTTACATTGAGTCATGGCCAATGATCTTATTCGAGCCGATCCCCACTTTATTGGGAGGGGCACATTTGCTGAAGTAATTGTGAGAAAGGAAGGTGGCACTACTCTTGGTGACAAACTTGTTTTTCCCCAGTTGTTTCATGATGCCATGGAGGGTAAGGCTGAGTGTGAATTTATCAGAAAATGCACAAGGAAGGCAGGAAAGATTGCTCTTATTTTCACCGAGGAGGAACTTCAAAACTCGTCGTAACCTTACGTATTTACATTAGTAGGGAAATTTCGACTTGGACACCCTAAACTCGGATATTTTAAGGAAAGTCAGTTGATGACTTCAAGCTTGTGGGCAGCTGGAAAATAGGGGTTTTTGACAACAGAGCACATCATGTTACAGCTAGCTTTGGAGGAGGATTATGCACAGATTTTTTCCAAGAAGGTAATCATGATTGATGGGAAACCCATGAAGCTGCTAAAATGGACTTTGGACTTTGATCCAACTAAAGAACCACCTATTGTTTCTGTTTGATTCAGCCTCCCTAATTTAAAGCTCCCATTTAATAATCATAGAATCATTTATGATATTGTTGATTCTATGGGGAGACCACTCAAGCTCGACATCCCTTCTGCTAATGCTACAAGGATTTCAAATGCTAGGTTTCAAGTAGAAAGAGACATCACTCAACCATATATTGATGGGGTTTGGTTGGGTACTGCAAATAATTGGTACTGGCAACCCATTGTTATGGAGTATCAGCCCCTATACTGTAAGCACTGTCATCTCTTTGGACACACAATGGAACAGTGCTTCAAACTCCATCCTGAACTAAGACCTTATAATGTGATTAATAAAGGCATAAAGAAGAATGAGCAAGCATATATACCTCAAGTAATTCCATTAAGTCCTGTCCCTGCTGTCATCCAGGAATTGAACACTGAACATGAAGAAGTTATGGCCCCTGCTGCCAACAATGTTGATAACGAAGGGGAGGTAGCAAATATTCTTGATCTAGTTGATCGAGCGAGTCGTCTTGCTATTGGGCAAGCTCTGTCGATCGCCCTATTGAGATTAGGGATCCTGCTGTTAACCCCAACAATGCTGAAATTTATTCTTCTGCTGAAGAAGTCATACCTGCTAGTTATGACGTAGGTGCTACTTTTACTACCCCTTCAGAACCCATAACTGGGGACTCAGCCCAAATTGTTCTTGAAAACTTAGCCACTACAGCAGAAGGAGCTTGGTCACAACAAAAGTAGGAGGAGGAGAAAAGACACTATGGAACTTCAAGAATTATCAAAGTCCATAATAATTAGTATGGATACTTTAGCTGCCACACCCCCTAGGATTACTAGGGCTGGTAAGGCTATACACCATGATTAATCTTCTTTGTTGGAATGTTAGGGGTGTTGCAAGTCCTGGCACCCTTAATAGAATCTTGCATTTAAACAGGACTCATAAACTATGGATTTTTGCCTTAATTGAACCTATGGTGCACACTAATATCTCTAAAATTACTAAAAGGTTTCCAGGGTTTCACTTTCAGTCTAACTGCAATAATAAAATCTGGGTTTTCACTAGGAAGGAGTTGAATTGCACTATTAAGATTAATAATTATCAATTCTTACATCTTCATTTTGGTTTGGATCAATTTCATGGTAGTGCCACTTTTGTTTATGCCTGGATGTACTCGCACGAATAGGGCTTCTCTTTGGAATGAGTCGTGCCGGATTAGTGTTAACAATCCTTCCAATTGGATTGTGAGTGGGGATTTCAACCGCATTAGAGATCCAAGTGAGAAAAAGGGGGCGAACACCCGATCTCCAATCTATGTTGCAGCTTCTCTCAAAATATAACTACAGCTGGGTTATTTGATATTGGCTTCATTGGTTCTCCTTTCACATGGCAGAGAGGCAAACTTTTAGAGAGAATTGATAGAGTGTTAACAAATGATTCATGGCTTAACATGTTTCCCATTACTCAAGTACAACATTTACACAGATCTACCTCTGACCATTCACCACTTTTGATCCAGATTTCATTTAGCTCTTATAAGGGGTGTTCACCTTTCAGATTTTTCAATGTGTGGTGTGATCACACTAGTTTATTAGAAGAGGTGAAAAGAGCCTGGAATGTGCTTGATTACCCTACTTGTAACCCCCTGGTTAAACTGTGGAGACTGCATAAAAATGTGGCTTATAAGTTAAGACTGTGGAATAAGCACCAATTTGGTAATGTATTTCAACAGGTGAGGGATGCTGATACCAAAGTCCAATTGCTGGAAGCTAATAATGATATGGAAGGGAACCAGAATCAAGATCTTTGGACTGCTCACACTCAATTTCTACAAGCTTTGGAAAGGGAAGAACTTTTTCTCTAACAGAAAGCTGCTGTTAATAAATATCTCTTTGGGGACAGGAATTCAAAGTACTTCCATGCTATAATTAAACATAGGAGGAAAATTAATGCCATACTAAAAATAAAGGATACTGCTGGTAATTGGGTCACAGATCAAACAACCATTTCTCAAAGTGTTGTCCAGTATTTTCAAAATATGATTGCTGCTCAACCTACATCAACCAATTCCTTCTTTGCTGAGATTTTTTCAGAAAACCATGATTATGTTAATCAGCTCAACTTGACTTTACTTCTAGATGAACAGGAAATTTTGCAGGCTTTAAAAAATATTGATGGAAATAGGACTGCTGGTCCTGATGGCTTCACTTCAGCCTTTTATCTAAAAGCTTGGGAAATTGTGAGAACTGATCTCATTCAGGCTGTACAATCCTTTTTCCTAGGGACTGATCTTCCAAAATATTTTGTTGAAACTAGTATTGCTCTTATTCCTAAGGATAATCAAAAATCACATTGGGCAGATTTCAGACCTATTAGTCTCACTACTACTTTTTCTAAAATCATTAGCAAGATTCTTGTGGGGAGACTACAACCACATCTCAATCACTTGATTAGCTCTAACCAATCTGCTTTTGTGCAGGGTAGAACCATTACTGATAATTGTCTGCTGGCTCAGGAATTGTTACTAGATATTGATAAAAGATGTAGGGGGCATAATTTAATTCTCAAATTGGATCTCAAAAAAGTTTATGATACCATCAGTTGGCAATTTATAGATCTTGTACTTAAGGCACAAGGTTTTCATCCTTCTTTCTGTACATTAATCCAGAGGTGGCTATATAATGCATACTATAGTGTCCTTGTCAATGGTAGCAGCTGTGGTTTCTTCAAAGCAGGCAGGGGTTTGAAACAAGGAGATCCACTCTCTCCCACCATATTCATTTTGGCATTCGACTACTTTTCCGAGATTCTGAATGCTGCTCATACTCATTACCCCTATCTCCATTTTAAACTTGGTTCTTCCCAAATTATCAGTCACTTGGCATATGCTGATGATGTTATCCTTTTCACTAATGGTAGCAAGCTTGCTATCAGAAAACATTACAAATAACTGATCACCTAGCCATGGTAGTAGGTCTTGAACTAAATCAAAGGAAGTGTCAGTTTTTAGTTGGCAAAGGGTTTAAATATCAGTAGTGGGTGAATGATTTCACTGGATTCTCTGCTGCAGATCTCCCTTTAAAATATTTAGGGGTGCAGTTAACTAAAGGAAGGAGAAAACAGTCCCATTATGATGAAGTAGTACAGAAGATCACAACGTACCTTAAACTGTTGGACAACTACCTTTTTGTCTAATGGTGGTAGGTTAACTTTATTGAAGAGCATTTTATCAACCTTTCCTCTATATAATTTGCAAATGGTTAGAATGAAAAAGAGTACTCAGAAAATGATTGAAACCATTTTTAATAAATTTCTATGGGAAGGCCAGGCTAAACAATATCATTGGGTAGTATGGAACAAAGTTTGTAAACCAATAAAGGCTGGGGAATTGGGCATAAGGAGCTTCCAACAGATGAACAATCTTTTTTACTGTAAACAGTGGATCAAATTCAGAAGGTAAGATACCATGTGGGCTAAATTTTTAAAAGACAAGTATTGCTGGAAGTCACAACCAAATGCTGTTTTGCCAAGGTTGGGGGATTCCAAACACTGGAAAAATTTGATGAAGGTTAGAGAAATAGCTAACCAGTACTTTTGCTGGGAGGTTGGCAAGGGGGATGTGAATTTCTATTATGTTAACTGGATTGGTGATGGTACTTTAAACTTCACTGCTGATTTTAATCATCAACTCACTGTATCTGATTTCTGGGTGGATGATCATTGGAATGCCAACATGCTTAGAGATGTTTTGGATGAGGACAGTGTACAGCTAGATTATCCACATTCCGATTGATTCAACTAAACCTGACAAGATTCTACTGAAACAGTCTAATAAACACTCCTTCAACAGCATGATCCACAGTTCCTTACATGTCTGGCCTGATACTAATTGGGGAGAAAAAATCTGGACTAGGCTTATATCTCCCTCAATGTCTTTCTTCTGCTGGAGATTGTTTCATAATTATCTTCCGTTAGATGATATCTTGAAGGTAAAAGTTTTAAGAACTGCATCTAGATGTTGGTTATGACATTCTCAGGAAGAGTCGGTTTCTCATCTTTTTCTCAAATGCACAGTCACCAAACAGGTATGGAATATAGTGTTACTGCAATTCAAATTAAACCATCTCAATTACAACTGGCTTAACTTGGGGGCTTGCTGGGAGGACTGGAAAGATGAGAAAGGGTTTCACATCCCTTTAGTTATCTGTTGGTTTGTATGGATGGCCAGGAATCAGGCTAAATATGACAATAAAACCTGTACTATCAATCAGATTGTGGCAAATTGCTGTAATTTTCTATGTAAACACTCATTGCTGGACTCCTCTCCTAGAAGAAAACCTATTTTGTTGAAATGATCTCTACCTTCTCAACCATGGATAAAAATTAATATTGATGGTAGCTTCACTACTTCAGCTGCAGGAATTGGAGCTGTTTGTAGAAATTCCTTGGGACAGTTATTGCGGTTCTTTCAAGTACCTATTATTTCTTCATCAGCTCTTGAATCTGAACATCAGGCTGCACACTGGGCACTGATTACTGCTAAAGCATTGAACTATCATTTTGTATGTACTGAATCTGACTCACAACAATTGATTAACATACTGCAAGGCCTCTCCCCTACTCCTTGGAACTTGGTACATCTTTTCAGAACTATTCTCTCTACCTTTGGTTCCCTTACACTTAAATGGACCCATATGATTGTGGCAAATTGCTGTAATTTTCTATGTAAACACTCACTGCTGGACTCCTCTCCTAGAAGAAAACCTATTTTGTTGAAATGATCTCTACCTTCTCAACCATGGATAAAAATTAATATTGATGGTAGCTTCACTACTTCAGCTGCAGGAATTGGAGTCGTTTGTAGAAATTCCTTGGGACGATTATTGCGGTTCTTTCAAGTACCTATTATTTCTTCATCGGCTCTTGAATCCGAACATCGATGCTGCACATCGGGCACCGATTACTCGCTAAAGCATTGAACTATCATTTTGTATGTACTCGAATCCGACTCACAACAATTGATTAACATACTCGCAAGGCCTCTCCCCTACTCCTTGGAACTTGGTACATCTTTTCGAACTATTCTCTCTACCTTTGGTTCCCTCACACTTAAATGGACCCATATGATTGTGGCAAATTGCTGTAATTTTCTATGTAAACACTCACTTCGCTGGACTCCTCTCCTAGAAGAAAACCTATTTTGTTGAAATGATCTCTACCTTCTCAACCATGGATAAAAATTAATATTGATGGTAGCTTCACTACTTCACTCGCAGGAATTGGAGCCGTTTTGTAGAAATTCCTTGGGACAGTTATTGCGGTTCTTTCAAGTACCTATTATTTCTTCATCAGCTCTTGAATCTGAACATCAGGCTGCACACTGGGCACTGATTACTGCTAAAGCATTGAACTATCATTTTGTATGTATTGAATCTGACTCACAACAATTGATTAACATAGTGCAAGGCCTCTCCCCTCCTCCGTACATCTTTTCAGAACTATTCTCTCTACCTTTGGTTCCCTCACACTTAAATGGACCCATATCCTTAGAGAGGGTAATCAACCTGCTAACTGGTTGGCCAAACATGCTACAGCTACTAATACCATAGTCTTTTCTGTTACACCTTCTAAGCCTCTAAGGCTTTTACTTTTTGGGGATTTGATTGATACTCCCTACATCAGATGTATGTAACTTTTGTTTGAATGAAATTTTCCTTTTCCTTTAATATATATATATATATATTTTAAAAAAAAAAGGAGCAACACAGAGGGCTCCCTACATATATATATTTATTCTTAATATATATATATATATATATATATATATATATATATATATATATATATATATATATATATATATATATATTAATGGAATCTGAGGTTTGTGGTGCTCTGCTAGGGTTTCTAGCAAGACTCTACCGGTGGCTGCTCCTTGGGTGGTGGCTCAGGTGAGTGGGAAGGTGGGTGGCAGCTTGCTTTGGGTTGGTGTCTGGTGTGTTCCTTCTCTTTGGATCCTTTTCTCGAGGGAAGGGCCTTCCCAGGCATTTTTTGTTTAAATATTTTTGTTCCATTGAATTCTCACTGGTTCTGTTCTTTGGCTTGGCCTTGAGTTACTGTTCTGGCGAGTGGCTAGAGCTTTTCTCTGTGCTTTCTGGCTTCATTAGCTTGGCAGCCTCTTCCCTGTTGGTTGGAGTTGCCCTGCTGACATTCCATGGCTTGCCCAATTAATATAGAAACTAACATTGCTTGGGCTGAAGCCACATATGCTGGTGTGGTTGGCAATGCTCCCTCCATCTCTGATCCCACCAAGCTTATTTTTCCTCAAAGGCTACATGATGCAGCTGCTGGCAGGTTTTCGTGCCCCTTTATCAGACCCATTGAGAAGAAAGAGGGTTGTCCTGCTGTCATCTTCACTGAGCAGGAGCTGGAAGAGTTGGATGCTGAAGTAAAATTAACTATAATTGGTAAGTTTATGCTGGGTCACCCAAAGATGGATTATGTGAGAAGCTATTTTGAATCACTGAACTTTAAGGGCAGCTGGAAGATTGGACTCCTGGATGGCAGACATCTGTTAATAAATTTTTCAACTGAGGAGGATTATGCAATGCTATTTGCTAAACAAGTGGTCAGCATTGCTGGGTTGGAGATGAAGATAATAAAGTGGACGTCTGATTTTGATCCTAGTAAAGATCCCCCCATAGTGCCAATTTGGTTCAAGTTCCTAAATCTCACTTACAGATATTTTAATCAAACAGCCCTTTTTCAAATAGGGAGATCCCTTGGAACCCCTCTCAAGCTTGATGCTGCAACCATCAACTAGGCCAAACCAGAAATGGCTAGAATCCAGATTGAAAGGGATGTCTCCCTACTTGATATAAAGAAGATTTTGATTGGGTCTGCTAAGGATGGGCAGTGGCAAAAATTCATCATGCAGCAAAAGCCTTATTTTTGCACCCACTGAAAAATGTTTGGTCATACCAATGATAGATGCTATAGAATCACCCCTCCACTAGAAGAACTGCAAACATGGTTAAAGAAACTCCCATTATGTGAGCTGTTGCTGCACCCAGTTTAGCTGTGGTGTAGGAGGCTGACAATTCAAAGCAGTTGCTGCCTGATACTAGGTCTACTCTTCCTGAGAAATCTATTTCCCAATGAAGAATATTACCCCAGTTGCTGTTAGGAGTCCAAGCTCTGGAGACATCTCACATTCACCAAATGAGAGGGTTAATAGACTATGTGCTCCTGTGATGGACATCTCCCCTGGTGGGTCACCTGTTGAGTTGGGGTCCCATTCTGGTGATAGTGTTGACCATCTAAATTGGTGTAGAAGAGAAGTGGAGGATGTTAGAATCATCTCTCCCTCACAATCTTCTGATCACCTGATGGAAGCACAGGTTCCAACTGCTAATGTTATCAGTTATATGCAAAATGATTTAAAAGGGAAGTGGCATACCAAAACATCAAGAACGAAAAAAAAGATCATTTCTGAGGTGTAGAAGTTAGGGACCCCTTTGACTGAGGGGGAATTGGCTGGTACTTCAAAGACTTGGGGCAGGTCTAGATCTAGATCTCATCCCTCTTTTCCTCGTCCTCCAAATTAATGATCAATTTCCTATGTTGGAACATTAGGGGTATTGCTAACCCCCTATCCCTTAAAAGGCTTTTATCACTCAACAAAAAACATCAACTTTTGTGTATTGCTATTTTTGAACATTTGGTTCATAAATACCCTCACAAAGTAATCAGTAAATTTCATGGCTTTTCTCACTATGCTAATTTTAATAATAAGATTTGGATATTTTGTAGAAGGGAGATCTCCTAGTCAGTTTTAATAGAAAATCAGCAGTTTATACACTCTTCTTTCCAAATCAATGGAAAAAGTGGTTTTGCTACTTTTTTCTATGCTGGATGTAGTAAAGAAGACAGACAGATCCTATGGGCTAATCTACACAGCATTGGTGATCAACTAATTTCCCCTTGGTTAGTGTGTGGTGATTTTAACAGCATTGGCTCCACTGCAGAAACGTCTGGGGGCAGGGCTCCTAACATTTCAAAGATGACTGCATTCAATGATATCATACAAGCTGCAAATTTATTTGATATTGGTTTCAGGGATCCAGCTTTCACATGGAAAAGAGGGAAAATCTGGGAAAGGTTGGACAGGATCTTGGTAAACAACTATTGGCTTTTAAATTGGTTACTTACTTATGTGAAGCATCTTAGCCTAGCTGGATCAGATCATAGACCTCTTCTTATCTCCATTACTTCCCCCAGTCACTTAAATTCTTCCCCTCCTTTCAGATACCTGAATGTATGTCTACCCATGCTGACTTTCAAAGCATTGTTTACAACAATTGGTATTATATTGATCACCCCTCCCCCCAATTAAGTTAAGTCTACTGCAGACTAAACTCAGCAAAGCTCTCAGACACTGGAGTTGGAATTCTCTTGGTGACATTTCTCAAGCTGTAAAAGTGGCAGAAAGAGAGGTATTAAATTTGGAAGCTAAAGTCCAATTTGGCACTGCAAAAGAAGAGCAACTAATTTCAGCACAAAACAATCTTATGGTTGCCACTAAAAGACATGAACTGTTTTTACAACAGAAAGCTGCCTTAAATCATTTCATTAATGGTGACAGGAACACTAGATTTTACCATTCCTACATTAAATATAGAAGAAAATGTAACAATATCCATTCTATTCATTCTGATGAGGGCAGAAAACTCCATGATATTACTGATATTGCACAGGATGCTGTCAAGCACTATAAGAAATTACTCAACCATACTAATGTACACAGAATGCCTATAGATGGTTCCCTCTTCCAAGAAGAATTTCAGTATACTAGAAATCTGGGTCTCACTGATATTCCATCAGAGCAGGAAATATGGAGTGCCATAAGTTCAGTGGATATTTCTAAAACTGCTGGGCCTGATGGCTACACAGCAGATTTTTATTAAAAAGCATGGAATCTGGTTAGAGGGGATGTGATTGCTGCTATCAAAAGGTTTTTCCAAGGCCATCCTCTCCCAAGCTATTTCTGTGCTTCCAACTTTGTGTTGGTACCAAAGAACAACATTTTGCAAAGATGGGATCATTACAGACCAATCTGTCTCGCCTCTATGATAAGCAAGACAATCAGCAAACTTATAGTGGGGAGACACTAACCTCATCTAGACAAACTGATTAATCCAAACCAATCTGCCTTTGTTAAAGGCAGATCCATCATTAATAATGTCCTACTTGCTCAGGAGCTACTTCTGGTTTTGAAGAAGGTTCACAGGGGGGCAATTTGATTTACAAATTGGACATCAAAAAGGCATATGACACTATAAATTGGGATTTTATTATTGAAGTTCTGACTGCTAGAGGTTTTAATATTCAGTTCTGCAATCTCATCAGAAGGTGTTTGGACTCAAATGAGAACTCAATTCTGAATAATGGCCAAGCTAGGGGTAACATAACAGCAACTAGGGGACTTAAGCAAGGAGATCCACTATCTCCAACTATCTTCATCCTGGCATTGGATTACTTCTCTAGGATGATTGATAGAGCTATTCTTAATCAGAACTATTTCAGGTTCCACCATAGATCTAATATTGCAATCTCTCACCTTATTTATGCAGATGACATTATGCTCTTCTCAAGTGCCAACAAAACTGCTGTCAAAAATTGAAACACTGTCTGGACTTTTTCCAAACTCTGTCAGGTATGGTGCTCAACCTTGATAAATGTCAAATGGTTTTCTCTAAACAGACACCAGCCCATATCAAGCACTGGATACTGGCATATACTGGGTTCACTTGCAGCACCCCTCCCATTAAATATCTTTAGGTCTACCTCATCTTTGGGAGGGCCAAGCAAATCCAATTTGATGATATCCTCACCAAGATCAACTTTCAACTTAACTGCTAGACAAATTCCTTCTTATCTAATGGAGGAAGAATTACTTTACTAAAGAGTATACTTACCACTTTCCCTTCTTATCTACTGCTAATGACAACCACGAAAAAAAGTACTCAATTGCAATTAGAAAGGGCTTTCAACAGATTTCTCTGGTCTGGTCAGAGACAACAAATGCATTGAACATCATTGCAAAAAGTAGCTAAACCAGCTTTGGCTGGTGGACTGGGTTTTAAAGGCCTCCTTCACCTTCAGCATGTCAACTTATGCAAACTTTGGATCCATTTCAGAGAACAGACATCCCTCTGGGCCAAATTCATGAAAGGAAAGTACTACAGACACACTCATCCTTCACTTGTTGTCAGAAAATTGGGGGATTCAAAAATCTGGGTAAAATTGCTTAAACATAGACAAGCTGCTGAGGATTTATTTATCTAGGAATTGGGTAATGGGGAAATCAACTTTTGGTTGGATAACTGGTGCCCAAAGGACTGGTTAATTCCTAGAGTGGATCATGCTGACCACACTCTCAAGGTTGCTGATTTTTAGGATGGCCAAAACTGGTCAATCCCACATCTTAGAGCAATTTTACAAGATCACTCAGCTCATCAGATCTACACTTTAAAATTCAATAGAGGTAGACCTGATAAAGTTAACTGGCAAATTTACCAACTTCAGAGTATTACCAAAGCCATTTATAGTAAATCATATCATTAGCCTTCTGTACCTTGGGGGAAAATCATCTGGGGAAAATACCTGTCTCCATCAATGTCTTTTCTGTGTTGGAGAGTTTTTCATAGCATTATCCCCTCTGATGATATACTTAAAATGAAAGGTTTGAGGGGACCTTCAAGATGTGTGTTGTGTTACCATTAGGAAGAATCCATACCGCATTTATTCTTCAGATGTCCCTTCTCTCAGGCTGTTTGGATGGAACTGGCTTCTTATCTGAGTATGGGGAGCACCACCATACAATGGGATTTGTTCCATAACTGTTGGCAAGACTGGAATGATCAAAATTTTCATATTGTTCATTTCATTGTGATCTGGTTAATTTGGATGGTCAGAAACCATTCTAAATTTGAAGATATTCCTGTCATCGTAACTAAAGTGGTGAGAAATTGTAAAGCTTACCTGATCAAGATCATTACACGCAAGAGGTTCCCTAATATTTTACACCTTGCTCTACCAACTGCTGAAGTTTTCCCCCTTGTCAAAATTGTTAGATGGCAGCCCCCTCCCAGCCCTACCATTAAAATTAATACTGATGGAAGCTACTCAAAAGACAGTGCTGGGGTGGGGGGAATTTTCAGAAATCATCTTGGCAAGTGTTTTCTGTTCTTTCAAGACCCTGTTGATGCCCAAGATGCTCTTGAAGCTAAACTAATTGTTGTGCACTGGGCACTACAATTAGCCTGGAAAATCTCTTGGACCAATATCTGGGTTGAAGTAGATTCCACTGTGCTGCTGAACGGTCTTGAAAATGATACCCGAACAAATTGGAATCACAAATACTGGATACAACAAATTCAACACATCAGACCCTCGCAGGCAAAATTTTCTTTCATTTTCAGAGAGGGGAACAAACCAGCAAATTGGCTAGCTTGTACTGGTGCTGCTTCCTTGGAGGTTTTGGTCTCTCAGTCCCCCCAACTGCTTTACATCTTCTGATTGCTGGGGACAATTTGGGTTTTCCCCAAAAATGGAATATGTAAGGAAAAGTTTTGAGGAGTTAAATCTTGCTGGCAGCTGGAAGCTTGGGTTGCTGGATGGAAGGCACTTGCTCATTAGGCTCTCTAATGAGGAAGACTATGCCAAGATATTTGGCAAGCAATCTATCCTAATTGCTGGTACATACATGAAGTTATTAAAATGGACCCCTGAGTTTGATCCACTAAAGGAGCCACCCATTATTCCCATGTGGTATAAATTCCCAAATCTACCTATACAGCTTTATGATCATAATGCTCTTTTTAATATAAGTCAAGCCCTGGGAACCCCATTAAAACTAGTTACACACACATTTGATTTGGCAAGACCAGCTGCAGCAAGAGTTTTGGTGGAAAGGGACATTACACTCCCATATATTCATAAAGTATGGGTGAGAACTGATGAGGACATACCAGAAGAATGTTTCTGGTAGGAGGTTGAAGTAGAATTTAAACCTTTTTACTGCAAGCATTGTAGAATGTTTGGCCATGAGATGGAGAATTGTTACAGGCTTCATCCTCCTAGCAGAAAGAAATCTGTTGGTCAGCAGAAGAAACCCAAATTTATATATATCTTCACATTGGTCTCCCAACTTCAGCTGGCACTAATGTAAAATTGGTTAAAAGGAATCCCCCTATAAGGCCAACTATTAAGATTAACACTGATGGAAGCTTCTCAAATGAAAGATCTGGAGTTGGGGGAATTTTTAGAAACCACCATGGCAATCGCCTACTTTTTTTCTATGTCCCTGTGATTGCACATGATGCCCTTGAAGCTGAATTAATTGCAGTGTTGTGTGCTTTGCAACTAGCCAAGCCTGCCAACTGGTCCAATATTTGGTCAGATGTTGATTCCACTGTACTCCTTAATAGCCCGAATCAGGATATTTCATCAACCTGGCTTCATAACTACTGGAGAAAGAAGATTAACTATCTAAAACCCCCTCAATCAACCATCTCTTCCATACTAAGGGAGGGGAACAAAGCTGCTCATTGGCTGGGATGTACCGGTGCTAAATCTCAGCAGGTGTTGGTATCTCTTGCCCCCCCACCTGAACTCAAAGTACTAATTGTTGGAGATAACCTGAGACTCCCTCACCTTAGAGTGGAGTAATTTGCCCGAATTTGAGTTGTGCTAACTTGGTCCTGTGGATACTCTTCCTTTGTATTATGTTCAAGTGGAATTTTGGCCAACTATATATATACATATGATAAAATTACATACACATATTTATATATATTGGCAACTTTTTCTTTTGGGTTTAGTGGTAGTGGAGTGGAGTGAAGTGGAGTTTTGTATTTGAAATTGGGCCTCTTGTTTTGTAGGGCCCTTTTTCCCTCTTTTTGTACTCCTTATTTATATGAAATGTTAGGAGATATGTATCTCCTTTTTTTAAATACTCTTCCTTTTT
This sequence comes from Papilionanthe hookeriana x Papilionanthe teres, assembly GCA_022702705.1. Lineage (NCBI taxonomy): Eukaryota > Viridiplantae > Streptophyta > Magnoliopsida > Asparagales > Orchidaceae > Papilionanthe > Papilionanthe hookeriana x Papilionanthe teres. The sequence goes on along the minus strand of CM040427.1, from coordinate 92,494,171 downwards.
TTTAACATATATATATATATATATATATATATATATATATATATATATATATATATATATATTATCATAGGAGAGTTCTTGGTCCGATTCTTGATTTCCTTCTCGGCTTCATACAATTCTTGTGATGTTTGGTAGATTTGAAGACTATTTCTTTTAGTTTTCATTCTATCTTTGCATTTGCTGCTGTTACATCTAAATTCTGCTTTCCCGGCTCTTGATCTTTTTGAATTTTGGACTTCTGTTGATTCTTGATTCTTCTTCTGGGATTATATTCTTCTGAATGGCTGATCAAGTTCGTTCTCCGGCAAAGACTTTTGCTGAAGTGACTGGTCTTGATTCATCAAATCCTTCAGATAAGTTGGTTTTTCCGCAATTTTATCATGATGCTGCTCATGGTAAGGGGGAGTGCCAATACATCAAGAAAGTTGAGAAGAAAGGTGGTAAGCCTGCCTTAATTCTTTCTGATTCTGATATCTCCTCTCTAGTGGATGTACAAAAATTAACTTTAATTGGTAAATTTCAATTTGGACATCCTAAAATGGAAATCATAAGGAAATGCTTTGAGAATTTCAGATTACTGGGTTCTTGGAAGGTTGGTCTTTTCGATGGAAGGCATATTATGATCCAGCTTACCAAAGAAGTGGATTATGCTAATTTATTCTCCAAAAATTTGTTTTGATTGATGGCATTCCTATGAAACTCTTAAAATGGTCTCCTTCTTTTGATCCTCATCAAGAACCACCTGTTATTCCTATTTGGTATAAATTACCAAATCTGAAACTTCACTTATTTAATCATCAAATTCTATATGCTATTGGGACTGCCTTAGGTAGGCCTCTGAAGTTGGATATGCCTACCTTTCAACTCACTAGGCCTTCTGTGGCTAGAATTCTAGTGGAAAGAGATGTATCTCTTGCTGATATTGAGGAAATCTAGATTGGTACACCACATAATGGATATTGGCAGACTGTTATAATGGAAACTAAGCCATATTACTGTCATCATTGTAAAATGTTTGGACATTCCAATGATAGTTGTTTCAGGCTTCATCCTCACTTGAAGACCAATAGGATTATAGATCCTAAAAAAACTGATCAGACTGTTGTCCTTACTGGGGAAGAGTTGCAAACTACTGTTGATCCTGTTCAGACTACTGTAACTGCTCCTACTGGGGAAGAGCTGCAAATAACTACTAAGGAGCCTGTTGTTGAGTCTGTTCAGATTTCTGCTATTGCATCAGATATTTTACCTATCAATTCTGAAATTGTTAATGTTACTTCTGAGAACGGAAAAAGTATTAGACATACTGAATCTTTGGTTGTTCCTACTGAAGTTTATACAAAAGTAAATGCAAATCCTTTACCAAGAGCTTCTAGTTTAATTGACTCATCTACTACTCCTGAATTAGTTGTTCTAAATTTTGGAATTACTGCTGTTACAGAAGTTTAGATTCCTCATGAGTCTTTGCAAGACAATACTATTACTCATTATCAAATAGTTGAGGTTCATCCTAAGCCTATGAACTATCTTGTATTTCAACAAACAACTCAGAAAGATACTGCAATTTCTGCAGGGATGGAATCTATTAGTAATGATATTAATAATGACTGGATGATATAAAAAGCTAGAAAGAGGAGATCCCTGAAGTTAAAAAATCTTTCTGAAAGCAATATTATTCCAACACTGCAGCAGCAAATTCTTCCTCTAGATTGACTAGAGGAGGAAGAAATGCTATTAATGATTAAATTCTTGTGCTGGAATATTAGGGGGGTGGCTGACCCTGGCTCACTTTTGGATTATTGTCATTTTAGAGCCTTTGGTGAAATCTAATTATGATAGATTCACTAAGAAATTCTCTGGATATAATTTTGTTGTTAACTGTCCTAATAAAATCTGGCTCTTCTATAGAAAGGAGCTGAAGATTAAGATCTTGATTAATCATTATCAGTTGTTGTATTTTCATTTTGAGTTAGAACAGTTCAATGACTTTGCTTCTTTTATATATGCTGCTACTTTAAATGCTGATAGAATAGAGCTATGGAATATTTTGCATCACATTAGCAATTCAATGACTGATGGCTGGATTGTTGGTGGAGATTTCAATTCTATTGCACATCCTAGTGAGAAAAGGGTGGGAGAAATCCTAATCTACAAGCAATGTTGACCTTTTCTAATAATATTACTTCAGCTAATCTTTTTGATATTGGATTTGAAGGCTCTCCTTTTACTTGGAGGAGAGGAAATATTTATGAAAGAATTGATAGAATCCTGGTTAATCAACTTTGGCTGAACATGTTCCCTATCTCTAATGTTAAACACTTGGCTAGACTGGGCTCTGATCATACTCCTTTACTGGTTAAATGTGCTCTCTCTCCTGCTGTTAAAAATTCTGTTTTCAGATATCTTAATGTATGGTCTACTCATCCTGATTATAACCAAATGATTGCTGATAATTGGAAAGCTCCTTTGGAAGTCCTTTACTCTGATCCTATTTCTAAACTTTGGCAATTACAAAAAAGGATTGCTAGTAAGCTGAAGCATTGGAATTGGACAGTTTTTGGGAATGTTCATCAGAAAGTTACTGAAGCAGAATCTATGGTAAATGTATTGGAAAAGCTTGTTGAAGATGGTTTGGAATCTGAACATAGTCTTAATGAGGCTTATAATAGATTGCAATCTGCTATATTGAAAGAAGAACTTCTCCTACAACAAAAAGCAGCTGTCAATTGGTTTAAGCATGGTGACAGATATTCCAAATTTTTTCTTACAGCTATTAAATATAAAAGATCTGTTAATGCTATAATGAAAACCAAATCTATTGATAATACATGGTTAGTCAATCCTAAAGAGATTGCTGATGATGCTATTGCTTACTTTTATAAATTGTTTGCTTATCAGTCTATTAGTTCTGCTGCTTATTCTCCTGCTCTCATAAGATCTGATTTCAGTAATGTGAATATGGATTTCTTGGTTCAACCTCCTGATGCTAAAGAAGTTTTTGAGGCTTTTAAAACAATTGATGGTAGTAAGACAGCTGGGCTAGATGGATTTACAGCTGACTTCTATATCAAAAATTGGATGATAATCAAATCAGATGTTGTTTTAGCAGTACAAAGTTTCTTTCAAGGAATTGATCTCCCTAAGTATTTTGCTTCCACTACTATTGTTTTGATTCCTAAAGATAAAAGCAAATCCAATGGGCAAGATTTCAGACCCATTAGTCTGACTTCCACTTTTTCTAAAATTATAAGTAAAGTCATGGTAGCTCGTTTACAACCTTTATTGGGGAATCTTATTTCTGAAAATCAAAGTGCTTTTATAAAGGGAAGATGCATCTGTGACAATGTTCTTTTGGCACAAGAACTACTGGTTGATATTAATAAATACTGTAAAGGTTCTAATATTATTTTTAAATTAGACCTAGCCAAAGCCTTTGATTATATCAGTTGAACTTTTATTCTTAAAGTTCATGCAGATAGAGGTTTCAGCTCTAATTTTTGTAATCTCATTTATAGATGGCTAAACAATAATTATCATAGTGTGCTAATTAATGGTAGAAGTCATGGATTCTTTAAATCTGGAAGGGGCATTAGACAAGGAGATCCATTGTCTCCTTATATTTTCATCCTGATCTTTGATTATCTATCAAGAATGTTGAATCAAATGCAGCTTACTCATCAATACACTCAATATCAGCATAGATCTACTCAATTGGTCAGTCATTTAGCCTATGCTGATGATGTGATAGTATTCTCTAATGGAAGTAAACAATCTATTAAATGTCTCATGAAAGTTTTGACTGACTTTGAAGCTATTTCTGGAATGGCTTTTAATAGATCTAAATGTCAGTTCCTTGCAAGCTCTAAAATCAGTGTTCAGATGAAAAATTGGATTTCGCATTTCACTAATTTTAAGGAGATTCAATATCATCTTAAGTATTTGGGCTTCCTTTAATCAAAGGAAGAAGGAGACTTTCTCACTATGATGATATAATTTCTAAAATATCATCTCAAATTAACTGTTGGTCTAATTCTTTTCTTTCAAATGGTGGAAGAATAACACTTCTTAGGAGTGTGTTAATTGCATTTACTCTTTATACATTGCAGATGATTAAAATGAAGAAGAGTACACAGAAAATGCTTTCAATTATGTTTAATAAATTTGTTTGGGAAGGACAACATAAGCAAATGAATTGGACTAATTGGGAGAAGTTATGTAAGCACATTGATTGTGGTGGATTAGGTTTTAAAAGCTTTCAGTATCTGAGTTTTACATTCTACTGTAAGCAATGGATCACTTTCAGATCACAACAGTCTTTGTGGGCAAGATTTATGAATGCTAAATATTGTCATAATGATCATCCAGCACAGGTCAGTCTTAAGCCTGGAGATTCTAAAACTTGGAAAGAGTTGCTTAAAGTAAGACTTCATGCTGAAAAGATGTTTATTTGGGAAATTGGCAATGGACAAATTGACTTCTGGTTTGATAATTAGTTGTTTGATGAGTCCCTTCAAGCACACAATAATCATAACCTTCCTATTCGAGAAATTGCTGAGTGTTGGAGTGATAGTGTTTGGAATTTGCATAAATTCCAAGATTATGTTCCTGCTGATATTCATAATAAGATTTTAAATACCCCTATTCATCCTTGGAGAAAAGATAGACTTATCATCAAAAAGCCTCATAATCAAAGTTTTTCTAAATTCATTTATCAAAACTGTTTTACTTGGCAAAAGAATGATTGGGGTGCTAAGCTTTGGAGTAAATATATAACCTTTTCTATGTCCTTTTTTTGTTGGAGGTTGTTTAAGGAGATGCTACCAACAGATGATATACTTAAACTTAAGGGACTCAGAGGTCCATCCATGTGTCATTTGTGTCACTGTGCTGAAGAGACTATGGGGCATATTTTTTTAAATTGGGACTGGGCACAGGAGGTTTGGAAAACCGTGTTATTTGCTGTGGGACTGCATACTCATTATTCTTCCTGGATTTTAATTAATGATTGCTGGGAAGAATGGAAAGCTACTTCTTATTATTTCATCTTATCATTTTCTGGTTTTTATGGCTAGCCAGGAATGATTTAATTTTCAATAACAAGGTGTTCTCTTCTAATTTTATCATTACAAACTGTCTTAATTTTCTCAGTAAGATACAAAATTTTGTTCATTCTTCAACTCATGGCCCCAAAAACAAAGTTATGCTTGTTATATGAAGACCACCTAAGAATACATGGCTTAAGATTAATATTGATGGAAGCTTCAAAATTTCTACAGCTGGTATTGGAGGTCTTTGCAGAAATTCTAAAGGTCACTGCCTATTGTTTTTCTCAGCACCTATTATTGCTTTAAATGTTTTGGAAGCTGAAGCAATTGCTGCCTTTTGGGGACTGAAAATTGCTATTATGCAGAATAATCAATTTGTGCACTTGGAAATGGACTCTTTGCATTTACTACAGATCTTATTGTCACAAGTTGCTGTGCCTTGGTTTCTTCAGATCTGGATAAATAAAATTAACTTACTCTCTTCATCTATTGCAGTTCTCTGGAGTCATACTTATAGGGAGGGTAATCAACCTGCTAATTGGCTTGCAACTAAGGCTTCTTCATCTCGTGGATGTTATTTATAGTGCTAATTACTCTTCTTTTCCTTTATTTAGTTCTCTTTTACATGGGGATTTAATTGAAATCCCTCATGTTAGATGTAAGACTTTCTTTGAATAATATTTTGGTTTTTGCTATAAATATATATATATATATATATAAAATATATAATGGCGGCTGTGAGGGTAGAGAGAGAAGCTTTGCTAGGTTCCCATGGCGGCTGTGAGGGTAAGTGCTTCCTCTGGTGTTTCTCAAGGTTGGTTCTTCCTGGTTTGCTTTGGTTTGGTGTTGCTTGGCCTTTTTGGTGCTTTTGGAGTTTCCTGGGTTACCTGCTTTTCAAATTTTTTGAAGTGTTCTACTGTTCCATTGGTTCACTACTTGGCTGGTTCTTGGCTGAGCTTCTGTTTTCAGTTTTCTTCCTAGTTCTTTGTGTCTTTTGCTGGTGTTTACTAGCCATCTACTCTCTTTCTTGGTTTTCCTGGTTGTTTCTGCTGGCTGGAAGGACTTTTCTGGTTCTCAGTCTGAAGTTTGTTTTGGTGGCTTGCCGTTTTAGTTATGGCTGATACTCCTGCCAGTCGTTTCCCCATTGATTTCAGCACTAATGTAAGTTGGACAAAGGCCACTTATGCTGGAGTGGTGGGGAAGGGGCAGGCTCCTCATAGGAATTTTGATCATCTGGTTTTTCCCGGCCAAAGCATGACACCGCAATTGGTTTGGGTCAGTCCCCTTCATCGGACTCGTTGGTAGTAAGGATGGCCTTCCTGCAGTTGTTGTTTTCTAAACAGGATATGAAGTGTCTTAATGATGCTATTAAATATTGCCTCATTTGAAAATTCCAACTTGGCCATCCTAAAATGGAGTTTGTGAGAAAATACTTTCGATGACCTCGGCTTGGTAGAAGCTCGGAAATCGGGCTTATTAGATGGAAGGCATTTGCTCATCAGGCTGTCTAATGAGGAAAACTATGCCAAAATATTTGGAAAACAATCTATTATCATTGCTGGGGTTAATATGAAGGTCCTAAAGTGGACACCTGACTTTGATCCACTTAAAGAACCTCCCATCATACCCATGTGGTTTAAATTCCCCAATCTACCTATACAACTCTATAATCACAATGCACTCTATAATATCAGCCAAGCTTTGGGCCTCCCTTTAAAAATCGATACTCACACCTTTGATATGGCTAGACCAACGAATTGCAAGGGTTCTTGTGGAAAGAGATATCACCTTGCCCGAGATAAAGAAAATTTGGGTTAGAACAGATGAAGATGTTCCAGAAGAAGGTTTTTGGCAAGAGGTGGAAGTGGAATTCAAACCCCATTACTGTAATCACTGTAGGATGTTTGGTCATATGAGGGAGCAGTGTTACAGACTCCATCCCCCTTCAAAGAAAAGAAATGCTGGCCCAAAGACAGGCAACAATGCTACCATACAGCAGATGCAGGATGTGGAGCCTGTTGTAGCTAGTCAGGTAGCACTTACAAGGGAGGATGATTTTCTGGACATACCAGATGAAGGAGAGGTCAACACTGAAAAAATGGATACAGGTTTGAACACACTCCAAGTAGAACAGGTCACTGAACCAGTTACTAAGCTGACTGTCAACAGTCCTAAGAAGGTTAAAGAGCTTGGAAATACACTTGACAATAAACACAAGATCACTGATGATATAATCAATGGGACAGCTGAAGAAATGACAAATGAATGGCAGTCACAAAAGGGGAACAAGAAAAAGAAAGGGAAATCAGAGTTGCAAGGGTTACTTGAGGCTCAATCTCCAAGTGCCCTTCCTGTCAGCCCTCCTTCTGGTTCTCACCCCGTGACTAGAAGGAAGGGAAAAATCACTTTACATGATTAATTTCATGTGTTGGAACATAAGGGGGGTTGCTCATCCAACCTCCCATAGTAGAATAAAGCATTTTGTTAAGTTACCCAAGTTATGGTGCTTTGCACTTTTAGAACCTTTGGTTCACAAGAATTCCAGGCAGATTGTTTAATCTTTCTCTGGTTTTAACTGTTTTGCTAATTTAAATAATAAAGTTTGGGTTTTTTCAAGGATAGAGCTTGATGGGCAGGTACTTGCAGACAATACCCAGTTTATACATATTCAGTTCTCTATTGCCGATAAGTTGGGGTATGCCACCTTTATTTATGCCAGCTACAATCTCGTCCAACAGCAGCTTCTTTGGAGTGAGTCGCTCAACATTGCAAAGGACATGGATTCCATATGGCTTTTGAGTGGTGATTTTAACTGCATTACTTCCATTTCTGAGAAGAAAGGTGGTAGTGCACCCAATAAATATACTATGGAAAAATTCAATCAATTCATTCTTGATGCCAATATTTTTGACTTGGGATTCACTGGTCCTGCCTTTACTTGGAGGAGAGAAAACACTTGGGAGAGATTAGATAGAGTGTTAGTAAACTCTTTTTGGCTTCAATCTTTCCCATACACTTTTGTAAGGCACCTATCTATGGTCTGCTCTGATCACAGACCACTTTTAATCTCTATTACAAATTCAGTTGGCAATGCTGGAGGAGCTTTTAGATTCCAAAACATGTGGACATTGCATCCTGACTTTCTAAATTAGATTAAGAAGGTGTGGACTACTGTCAAGGGTCATACTCCTTAGGACTGTTTATGGAAACTCCAAAAAACTACTGCCAAGCATTTGAAGAATTGGAACTGGGAAACCTTTGGGCACCTACATAATAATATACAACAAGCTGAAAAGACCCTTGAATGTGTTGAGGCTGGCTATATGCAAGGTGAAAGAATGGAGGCTGAATTATTTTCAGCCTCAAATTATTTGTTAGCCCAAGTTAAATATTAGGAGGACTTTTATAAGCAAAAGGCTGGTACAGTAAAGTTTAAGGATGGAGACAGGAATACAAGGTACTATCATTCCCACATCAACTTCGGGAGGAAATGTAATATGATCTTAAGTATCACAAGAGCTGATGGGGAATCATCAATGATGTCGAAGAGATTGCCAAAGATGCAGTGTCACATTTTCAAGGTTTATTTAATGCAGTTCAACCCAGCAATACCACCATTAAACAGGAATTATTCCAAGACAGGTATCAATATGTGCAAAACTTAAATATTTCTAATATACTTGATGAAAATGAGATCAAATTAGCACTGGATTCTATTGATGGGAGCAAAGCTGCAGGCCTAGATGGTTTTACCTCCACCTTCTACAAAAGCTGTTGGAATATTATCAAGCCCGATGTTATTCGAGCCGTACAATCTTTTTTGAAGGAATGGATCCTCCCGTATACTTCACTCGCCTCAAACATTGTACCGCTGCCAAAGAACAAAACCAGGAGGAATTGGGGGGACTACATGCCCATCGCCTTAACCACTGTGATGTCAAAAGTGCTGAGTAAGGTCATAGTCTCCAGGCTTCAACCCCACCTAAGCTGTCTAATTGAAGGCAATCAAGCTGCTTTTGTCAAAGGCAGGAACATATCTGATAATATCCTTCTAGCACAAGAGTTACTACTGGATTTGGACAATAAGTGCAGAGGTCATAACATCATTTTCAAATTGGATATCAAAAAGGCTTATGATACTATTAACTGGGATTTCATCATCAAGGTCTTACATGCTAGGGGTTTTCAGCCCAACTTTATCCACATCATTCATAGATGGCTTAAAAACAATGCTCATTCTGTTCTTGTCAATGGTAAAGCTCATGGGTTCTTTAGTGCTGCTAGGGGTATCAAACAAGGTGACCCACTGTCCCCTACTATTTTCATTTTAGCTTTGGATTATTTATCTAAAGTTCTGAATCAGGAGTTCAACTTTGCTCCCCACATAGCTTATCATCACAAATCTAACATCAGAATTAGTCACCTTGCTTATGCTGATGACATTATCATTTTTTCTAGAGCCTCTAAGACTGTTGTTAAAACAGTTCACACCATTTTAAAACATTTTAGTCGGTCTCCGGAATGGAACTCAATTTACAAAATGTAATTTCTTCCCCAGCAAACATATAGTCTTAATCTGAAGCACTGGATTACTGGCTATTCAGGTTTCCATTTAGCTTCTCTTCCAATTAATTACCTTGGTGTCAAACTCCTTAAAGGCAGGTCCAAGCAGATTCAATTCCAGGATGTGATTGATAAGATCCAAAATCAGATTTCTAGCTGGGCAAACTCCTTCTTATCTAATGGGGGGAGATTGACTCTGCTGAAGAGTATTATCACAACACTTCCTTCCTATGCCCTCCAAATGTTCATTATGAAACAAAGCACCAAAAAGAAGATTGGTAATTTGTTTAATAGATTTTTATGGTCTGGACAAAGATAAGCAAACACATTGGCTCTCTTGGCAGCAACATTGTAAGCAACTACATGCTAGAGGCTTGGGCTTCAAGAGCTTTGATCAGTTAGGCATAATAAATCTTTGCAAACTCTAGATTAGGTTCAGGGCCAATGACACTCTTTGGGCAAACTTTCTTCATGGCAAATATTGCAAGGCTGTTCATCCCACAATGGAGCAACCAAAGCTGGGAGATTCCAGGTTATGGAAAGCTATGATAAAAATTAAGGATAAAGCCGAGAACCTTTTTGTGTGGGAGCTTGGTGAGGGTAATATCAACTTCCGGCTCGACGACCGGATCCGGGAAGGTACTAAGTCGGGCCCATCACCACATATGAATAATTACCGTGTTAATGATTATTGGGTGGACAATCACCGGAATTTGAGTCTACTCGAGACAATGCTATCTCCCGATAGATACAACAAGTCTCAACTGTTAAGGTGCAACCTGGTATCAAAGATAAGCTGAAGATTAAGAACAATTGTTCTCAAAAAGTTTCTTCTTTCATCCACCAAAGCTTTTTCTGTTGGGATAGAATCCAGTGGGGCAGTGAGCTGTGGGGTAATCTGCTTTCACCATCTATGTCCTTCTTCTGCCGGAGGGTTAGACACCATCTCATCCCTACTGATGATATACCGAAATTAAAGGGTTTGAAAGGACCATCCCGTTGCTTATTGTACGTAATGTCCGATGAATCCATCCCTCACTTGTTTTACAGCTGTCCTTTCTCCCAAGCTGTTTGGAATGAACTTCTCTGTAGGTGTAATTTGGATACTTTGAATCTCAGCTGGTTTCACTTGTTCAGTTGCTGGAGGGATTGGGAGAATGCTAAGCTGCTGGTTGTTCCATGTTTGGTTACCTGGTTCATCTGGATGAACAGAAATAAGGCTAAACATGAGGGACAATTTTCTTCACCCTTACAGGTTGCTATTCATTGCCTGACTTATTATAGCAAGCTAATTAAACATCAGAATTTTAGAGACATATGCAATGTGGGACAAATTCCTCCGAGCAGATTTTTCTCTATGGTAAAATGGAACCCTCCTCCCAACAGGTGGCTAAAAGTGAATACTGATGGAAGTTTTCAGCCCTCAATTGCTGGGATTGGTGGAATCTTCAGAGACAGTCATGGGGATTGCCTACTCCTTTTCCAGTCTCCAACCTACGCTCTTGATGCCATGGAAGCTGAAATAATTGCTATATTTTGGGCTGTCAAGCTTGCCTTTAAATGCCAATTCAAGCACTTGGTGGTTGAATCAGATTCTATCAACTGTATTAATTTTCTTAAAAATACTGAGCCAGCCCCATGGTACATTAACAGATGGCTGAGAAGGATGACCAACCTCATGGAAGACATGACAGTGCAGTGGAGTCATATTGCTAGAGAAGGAAATGCACCAGCTCACTGGCTTGCATCACAGGGTTGCAATGATAGGATTATTGTTAGTTCTATTCCCCCTTCACCTCTTTTACTTTTGATTCATAGTGACAATCTGAATCTTCCTTATGTAAGAAGATAGTGTACTCATATTTTAATATGAAATGAAATTTGTGCTTGCCTTTGTGGAGCATTTCGGTATATATATATATATATATATATATATATATATATATATATATATATATATATATATATATATATATATATATATATATATATATATATATTATCATGTTTCAGCTGTTGGTAAAGGTGATTGTCCATTCATTAAGAAAGTGGTCAAGAAGGGTAGGAAGCCAACCTTAATTTTCTCATATTCTGAAATTTCTTCTCTTGTGGAGGTTCATAAATTTACTTTAATGGGCAAATTTCAACTTGGTCATCCAAATATGGAAGCTATCAGGAAATGTTTTGAAGATTTTTATTTAGTTGGCACATGGAAAGTTGGTTTGTTTGATGGTATACCCATTATGATACATTTGACTAAGGAAGAAGATTATGCTAATCTTTTGTCCAAGAGTTTTGTTCTTACTGATAGAAAGTTTATGAAAATTTTTAAATATTCTCTTGATTTTGATCCTAATCAAAAGGTACCTATAATTCCTATTTGGTACAAGCTGCCCAATTTAAAATTTCAGTTTGTTAATCATCACTTAATCTATGCTATTGTAAATACATTGGGCAAGCCTCTAAAACTGGATATTTCTACTTTTTAGCTAACTAGGCCTTCTTTGGCCAGACTTCTTGTAGAAAACGATATCACTCTTTCTGATGTTGATGAAATCTGGCTGGGATCTCCACATAATAAGTATTGGCAGCCTATCATTATGGAACAAAGACCACTTTATTGTCATCATTGTAAGATGTTTGGCCATTCTAATGATGTTTGTTTCATACTTCATCCTGATCATAAGACTACCAAAGTAAGGAATTCTAATCTTACCAGTGCTGTTAATAATGTTTCCTTACCTTTAAGTGCTGTTAATGTGATCCTTCTATGAACCATGATTTAAATGTGCCTTCTTCTTCCGTTCCATAAGTTCTTACACAAATTCCAAATGTTACTCTTCCTGTATTTCCTTCTATTCCTGAAGATGTTCCTGCTGTAGTGGTTCCTGCTCCTTCTGAGAATGAACATATTCCTTCTGGTGAGGTATTAGTAGGAAGGTCAGAAGAGCTTCTGAATATAATTCCTGAAATTCCTGCACCATCTAATGGTGAGGCTAATCTTGCAGATGGACTAGGAAATGAGTCCCATTATCATTCTAGAGAAGTTCTGCCACCAATTATGCAATATCCAGATGTTTAGAATATTTCACTGGATAATAATTGTATCAGTTTGGAAGCTACGGCTTCTGTTAATAAGAATCTGAATGAAGATTGGGTGGTTCAAAAAGCCAAAAAGAAGAAATCTGTAGAGTTCAAGAATTTATCTGAGGCAAATATTATTCCCTCCTCTCCTTCTACACCTACTTTGTCTAGAATTACTAGAGGGAAAAGGGTTGCTGACCATGATTGAATTTCTGTGTTGGAATATTAGGGGAGTGGCCCATCCTAGCTCCCTTAATAGATTATTGAGTTTGAACAGGGTTCATAAGTTTTTGGAAATTGGTCTTCTTGAGCCTTTGGTGAAAACTAACTTTTTAGATTCACTAAGAAGTTTTCTGGTTATAACTTTTTATCTAATAGTTCCAAGAAAATCTAGTTATTATTCACAAAAGAATTGAAGATTGATGTTATTAAAGATCATTCCAAATCTCTTTATTTTCATTTTGAACTTGTTCAGTTTAAAGGTTTTGCTTCCTTTGTATATGTTGCATCCTCTATTAATGATAGAGTTGAACTCTGGTCACATTTGCATCTCATCAGCCATAATATGGGTGTAGGATGGTTTGTAGGTGGGGATTTTAATTGTATTGCTCATCCTAGTGAAAAAAAGGGTGGCAGAAATCCTAATCTTCAAGCTATGTTGATTTTTTCAAATAATATTCAGAATGCCTCTTTATTTAATCTTAGGTTTGAAGGATCTCCTTTCACATGGAAAAGAGGTTCTATTTAAGAATAATTGGACAAAATTCTTACTAATAAGCATTGGCTTGATATGTTTCCCATATCTAAAGTGCACCATCTAGCTAGATTGGGTTCTGATCACTCTCCACTTCTTGTTAAATTCTCTGTTGTATCTGCAGTTAAAAATCCATGTTTTAGGTATCTAAATGTTTGGTCTGCTCATCCTAATTGCAGGCAGGTGATTGAATCAAATTGGAATATTTGTTTAGATACTCATTATGCAAATCCTATTATGAAATTATGGCAATTACAAAAGATGTTGGCTAAAGCTTTGAAACACTGGAATTGGAATGTATTGGGAAATTTACAGTAGAATGTTCTTAATGCAGAAATTTTGGTAGCTGACTTGGAAAAAGAAGTGGCTGCTAGTAAAGATTTAGACCAAAGTCTTATGGAAGCTAATGAAAAGTTACAATCTACTATTATGCAGGAAGAATTATTCCTTCAACAAAAGGCTGCTGCTATTTGGTTTTTAAATGGTGATAGAAATTTAAAATTTTTTCATGCTGCTATTAAATATAGAAGGCCTATAAATGTTATTTTTAGAATCAAGTCTGATAGCAATACATTGTTATCAATCTCTTTGGAGATTTCTGATGATGTTGTGGGCCATTTTAAAAACCTTTTTTTCTTTTCATCCAACTAATTCTTATTTGTTTTCACCTCTTCTCTTGAATACTGATTCAAATATTGTACATGGGATTCAATTAGATAAAATTTCAGATGAAGAAGAAATATATGCAGAAATTAACTCTATGGATGTTAACAAAGCAGCTGGTCTAGATTGTTATACATCTGATTTTTATAAAAAATTTTTGCATATTTTCAAGCTGGATGTAATTTTTGTTGTCCAATGTTTCTTTCAAGGAGTTGATCTTCCTAACTATTTTTCATCTTCAACAATTTTTCTCATTCCTAAAGACAGATGTAAGGTTAGCTGGCATGATTTCAGGCTTATTAGCTTGACTTCTACTTTCTCTAAAATTATAAGTAAAGTCATTGTAGCAAGATTGCAACCTCTCCTGGAAAAATTAATCTCTTTTAACCAAGCAGCATTTGTTAAAGGAAGATGTATAGGTGATATTGTTCTTTTATCACAAGAATTCTTATATTGATAGACCTTGTAAAGGTTCAAATATTATTTTTAAGTTGGATCTTTCTAAAGCATTTGATTCCGTCAGTTGGTCCTTTATCATTGATGTTTTGGCAGCTAGAGGTTTCTCTTCTGAATTCTGTAAATTAATCTCTAGATGGTTGCATAACAACTATTATAGTGTGCTGATCAATGGTGGAAACTATAGGTTCTTCCAAGCTGGGAGAGGAATTAAGCAAGGTGACCCATTGTCTCCTTATATTTTCATTCTAGCCTTTGATTATTTGTCTAGAATGATGAATTAAGATCAGCTATCTCATTCTTTTACTCAACATCAACACATATCTAATCAAATGGTCAGTCATCTTACCTATGAAGATGATATCATTGTTTTTTCTAATCGCAGTAAAACTTCCATTAAATGCATGATGAAGGTTTTGGCCAGCTTTGAAGATATTTCTGGTATGTCTTTCAATAAATCTAAATGTCAGTTTTTAGCAAGTTCCAAAGCTAGCATTCAGCTAAAGAAATGGATTTCTGATTTCACTGGTTTTAAAGAAGTACTTTATCCTCTTAAGTATTTGGGGTTTCC
Organism: Papilionanthe hookeriana x Papilionanthe teres; assembly: GCA_022702705.1. NCBI lineage: Eukaryota > Viridiplantae > Streptophyta > Magnoliopsida > Asparagales > Orchidaceae > Papilionanthe > Papilionanthe hookeriana x Papilionanthe teres. Next base: position 92,479,035 of record CM040427.1, on the reverse strand, counting down.
TTTAATTAAAGGAAGGAGGAAACTTTCTCATTATGACGATGTGGTCGCCAAGATATCCTCTCAAATTCATTGTTAGACCAATACTTTTCTTTCCAATGGTGGAAGGATTACTCTTCTTAAGAGTGTATTAACAACTTTCCCCATCTATATCCTTCAAATGATTACAATGAAAAAAAGTACTCAAAAAATAATATCCATTATTTTCAATAAATTTCTATGGGAAGGTCAGGAAAAACAATTGCACTAGTCTAATTGGGATGAATTGTGTATACCTTTTGCAAGTGGAGGATTGGGATTTAAAATCTTTCAGCAATTAAGCTTTTCATTTTTCTGTAAACAGTGGGTAAAATTTAGAACAAATCATTCACTTTGGGCCATGATTATGCATGGTAAATATTGTCAAGATGCTCATCCTTCTTTGGTTCAGTTTAAGATTGGTGACTCAAAGATTTGGAGACAATTGCTAACTGTAAGAACTTAAGCAGAAAATCTATTGGTTTGGGAAGTTGGGAATGGACAAGTTGATTTTTAGTTAGACAATTGGCTTTTCCATGATTCTCTAGAAGATCAACATAAATCTCCTTCTACCATTCAAAAAGTTGTTGATTGTTGGAGCAATTACAACTGGGTATATCCAAATTCAAAGATTATGTTAATAAGGAGACTATCAATAAGATTTTATCCATTCCAATTCAACCAATGAAGTAGGATAGATTTATTACTAAGAATTTTCATAATCAAAGTCTTTCTAAATATATTTATCATTCTAGTTTTAATTGGCCTAAAAATGATTGTGGAGAGCTGCTCTGCAATAAACATATATCACCTTCTAGGTCTTTCTTTTGCTGGAGAGTATTTAGAAAATTCTTGCCTACTGATGATATCTTAAATCTTAAAAAAATTTATGGACCTTCAATTTTTCATCTTTGTTATTCTAATAAAGAATCCTTTAATCACATTTTTCTACATTTTTTAGTTGTTCAGCATGTATGGAAGTCTGTTTTGAAGTTTATTGGAAGAAGCTCCAAATTTTGTTTATGGGTTGATATTGAATCCTGTTGGCAGGATTAGAAAAAATCAGCAAATTTTTAATTCCTCTAATTATTTTTTGGTTCAGTTGGTTAACCAGAAATGATGTTCTTTTTAATAGCAAATGTTTTTCTATCCAATCTATTGTCAAGAATTATTTATCTTATCTTTATAAGATAAGAAGATATAATTATCATCAGGATAAATCATCATGTAGCAGATTTCAGTTGGTCATTTGGAGGCCACCTAAAGCTCCATGGCTGATATATATAATGATGGAAGTCTCAAGCCTTTTACTGCTAGTATTAGAGGTCTTTCTAGGGATTATAGAGGTCAATGCTTGCGGTATTTTTCTGCTCCAGTTTTTCCAAATACTGTTCTTGAGGCTGAAGCAATTGCTGCTTTCTGGGGACTTAAGCTGCACTTATGCATAATCATTGTTTTATTCATATAGAAATGGATTCACTTCTTTTATTACAAATTTTTCTTGGGAAGACTACTACTCCTTGGAATCTTCAGATTTGGATTAATAAGATCTTCAATCTTTCTTATTCTACATCTATTATTTGGAGTTAAAATTACAGAGAAGGGAATCAACCTACAAATTGGCTTGCCACTTTAGCTTCTTCTTCAAATGAAATCATTTGTAGTAGTTATTCTTCTTCTAGCTTTAGTTCTTCTTCTTTTCATGTTTTTAGCTCTCTTTTACATGGGGACTTGATCAAGATTCCTCATGTCAGATGCAAAAAATTCTCCAGATCTTAATAAAGGTTTATATTTGCTTTAAAAGAATACATATATACATAAGCAAAATCATTACATATAAGAGGTTCCCATACAAGAAAAATCATTATATATATATGTTACACTCTTTCTCATTTCCCTCTCTGTTACACTCTCTCTCCTTTCTCTCACTCTCTTGCCCTTTTCAGTTTATCAGCATACACAGACACACACACACACAGATATATATAATGTTTTCATTACTGTGACTAAAGCTGAAGAGGAGGTGGCTCTATTAAAGCAGCAGGTCCTGAGAGGGGAGACCACTGATCAAAATTTATTAGCTGCTCAAGCTATACTATCTAACTCCATCGATATCTAAGATATGTTCCTGAAACAAAAGGCTTCTCTCTCATGTTTCTCTTAAGAGGATAGAAACACCAAATTTTTTCATGCATACATTAAATATAAAAGAAGCTGCAACATTATCCACAACATTAAGGCTGAGGATGGAACCTGGCTTAAGAATAATCAGGAGATTGGCAGAAGTGCAATCAGATATTTTCACCACCTAGTGTCCCAACCTCCTGTAGAAAGGGCTCAGATCAACCCCACCTGGTTACAAGAACAGTACCATTATACTAAATATTTGACCCTTACTGAAACTCCATCAAAGGAAGAAATCTGGCAGGCTCTCAGCAACATTGATAGCTCCAAAGCTGCTGGACCAGATGGTTTCACAGCAGATTTCTATAAGAAAGCTTGGACTGTTATTAAAACTGATGTTACAAATGCAATTATTAGTTTCTTTTAGGGTAAGGAAATACCTCACTACTTCTGCTCTTCCAATATTGTCCTTATCCCCAAAAACTCTGAGTTAATTAACTGGGACCAATTCAGACCTAAGTCTAAATTATGTTATCAGCAAAATCATTAGAAAGGCTATTATCACAAGGCTTCAACCACATTTGAACAAAATTATTAATTAGAATCAATCTGCCTTTCTTAAGGGCAGGTCAATTTCTGATAATGTTTTGCTAGCACAAGCCTGGACTTGAACAGGAAGTGTAGAGGGGGGAACTTAATTTACAAATTGGACATCAGAAAACCCTATGACACTATCAGCTGGGACTTCATCTTAGAGGTTTTTTCTGCCAGATGGTTCAACATCAGCTTCTGCACTTTAATTCAAAGCTGGCTAGAAATAATTCACACTCCATTTTGATCAATGGTTCCAGCTGGGGACCTTTTTCTGCTTCCAGAGGACTCAAGCAAGGATATCATCTCTCCCCCACTCTCTTCATTCTTGCCATGGATTACTTCACTTCGATGCTTAATAACCTGCTCATTTCACATCAGCAAGTCAGGTATCTTCACAGATCCAACCTCCCTATATCTCACCTCATCTAAGCTGATGAGGTAATGATATTTTCTAATGCATCTAAGAAAGCTTTTAAGTATATCTATCAGTGCATTCAGCTATTTCAAAATCACTCAGGTCTAAGCTTCAACACAGCGAAATGTCAAATTTTGTTTCCCAAAAAGACTACTTAGGCTGTCAAACAATGGATACTTAATTACATTGTTTTTTCTAGTACCCATTTTCCTATGAAATAGCTGGGGGTCCAGCTAAACTTTGGTAGAACCAAACAAAATCACTTTGATGAGATTCAAAATAAGATCAGCACATATCTTGCCAACTGGACTCACATCTATTTATCATCTGGAGGGAGACTAACCTTACTTAGAAGCATTCTCACTACCCTCCCCTCTTATGTTTTGCAGATGACAACTATGAAAATGAGTACCCAAATGCAATTTGAAAGGGCCTTCAATCACTTTCTCTGGGCTGCAAAAAGAAAGAAAATCCACTGGGCTTCTTGGCAAAAAATAGCTAAACCTGTGTGGGCTGCTGGACAAGGTTTTAAAGGGTTACATCAAATGATTCAGGTGAACATCTATAAACTTTGGATCAAATTCAGGTCTCAAGATTCACTTTAGGCTAAGTATATGTTTGGAAAATACTGTAAACATATCCACCCAACTTTGGTGACCCCAAAGTTAGGGGACTCTAAATTATGGAGAGCAATGACCAAAAACAGGAATCTGGCTGAACAAATATATATCTGGAATGTAGGAAATGGGAGTCTTAACTTTTTGTTAGATCATTAGTGCCCCCAAGATTGGCTACAACCTTGTACCCCCATCATCAATTTGAACCTTCAGGCAGCTGAATGTTGGGAAGGGGACAGTTGGTCACTATCTTTGCTGTCAACTATACTGCAAGCCCCTTCTGCACTAAAAATCCTCACTGTGGCTTTTAATAGATCCAAACCTGACATTCCTGTGTGGACCGCTCTTAAGAATCAAAATTTTTCCCAGGCTATTTATGCTAAACTCTACCAATGGGAAACTGTACCATGGGGAGAAATTTTCTGGAACAAATATCTCTCCCCCTCTATGGAACTTTTCTGCTGGACAATTTTCAAACACTTCCTACCCACTCATAACATTCTTAAGTTGAAAGGGCTGAGAGGGCCTTCTTGCTGCAGTTTATACCATAAGGAGGAAGAATCTATTTCACACCTATCTTTTGCTTGTAGTTACTCCCAATAGGTCTGGATTGAACTGCAAAAAACAGACTAATCTTAATACTCTTCATCTACAATGGAATAACCTCATCACTTGCTGGACTGATTGGCACAAATTAGGAACTGCTGCACTTCCTCTCCTCACTGCTTGGTTCATATGGATGGCCAGAAACAAAGCAATCTTTGAGGGTGTTTTAACTGAGGAGAAAACTGTGGCCAGACACTCTCTCTCTTATATGCATAAGATTATCAGGTATAAAAACTTCCCTAATATTTGCTCCAAATCTATCTCCTTGAATATCCAGCACCTTAAAATTTAGAAAGTATTTTGGAAACCCCCAAGAACGGATCAGTCAAAGTGAACATTGATGGAAGTTACAAGAATAGAGCTGTTGGCATGGAGGGTATTTTCAAAAACCACCTGGGGAATTGCCTGCTGTTTTTCAATGCCCCCTGGTGGCAACAGATTCTTTGGAAACTGATCTTATTGCTGTTTATTGTGCTATGAAACTAGCTGTAATTTTCCAGTAGACTTCCCTGATTGTTGTGGGGGACTCCCAAGATATGATTTAGATGATAGAAAATAACAGCATCACCAACTGACATCATACATATTGGCAACACAGAATTTAACACCTCAAAACACAGCTCAAAGTTAGTTTTTATTTCAGTTTCAGAGAAAGTAACAAACCTGCAGATTGACTAGCAAGAACAGGTGACCTCTCCTCTAGGGTGACTCTTTCTACCTACCCCCCTCCACAACTAAAATTACTGATAGATGGAGACCTCCTAGCAGCCCTCCACCTCAGAATTAATCAGAGTTGATGCTGTTACATGTTTGGTTTGGTTCTGATGTTTTCTGTTTGACTAGTGTAGCTTCATTTTGTTATTTGTATACATATATATTACATTTATATATATTTATAAAATCTTTTGTTTTTTGCTTTGGTTTTTTGGTTGGAGTGGTTTCTTGGCAGTAACCCATTAGGACTTTCATTGTTAGTTGGGGCCCTCATCCATTTTCTTATGTACTTTTAATCTTTTCTAACATGTAGGGAGCCATGAGTCAGCTCCTTCTCTTAATATATCTATATATATATATATATATATATATATATATATATATATATATATATATATATATATATATATATATATATATATCCAAAAATATACCTACCCAAAGGCAGGTACAGTAACATTACCAAAGTAACATCCTTAGCTTTTTACATATGGGATTTTTAACATATCTCCATGTATCAAAAAGGAAAGAGGGGTGGGGGGGTGAGAGCTGACATTAACCGACTCCCTATACCAGCCCTGGGAGGCAAGCCAGTGGGCTGGTGAATTACCCTCCCTAGCAATAAAATTAAAAATTACATCCATTCCTATGGTGAACCTTGTCATTCTCTGTATCCATCCGTTAATGTACCATGGAGCGGTGTCATAGTTGTTGATGTATTGGATGCAATTCGTTGGAGTCGATTCAACTTGAAGCTTTGTAATGTGACATGTGTGTGCAATCTTAATAGCCCAAAAGATGGCAGCCATCTCAGCTTCTAAGGCATCCATTGCAGCAGTGGGGGAGTGGAAGAATAAAATACATTTTCCCCTACAGTCTCTGAAAATACCACCAATTCCAGCAATTAGTTGGTGATAGCTCCCATCAGTGTTGACCTTCACCCAATGACCAAGAGGGGGATTCCAGTTAACAGTAGTAAACTTCTTCCTGGGGGCTGGCAGATTCACATTGCAGATATCCTTAAAATCGTGGCATTTGATTAGCTTTTGGATATATGTTAAACAGTGAGCAGCCACCTGCAGTGCAGATAAATGGTTTCCATTGAACTTAGCTTTATTCCTGTTCATCCAAATTAACCAAACCACTACACATGGAATCACAAAGAGATTTGCATTGTTCCAGTCCTTCCAGCATTGAAATAATTGTAACCAACTTAAGTTAAAAGTATCCAGGTTCAGTCTACAAATCAGTGCATTCCAAACTGCCTGGGAAAAGGGACAATGGAAGAAAAGATGATTGATCGACTCTTCAGCAGTTCTACATAACAGGCAACAGGAAGGGCCCCTAAGGCCTTTGAGTTTGAGAATGTCATCAGTGGGAATTAGAAGATGTCTAACTCTCCAACAAAGAAATCACATTGAGGGAGAAAGTAGCTTACCCCACAGTTCAGAACCCCAAGAAATATTACCTGCTGGGTACAGTTGCAGATAAATAAAAGAGGACACTTTTTTTAGAGCTTTGGTTCTTGACAATCAATTTGTCCTTTTGCTCAGGATGAATTCTGGTAAGCATAATCTGCTGGAGCTGATCAGAAAAGAGCAGGTTCCTAAGCAGTCTGTAGTTCCATTGATTTTCAATCCAGAATGTATTTACATAGCTATTAGGCATGGGTGTGGGGGTACCAGTAGCCAACTTCTTACCTTCCCAAGTCCATTGATCCAGCCAAAAGTTTAGCTGACCTTCACCCAGCTCCCAAATAAACATTTGTTCAGCCTTATCTTTAACTTTCAGCATATCTTTCCATAGTCTAGAATCCCCCAATTTAGGCAAAACCACAGTTGGGTGCTCAGCCTTACAATATCTGCCATGTAGGAATTTAGCCCATACACAGCTGTTGGCTCTGAATCTTATCCATAGCTTGCAAAGGTTGATGAGGCCCAAGTGATCAAAACTCTTGAAGCCAAGACCCTCTGCCTGGAGGGGTTTACAAACCTGCTGCCAAGGAAGCCAGTGAATTTGCTTATGTTGACCTGCCCACAAGAATCTATTCAACATTCTGCTAATTAGTTGTTTAGTGCTTTTCTTCATTGTGAACATCTGCAGTGCATAAGAGGGGAGGGAAGTTAAGATGCTTTTGAGAAGTGTAATCCTTCCACCATTAGAAAGGAAAGAGTTTGACCAGTTGGAAATTTGGGCCTGGATTTTCTCAATGCACTCCTGGAATTGAGTTTGTATACATCTGCCTTTAATAAGTTGAACACCAAGATAGTGAATGGGACAAGAAGCTGAGTGGAAGCCTGTGTAATCAGAGATCCACCTTTTGAGACTGCAACTAAGATGTTTACTAGGAAAGAATTGGCATTTTTGGAGGTTTAATTCCATCCCAGAGACCTCAGTGAAATGCTGTAAGATTTTGTGTACAGTCTTAACAGCAGCCTTAGAGGCCCTAGAGAAGATGATAAAGTCATCAGCATAAGCAAGGTGACTTACTCTGATGCTGGACTTATGGTGATAGTTGATGTGAGGAGCTTGTAAGAAAGCTTGCTCCAGAAGTCTAGAGAGATAGTCAATGGCTAGGATGAATATAGTGGGAGATAGTGGGTCACCTTGTTTAATGCCCCTAGTTGCACCTGAAGAAGCCATGTCCCTCCCCATTCACTAATGCCGAGTGAACATTACTTTTAAGCCATCTGTGAATGAGCTGAATGAAGTTTGGTTGAAAGCCCATGGCACATAAGACTTTAAGGATGAAATCCCAGCTAATAGAGTCATATGCTTTCTTAATATCAAGTTTGAAAATGATATTATATCCTCTGCATTTTCTATCCAAGTCCAGCATTAGTTCTTGGGCCAAGAGTATATTATCTGAAATGGTTCTATTCTTAACAAATGCTGCTTGGTTATCAACAATTAGAGTGTTCAGGTAGGGTTGAAGTCTAGTAACAAGAATTTTGCTCAGCAATTTAGACATAACAGTGGTTAAAACCACAGGCCTATAGTCACCCCAAGTCTTCCTAATCTTATTTTTGGGTAGGAGGACAATAGTGGATGCTGAAAAGTATTTTGGAGGATCAAATCCTTGGAAGAAAGATTGGACGACATGTATGACATCCATCCCAACTTTGGCCCAGCTGCATTTGTAGAAAGTGGATGTGAAACCATCAGGACCGGCAACTTTTTTGCCATCAATGGAATTTAGAGCAGCTTTGATTTCAGAATCATCGGGGATATCAGTTAAATTTAGCTCCTACACAAAATGGAATTGATCCAGAAATAAATTTTTTTTAATGGGAGTAGTAGAAGTGTGAACCTGATTAAAGAGATTTTTGAAGTGGTTCACAGCATCTCTGGCAATGTCATTAGCAGCAGTAAGAGTGACTCCATCAGCATTAGTAATACTTAGAATCATATTTCACTTCTTTCTGAAATTGATAAAAGCATGATAGTATGTAGTATTTCTGTCCCCATCAATAAATTTAGCTGAATTGGCCTTTTGCTTGTAAAATTCCTCCTGGTATTGGACCTGTGTGAGAAGCTGTTCAGAAGCAGAGAATAACTCAGATTCACTGTATTCCCCATTAGAGAAACCCTCCTCAATTGTAGCCACATTAGCTTCAGCTTGTTGAAGATTCACATGAATATTCCCAAATGTATCCCAGTTCCATTGTTTAAAGTGCTTGGCAGTCAGTTTTTGGAGAGTCCAAAGATTGCCCCAAGGGGTATGGCCCATAATAGGGTGCCACACCTTCTCCAGCTCAGTCAAGAAATCAGGGTGAGATGTCCACATGTTTTGGAATCGCAGTGACCACCAGCCTTGCCATCAGAGTTTCTAATAGAGATTAGGAGTGGTCTATGATCAGAGCAGACCATAGACAAATGTTTGACAAAGGTAAATGGAAATGTTTGTAGCCATAGAGAGTTAACCATGACTCTATCCAGTCTCTCCCAAGTGTTACCTCTCCTCCATGTGAATGATGGACCAGTGAAGCCCAAATCAAAGACACTTGCCTTATTAATAAATTGGTTGAACCTGTCCATGGAAATGTTGTTAGGAGCAATGCCCCCTTTCTTTTCGGCGATTGTGGTAATGCGAGTTAAAATCACCTCCCAATAACCAACATGAATTCATACTAGTAGCAATGGTGTTGAGATCATTCCACAAATTCTCGCTGTTGAATGAAATTGCGAGTGGCATAGATAAAAGTTGCAAATCCCACCTGGTTACCTACATACAAGTGCATATGGAGGAATTGGGGATTATCTACCATTATGGACCCTTTTAGTTCTCTTCTAACAAACACCCAAATTTTATTCTTATGATTAGCAAAATAAGAGAATCTCTTGAAAGGCTTGATAATTTTATCAATATTTTTGTGAACCAAAGGTTCCAAAAGAGCAAAACACCACAAATTATGAAACTTAACAAGATGTTTAATTCTACTAAGGGAGGTTGGATGAGCAGCCCCCCTAATATTCCAGCACATAAAATTCATCCTTGAGAAGAAGTTTTTCCTTTCCCCCTAGTTCTAGGGAGAGGAGAGGATGTAGATTTATCTGGTGGATCCCCTGAGGCCTGAGCATCAAGTAGCCCTTGTAATTCAGATTTACCCTCTTTTCTCTTGTTACTTTTTTGTGTCTGCCATTCTTCAGTCATATCTTCAGTCACAACTTGGATTGTTTCAGCAGAAATATCTAGCCCTTCAACTGAATTAGGAATAGACTGAATTGGTTTTAACTTACCAGCTTCATCAGCAAGGTGAGCTCCATCCCCAATTGTGGCCAGAAGCTCATCCTGAATTTCAGTCAGCAACTTCATTCAGCATATGATTACTCTGAGGTTCCAGATGGATTTCTGCTTCAGAATGTAATTCCAAATTGATCTGCTCCACTTCAGGAATTGGTGGGGGATTGTTTATCCCCTTATTTGGCCTAGAATATTTCTTTCTGGATGGGGGGTGCAGCCTGTAGCATTGCTCCATGAGGTGTCCAAACATTTTGCAGTGTTTGCAGTAGTGAGGTTTAAATTCAACTTCAACAGCTTGCCAGAAGCCTTCATCAGGGATATCTTCATCAGTTCTGATCCATATTTTTTGCACATCAGGTAATATTATATCCCTTTCTACCAACACCCTGGCAGCAGCTGGTCTAGCCATATCAAAGGTGTGGGTATCTGTCTTTAAAGGTAATCCCAAGGCTTGGCTGATATTGTATAGAGCATTGTGGTTATATAGTTGTATAGGCAATTCAGGGAACTTGAACCACATGGGGATAATTGGGGGCTCCTTTAGGGGATCAAAATCTGGGGTCCATTTCAATATCTTCATGGATGTGCCAGCAATCAAGATTGTTTGCTTTCCAAAAATTTTTGCATAATCTTCTTCATTGGAGAGTCGAATAAGCAAATGCCTCCCATCCATCAAGCCTAATTTCCAGCTTCCCACCAACTTAAGATCTTCAAAACATTTCCTAACATACTCCGTTCTTGGGTGTCCCAAATGGAACTTTCCAATAAGACAATACTTGACTGCCTCATTCAAAGATTTCATATCCTTTTTAGAAAAAAGAACAGCAGGTTGGCCATCTTTGCTGCATACAGGTCTAATGTAAGGGCAGTTCCCTTTGCCTGCAGTAGTGTCATGCATTGCTTGTGGGAACACAAGGTGATCAAAGTTTTTATGAGAAGGTTGGCCCTTTCCCACCACACCAGCATAGGTGGCCTTAGCCCACATAACATTAGTGTTGGGGTCAATAGGGAAGGATTTGGCAGCAGGAGAGTCCATAATACCTCACCTCCAAACCCAGGAGAGAAGTCAGAAATACCAACCAAGGAACAAAGCAAACAAAACAGACCAGAACAGAAGTGAACTGGTCGGCAGCAGAAGCGGAAAACACCAGAAGTAAAAGCCAAGATAAAGCCCAAAGGAGCAGCACAATGGAACAGTAGCCTCCACCAGAAATTTGAAAAAACACCAGCCCGGGAAAACCAAAAAGGAAGGGAAAGACACCAAAGGGCCCAGAAGCCAGGCCACACCTGAGAACAAACCTTGAAGCCACCAGAAAAAGAGCCACCAGCGCCTTCCAACCTCACAGCCGCCATAGCCAGGGGCCAAACCCTAGCAGAGCACCTCCCTCCTTAGCCGCCATCTATTATATACCATATATATATATATATATCCCTTTCTCCCACAATTCTCTCTCTCTCTCTCTCTCTTTCCCTCTCTCTTTCTTTCCGTATATATCACTCCCTTTTTCTATCTATTTTATCTATTTTCTTTTTATCTTGCACTCTTGCTACCCAACATCTATTTCTCTCAGTCTCTTCTCTCTCTATCTCTTCCTTCGCTATCTCTTTCACTACCTCTATCTCTCTATCTCTCTCACTATGTTTCTCTCTCCATTCCTCACTCGCTCACTACTTACACTCTATGTATCTATCACTTTTCCCATCTTTACCTCTCTTTCTCTCTTTCACTCTTTCCTACACTTTTTTCTTTTTACTCTTTATCCCCCACACTTCCTCTCTTTCTCCATCTCAATCTCTCTTTATCTCACTTCATTATTCTCTCTCCTCTCATTTCTTTTCTATCTCACTCTCTTTCTCTATTCCCCCTCTCTTTCCCTCCTATCCTCAATCCTTGTCTCTCACGTTCTCTCATGCACTTCTTACTCTCTACCTATCCCTCCTTTTCTATCTCTATCTCTTTCAATCTCCACCTCATTCCCTTGTATATATATCCCTCTTTGTTACATTCTTTCTCACCTCCCTCTTTGTTACACCCTAATTCCTCACTCTCACTCTCTTACCCTTTCTATCTCACATTCTTTCTCTTTTTTCCATCTCTTTCCATCCTATACTATATCTCACTCTCTCATCCTCTTTCTCACCTCTCAACATGTCCCTCTTCCCTCACTCTTTGTTTTTCCATCTCTACCTCCTTTCCATTCTTTGCTTTCTCCACCCACACCCTCTTTTATATGTCTTTCTCTCTCCCTCCCTCTATCCCCCTTACATCGCTCCCACATTCTCCCTCACTTTTTAGTTTAGATATATATATATATAATGGCTGTGGTTGGAGCTGGTTTTGCTCTGCTAGGGTTTCTAGCATGAGCCTGCCGGCGGCAGCCTCCTGGACGGCAACTCTGGTAAGTGTAGGTGAGGGTCTTGCTGTTTTTGAGTGGCCTGTGGTGTGGTTTGGCTTGAAGGTCTGGTGGCTGGAGTTTTTACACTTCCCAGGTTTATTATTTTTGAATTTCTACTGTTCCATTGCTGGTGGCTGCTGCCATTTTAACCTGGTCCTGAGTTTATCTCTTCAGTTTTGGTCTTTTGTTATCCTGCTGTTTCTTCTGAAGTACTGCTGTTTTTGCTCTCAGAACTTCTTCTGCCTCTGGAATCCCTGCCGCTTGCTAGTTTATGTTGTTTTCCCTTTAACTAGTTTCCTGCTTTATGGCTAATCCTATTGATCTGAATACCCACATTGATTGGGCCAAAGCATCATATGCAGGTGTAGTGGGAAAGGCCCCTACTACCACTAACCCAGCTGACTTACTTTTCCCCCAGAAATTTCATGATGCTGCTGCTGGGAGAAGTTCACTCCCATTCATTCGACCAATAGAAGAGAAGGAAGGTTGTCCAGCTGTTTACTTTACTGATTAGGAATTGGAAGAACTAAACAATGAAGTCAGGCTCACCCTAATAGGAAAATTTGTTATGGGGCATCCAAAAATGGAATTAGTAATAAGCTACTTTGAATCTTTACAATTCATTGGAAACTGGAGAGTAGGGTACGTTGGATGGCAGGCACCTGCTTATAAACCTATCTGCTGAGGAGGACTATGCTAAGCTATTTGCTAAACAACAAATCACTATTGCAGGCAAGGATATGAAAATTATCAAATGGATCCCTGAGTTTGATCCTAGCAAGGAAACCCCCATTGTACCCATTTGGTTTAAATTTCCAAATCTCCCATACAGATATTTTAACCAATCTGCACTCTTCCAAATTGGGAGATCTCTTGGCACCCCCCTCAAACTTGATGCAGCTACTACAAAAAAAGCCAAACCTGAGGAAGCAAGAATTCAGATTGAGAGATATATTTCACTCCCTGAAGTAAGGAAGATTTGGATTGGCTCTAAGACTGATGGCCAATGGCAGGAAGTGGTGATGCAACAGAAACCTTATTTTTGTACCCATTGTAGAATATTTGGCCATACACCTGAAAGATGTTATAGGCTTCATCCACCTCCTAGAAATCCTGGAACACAATATAAACAACCCACCATCACTGCTTCTCCTTCTAACCTTCCTCTGGTGGGTGAGCAGGAGAATACTCCATTGATGCCTGGTTCTAAGGACTCAGATATCCCTACTTCTCAACTACCAATCACCCCCACTGTCAATCAACATTCCAACCCCTTACCCATTAATCCCTCACCAACCACTAATCCAATTCTCATTCAATCTTCTAATGATTTATGTGTCCCAGAATCCCGCTCGTGGTGGAGAAGGCTCAAGACTCCATGGAGGAGGAATGGATCATCCACACAGCTAAAAAGAAAAAGAAACCTCTACAAGAAACATTAAAGATAGCAGATTCGTCCTCTTCTAAGGGAAGGGAGACCTCCCCCCCCCTCCCTTAACTAGAGGGAGAGTCAAACACAAGCCACATCACTCTACATCCCCCCTCCCCCAAACTCATGATTAATCTGATCTGTTGGAATATCAGAGGAGTGTCTAACCCCCCTTCTCTTAAAAGATTTATCTATCTCAATAAAAAATATAACCCTTGGTGTTTTGCCATCCTTGAGCCTTTGGTACATCAATCCCCCAACAAAATACTAAAAAAACTCACTGGTTTCACCTACTATCGAAATTCCAACAATAAAATCTGGTTACTTTGCAGAAAGGATGTCTGTTGTAATGTCCTAATTGACCACCCACAACTGCTACATTGCTCTCTAAAATTTGCTGATCACCACATCCTAGCCACTTTTCTGTATGCTGGCTGCAGAAGACAAGATAGGATTGATCTCTGGAATCAGATTTGTGAGATTAGTTGCTCCCTAACCATCCCTTGGGTTGTGGGTGGGGACTTTAAGCCGTATTGCCACTTCGCCGAGAAGTCGGGGGAAGACCTCCAAACATTAGAAGCATGAACACCTTCAGAGATAACGTCCAGGCAGCTGGGTTATTTGACCATGGATACAAAGGTCCTCATTTCACTTGGAAAAGAGGCAAGATATGGGAAAGACTGGACAGGCTGTTGGTAAATGAATATTGGTACTCTCACTTCCTTCATACTACTGTAACTCATCTTCCTCTCAGCTGTTCTGATCATAGACCACTGTTACTATCTATATCTGCCCCCCCCCCCCACTCGTATTTCCAGACCTCCATTTAGGTACCAGAACTTTTGGTCTACTAATCCTAACTTTGTCCAGTTCATCTCGGCCTTGTCGGCGTAGTGCCGATCATCTTGATCCTTGGAACAAGCTGAGGCTGCTGCACACCAAAACCAGCAATCTTCTCAGGAATTGGGGTTGGGCTCAATTTGGGAATGTGTACACTGCTGTAACTGAAGCTGAACATGAGATCCAAAAGTTTGAAGCACTGGTTCAAGCTGGAAGGGTTTCTGAGGACCATCTCCTAGCTGCCCAAACCAAGCTCCTACACTCCATAGAGGTGCAGGATCTTCTTCTTAAACAGAAAGCATCCCTCACTGGGTTCATGGAGGGGACAGGAACACCAAATTCTTCCATGCTTACATCAAATACAAAAGGAAATTTAACACCATTCATAGCATCAAAAGTACTGAGGGTGACTGGCTTCACAACAGTGGGGCAATTGGGAGGAATGCTCTTAGCTTTTTTAAAGTCCTAACTCATCAGCCTCCTTATGATAGACATACCCTCAACCCCTCCTTTCTGCCTGATCATCAGAATTACCTCCAATAGCTATCTCTTACTCATGCCCCCACTGAACAAGAAATTTGGCAAGCTGTAAAATCTATTGACAACAACAAATCTGCAGGCCCTGATGTGTTCACTGCAGACTTCTATAAAAAGTCCTGGGATGTTATTAAATCTGATGTGGTAGCTGCCATCTCCAGCTTTTTCACTGGGCAGGATCTTCCACAATATTTCATAGCCTCAAGCACTGTTTTGATCCCCAAAAACAATAATCCTACTAGTTGGGACATGTTCAGACCCATCAGATTAACCTCAGTCATCGGCAAAACAATTAGTAAGATCATTACTGCCAGGCTCCAACCTCACCTTGGGAATTTGATCTGCTTAAATCAAACTACATTTGTTAAAGGAAGAGTCATTGCTGATAATGTTCTTTTGGCCCAAGAATTGATCCTGGATTTGGACAAAAACTGTAGGGGTAGCAATATGATTTATAAGTTGGATATTAAAAAGGCCTATGATACTCTTAACTGGGAGTTTCTGCTTCAGCTTCTCTCTGCCAGGGGTTTCAACCAATCTTTCTGCAACCTTATCCACAGATGGCTGAAGAATAATTCACATTCCATCCTCATCAATGGTTCCAGCTGGGGACATTTTAATGCTACCAGAGGACTAAAGCAAGGGGATCCACTCTCTCCCACTCTTTTCATTCTTGCCATGGATTATCTCTCTTTAATCTTGAATAAACAGCTGAGCTCCAATCAATCATACAGGTACCACCACAGGTCTAACATATTAATTACTCATCTTATCTATGCAGATGATGTTATGATTTTTTCAAATGCATCAAAACCTGCTGTCAAGCTCATCCACAAGTGTCTTCAACACTTCCAAGATACATCTGGATTACAGTTCAATCCTTCTAAATGTCAAATTCTTTTTCCAAAGAAGCTTCCTCCTGAAGTTAAGCACTAGGTCCTCAGCTACACTGGTTTCTCCTCTGCCCACTTGCCATTGAAATATTTGGGATTCCAATTATCTGCAGGCAGGACCAAACAAAATCATTTTGATGAAATCCTTAACAAATTAAACAGTTATCTTTCCAATTGGACTCATTTGTACCTCTCTTCTGGAGGGAGACTCACTTTACTCAAGAGCATCCTCACTACCTCCCCTCCTATGTGATGCAGATGACTGCCATGAAGAAAAGTACCCAAGCTCAATTTTAAAGGCTTTTTAACAGATTTCTGTGGTCGGGTCAAAAGAAGCAGATCCACTGGGCCTCTTGGGCTAAACTGGCTAAACCTGATTGGGCTGGGGGGTTAGGTTTCAAAAGTCTAAATCAGATTTTCCAGATTAATTTCTGTAAGCTTTGGATAAGATTCAGATCTCAGAATTCCTTATGGTCTCAATTCCTCAATGGTAAATATTGCAAACACTCACATCCCGCCTTGGTCACCAGTAAAGTGGGGGACTCCAAGCTGTGGAAGGCCATGCTGAAAAATAGACAACAAGCTGAAACAATTTATCTCTGGAATCTTGGAAAGGGTACCATTAATTTTTGGCTTGACCATTGGTGTCCTCTTGATTGGCTTCAACCTTGCACTACCCAGTTCAATCTTAATCCGCAGTGTTTCGAGTGCCGGGATGGAGACCAGTGGTCTTTACCTCTTCTCCACACCATTTTACAAGCCCCTTCGCCGTAAAAGTTGCTTCCATTACATTTAACGTAACTTCTACTGATTCTATTACTTGGAAGGCTTATACAACTCAAAGTCTTTCTAAGGCTATTTATTCCCAACTTTTCCATTGGGAGACTGTGGATTGGACTAAAATTCTCTGGCATAGACAACTTTCTCCTTCTATGAATTTTTTCGGCTGGAGGCTATTCAAGAAATTCCTACCTACTGATGATATATTAAAAATGAAAGGACTGAGGGGACCCTCTTGCTGCAGCCTTTGCCATCAGGCTGAAGAGTCAATCCCCCACCTCTTCTTTACTTGTCATTTCTCTCAACAGGTCTGGCAGAGGCTTATTGAGAAGTTGAATATAAACACCATGCTTCTTCAATGGTTGGATCTTTCTAGATGCTGGACTGATTGGTATAATCGGGGAGCTGGTGTTGTTCCTTTTCAACTCGCTGGTTCCTGTGGATGGCAAGAAATAGTGCAATTTTTGATAATCAAATTCCCACAGTGGGGGCAGTGACCAGGAATTGCCTATCTTACCTTCACAAACTGATTCAAACTAGACAGCTCCCCAATATCTGCAACATCCCCCCTCCCCCTCAGCTGCAGTCCCTCAAAATTATTCCAGTTTTCTGGCACCCCCCAAATCAGAATGTTATTAAAGTAAACACTGATGGGAGCTATAGAGATGATGCTGCTGGCATGGGAGGCTTATTCAGAAACTCTAAGGGAAAATGCTTACTATATTTCTCCTCCCCTATCATTGCTTTTGACCCCTTGGAATCTGAATTGATTGCAGTCTATTGGGCTGTTAAACTTGGCCAGTTCTTTCATTGGAACAGATTGCTTGTTGAATGTGACTCTATGGAGGTGATTGCCTTGATTCAATCTAACTGTTCTACCAATTGGCACCACTCTCAATGGCTGAGGAAGAACCAAACAATCAACAGCTAGCTTGTAGTTCAGTTCCAATTCACTTACAGGGAAGGAAACAAACCTGCTAATTGGTTAGCTAAGAGAGGAGCTGATGCAACTGATGTGTCCCTGTCTACCTCCCCTCCCCCCCAGCTTAGATTACTGATTCTTGGGGACCTACTGGAGGCCCCCCACCTCAGAATTCAGTCTCACACCTTGCAGTGAACCTAATCCACATCTGACTGCCTTTTCACTTTTGATTTTTTTGATTTTCTGTTTGGTTACCTTTGTGGGGAGTGGGACCTGCTGTTGTTATGTAATGGGCTGAGAGAATTTCTGGCTTACACCTTATTGTTTGTTACTTATTTTGTGAGGTTTTGTGGGCCTGCACCTATTGGGGGAACTTTTTGTAATTTTTCCATCATATTAACATGTAATATATATATATATATATATATATATATATATATATATATATATATATATATATATATTAAAAAAATGGGCTACATAGGCACCAAAAATGGGATTACAAGCAAAAACCCATTCGGAATAAAACAAAACTATCCCAATGACCCCAAACAAAAGCAAAAGAAGTACAAACCAAACAGAAATTACAACAGAATTTAAAAATTGGGGGGGGGGGATCTTGGCACAAATGAGGTACTGACACTTCAGGCAAATCAGATTGTAGACCAAATCCATGCAAGGAGAATGCATCAGAAGGAAAAGGTTCTGCTACAGAAGAAAAACTAAAATCTTAGATATATGAGTGATGTTGTAGTCTGAAGTGGGGAGAACTCAGATTATCCCCAGTGATCAGAAATGAAGTTCAGAGAGAGGGGTATTAGAGACCGGAACTATAGAGGAATCAGCACCATTCCGGAGCCGACCGATTGGTCGGTTGGTTACCCTCTACGAAATTAAAAGAGAATTGGGTGCAGGGGATTTAATTGTATGGATTTGCTTTGCGACCAATAATTATGATGCCAATCAGTATGAGGAATATTATTAAGGCTGTTGATCAAATCATTTAAGTCCACCTCAATACAAATATTGGTCCAGCAAGCTTTCCTGGCTAAATTTAGTGCCCACAGCAGAGCAATAAGCTCAGCCTCAAAAGCATCTTGTGCAGCAACAGGGGCTTGAAAATATAAAAGACATTTACCAAGATGGTTTCTGAAGATGGCCCTCACTCCAGCACTATCTTTAGAGTAACTCCCATCAGTGTTAATCTTAATTGTGTTACTATGAGGAGGCTGCCATCTAACAGTTTTGATAAGAGGAGAAATGACAGTAGGTGGTAGACTCAATTGTAAGATATTAGGGAACCTCTTATATGCAATGATTTTGCTTATGTAAGAACTGCAGTTTCTCACCACAGTAGATTCAACTGTAGGAATGTCTTCAAATTTGTACTGGTTTCTAGCCATCTAGGTGAACCAAATTACAATGAATTGAATGGTATTAAATTTTTGACCATTCCATTCTTGCTAGCAGGTGTGGAACTGTTCCCAGTGAAGATTAATACACCCCTTTCTTAGATGAGAAATAAGGTCTTGCCAAACTGACTGTGAGAAGCTGCATCTGAAAAAAAGATGAGGTAAAGTTTCTTCCTGCTGGTGACAAAGTACACATAAGGAAGGCCCTCTCAGTCCTTTCAATTTGAGTATGTCATCTGTGGGGATGATGCTGTGAAGTGCTCTCCAACAAAGAAAAGACATGGATGGAGACATGAATTTGCACCAGATAGTTTGCCCCCAAGGTACAGAAGGCCATTGAACAGTTTTACTATAGATGGCTTTGGTAATGCTTTGAAACTTATTGATTTCCAGATTAATATGGTCAGGTCTCCCCCTGGAGAATTTGACAGTAGAAATCTGATGAGCTGAGTGATCCTGCAGGATTGCTCTAAGGTGTCGGAGAGACCAATTTTGGCCATCCCAGAGATCAGCCACCTTTAGAGAATGATCAACCTGAGCAGCTCTAGGAATAAGCCAATCTTTAGGACACCAGTTGTCAAGCCAGAAATTTATCTCCCCATTTCCCAAAATCCAAATGAAATGGTTCTCAGCCTCCTGTCTAGCTTTAATCATTTTTACCTAGATTTTAGAATCCCCCACTCTTCTAACAACAAGAGAAGGATGGATATGTCTGCAATACTTTCCTTTCAGGAATTTTGCCCACAAAGAGGTCTGAGCTCTGAAATGGATCCGAAGCTTCTAGTAGTTAATCTGCTGTAGGTGCTGTAGTCCTTTGAATCCCAATCCACCAGCCAATGTAGGTTTAGTAGCTATTTGCCAAGAAGTCCAGTGCAGTTGATGTTTCTGCCCAGACCAAAGGAATCTATTAAAGGCTCTATCAAGTTGCAGTTGAGTGATCTTTTTCAGGGTTGTCACTTGCAGCAGATAAGAAGGGAAGGTGGTGAGTATACTCTTAAGTAAAGTGATTCTACCTCCATTAGATAAGAAAGAGTTGGTCCAGCAGTTTAACTGGAGGTTAATCTTATCTAGGATATCATCAAATTGAAGTTGCTCAGTCCTTCCCAATGTAAGATAAACCCCCGATATTTAAAAGGAGGGGTAGTACAGGAAAAACCTGTATGATCCAGAATCCAGTGTTTGATGTGGGCAGGTGTGTGTTTAGAGATAATCATCTGACATTTTTCAGGGTTAAGAACCATACCTGACTAGCTTGAAATGAGTCCAGGCAGTATTTTAATTTTTTAACAGCAGTTTTGTGGGCCTTTTAATAGAGCATAATATAATCTGCATACATGAGGTGAGATATAGCAATATTAGATCTATGATGGTACCTGGAATAATTCTGGTGCAGAATATCTCTGTCAATCATTCTAGAGAAGTAATCCAATGACAGGATGAAGATTGTAGGTGATAGTGGATCTCCTTGCTTGAGTCCCCTAGTTGCTTTAAAATTACCCCAAGCTTGGCCATTAATCAGAATAGAGTGATCATTGGACTCCAGCCATCTTCTGATAAGGTTGCAGAACTGATGCTTAAAGCCTCTAGCAGTTAGAACTTCCATTATGAAATCCCAGTTAATAGTGTCATAAGCCTTTTGAATATCCAACTTATAAATCAAATTGCCCCCCCTATGCACTTTATCCAAGTCCTAAAGTAGCTCCTGTGCTAGAAGTATATTGTCATTGATGGATCTCCCTTTAATGAAGGCTGATTGGCTAGGACTGATCAATTTATCAAGGTGAGGTTGAATCCTTCCCACTATAATTTTGCTAATAGTCTTGCAAAACACAGATGTGAGGCAGATTGGCCTGTACTGGTTCCAGTTTTTAGAATTGTTGTTCTTGGGAACCAGCACAAAATTAGAAGCTCAAAAGTAGCTTTGGAGAGGTTGGCCCTGAAAGAAACTTTGAATTACAGTAACCACATCCCACTTAACCACTCCCCAAGCTTTTTTATAAAATTCTGCTGTGTAGCCATCTGGCCCAGCAGTTTTAGAGCTGTCCATAGAATTAATTGCACTGCAAATTTCATTCTCAGTGGGAATATCAGTAAGCCCCAGATTTTTGGTGTAATAAACATCATCCTGGATGAGTGAACCATCAATATGCAGTCTGGAAGCATTATTGTGTGTAAGTAACTTATCAAAATGCTTCACAGCATCCTGGGCAATAGCAGGAAGATCCACAAGCATGATTCCCTCTTCAGATTGAATACTGTGGATGTTGTTGCATTTCCTTCTGTATTTAATATAGGCATGGTAGAATTTGGTGTTCCTGTCACCATGTAGGAATTGATTTATAGCAGACTTTTTGTTTTAATAATAAATCCTGTCTTTCGATTACAAGCATGAGGTTAGATTGTGCAGCAATAAGTTGTTCTTCATTAGCGAGTGCCGACCGAACTCGGCTTCAGATTAATAACTTCTTTCTCAACCACATTAACAGCTTGGAAGATATCACCAAGTGAATTCCAACTCCAATTTCTTAGAGCTTTACTGAGTTTAATCTGTAAAAGACTTAATTTGATAAGGGGGGAGGGATGAGCAATATTGCACCAACTGTGATGAACAATACTTTGGAAATCAGCATGAGTAGACCACACATTCAGATATCTGAAAGGGGGAGGAGAATGATAAGGGTTGGGAGAAGTAATGGTGATCAGAAGTGGTCTATGGTCAGATTCAACAAAGCTCAGATGGGTCACATAGGTTAGGAGCCACTTGGAGAGCCAGCAGCTATTTACTAGAATTCTATCCAACCTTTCCCAGATATTCCCCCTTTTCCAAGTGTAAGCAGGACCCCTGAAACCAACATCAAATAAATTTGTTGCATGTATATTATCATTAAATTTAGACATCTTGGCCAGATTAGGATTCCTACCCCCCAACTTTTCACCAGAAGAGCCAATAATGTTAAAGTCCCCACCCACTAACCATGGAGAGTTGAGATTAACACCTATGTTATGTAGATTAACCCATAAATTCTGTCTATCTTCATTTCTACACCCAGCATAGACAAAGGTAGGAAAGCCACTTTGTCCAGTGAATGAACTGCTGATTGTCAATGAGCAGTGTCCAAGAGATTTCCTTTCTACAAAAAATCCAGATCTTATTATTACAGTTGGCAAATTAGGCAAAACCATGAAATTTATTGATAATTTTGTTAGGGTGTTTGTGCACCAGTGGTTCAAAGTTAGCAAAACACCAAAGCTGGTGTTTTTTAATGAGGTAGAGGATTCTATTAAGAGATAAGGGGTTACCAATACCCCTAATATTCCAGCATAGCAAATTGATCATTAATTTGAGGGGAGGGAAGTGGAGGGCTTAGATCTAGATCTGGACCTGCCCCTAGTCAAAGATCAGGCCAATTCCCCCACAGTTAAGGGACTCCCTAATTTTTGAGCTTCAGTAGTAATCTTTTTTTTCTTTCTTGATATTTGGGTATGCCATTTCCCCTCTAAATCATTCTGCATCTCTTCAATAACATTGGTGGATAAATCTTCTGTCAAAAATTTAGTTGATTGTGAAGGAGAGATAATTCTGATATCTTCCACTTCTCTTCTACACCAGTTAACATTCTCAACAGAGGGGGACCCCAACACAGGAGGAGACCCACTAGTGGAATTATCCAGCTTAGTGGGGGAGATAGAGCTAGTATGCAGCCCCTTAACAAAAACTAGTTTTAAATTTTCCACTGGGGAAATAGGGGATCTCACATCAGGTTCCTGGTGTAAAGGGATGCCAGCCTCCTGTACCCCAGCTATACTTCGTGCAACACCCAAAACATGTGTTTTAGTAGCCACAACAATACTGGGAGGTGCTTTATCCACATTAGGAGCTCTTCTATTAGGGGGGTGAAGTCTATAGCACCTGTCATTAGTGTGACCAAACATTTTACAATGTGTGCAGAAGTAAGGTTTTTTTTTTGCATAATGACCTTTTACCATTGCCCATCTTTAGCAGTCCCAATCCAAATTTTCTTTATCTCAGGCAGGGATACATCCCTTTCAACCTGAATTCTAGCAAGTTCATATTTTGCTTTATTGATGGTAGCATCATCACATCTGAGTCGGGTCCCAAGGGATCTACTAATCTGAAAAAGAGTAGTTTGATTGAAGTATCTATAAGGGAGGTTTGCGAATTTAAACCAGATTGGTACAATGGGAGGGTCTTTACTAGGATCAAAATCTGAAGTCCACTTAATTATCTTCATTTCCACTCCTGCAATACTAATTAACTGTTTAGCAAAAAGCAGTGCATAGTCCTCCTCAGTAGAGAAATTGATTAACAAGTGTATTCCATCCAAAAGAACAATTTTCCAGCTTCCTTTGAAATTTAGAGACTCAAAGTATTTCCTCACAAGCTCCATCTTAGGTTGTCCCAACATAAATTTACCAATTAAAGTTAACTTGACCTCTTCATCCAACTCCTCCAACTCCTTTTCTGTAAAAATGACAGTTGGGCAACCCTCCTTCTCCTCAATAGGTCTAATAAAAGGACAAGAGGATCTCCCAGCTGCTGCATCATGTAACCTTTGAGGGAAAATAAGTTTAGAAGGATAAGAAATGGAAGGGGCATTGCCAACCACACCAGCATAAGTTGCTTTAGCCCAGGCAATGTTAGTTTCCAAATCAATAGAGCAGGCCATTGCAACCAAAATCCAGCAGATCACAAAAAGCAGGCAGGGACTGAGCCAAACCCACAGGAAGAATCAAACCAACCAGAAGAGGTATTCAACTCAAAGTCCAAGGAAAACTAAAATAGAGAGTTTAAGTGACCCTCTAGGACAGAAGCACGAAAAACAAACCACAGCAGCAGGGAACCAAATCCAATGGAATAGTAAAATTTGAAAATAATACAGCCTGGGAAAGATCAACCACCCAGCAAAGGAACCAGAAACCAAAACCACACTCCTCAGAAGACCAAAGCACACGAGCACCAACTTTCCCACTCACCTAAGCCACCACCAGAGAACCAGCCACTCGCAGAGTCATGGTTGAAACCCTAGCAGAGCACGGTACCCAGCCGCCACCATGGTTTTTCCACACACACACACACACACACACACACACACACACACACACAAATATATATATATATATATATATATATATATATATATATATATATATATATATATATATATATATATATCCCTTTCTCCCAC
This sequence comes from Papilionanthe hookeriana x Papilionanthe teres, assembly GCA_022702705.1. Lineage (NCBI taxonomy): Eukaryota > Viridiplantae > Streptophyta > Magnoliopsida > Asparagales > Orchidaceae > Papilionanthe > Papilionanthe hookeriana x Papilionanthe teres. Next base: position 92,454,790 of record CM040427.1, on the reverse strand, counting down.
TCTTCTCCGTCCTTCTCTTTCTTTTTCTTAATCTATTAATCTCTTTCTCATGCAAGTTCTCCCTTCTCTCGTTTTTCTTGTTATCTCTTCTCTCTAGTTATTTTTATCCCTTTCTTTCTCTTCTCACTCACACACTCTCTCCCTTCATCTCTCTCTTTCTCTATCTTACCTTACCTATCCCTCTCCAACCCTCTCTTTGTATACTCTTTGTTCCTCCCTCCCATCCTTCAGCCTTATCTCTCATTTGTTTTGTCTCTCTTTCACTCTCTCTTACCCTCTATCACCTTGCTCTTACTTATTGCTCTTCCTCTCACTACTCTCATTCTATCTACATCATGCTTTTTTTTACTCTCAATATCTATTCCACTCTATACCTCTCCCATATTCTCTCTCCCTCTCTTTGGTTTTTTTTCCTCCCTCTCGCTCATTCATTCACTTTTGTTCACTCTCTTCGAGTCTCTCCCTCCCTCACTCTCCTTATTCTCTCCCACAACTGCTCTCTCTCTTTCATCTAATCTATATCTTAATTAATCTAACTCTTCACTTTCTAATATTCTCTCTTACTCTAGCAACCTCTATCTCTCTCTTTCACTCTCTCCCCTACCCATGTACCCTCTACATGTCTCTTCCTCACAATCCCAATCCCACCACCATTTCTCTCAATCTCTTCTCTCCATGTATCTCTTCCTCTCCCCCTATGTTGCTATCTCTTTCTCCCTCCATCATTCTCGCACGCTCTCTCCTCCTCACTTCCCTCTCTATTATCTCTCACTCTATATTATCCATGCTTCTCATTCTTTCACTCTCTCTCATTCTTCTCTTTAGCTCTCACTTTCTCTCCCTCACTCTCTATCTCTTCCATTTATTCTACCCTCTCCCACTCTCCCTCTCTCCCTCCCACACTCCCTCTACCTCTCACATAATCTTGATCACTCTCTCTATCTCTCTTTCTTTATTTATCATTATCACTTTCTCTTATTATTTCTCTCTCTCAGTCTCTTGCTCTCCCCCTCAACTTCTTTAACTCCTCTCTCTACTACACTCTCTTCTCTTCTCCACTCTCTCTCCTTTTTAACCCTCTCAACATTTCTCTTTCTTTCTCTTGCTTTCAATCTCTCATAATTTTTCTCTTGCTCTCTCTCTTCCTTGCTTTTTCTATCTCTGTCTCTCTCACCCTCTCTATCAACATCTCTCTGTCAATCTTTCCCTTTATCTCTTCTCTCAGTCTCTATTCCTTCCCTCTTACTTTCAGCTCTCTCTCACACTCACTACTTCTATTAGGGATATAAGGAGCGAGTGAGATAGTGATTGTGTGGGAGATAAAGAGAGGCAGCGAGAGATTGAGAGGGAGAAGAGTGAGGGAGTGGGAGTTAAGGAGAGAGTGAGCTAGAGATGAAAAAGTGGAGGGAGACATAAAGTTAGAGAGTGGGGGAGTGAGAGAAAAGCCAAGATAGTGATTATAAGAAAGAGATGGGGAATGAGTGTATGGGAGAGTAATGAAGTAAGGGAGATCTAGAGGGAGAGAGAGAGGAAAATAGAGAGGGAGAGAGAGTGATAAATAGAGAGGGAGAGAGAGAGAGAGAGGAGGAGATATAGAGAGTCGGAGAGAGAAAGAGAGAGAAGTGAGGCAAGAGAGAGTGTGTGAAGGTGTGACAATGGGAATGTGAGACAAGGGTATATAGAGGGAAAGAGGGAGGGATAGAGAGAGACAAGATAGAGACGAGAAAGAAAGGGAAGGATGAGGAGAGAGAGAAGACTAAGAATGCTTATAAAGTTAAGAAAGAGGGAGACAAAGAATTCCTAGAGGAGGAAGAGTGCACGAGAGAGTGTGACATAACAGAAAGATATGGAGAGACACAACAAGAGAGAAGAAAGGACAAGAGAAGAGAGAGAACATATAAATGAAGTAAACTAAGAGAATGAAAAGATAGAGGGAGAAAGGGAAAAAGGGCAAGATATATATACTAATGTGAAACATGGAATAAGAGAATAAAAGACCTCTGGAATCAGAGAGGGAGAGAGAAAGATATCAAAAGAGGACAATGATAAGGGTGGAAGAGAGGTCTCTTTCCCTTTCTCTCTCCATTGCTCTCAATTAAGGGAAAGGAGAGAAGAGGATAGATAAAGAGAGGGAGGGACTGATTCAAGAGAGCAGGAAAGAGATGTGGAGTGAGTGAGAAGAGAGAAAAAAGAGAGAGTGAGAGAGAGGGTAAGAGTGAGAGAAAGAGAGATAATTCATAAGAGAATAAAAGGAAATGTGAGACTGAGAGAAGGAAGAAGAAAGAGCAAATGAATGAGGGAGGGAGGGAGAGGGAGAAAGGAGGGAGAACGAGAGTGAGATGGAGGTAGAGAGAATGAGAGAGAAATAAAAGAGAGAGAGAGAGAGAGAAAGAGAAGAGATCCATGAGAAAGGGGGAGATGGAGGTCACACAAGTGAGAGAGGGAGAGAGAATGAGAGAAAGAAAGAGGAGAGAAAAGAAGAAGAAGCGAGGTAAGAGAAAGAGGACATAGAGAGAAGGTAAAGAGAGCAAGAGACTTGTTGGATGAGAGACAGATATGGCAAGAGAGAAAGAGAAGGTGAGGGAGCAAGAAAAAGATTGATTTTGTAACGGAAAGAGAGGTTGAGAGATATAATGATGGAAAAATACAAGTAGAGAGAGCAAGGGGAAGCAGAACAAAGAAGAGTATGAGAAAGAGCTTGATAGATAGAAGAGAGAAAGATGAAGAGACAAGTATATAGTGTGTGAGAGAGATAGATAGGAGAGGTTGTTGACGCGTAAAAAGTTTAGATTTTTAAAAAAATGTGGGTCGCCCAGTAGAGGTTGCCGGCCACCGGAATCAAAATCCTGTCGCCCGCTTCGGAAGGATATTTTAAATTTAGTTATAAATTTAGTTTAGAAAAATATGAACTAAAATTTATCCCATATTTTCTGAAGCTCAAATGAAAGAGCACTATAAGTCAAACCTTGTATCTATCCCGAAGGATAAACACAAAATTTGAGGATGAGACTCGATCAAATAAACTAAAGAAGTAAATGACATTTGTTTGGTCTGTGAAACCATTTTATTTGTCGACAAGTTCCCCTATTTAGTACGAAGGATTAAATAGGGTTTATATTAAACTGGGTTCGGAAAAGTTTCCTATAAGGGCAAGCCCCTATAGTTAATTACATCTTAGATAATTGGGATTACCTAGGAAAACATTTAATACAAATCAGGAAATATGTTCTTATGACTTCAAGAGGCTAAGGTTCTCTTCAACGAAATGTGATAGTCAGAATCCAATAGGTGAGTGGTGTCAAGTTTTGAGAAAGAGTTGTTGTGAAATTCGAAAAAGGAAGGACTAGGCGAAGGCACGGATCCAAGAAGGAGTCTTGATGACTTTTCAAACTTCTACTGTTTGGCTCAATATAGGGAACGATTTAATTTATGTTTCATCGAAAAAATTTTAATTAAGTGACTTACATTCACTTGATGTCGATCATGTGAATAGCCTAGAAGATGTGAGGATTTATGTCGTATCAGAATGACAACCTCGGAAAAATAGATGAGTTAGGGCTTGTAGTGCACCAGTTGCAAAGGCCTAAAAGATGAGGTGAGGGTTTATATTGCGCAAGGAAAATACCTCAAAGTCTTATGGTTTGTTGTTATTACTAAAGAAAGAAGGTTGTTGTTGTAGACTCGTTGTTTGCTCTCTCGAACATGTCCTTCCACATCCTCGATCGTGCTGCCCTCGGTGCGTTGCCTCGAGCTCCTTGTTATTGTTACAGAAGTTTCAGTTTTAGAGGTGATAAATGTAGGGGGGTGAGAGAAGTAGTCTGTTTTAGAATGTTGAAAATTGAGATGGCTTAGTATTTTATTTAAACAAATATTAAAGTTGATTATAACGCCTCTGGTTAGGACCCCATGACTCCCTCGTTCTGGTTACATTATTCCATCGGATTCCCTTAGTCTGGATGAATTTACTAAATCCAACTTAATGGATTCTGTACTTTCATTCAAACTGTGGGAGACCTTATCAGCAACAAGTAGGTTGCGTCGTCCAAGGAACTCTCGTTCATCGAAAGGGGTGATTTAATTTAGTTGAAGTTGAGATTTCATTTTGTTTGTGATTAAATCTTGAGTTGTCTTATATTTTGAAATGTTGTGAGGTGATTTTTTTCATCCCAAGCAGTTATATATGCAGTAATGTAAAGTACTGAAAAGTAAAGCAGGAAACCGTCCCAAGCAGGTATATGTGCTGTAATGTAATGTATTGAAAAGTAAAGTAGGAAACTGTCCCAAGCAGGTATATGTGCAGTAATGTAAAGTAGGTAAACTGAAACAAGCAAGTATATGTGTACTAAAAAGAAAAATAAGAAAGCCAAGCACACGTGCTAAAGTAGAGCACGAAAGCCCAACAAATAGATGTGTGTATGTGCCACAGTGTGTGAAAGAAAGACTAATTGTAAATCCTATGTAATAGACCAAAAGGGAATCACATGAAAACCAAAAGTTTGCAAGAGGTAACGTCTCAAAGGAAATCCGGGAAAGCAAATCCGTAAAGAAAACCCGTAGGAAATCCATAGAAGATCAATATATAAAGAAAATTCAAAGTAAATCTGAAGAAGGCAACGCAGGAACAAACCACAAAAAATAAAGGACAACAAGTCCAAGAGGACCGTAAGTGCGATGGAGCGGAGGACTCAAAACTGTGTTGTATGTGCCACCTTAGGTACTGACTACTAGACCGACTTTCTGCAGAAGGCAGCCCTAACCCGACACGAGTAGCCAACCGTGGACCTTTGCTAATTTTTCATTCATTTCAATTTGGATGTCATGCGAGTAAAAATGTGTAGGTAAGTAGGCTATTTTATATTGGAGGCAATTTTGTATTTTTTTTTAAATATGTATATGTATTTTTTGTAAAGTAATTTGATCCACAAGTTAACTACCCTAATTGAACTAGAACTGCTAACATCTTTAGACTGACGGTGGTAGAAACCCCAAGGACGGGTGAATAATATCGGTAATTTCCTTTCTCCACCCTCTCCAGGGTCTCTGAGTTAGGAGATACTATTATGTGATTCTCTCGGGTCGGTTCTCTATTGCAATTCTATCATCGTCCCCATCACACTTACAGCCTTGTTTGATGGCCCCACATATAGCGGAAAGCTATACATGCGTGCTTATGTGTCCTACATAAGCACGTGAATTGAGCCAAGAAACAAGGTGAAAAATAAAGGACAAGGGGTCAAGGAAAAAGAGAGAGGAGAAAATAATCCACCTAATATGACATCGGAAAGGAGGTGAGTTATTTTCTCAAAATCGAAGTAAATAGAAAACACGAGTTAAAATGGCTAAACCTCTCCCAACATGGTGCAGAGAGGTGACGGTGAGACACGCAAAGAAAATGAACTAAATCCCTCCAACGTGGTGTGAGGGGTAGCTGCAAAGAGTCAATTCTCTCCAACATGGTGCAAGAGGTTATCATGTAAGGCATGTAGAGCAAACGGGTCAAACCCCTGCAACATGGTGCCAAGGGTTATTATGTAGTGGATGTAAAGAAATAAAGTAAAGTAGTGAAGTAGTGTGAGGAAATATGAAAGGTGTAGCGTTGTGGCCAAGTAGTGTAACATGTGAAGTAGTGTGATATGTGAGGTAGTGTGATGATGTAATGAAGTGGTGTGATATGTGAGGTAGTGTGATGATGTAGCATGTAAGGTAGGGAGTGATGTAGTGAGGTAGTGTGACATGTGAAGTGGTGTGATGATGTAGCATGTAAGGTAGGAAGTGAAAAAAATCCCTCATCATGGTGCAGAGGACAACTGTAAAGTATGTGGAGCAAAAAGGGTTGAGATATGTGAAACAAAAAAAAAAAACAAAAGCTAGGAAAGCGGGGAGAAAACATCTCCAAAAGGAAATGAAAAGTTAAATCTGATCAGAGAAAAATCCGGCAGTATGACGGCATAAAAAATCAATTTTCACACCTGCAATTTACAATCCAAGAAGTACACAAGCATATATATGTAGCAATATTCAACATTTCCATCAAATTCCAAGTTTCCCACAATCACAACATCCAACCTATATGTATATAACACCATTCCAAGCATTTTAGTCAAGTAAACAATGTAAAAAAGGAAGATTTCCTTACTAACATATGAAATTTAAGGCACCTAAGCATATTAAGCATATAAGTTTGAAGCCAACCAAGCATGAATAGCATATCCAAGCTCTCTCTTTGAACTGGTAAGCATGTCATTTCTTCTCTCTTCCTCTTCTCACTTAAAAGCAACTCACATGATGCTTAGCAATACAAATTTAAAATAAGGGAAGCAAAGCGAAGCTTTAAATCAACTTGCAAAAAGGGTACCAATGCAATCTTTCATGTGGGGGCAGCAAGTGTTCAAAACCAACTTGTAAAGAAGCTACTAATTTAATTTTTCATGTGGGGGCAGCAATTAAGTGTTCAAATCCAACTCCAAGACAACGTACAAGTGTAGATTTTTAGTTTAGGAATGCATAGGAAAGATCTAAAGCACATCTAAACAAATGTACAAGTGCAGTTTTTTAGTTTAGGCATGCATAAGGATGAGCTAAATCAACTCCACATAAACATGTAAGTGCAGATTTTTATCCTTGGACTGCATAAGGTTGATGTAAACCAATTCCAAATTAATGTATAAGTGCTGATTTTGACATTTGGCATACATAGGATGGTGGAATTTCTTCCCAAAGGCAATGAACATAATCCAAAAAAGGTGCTACAATCATGTATGTGACAATACCCCATCCTTCCAACAAGCATTTGATATCAGTAGCACTTTTCATAAGAAAAACATGTTGGCATTTCAAAAGTAAAGTGGGGCGGGTGTAACATGTGAAGTTTCATGTATGTAACATATGAGTGTCTTTAAATTGAGTGAAATGAATATGAATGTGAAGTTTCATATATGTAGCATGTAGGTGTTTTGAAAATAGGTGAAGTGTATGTGAATATGGAGTTTCATGTAAGTGACATGTGAATGTTTCAAAAGTTAAGTGAAGTGAATGTAGAATGTAGGGTGTATGTTTATAACATGTGATCGCTTTGAATTTGGTGGAATGTAATGTGAATGTGAAATTTCATGAATATAGCGTGTGAGTACTTCAAATGTAGTGAAGTGTAATGTGAAAATTTCAAAACCATGAAATGACTTGCATGAAAAAGAGAGCTTAGAGTTCCTACAAGTAAAACATCATTTTATGCATGAAATGAGATGAAACACATGTGAAATTATAGCCTTGATGTTATGTATATGAATACAAGTTGAAATAGATGAAAAACAAGCTCACATAGCTTCAAATTTGGATGTTCCTTGTATGAACATGTTTAAATCCAAAACTTGCAAATATTTCACCGAATTGCTTCATGTGTATTCCAACCAATGAAAAGCATCATAAATGCATGGAATGAGTGAGGTATGCATGGAAAACAAGTTTAGATGTTACGCACATGAATACTTGATGAAATAGATGAAAAATAATCACATGTGTGTTCAAATTTTGATAGTTTTCCATATGCCTATCTCCAAATCCGAAAATTGCACATATTGAATAAGTCTTTTCATGCCTCAAAAATGTAAAGCCCTAAAGCCAAGATATGTTAATCAAGAGAAGATAAACATGCCATCTCTTTCAAATGAGGTGTATCAAGCTTTATGCACTTTCCAACATGTATAAGGTATCACCAAGCTTTCATGTAAAAGTGTACCATACATAGAAAATCTCAAGTATTTTGCCATATAAAGCACTTTGAAATCAATATAAAAATGCAGAATTTTGATTTTTGATGGTATAGCAATGATTTAAAACACCTCCAAAGAAGTGTCACAATGCAGATTTTTAACTTTAGAAAGCATAAACATGATATAAACCAACATAACATGAAAGCGTGAGTAAATATTCTTCATCCTAGTGAGCATAGAAGCAATCCAAATGATCCCCATGTGACTACATAGGTGCAGATTTTTTTATTTTTGTAAGTGTAAACATGATGTAAGTTCATCCCATACAACTTCGCAAATGTAAGTCTTTCATTTTGGCAAGTATAGATTGATAAACACCTTATTTTTGTGCAAGAAATGAGTTGGAGAGTGTGCAAAAATAAAGCACATATAACATTTTCCATAAGTGCTTCAAGTAGTGCCACTCCCGAATCCAAAAATTACACATAAATTCACCAATTTATTCCCATATTAGCTAGCCAATGCTAAGCCACAATAAAGCATGAAATGAGGTAAGAAACATGTGACATTAAAGCTTAAGTGTTTTGTATATGAATACATGATGGAATATGTGAGAAATGAACCTATAAGAACTCATTCACAAGTGTTTCATATAGAGCCTATTTCCAATTCAAAAATTTCATGTGAGAATGGCTTCCAAACAAAGCCACACATAAAGCATTAGTTTGCACATAAGAAGTGCTCCAAAAATCCAAGTATAGAGCATATAACTTGCACATGAGAAAGGAACTTTAAAGCATAAGCACACATTCCATATCTCGATATGTGAAAGAAACCCCCTAAGAGCCACATACAAGACCACCCTTTACTATGTGAAAATTGTTTCAAGAGACTAGGTGTGATTTCCACATTCTTTCCATGAAAAGAGAGTTTCAAAAAGCCATGTACAAATCCAACCTTTGGTCTATTAAAACATTTCAAAAATCAAAAGAAAGTCTCATAATCTTCCACGTAAAGAGATCTTCAAATGCCACAAATAAATCCCAACATGAGAAAGCCTTCAAAAGCTAAGTGTATAGCTTACCTTTTTGGTATGTTAAACCTTAGCATAACTGGAAACTTTTGCCATGTAGAGATGCCTCAAAGACTAAGCATGAATTTGAAATTTAGCCATGTGAAAATGACTTCAAAACTTACCCATAAGCTCAAACATAAGGCATATGAAATGGCCCCAAAAACCTAAGTCTAAAATTGAAGTTTAGCCATGGAAAAGAACTTTAAAAATCCAAGCATAAACTTGTAATTTTACCATGGAAAAGCACTTCAAAACTTAACCACAATCTTGAAATTTTTGGCATGTAAAAATAACTTCAAAGCCAAACATAAAACTCAAAGTTTTAGCATGTAAAAATGGCTCCAAACACAAGCATAGATTTAAAATCTTTGGCATGTAAAAATAGCTTCAAAACCAAACATAAAAAATCAAAATTTTAACATGTGAAATGGATTCAAACATGAGCATAAACTTTACATTTTTGACAAGTAAAACCTTAGCTAAAAGCCACACAAAGTTAAGCGATGAGAGGGGAATTTGTACCTTAATGGCCAAGATCACCAACCAACCCAAGGGAAAAAGTGAAAGAGGTAAGAAACCTAATCCAAGAAAGAAGCAATCAAATCCAAAGAAATTTGGACAACACCTCCCCTCAAATTGTAAATTTAGGCCAACCCAAAAACAGGGAAAATAGGGTCTATTTTATAGCCTAATGAAGAAGAATATGAAGCCCTTAACTTACCCATGGGCAAAGACCATTGGTACAAAGATGATGCAGCCATTGAACCTATTTTGAAATGATATAGGTGAAAGAAAACCCAATAAGAAGTGACAAACTATGGAAGATTTGATAGAGGGCCGTCATGGATGTGATGGAGAGCAGAAATTCCTTCCATGACAGAATTTACATGGAGGAGAAGAGGCCACCACACCAAGCACAAGAGGGGGATAAGAAGCCACAAGGAAGAGGCGCATGGAGGAAGGGGCATGCGACTTCTAGGACAAAATTTTAAAATTAAGAGGAGGCCGGCTGCTAGGGTTCGGTTGGGGCTAGATTAGGCGTGGGCTTGGTCCGGGACGAGCCAGAATGCGAGTTTTAAGTAAAATTGTGCCAACTTCAAGTTGATTTCTTCATGCATCAGAATATAGTAATTAATTTCGATGTTCCGGACACAACGGTGTAGTCCGTTTGCGAATCCGAGGTTGGTTGGGCAACCTCATCGTCGAAACAGGTAAAAATAGGTCAAATTTGGGGAATTTGAGATTAAATCGAAGTTGGGTGAAATTCAAAGCCAAATTGGTGGCGATCAAATGTTACATTTATTTTAGGAGGATGCGTCGAAGCGTCTAAAATTCAAATCGGGAAGAAATTGGCTAGCATTGGGTCAATTTGGGTCAAACCGGAGCCTAGGTCGGGCTTAAGTCAAAATTGGGGCTTTTGATGAAATCATCTTAAATTGATAAAATTAGGCTATGGTGCAGCTGAAGAAAATGAAATTGGGAATCTTTTGGAGATTCTGAGAATTTTTGGAAATTTTTGGCTATGTAGGGGCATTTTGGTAATTTCGAGGATTTTTTGGAACTTAGTCAAAATTGTGATTTAAATGTCCAAAGTGGTTCAAAATTGAATTTGGAGTTGAACGACAGTTTCCACGGGTATTTCTGACCACTACGGAGTGTTTGCGGGGCCCAGAATGTCGTTCAAGTAACGACTATTTAAGCCACAAGGGTTCTGCCGGCAGCTCAAAAGTATGACATGTTTATAGTCAAACTTCTCTATTCGATGAGAGGAACACTCTGGAATAATTTTTGGGAACCCCGGGTGACTCATTGGAATTTTGGATTTTGGGTCCCTTTTAGGGGCAGTTTGGTAATTTCGGGAAAAAAATTGAAATTTTGGGAAAAGTGAGGTATTGTCAGACCATGAAGAATGGGATCATTCTGGATGGGTTACAGGCTAAGGAAAGACTCCTTTGGTCCTCTATGTGGTGATTTTAGTTCTTTTGGCCATAGGCTTAAAGCTAGTGGGAGCACTCACATGAGTTTCCAAAGGGTCCGAAGGTCGAAGTGAAATGTATTTGATTTAGGATGTGAGTGTAGAATGTAATGTGTAAATGTGAATGTCATTGTGAGACACAAACTCCCCGAAGGCTAATCTTAAGGCTTGGTTGCCTATAGGGATTTCACTTAGACTTCTTTATGCTTGGTCTCCTTCTCCCAAAGCTGGAGGTTAGGCCTTAAGCACATGAAAATTCAAGTGAAGTACGAAAAGTTTGAATTTCTATGGGGAGGGTTCCATTGCTATTCCTCTAAGAAAAGTCACTAAGAAGTCCTATTTCTAGACCCTAGGAAATCTATAAAAAAACTAGACCTCAACCAAAAGTGAGGTTAACAAATGGACCCCCAATAGGTGTGGTGTGCGGGAAGAGCACACCGCACGTATTGGTGGTGACCGACAAGACCAACCAAACCAACACGACTATCTGAGTGTAAACTGCAGATAGAAAGAAGTATCCACCAAGGGAGTAGCAGTTGGAGATTGAACTTCCGCTGGGGAAAGGCGGGTGGAGATCCTTTAAAATAAAGATGTGAGTTCATGACTCCACATTCTGAAGGGGACCCAGCCCAAGCGATGATTTAGAATTTGATGGAAATTTGGAGTTCAAGAATTTTGATTTGAAGTAAGTTTGAGATTTTGATTTTAAAGTTTTAACTTATTGATTTTCGAATTTTGAGATTTTGATATTTTGATTTTGAAGGTTTAAAGGTAACTGAGCGATCTCGCCTTGCTCCTGAAGAGTGTCTTGTATGGAATATTTATGGAAACTATAGGAAAAGTGAGAGAGAATAAAGTGTAAATGTAGGGAATCGAGCGATCCCGCACCGATCCTGAAATTTATGACATGTAGGAAAGTATGGAAATTGTAAGGAGTCAGATGTTCTCTTACCGATCCTAGAATGTGTGACTTGTAGGAAATGCAGAAATTGTATGGAAATGTATGACTTGTAGGAAAATGTGGAAATTGTAGAGAAATGTATGACTTGTAAGAAAAAGCCAAAATTGTATGGAAATGTATAACTTGTAGGAAATGCAGAAATTATAGGGAAATGTATGACTTGTAGGAAATGCAGAAATTGTAGAGAAATGTATCACTTGTAGGAAAATGCGGAAATTTTAGGGAAATGTATGACTTGTAGGAAAATGTGGAAATTGTAGGGAAATGTATGACTTGTAGGAAATGTGGAAAAGTAAAGTAAGGAATCAGACGATGATGTGCTGATCCTAGAATGTGTGACTTGTAGGAAAATGCAGAAATTGTATGGAAAAGAATCGGGTGATCACGTACCGATCCTAGAATGTGTGACTTGTAGGAAATGTGGAAATTGTATGGAAATGTTTGACATGTAGGAAGTGCGGGAATTGTAGAGTAAGGAATTCGACGATCACATCAAGATCCTAGAATATGTGACTTGTAGGGAAATGCAGAAATTGTATGGAAATGTATGACTTTTAGGAAATACGAAAATTGTATGGAAATGTATGACTTGTAGGAAAATGCGGAAATTGTATGGAAATGTATGACTTGTAGGATATGCGGAAAAGTAAAGTAAGGAATCGGACATCACGTGCCGATCCTAGAATGTGTGACTTGTAGGGAAATGTGGAAATTGTATGGAATTGTATGAGTTGTAGGAAATACGGAAACTGTATGGAATTGTATGACTTGTAGGAAGTGCAGAAATTGTATTGAAACGTACGACTTGTAGGAAGTGCGGAAATTGTAGGGAAATGTATGACTTGTAGAAAATGCAGAAATTGTATGGAAATGTATGACTTGTAGGAAATGTAGAAATTGTATGGAAATGTATGACTTGTAGGAAGTGCGAAAATTGTATGGAAATGTATGACTTGTAGGAAATGAGGAAATTGTATGGAAATGTATGACTTGTAGGAAAGGTGGAAATTGTATGGAAATGTATGACTTGTAGGTAGTGCGGGAATTGTAAGAAAATGTATGACTTGTAGGAAATACGAAAATTGTAAGGAAATGTATGACTTGTAGGAAATGCGGAAAAGTAAAGTAAGGAATCAGACGATCACGTGCCTATCCTTGAATGTGTGACTTGTAGGAAATGCAAAAATTGTAGGGAAAGGAATTGAATGATCATGTACCGATCCTAGAATGTGTGACAAGTAGGAAATATATTGAAAATGTATGACAATGTAAGAAATTTAAAGTAAAGTAGGTGATTCGGTATCGGATGTAAAATCCTCAAGCTCTAAAACTTGAATTTGAAACATTGCGATAGGGGGTGGACCCTAAAGCGGAAAATGTGAATGCGATAAAGGGCGCCCCCTAAAGCGGAACATGTGAAAGCGATAGGGGGTGGCCCCTAAGGCGAAAAATGTGAAAGCGATAGGGGGTGGCCCCTAAAGTGGAAAATGTGAATGCGTTAGGGGGCGGCCCCTAAGGCAGAAATTGTGAATGCGATAGGGGAGGTTGATGCAGACTTTTACCTTTACTTATGTAAGAATTTATGAATTTATATTTAAATATTTATAATATTTTTTGTAAAAGTCACAATTTCAAATGCAAGTACACGTATCGTTTCTAGTAATACATGGCTCTATTGGAGTCCTGGTTATCGATCCCACAGGGAAGATTTCCAGAAAATTAATTTAAGAAATTTATTAGATTTTCAAATGAAAAGTAATTATTATTTTTATTTCTTTTCAAAATTCAGATTTTTTAAGTTTAATTTAGTTTCTACTAAATGTAAATAAGCAGTAATAAAGTAAAGATTAATGCAAGTACAAATAAAACAACTTTCTCATTTTTAACTATTCTAAGATTTTTTTAAAATGATTATCTTTTGTGGAGAACTTATATTATGGTATTGTGCCAAAAAGAAGCATTCCTATTCTTTACCTTTGCTTGATAGTATAAAGAACATTGGCTAATCTATAGATCGGTTCAAAATGTTTTACTAGTAGAATGAGTTAATCTAGGCTCACACTTCTAGAAGTTAAAGGGTGGCTATGGTCGGCCAAACCAGTGACCAGTTCCCTTTCTATAAACCAACTTATTAGAATTTAGTCTGTCACTATAAAAAACTAATCACTTCTGTGCCCAATAAATAATATCTCCATATTTATTTGCACTTCACCTTGATAAACCCGCATATAGCCTTCAATTATCCAAGGATTCATGTGATATCTACTAGTTAAGAACTCATTGATCCACTTTTCGATATTTATACTTACAAATGTGATATAAAAAGTTAGCAACGACACCAAAAACGTGATCCGCACAGAATATATACTGATGATTCTGTTATGGATATTATGATTTATATTGTGGATACTATGCAAGTATACGTATCGTTATCAAGTAATATAGGGCTCTAATGGAGTCCTAGATATGGATCCCACAGGGAAGATAGAAAATTTCAAAGACAAATTAAAGTAAACTAATTTACTAATCTAGTATATGGAAATTAGGAACACTTAGACTAAAATAAACTAATGCTTAAAGGTTGAATATAAGATTTCAGAAAAGTATTTTTCTCCTTGTTTTAGAGATTTAAGTGAATGGAGAATTAAATGAGTTTTTAATTGTATTATACCAAATAGGAGCATTCCTATTCTTTACCCTTTGGTCCAGGTGCAAAGAACATTGACTAGTCTTATGTTTAATTACTGAATCTGCGGCTAGGCTGGGAGGATACCGACTGCCACTTCAGAGCTCCCACGTTCCCCTCTCCTGAGGGCTAACATCTACACTTCAGCTCTCAAACAATAAGACCGAATTGAATATCTTAGTCTGTCACATTAAAATATCCAATTCTACGTCCGATAGTTAATATTTCACTATTTATTTGCACCCTCCTTCCAAGGCTTTTGACTTCCCTGAATTTTGGATGTAATCATTACTATAGTTGATAATTCAACATATATTAACAAATCAATTGGCCAGATTGAAAGTAAATTAAGATTTAAGTTAAAGATTAGCACAATTTCTATATTCATATTTTTAGGCACAACTATTTTAATTCATCATTTCACGAAATCTCGATAATAAGGAGAAAGACTAAGGAAACTACTCAGAATGCATGGGAAAAATAACACAAAGCATGGATTTCATTAAAGTTAACAAACAAATAACAAATATACTTATCTCAATTCTTCTCCCTAAGCAGACTGACTCTTCCTTCCAGTACAACACACCAAAACGCTAAACACTTTATCTACTCACTCAAAAGACTCTTAAATTACACTTAACTTCCACACAAATGACACAAAAGTGACACACAACTGACTAAAATTCGTCTCTATTTATAGAAGGGGTCAAATCTCCAAAGGTTACTTAAGCACATCTTCAAAAAGCGTCCAGGTTCAATGTATTTTGGCTCTTTTCAACTGTCTCGCCGTCGGCGGCTTGATCTCGCCTTCGGCGGGCTTCTAGAAGATAGGCTAACCGCACCGATCTCGCTGTCGATGGGCTCGATCTCGCCGTCAGTGGCCTCCTTATAATATATAAAAAAATCTTTCGGGATTAACTCGCCGTAGGCGGGACAGTTCAATTTTTATCAAATTGAGTCCTTTTTGCTCCAAATTTTCTTCTTTTGTGCTTTTTTTCTTTCAGTACTTATTAATCTTCATTCCAGCAATAAAACATAGAAAATACCTTTCTTTAAAGTGCAAATTCATATAAAATTGGTATGAAATTCTTAATATATTTTCTAGTGATCAAATTCCCCCAAACTTAACTATTACTTGTCCTTAAGTAATTTAGATACTACATAAAAGTAAAAGATTATTTGTAGTAAAGTTTTAACTCAGAAATACTATGAATTTGATTTAAATAAGTATTATAGTAAAGTTTAATAGAAATATTTTTAAAATAATTAAACTAATTCTATAAATGTAAGGCAATTTAGTTTTCAAGTTTAAGATTTCTAGTCTTCTATTTATTTCAAGAATGACTATACTTTTCAATACTAAATTACTTAAGATATTCAGATGATTAGAATTTCATGAAAACACTAATTAGTAAAAGACTAATCCATATATATAAGTTCAAAAATGTAATTGAAGTTTATCCTTTGGTTGATTCAAATGAAGCCAATTTTTGATAAGGCATCTCCTCAAGCTTCTCCTCACTTTATATATTTTTCCTTTTTCTTTTCTTTCTGGATTGATTTTCAATCCCTTTTTTTTTACTTTTTTTAGTGAGGATCACTATTTTTGGTTAGCATGTTAATAATTTGAATTTCATTTTCCTCTTCCAAAATTTAAAACTGGAAACATTTACTTCTCTTATATGTATTTCAAAGTTTTTACTTCATTGAGTTTCAATCTTTTTTCTTTCTCAACTAAATACCTAAGATTTTTATGTTTAAAAATATAGTTTTCTTTACTATAAATAGTTAACTATATTCTTATTCTCTTATACTAAATATCCTTAATCTAAAAATTAGTTAATCATTAAAAGTATTTCTTTTAACTTTCTATAATAATTAAATAAATTAATTTTAGTTTACTGAATTAAAATTATTACAAAAATTCATTTCTATAATAATTTTGTAAATGTAAATTGAGAACAATTTAATAATTAAATTTGTATTTTTTTTCCTCCCCCAAACTTAAATTTTTCTATCTATCTATATAGGGTAAAAAGGAAATAAACTGTAATATTTAAATCATACCTTTGAGCTTTAGGTATTTCTTCTTTTTGAAGTTCACAGGGCTTTTTCCATTACTTAATTAACTCTGTACTCGTTAGTATTTTTCTCGTACACCAAATATTAAAGAAAGTGTTGGGTAAAGAAGTTTAATACAATACTACCACATTTTATACTAACATATTATACTACATCCACATACATTTACTAATTCAATCCAAGGTTACAATAGTAGTCTGAAAACATTAAAAATTTAAAAACTATATAACTTTAACAACAATATTAAAACAATCTACACTACATCATAGTCAAGTTCATAAACTAAAACATCAATACTAAAATGTAAAACAACAAACAAACAATCACAACATCAGAATCTATAACTAAACAAATAAACATAGCATCTAATCTTCCGCATCAATGTCCCAAACTATATCGTCGTTTCCTTGATCAGTGGGTGGATTAGGCTGGTAATGAGTATATCAGGGGCACTCAGGAAATACAACATCAAGCTCTCCTCTCCTGTAACGATTCTCAGCATCATAATAGGCTACTCAAACTTTGAATGTCTCTGGAGATACTCGCTGTCATAATCATGTCTTCTCTCTAAGCCTCCAATTCTCTGATCAATATGCTCCAGTTTTTCTTCTATTTTCTCAAAACTTTTCCGCTGTAGAGTCATCTCATTCATCAAATCCTGAAGGGTAGGAGTACTATAAGGTGGAGGGTCATAACTGGTAGAGGGAATATCTCTACTAGAAGAAGGTACATAGCTCCTAGTCCTAGATCTCCATCCTTCGTGGGATTCATATTTCTTAATATTAGCCGGAGTAATGGGTTTCATAGGCTCCACCCCTTCCTCATCATCTCTTACCTCTACCCCAGATAATTGGCAGAGTGCATAAATCAGACCAGGGTGTCCTAGTCCTCCTCTACTTTCACTTCTTGCGGTGGCTAATATATTCTTATAAATTATACTTCCCACAATATTACTTCTTTGGTTATGAATATAGAAATTCAGAACTGCTCTATCTCTTTTTACCTCACTATGGTGGTAAGTAGGTAACAAGGTAGAACAAATAAAATAGTGTCAGGCTTTAGATGATGCATTCAACATTGAGAGAGGAAAGTTTACTCGTCCTCGCTGCTTCAGCTTCCAAACTCCTTTCCCGTCAGTGAGAAAGTCGATCACCTCTTCGAGCGGGCCTTCCATAGTGCCAAATGTATCATACTCACTGGTGTATACATCTCGTACTTCGTAATATGCATTTATTCTTGTAGCGCTGAATTCCACAAAAAATCCTCTAACCTTAACCGGTGCATCTTCAGCCTGTGTCAGGTTGGCATAGAATTCTTTTATCACTTCCACAGCGGCTCTGTTGGTTATGTAACAGAAGTTTTCCCATCCTCTTTCTTTAATTATTCGCTCTACTTCACCTCAAGGATTTTTGAAAACTCGATCCTGAATGCATTTTCTGGCTTGAATATTGTGAAATTATCTTGATTGTGCCCTTGCATTCACAAAATTAGTTTCATCGTAATCCATTTTTCTCTTTTGACGTCGATCCATTTTTTCGATCTGTGAAATTCACAAAAATTCTTAACTAAACTTCTAAATATTACTAAGATGGCTACCAATAGTTACTAAAATCAATCTAAATCAAGTTCCATGAATTTCTTCCAAGTCTTTTCTTCTCATTTCAAATTTTTCCAAAAGTTCTCAATGTAGAAGAAATTCATGGTGAAAATAAAAAAATTTTACATAGGAGTGAAGCTCTTACCAAGGGAAGATAAAATCCGGCGTCAAAATGTGTTGAAATCGCTTCAAATCCAAGATTCTCCAAGCCCTAGGTCTGTTTTTTGAAGTTTTGAGGAAGGAGACGATGAATAGTGTCGGTTGACCGGTCAAAATATAGTACATTTCGCGATCTCGCTATCGGCGAGAAATTTCACACCGTCGGAGAGCTAATTAATTCACCAAGGCCAAAGTTTCGGGAAAATCTCGCCATCAGCGGGATTTTCTCACTGACAGCGGACTTTTCCTCGCTGTCGGCAAGGTTTCAAATGTTTTTTAATATTTTTAATATTTATAATGTTTTCAATCTAGATTAAGCCTTGTTCATTATTCCGGTCACTAAATTTGATATATTTATTATTTTTCTTTAAGATTGGATACTATATTAAAACATAAATTCACACAACACAAATATTATAACTTTATAACGAAATCCATGAACTTACAAACTTCAAATACTACAAAACTAACAATTGACTTATCAAATTAACCCAAACACATCTAACTCAGCATTGCAATCCACACCACGATACTCTAAATACTGAGACTAAACAAACAACATACAATCTCATATAAACTGAGATTATCTACGTAAAGTTCAATTTATATCAAAAACTAAATTCAAATCAACACACATACATATAATATGAATAGAAATCTTTGCTCATCAGAATCTGAACTGATCTCTTCTCTGATGTTTCCAATAGAACGCAGGTGCACATACACATTATAGAAAGGCCTGAAAGGGAATTCTGCAGTAGAATCTTCTTCAATCCACCCTTTCTGTCTTAATAGTCGTATAAAACTTGCCTTCAGATGTCCTGTATAGTCAAAGTGCTCCTTCATTCTCCAATCGATGTGATCAAATAAATCAGAGATATTATCAATAGAATTCATCACATTCTGTAGTTCCTTCTCCAATCCTTTAAGTTTCCTTAAAATGAGGTTCGTTCTATCAGTCAGGGGCTTAACTAAAGGATTGTTTTGGGATGCTTGATCAGAAATAATTACTGTTTCATCATTGTTATCTAATGTAGGAAACATATCTGTCGGATCTAGTGGTTTCCAAGGCAATAGAACTTTTTCCCAAGCTTCGTAGGAAACTTGGTATTGACTACATAAAGCAAATATAGTTGATGGGTGTCCAAGTCCATGAATCGACCCATGCACAATTAATCCTAATGCAGACTTCACAATGATAGATCCAACATAAATAGGCAATCCAGATTGAATACAGTAATTTAAGATTGCGCATTCCTTTGAGACTTTGCTTACCCTCATAGTGGGTAATAACTTTGATGAAATAAAGAAATGCCAATGCTTAGAGACGGGGTTAAGAAGTGACGCAGAAAAACTAACGTACCCGTCTTCTCGTAATCCCCAATCATCAAGTTCGTCGGTCGGATATCTATAGATCTCATTCATGTTGTATCTTGTAGGAACAAAATTTGAATAGTGGCAAAAAGGGGTATTTTCAATCGATTATAATTCATTTATTCGAGAAGGAGTGAAAGTTACCCATCTGCCTCTTACGTAAACACTTCCATTATGGATCGCATGCAGATTAGAGTAGAATTCCTTGACTACTGAAATGACTAAAGCAGATGTGGTATAGCAGAATACCTTCCAACATCGCTGAACAATAATTTCTTCAATTATTGTTGTTGAATTCTCTGCTCCTCTGTTTACAAACCCTCTTTCTTTAATCAGGCGTTTCTTCATCAAAACCTTGTTGAATAATCGTTGAGCCTCAAAACTGACGAACTTTCGTCGGTTAAAAACTCCACATTTTGTGGTTTCAAGTGGTTTGGAGGCCATAATAGATTGTTTTGGAGGGACTCTAGTCGTTTCTAAGGAAGAAGATAGTATAAAAATGAAGTTTTAAATGTTTTATATAGAGAAATGGCCTTAGAACCGTCCAAAACCGCAAAATAACTCACAAAAACCACTTTTTAACTATCTCGCCATCGGCGGTAATGATCTTTCCGTCGGCGAGCTAGTTAATAAATTTAAATTGAAATTGGGCGCGCCGATCTCGCTGTCGGTGGGATCGATCTTGCCGTCGGCGAGATTAGATAAATTGCCCAATTTTCGCTCCGGTCTGAATATTTTCTGATTTCTTTGTATAGATTCAAATTTGTGACGATTCTAAAAACTAAAATGAGTAGAATTCATTCTATATTTTAATTTTTCAATAAATTTAATAAATAGATCATAATTAATAACTACTATGGGTTGCCTCCCATAAAGCGCTTGGTTTATCGTCGTCAGCCCGACCTAATTTAATTAGTAATCAGGTTGACTGAGCGTTAAAACCTCTTTAAAATTTGGTCTTCTCCCTTCAAAATAATGTTTTAATCTGTGTCCGTTTACTTTAAATCTATGCCCAATTTTTGGATCTTCAATTTCTATAGTTCCATATGAAAATATTTGAGTTATAGTGAAAGGCCCTAACCATCGAGATTTCAAATTCCCATTAAATAATTTTAATCTTGTATTTTAAAGCAAAACTTCTTGTCCTAGCTCAAAATTCTTCAGGTTAATCTTCTGATAATGCCATAATTTCATTTTTTCTTTATAAATTCTATCATTATGATAAGATTCATTTCTTAATTCATCTAATTCATTCAATTGTAATAATCTTTTCTCACCAGCTTCTTTCAGATTGTAATTAAATTGATTAATTGCCCAATAAGCTTTATGTTTTAATTCAACTGGTAAGTGGCAAGTCTTTCCATAAATAAGCCTGTAAGGAGTCAATCCAATCAGAGTTTTATAAGCAGTCCTGTATGCCCATAATGTAGTGTCTAGTCTTATAGACCAATCCAATCTATTAGGGTTTACAGTCTTTTCTAAAATACATTTAATTTCTCGATTAAAAACTTCAGCTAATCCACTGGTTTGTGGATGATAAGCAGTTGATATCTTATGAATAATGTTAAATTTTTCTACTAGTTTGTGAATATATTTATTTCTAAAATGAGAACCTCCGTCAGTGATAATCACTCTCAGCTTTCCAAATCTAGTAAAAATATTTTTCATTAGAAACTTTGAAACACTCTTAGAGTCACATCAAGGTAAAGCTTGTGCTTCAATCCATTTAGAAACATAATCAACAGCAACTAATATATATGAGTTTCCAAATGAAGGAACAAATGGTCCCATAAAATCAAATCCCCAAACATCAAAAATCTCAACTTCTAATATAAAATTTAGAGGCATTTCATTTCTTCTAGATATATTACCTACTCGTTGGCATCTATCGCAATTTTTGATATATCTGTAAACATCTCTAAAAAGAGTAGGCCAATAAAATCCATATTATAAAATTTTATAAGCAATTTTATATATTCCAAAATGTCCTCCAAAATCAGAATTATAACATTTCTGAATAATTTATTTTGTTTCTTCATAAGGCATGCATCTTCTAATTATAAGATCCTTACATTGCTTATATAAATCTGGTTCATCCCAAAAATATGTTTTAGTATCATGAATGAATTTTTTCTGTTGTTGCAAAGTTAACATAGGTGGTAAAATATCACTTATAATATAATTTACTATATCAGCATACCATGGTATTTTCCACTCATTTATATTATATAGTTGTTCATCAGGAAAACTGTCAGTGATTTCATTATTAGTCTCAGATAATTCATTATATTCTAGTCTTGATAAATGATCTGCAATTTGATTATCTGTTCCCATTTTGTTAATGATTTCAAAATCAAATTCTTGCATTAATAATATCCATCTAATTAATCTTAGTTTGGAATCTTTCTTTTGCATTAGATATTTAATAGCAGAGTGATCAGTATGCACAATACATTTATTTCCAATTAGATAAGGCCTAAATTTATCAAAAGCATAAAAAATTGCTAATAGCTCTTTTTCAGTAACTGTATAATTCAATTCATCATTATTAAGAGTTTTACTAATATAGTATATAACTTTGAAAATTTTATCATATCTTTGCCCAAGTACTGCTCCTATAGCATAATCACTAGCATCACACATAAGTTCAAATGGTTTCTCCCAATCAGGTGAAACTATTATAGGTGCTATGATTAATTTATCTTTTAATAATTCAAAAGCATTTAGGCATTCAGTTGTGAATTCAAATTTCTTGTCCTTTTCTAAAAGTTGGCATAGAGGTTTAGTAATTTTTGAAAAATCTTTTATGTACCGTCTGTAGAATCCAGCATGTCTAAGAAAACTTCTTAACCTCTCTCACTGTAGTTGGAGGTGGTAATTTAGCTATAACTTAAATTTTTGCAGGGTCTACTCCCATGCCATTTTCTGAAATTTTATGTCCTAATACAATTCCTCCTGCAACCATAAATTGACATTTTTTCCAATTTAGAATTAAGTTAGTTTTCTCGCATACTTCTAATACTTTTTCAAGATGATTCAAGCATGCATCAAATGATGTTCCAAATACAGAGAAATCATCCAGAAAATACTTCTATTCCATCATCAATTAATTTACTAAATATAGACATCATACATCTCTGGAATGTTGCAGGTGCATTACATAATCCAAAAGGCATTCTTCGAAAAGCAAATTTTCCATAAGGACTAGTAAATGTAGTTTTCTCTTAATCCTCAGGAGCAATATGTATCTGATGATAACCGGTATATCCTTCTAAAAAACAAAAATATTTATGACCGGCTAATCTATCCAACATTTGGTCTAGAAATGGTAATGGGAAGTGATCTTTCCTAGTGGCTGCATTTAATTTTCTATAGTGAATACATTTACGCCATCCAGTAACTTGTCTTATAGGTATTAGATCATTATTTTCATTAGCTGTAACGGTCACTCCTCATTTCTTAGGAACACAGTGAATTGGGCTTACCCAAGCACTGTCCGAAATAGGATATATAATATCATTATCTCACCATTTTAGTATTTCTTTTTTTGACTACTTCTTTCATTATTGGTTTTAATCTCCTTTGAGGATCTACTCTTGGCTTATGTTCATTATCTAAAATAATTTTGTGCATACAGATTGAAGGACTAATTCCTTTAATATCTGCTAAAGTCCAACCAAAAGTTTTTTTATATTTTTTTAATATGTCTAACAGTTTTTGTTCTTGTGATTCATTCAATTCAGCTGATATAATAACTGGTAGGGTTGAATGGTTACCTAAGTAAGCATATTTTAAATGATTAGGTAGATTTTTTAATTCGAGTTCAGGAGGTCTAATAATTGATGAAACTATATTCTTTTCAGCGTTTTCAGTATTATCCAACATTTCAAATTTCTCCTGTATATAATCCAGTTTTTCATTATCTGCTTCTTCAATTAATTCAGTATTTTCTTTTTCTAACTTTTCTTCATAATATTCTTTAAAATGTTCATTTTGCAAATGTTTAAGTATTTCCATTCGAAAACATTCATCATCTTTTTCTAAAGCAGGATATTTCATTGATTTTGCTATGTTAAAAGTTACTTTTTGATCGTTTACTCTCATATTCAATTCTCCTTTCTGAACATCAATCATAGCTTTTCCAGTGGCTAAAAAGGGTCTTCCTAATATTATGGGAGTTTCTTTGTCTTCTTCCATATCTAGAACAATAAAATCTACTGGGAAGATAAATTTATCCACTTTTACTAACACATCTTCAATAACTCCCTTAGGATAAGTCACGAACGATCGACTAGTCGAAGAGTTACTGAAGTAGGTGAAATTTCTCCTAATTCTAATCTTTTAAAAATTGATAGAGACATTAAATTTATGCTTGCTCCTAATTCACACAAAGCTTTTCCATAAAATTTTTCTCCAATAGCGCAAGGTATAGTGAAACTACCAGGATCTTTTAGTTTTACATAAAGTTTTTTCTGAATAATTGCACTACACTCTTCGCTAAGTGCAACAGTTTCATTATCTGTGAATTTTTTATTTAAAATATCTTTCATAAATTTTATATAATTAGGCATTTGTTCTAATGCTTCTACAAAAGGAATATTTACCGTTAATTTTTTTAAAATTTCAAGGAATTTAGCAAATTGCTTATCTTTTTTATGTTGTTTAAGTCATTGAGGAAATGGTGGTGGTGTTTTTTCTATAGATATTTTCATAGGGATCAATGGATATTCTAAGTTTTGATCTGGTTGATCCTTTTCTTTTTCAATTTCCACTTCCTCATTTTTACTTTCTGTTTCTTTCTGAATTTTAGTTTCTAACTCTTTTAAACTTCTTAATTGTATCGCTTTAATTTGTTCTTTTCCTTGGTCTTTAGGATTTATTTCCACATTACTAGGAAAAGTTCCAGGAATTCTATTGTTAAGCGCGGTAGCAATATGTCCAAGTTGAGTTTCAATATTTTTAATTGCTGTTTCTTGATTTTGTAATTGATTTCCTTGATTTTACAAATGCTGACCCATACTCAATATTAATTCTTCTATAGATAACTTCTTTTCTCTAAATTGAGTGTTATTAAATCCAGGTGGATAAGAAGGTTTATAATTTGTATTTCCTTGATTAGGAGGATTTCCTATAGAGTTGTTCATCCATTGTTGATTAGTTGTATTGTTATTCCAATAAAAATTTGGATGATTCTTCCAACCAGGATTATAATAATTCGCATAAGGATTATTGGTTCTATTATTAATAACATTTATAGTTTCATAAGGAGATTGAGAATCTATAATTTTGTCCAGATGAGTTTTCTTCTAATATAGTAGGAGAGTAATTCATTCCAAAATGATCTAATTTCTTTGATATAACAACAATTTGAGAAGCTAACATAGATATTGCATCATTTTCATGAACACTAGCTATTTTTTAGGATTTATTCTTTCAGCAGGGCATTGAAAATTGTTAGTAGCCATTTCTTCAATTAATGCATAGGCTTCATCAAATGGTTTTGAAATTAATTAACCTCTAGCAGCAGCATCAATGATTGATCTAAGAGATCCTAGTAATCCATTGTAAAAAGTTTGTATATTAAGCAATCTGGTAATGCATGATGTGGGCATTTCCTAAGAAGTTCTTTAAATCTCTCCCAAGCTTCATATATGGATTCTCCATCAAACTGACTAAAAGATGTTATATCATTTCTAAGTTTTGTAGTTTTTGAAGGAGTAAAATATTTGGATAGAAATTTTTGTGATAATTCTCCCCAGTTTTAATAGATCCAGGTGCTAATGAATTTAACCACATCTTAGCCTTATCCTTAAAGAAAAAGGAAAATGCCTAAGTCTAATAGCATCATTAGATACTCCTTCATATTCAAAAGTAGCACATAGTTCCCAAAAACTAGCAAGATGTGAATTAGGATCTTCATTAGGTGAACCACTACATTGATTATTCTGTACCATTTGGATAATTGCAGGTTTAAGTTTGAATGAGTTAGCAACTACATCAGAGTTTTGAATAGTTAGGTGAATTTCATCTAATGTAGGGTTGGCATAATCTCTTAATGGTCTTTGTTGGTTTATATTTTCAACTTCTGGATTATTTGTCATTTATGTTAAATTTATAATTTCTCTCTTTTGTTTTCTAATTCTTTTAACTGTACGCTCTAATTCTGAATCGTAAGGTGTTAAATTTTCGTTTCTAAATTTACGCATACAATTTTTAAGTAATATTTAAAATAGTAAGTTACTCTAGTAATTATTTTAATAATTCTATTAATTACCTTAATAATTACATTACTTCACTTCCCCGGCAACAACGCTAAAAACTTAATCCACTTTTCGAAATTTATACTTACAATTGTGATATAAAAAGTTAGCAACGACACCAAAAACTTGATCTGCACTGAATATATACTGATGATTCTGTTATGGATTTTATGATTTATATTGTGGATACTACGCAAGTATACGTATCGTTATCAAGTAATATAGGGCTCTAATGAAGTCCTAGATATCGATCCCACAGGGAAGTTAGAAAATTTTAAAGACAAATTAAAGTAAACTTACTTACTAATCTAGTATACGAAAATTAGGAATACTTAGACTAAAAGAAACTAATGCTTAAAGGTTGAATATAAGATTTCAGAAAAGTATCTTTCTCCTTGTTTTAGATATTTAAGTGAATGAAGAATTAAATGAGTTTTTAATTGTATTGTGCCAAATAGGAGCATTCCTATTATTTACCCTTTGGTCCAGGTGCAAATAACATTGACTAGTCTTATGTTTGATTACTGAATCTGCGGCTAGGCTGGGAGGATACCGACTACAACTTCAGAGCTCCCACGTTCCCCTCGCCTGAGGGCTAACATCTACACTTCAGCTCTCAAACAATAAGACCAAATTGGATATTTTAGTCTGTCACATTAAAATGTCCAATTCTACGCTCGATAGTTAATATTTCCCTATTTATTTGCTCCCTCCTTCCAAGGCTTTTGACTTCCCTGAATCTTGGATGTAATCTTTACTATAGTTGATAATTCAACATATATTAACAAATCAATTAGCCAGATTGAAAGTAAATTAAGATTTAAGTTAAAGATTAGCACAATTTATATTTTCATATTTTTAGGCACAACTATTTTAATTCATCATTTCACGAAATCTCGATAACAAGGAGAAAGACTAAGCAAACTACTCAGAATGCATGGGAAAAATAACACAAAGCATGGATTTCATTAAAGTTA
Source organism: Papilionanthe hookeriana x Papilionanthe teres (assembly GCA_022702705.1). Classification (NCBI taxonomy): domain Eukaryota; kingdom Viridiplantae; phylum Streptophyta; class Magnoliopsida; order Asparagales; family Orchidaceae; genus Papilionanthe; species Papilionanthe hookeriana x Papilionanthe teres. The sequence continues at coordinate 92,427,935 of CM040427.1, read as the reverse complement.
ACAAACAAATAACAAATATACTTATCTCAATTCTTCTCCCGACGGACTCTTTGAAGTTCCTTTGACTCTTCCTTCTAGTACAGCACACCAAAACGCTAAACACTTTATCTACTCACTCAAAAGACTCTTAAATTACACTTAACTTCCACACAAATGACACAAAACTGACACAAAACTGACTAAAATTCGTCTCTATTTATAGAAGGGGTCAAATCTCCAAAGGTTGCTTAAGCACCTCTTCAGAAAGCATCCAGGTTCAATGTATTTTGGCTCTTTTCAACTGTCTCGTCGTCAGCGGGCTTCTAGAAGATAGACTAACCGCACCGATCTCGCTGTCGGCGGGCTCGATCTCGTCGTCAGCGGGCTCCTTATAATATATAAAAAAATCTTTCGGGAAAAACTCGCAGTCGGCGGCCTAAATCTCGCCGTCGGCGGGACAGTTCAATTTTTATCAAATTGAGTTCTTTTTGCTCCAAATTTGCTTCTTTTGTGCTTTTTGCTTTTAGTACTTATAAATCTTCATTCCTGCAATAAAATAAAGAAAATACCTTTCTTTAAAGTGCAATTTCATATAAAATTAGTATGAAATTCTTAATATATTTTCTAGTGATCACTCATCTCCGGATAGGTCTCAGAATTCTTCAACAGGTTTTAACAATTTAAATGGCCAGTTTAAAAATTAAATTAAGTTCAGGTATTAATATCATCAAAAGTTTTATAAATATTTTAATTTAAGTTCTCCATCAAAATTTAATTATCTTATTATCTTTTCATAGTTGAAAGGAGAAAGAAAACTAACTATTCAGAGCACATTGAATTCACACAACAAAACATATTTATAAAACTTTGAACCAAGTTACAAATACTTATTTGGAATGTTCCTTTAAGTGATCCGCTGACTCCTACTGACTCCAATGCAAGGTACAAGACTTCAACAGCAACAATACTTGAAAACTCACACTTACTACTCAAGGAATTGAGCAGTAACACTCAAAATAAACTCACTAAATACTAAAGAAAGTGGCTCCCTAAAATGTTTGGATGCTAAAGGGGGACTATAGGAGATATAAGTGGTGCTTGGGGACTATAGGCTGCACTTTTCTTTGTAGAATTGACTCATATTTATGGAGCTTCGAATTTGATTAGCTGTTGCTTAAGACACCACTTCAAAATTTATCCAAATACAATGCCTCTTCTAGAAGGTAACTGTGTTGCCTAGGCGCCGGGATCTGGTGCCTAGGTGCCGGAGTCCGTGACCAAGTCTTCACACCTCTTCACTTTGGATCGCACCTCTTCGCGATTAAAACCGTTTTCCTTTTTCCAGATGCATTGTATCACATGTCCTATGTATTATGAGTAACTTCTAGTCTTCTAAGGTCTAATAACCACTTAACACCGTCAAAATAACTGTCCAAAGTTGTCAAAAATCTTATCTGCTTCAGTATCGATCTGGCGCTTAGGCGCTGGATTCTGGCGCCTCGGCGCCAGACCTAAAATTTTGGCAACTTTGCTCTTTAAGCTCTATTTTTGCTCCTTTTTTCTCCTTTTTCCTTCTTGACTCTTTTTTTATCACCTACATCCAAAAACATAAAAATACCTTTCATTGAAGCATAATATCCTTAAGAATTGAATCATAAATGAGGCCTAAAAATAGGTATTTTTTAAGTGGATCAAATTCCCCCAAAGTTAAACTTTACTTGTCCTCAAGTAACCTTATTAATTATCTAAAATGTATAACATTTGGAATGAATTTTAAATATTTAAGATTTCTTTTAATTTTTGGTTTTATAAATGCTTTAGCAAATCATTAACCAAATTTCACTAATTAAGTTTAATTTTAAGAATTAAAGAATATTTAACTACCAAATCATAAGACATTCAATTTTTTTCATTTATTTCAAGAATAATTGTAATTTATCATATTAAGGTCACATAGAATATTTAGAAGAAAAAGAATTTCATGAAACATTTTTTTAGTAAAAATATCTGTACATAAAAATTAAGTTAAAAATGTAATTAGTTTTCTTCCTATAAGATAATTCAAGTGTAGCCATTTTTTGATTAGGCTTTCCTCAAGCTTCTCCACACATTGTGGATTGTATTTCAATGTTATATATATATATATATATTTTCTTTCCAATGATTGTTTTTCAATCCTTTTTCCTTTTCTTTCTTTTTTTTTTGAAAGTGAGGATTACTATATCTGGATAGCCTGTTAATGATTTTGAACTTCACTATCCTTAACTTATATTTAAAAACTTATACATTTTCACTTAATAAATATGACATTCTTAATAAGTATTTTTCAAAAATTATTTCAATCTTTTCTTTTTCAAGTAATAATCTTAATTCCTTAGTATTTCATGAATACATTTCTTTTTACTATAAATAGAAAAAAAAATTTAATCTTATTATTCTTTAAGTTAAATAATTCTAGTCTTAAAATTAATCAAAATTATTGAAATTTTAGTTAAGTCTACTAAATTATTATTAAATTCAAAATTTTAAGTAATCTTAAATAGATTTTTCATTCCTTATGTTATGTTAATATTTTAAAGAAAATATTAGTACATTAAAGACAAATAATATTTAAATTTCAAAGAATTTTCTATTTCCCCAAACTTCAGCTTTAGTATAAAAATAAATCATTAAATTTTCTAAATCATGAGAGAAAAAAAATAAACAGGAATTTATCTAGGTACAATGGTGATATAGTAAGCAAAAACTCATTCCTACTTCTACACATGCTTTAATATGTATGTATCAGAAATGATTAAGCATATATAGAAAAGTTTGCAGAGCAGGAGTTAATTTCTACAAATTATTTTTATATTTTTATATATATATTTTTTTAAAACATGCAACATTACAAACTATTCAGGAATACTAAACAGTAGGCTGAAACAAAAACAAACATTTATCATAGAAAATAAAAATTCATCTATACTTCAGTCTTTAATACATAACACAATAGATGATCTAAAACAATCTAAACATCACAAGTCCACACAAAGTTAGTAAAACAAATTAAGACTTACAAATAACAATAAAATCGAACTCATTAGTACTAACATACTAGAAATAAACTAAAAACTGAATCAACACATCTCAGGAGGTAAATCAAACTACTAATCACTAGCTGTAGCTTCATCGTCGTCGTCATCAAAAGAAAATTCTACATCCTTCGGATCTACATAAGGTGAAAATCTAGGACAGGTAGGGAACTGAACATCATGATCATCCTTCAGGAATCTAACAAAAGACTCTGAATACTCAGCATCATAATCACTCTTCCTTTGGGTGTACACAGAAAGATGATCAATCTTCTTATCGATCGTATATACTCTACAATGAGTTAGAAATAACTCATTCTGCTGCTCCATAAACTTATCATGCATAGATTCCCAGAAACTAGATGGTGGCTCAGTAGCAGAAGTAGAAGGTCCAGAAGTAGAAGGTCTAGTAGAAGTAGGTAATGAACTAGAAGGTGGGGTAGAACTCTTACCTCAAAGTCGATCGTAGATACTGACACTTTCTCTTCCTATGGGCTTTGTAGACTTGAGCTTTCTTCAGAAAGCTCAGCAACAACACCAGCACTTTCACATAGAGAATAAAGCAAAGATTTAAATCCCAGTCCAACAGAAGTGCTAGATGAGCAGTGGCCTCTACAGACTCATAAAAGATACTCCCAACATCAATCGACTTCCTCTCTTGTATGTAGTAGTTGAGGATAGTTCTGTCCTTGGTAACCTCACTCAAATGATTGGATGGAAGGAGGCGAGCAGAAATAAAGTAATGCCATGCCTTTGAAACACCATTTAGCTTAGAAAATGAAAAATTTACCCATTTTTCATTCTGGATCTTCCAAGCTCCAGTACTATCTGTCATGTAAGCAATAATCATCTCTAAATCTCCGTCAAATAGAGATAATCCAGAGCAATAACACTCGATGTTCAGCGACAGGCTGTAGAAAATATTGATTCGCTATGGAGTAAATCCTACTCCAACTCCTCTTACAAAGATCTCGTACTCTTCAGCATCCACAAAATTTACTTAAAAATCCTTGACAACAGGGATAACAGCAACAGCAGTGAAATAACAGAATCGTTGCCAATTGAGTGCAACGATCGTTTCTTCAATCCTTCCTCTAGGATTGTAGAAACTTCATTCAGAGATAAACTTCCTTGTCATAGAAATTCCAGAACAAGACTATATCAAGGTTCATCATTCTATAAACAACACAAACAACATAAATTCAAAGCAAATTCTCAATCCAACAACACACAATGAACAATTAAGCAAACACATAAACTCGATATTTGACACAGTAAAACTTGACTTAATCACACCTAGAACACATAAAAGATCATTTCAACGCCGAACTTCAATTTCCATCTCTTTTGCAAAGAAGTTCACTAGGACCGCAGGGATAGAAAACCAACGCCCTTGGAAATTCCAAAGCAGTCTTTTCATCAATCCACTTGTTCTTCTCATACATTGCTACTTGAGCATCTTGATAGGCCGCCATATGATCAAACTAAAGTTTCGTTTGCCATTCAAGATGCTCAATTTTATGATACATCTCATGCAAACGATTCCCAATGCTTTGAAGTTCCGCTTCAATCTTTTCTAAACGACTAAATAACCTCTCCATACTAACTGCAATAAAATCATTAAAATAAGGTTGAGGATCTTTGGGGGATTTTTCTCTTACCTCATTTCCATGATTTATTCTATCAATTACTTCCAAACTCCTCTTATCTCCTCCAAAATGTTTTGCTTTGGTCGTAAATAAAGCTGCTTAGGGATTAGGGATGAAGATAGAGCAATTTATAAAGAGATTTCGTGTGAAAAATTGAAGTTTTTTTGATTTTCCACGATTTGTATCTGTGAGCTTAGGCACCGAAATCTGACACCTAGGCGCTGGACTATCGATACTAATGGTTATGCTGGCACTTAGGCGCCGACTTTTGGCGCCTAGGCGCCGGAACCATGTTCGACTATGTTTCGCCTATCGTCAAATTTTACAAAATTTAGGTCTTAAAAGTAGGTCTAATAAGAGGGTGTGATCAACACACGAACATTGATTAAGGTAAATTCAATCAATAACAATGATAATAAATGGGTTCCCTCCCACAAAGTGCTTGGTTTAACGTCGTCAGCCCAACCTAATCAGTTGAATTAATCAGGTAGACTTAGTTCGTAAGCTTCTTTGTAATTTGGTTTCATTTCTCCCATATAAGGCTTTAGTCTTAATCTGTTAACTTTAAATATTTTTTCCAGTTTTGGTTTCATTTGTTGAATTTTCATTGAGAATCCCTACTTTTCATTAAAATAATTATATAAATTAAATTAAAATTAGAAAAATCACATTTTCTCCTCTAAAGTCTAAATTGACATGTGGGTGAGGTGACATAAAAATCTCAAATTCATTTGAGCTTAATTTAATAAATTGTGAGATGAATAAGTTTAAGAGGGCATAAAGGTAATTAAGGGACTCTAACCTTAATTAATATTTAGGCTTAACCAAATTGAAGGGTAAATATTAGATCTTGGTTTTCCCCATGGATGATTGAAACATAGGGGGTTAAAGGGTAGAAACCCATTAATCACCTTAAACACTAAACATAAGTCTTAAATATTTAAATCATTTAACTTTGGAAGATAATTAAGGCATGAATCATTAAGGTTAGGGGATGTGATATCAGAAGATTCCAACTCTTTGAAACTGAATCCCCAATCAATGAATTGATCAAATATCACTTAATTTTTTGTTAATGAAGCCATGAAAATGATGTTTGAAACTAGTAATTAAAAGGGGGAATTACCTTGAAATCTTATAATTAAATTAAAAACATAAAGTATTTATGTTAATGGGAAATGATTTGAAATCAAGTTAAGATAACTTAAGATATTAAAACTAATTTGAAATCATTCAAAACCAAAAGTTAAAACAAATTTGAAACATTAAGATTAATATAAAGGCAACCTACAATTAAAATATTATAAATAAAATTAATTTAAAATATTATAATCAAATCAAAGAAACTAAAAAACATCATAATTTAAATGAATTAAATGGTTTAAACACCTTTTTTTCAAACTGAAAAATAAATATTTGAACCAAAACTTTATAACTTAATTGAATCATTTTAAATCACGAACTCTAACTTCAACTAAGAATGGTTAGATTCTTTAATGAGCTAACTTGCCCGTAAAGGCTTTCACTATTATAACTCTTATATGAAGTATCAAATGAAATGTCACCTTACTCATAGGATAATCAAACATCTAAATTCACTGGGCAAGAGTCAAAACTCAACTAAACCCCGAATGGTCAATTCATCCCTAAAATGAAATTCACTTCGACTCAAAATGATCCCAAAAGCATTGAAAAGATGTTCAGGACTCGTCCTAAGCGCTTTCTCAACCTAATGCGATGTTTTAGAAGAAAATTTGAAGTTCATTGTTCTTTGATGAAGAAAATCATCCATAAAATACACATTAGGAATTTACTAGTGATAGGATTAGGATTTGGTAGACAACCAAAATCTTCACTTAGCTTTACCTAGGTGTTTTCTTTTATATAAATGCCCTAACATGTGTTTCAAGTACAGTTGCAAATGAAGAGAAGACCTGCCATGTACGCTTTTATTTTATTGCAATTTATTTACATGCGCTGTGCTTGCTTTTCTTGCAAGCTTGCATGTTAAACAACAATGTCACCCTGCATGAAAACTGAAACTCTTAGGATAGCCCCAAAACTGAAACCAAAATTAAATTAAAATAAAAACAAGATAAAACTCACCACCACAACATTCAAAATTTAAGACAAGTCAAAACTTATCACAAACAAAACAACAAAACTACAATTACAACAAAATTAAAACGTCTCGTTGGATGATCGGGAATCCCTCAGATGATGTGACCCACGTGATGCTAACGAGATTTCCACGGTCTAAATGTAATTGTGGAACTCATTTATTTGAGTTTAGTAAATTCATTTCGACTAAGTGAATCCGATGAAAGTAGTGGTGTCGGGATAATGGAACCGTGGGATCTTAACCGGTTCTTCTTAATAAACTTTAAGTTTTCCCTTAATAAAATTTAAAACATTGGATTTGAAACTCAGCCTCTAAACCATGACACTTCTCTCATCTCTTGATTGTCACATTCTTAAACTAAAACCTCTACAACAACAAGGAGCTTGGAGCAAGCACGGTGGGTAGCACGGTGGACTTCGTTAGCTTTTCTTTCTTTAGTAATTAAATAACCAAGCCATAGGAATATTGAGGTAGTTTGCCTAGTACAACATAAATCCTAAACTTCTCTTTAGGCATTTGCATAATCATATTACACAATCTAAGCCCTCACTCGTATTATAACTCTGTGGTCATCATTTGTTACGTAATAAACCCTCATAATTTTCTAGGCTGTCTGTGTGATTGTGTTATACAAATATAAATCCTAATTAATTAAAATTGGTAGGATTGCAACATTAAATAATTCTATCTAAATCAAAAACAAACAATAGGATAGTTGGGAAGTCACCGAGGTTCTCCTAAAATCCGTGACATCCCCTACCTTCTTCCATTGGATTCCCAAAATAAAATGTTCTAAAATTGATCCAATCCCTTTTGAAATTCCAAAATTGAATCCTTTGAATGCTCAAACTTTGAAATTCTTGAAGTAAAAACCATTGATCTTTATCGAGAGTTTTGTTAAGTGATTCCCGTCACATAGAATGTAATTAACTCTAGCGGCTTGCCCTTATAGAAAATTTAGAACCGAGTTTAATATAAACCCTACTTAATTCTTTTGTATTAAATAGGGGAATTTGTCGACAAATAAAAATGGTTTGCAGACCAAACGGATGTCATAAATTCACTAGTTTATCTAATTGAACCCCATTATTAAATAATGTGTCTTTTCCTCGAGATAAACACGTAGTTTACGGTGCGGCTTTCAATTATTTGAACTACTAAGGATATGAGATCAGTTTGGTCTTGCATTTTCAAAACCAAATAATATTTTCCAAAATATATAAAACTATATATATACTTAAATTAAAAAATATATAAATAACCTAAAATGCGCAGACAATTTTTTGGCCACCCCGTTGGGGATCAATTCTTCTCTCCATTTGGATCAAATGGTTCTGCCTTCATAAATCGGTAGTAAGTCCATGCCCCTAGTGGACCAAACTAATATTCTTCCGTTGACGTACCTTGTTCATTTCTGTCTTGAACGAGTATAGTCAACTCTTTTTTATTCTGGAGCCACTACTTAAACACTTTTAAGTAGAGAGGTTCCAGAATCCTCTTCTTCACCTCCCGAAGTGAGGTGAGACCCCCAATAGGTGTGGTTTAGACCAATCTATCGAATCGAGATTCCTACAAGGTTTTACCTTTTCTAAATTTAGGATAAGGGACCCGCAACCTTTTCTCTCTTCTTGTAATTGATCCTACTCTTGATCAAATCTTTATCAAATTTCGATTTCCCGAATTCCTCTATTAACTACAAACAAAACAAAAAAAAATATAATCTAAAAACTTTTACAAAACAAACAAACAAAATCAAAATGAAATTAATATAACTTGTTCGGACTTTGCCTTGAAATTTCATTGTTTCATCCTAAAGATCATTGCGACGAGAGGGGAAGTAGGGTAACTCTGACATTCCAAATCTTGCAGAAGATGTCTGCACCAAGGTTGATCTTTTCCTTCGCCGTTGGAACGAACTTGTCAATCAACAGGAATGAACTTCCCGACAATGCAGTCATCCGTTTTGGACAAGGGTTTAATCAGACGGACATTAAGTTTGGAGACATTACTGTTGCATTACTGAAGTCCAGGGTACCGGAATCTGTGGAGCCTATAGTTGAGTTCAATCTGAAGTCGGCTCAAGAATTTCCTCCCCTGAAGAAGATCCCATTTGAAAGGAACACCGTTGCCCGTAAGAGATTGGCTGTCAAAACTGATAGGACTGCCCCCAGGACTGTTGTCGCTACCCCCGCTGGTCTGGTCATCACAACACCTACCCCCGCCAAATGGAAAGGGAAGGGAGTCTAGATGAGTGATGAGCCTTCTACCGTGGAGGGTACGACTTTTGCTGCAATACCTCCCGTCTTTGAGATTTGTTCTAGCTTGAAGTTTGTGCCTCTGACCAGATCCCAATAGAGGAATTAAAACAGAAGAACGACCAAGGTCAAGAAAACCAAGGCCGCTGAAATTACCATTCCTGAAGAGATCCCGGAAGAGGGAGAAGAGCTGCTAGAACTTTCACCCCTGTTGGAAGGAAACATATTTTATCCATTTTCTGCCGCTCCTGAGGAAGAAAATGTTTAGAGGATTGTTGCTGTGTTACCCCAACCGGCATATTACATTGATCATAAAGGACAGAAGGGAAGAAGTACGCCACTTACATATTTGCGGACGATAATTGAGAAGTTGGCAAAAACTGATAATTGTTCTGTGCTCGAGATCTTGAGAAGGATTGGGAGAATACCTGTCAAGGAACGTCTCGGACTGAGGGTGCTTCCCCCTGTCGTTCAAAGGGAACTTCTACCGAAGAGAAGGAAACTGAGTAGCAAGAAGTTATCCTCCGTAGTATCTGGCCCACATCTTACCAGGCACACCACCTTTCAACCTACCACTGACGAGCCATCCAGTTCTAGGCACCCAATTGCAAAAGGGACGGTGTGGTGACCTAAAGTTTCGAAGCTAATACCGGCAGAGTAGCCAGAAATGAGGAGTTCCAACGCTGAATCTAGGACTAAGAGGAGTACTTCCGTCTCAGAGACAACTTCAGAAAATGAGGTTCATTGAATACAGTCAGCCAGTCATAGGATCGTCAGAGGAAAGTCACTCGAGGTCAATTTGGAAAAGTTGAGATCAGATATTCAGCAGCTAACTAAAGAGCGGAAAGAAAGATTAGAGAATGAAGAAGACTTGCCAGGGAACATGAACGAGGATTTTGCCGAGATCAACGTGGTCGAGACCCGAGCATCGTCAGCTCTACCGGGAGCTCCAATAGCTGCAAAAGGAGACGACCCAGAGGTAATGAGTCTACGAATTCGAGAAAAGGATGATATAATTTATCGGATGGAAAATGGAGGAGATGACAACTTCTCTAGCCACGCTTCAGAGTCAGCCTCAGCTTTCAAAGGAAACACCCCTGGAAGTCATTCACATTACCAACGAAGGAAAGGAAATCACATCTGTCAATGGAGACGAGCAACCGAAGAAGGATTCCACTCAAAGTCTAATACCAGAAAAGGACATTAAGAATATGGTAGAACAGCAGGTGTGAGAGGCCTTAGCCCAATCCAATTGCGGAGCATTGATTCTAAAGGGTAGACCATACCCCGAAGAGTTTGATGTCATGCAATACCCTAAAGGCTTCATACCACCTTTGTTCAAGACTTTTGATGGAATGGGAAATCCCCGACAGCATGTTGCACACTTCCGAGCGAGTTGCTACAATGGGGGGGGGGGTAGCGACGCTTTGTTGTTCCAACAGATTGCCAGTAGCCTTTCAGGAATTGCCTTTGACTAGTATGCGGAGCTACCCAATGGCTCAGTGAAAACATTCACAAAACTATAAAACCTATTCATGAAATGGTTCACTAGAGCTCAGAACCACATCACCATCGGTGATCTTGTGGTCGAGCAACAGAAACCAAACAAATCCTTGGGGGACTACATTCTACGATGGATGAATTTAAGCATGAAATACGAGCCACAACTCCAGGAACAACATGCCATTAAAATTCTGCTAAAGTGTATTCATGGTCCGAAAGCATTTCTCCTTAAAGGATTTATAATTAAGACATTCGAGAAATAGCTCAGCAAGGTCACGAGTCTACAAGAGGAAGCAAAACAACTCAGCTTCACCGATAAGCAGAAACCATTTAGACCCTTTGAGAAGAAGTTTGGAACTGTTGCAGCGGTAGATAAGGGCAAGCAGCCCATGCAAATATGAACTGAACAACCTCAACAGAGTTTTTAACAAACTCCGCCAAGTTATCAACCGCCTCAGCAGAATTATCAGCAATCACAACAGTACAGCCAGCAGTCATCTCAACAATCTAATCAGCAGCCAGTTCAGCAAAAGTACAGCTTGACAAAACTTCTGAATAAAAAGTACCCTTTCAAGAATGAAGCAGTTGAAAAGATGTTCCGTAGTATGATCAGGAAGGATGGATTCCCGCTACTAGAGCCCCGGAAGCCAGAGGATGTGGATAAGAAAGATCACCCGATGTACTTCCCTTACCACTGGATGATCGGACACAAGATAGAAGATTGCTTCACCTTCAAGAACTGGCTCGAAAATAAACTTCAGAGAGGGAACATAACGATCTCAAAAGAATACATGAAGGAGCCCCAAAGAGGAGGTTTCGTTAATGTCATTTCGGCCAATCCTATTGTTCCGATAGACCCGTACACAACCGACGATGGATGGAGTACTGTTTGGACGAAGTCTTTGAAGAAAATATTGGAACACATTCATACCGCTTTGGTGCGTGCTTCAACTTAAAGTTTGAAACCCGCCAAGCTGGCACTATCAATTGCAATTGAGGAACTGCCCAAAAGGAGGAGAAGATCACAGAAGAAGAGAAGACCGAGGCTCCGAAGAGTAGAGTAGGGGCTGATTTTCCTATGATGGTTGTTTCTGATTTGGGGGAGAATACCTTCGAACCTCTAACTCTGCATGATTATTTGCTCGCTCCGGCGGGATCTTATAATGATAAGAGTTATGGTGTTGGCTACGTTTTGACTTTTTCTAACGATTACGTAACTAACAACAACCAACCTAATCCGAATATCGATTTTGATCCTAATAACAATTCTCAAATCATATAAAACCTCGATGGTAGTGATAATAAAGAGGACATCAACGAAAGTGAATGCGATGGCTTGGGAGATGACGAACTCATCTGTGAATTCCAAGGATCTCCTATCACGATTGAGCTAGAGTTCTTAGATCTCGAAATGACTTCAGAAGAATTTGCTGCTCTAATTAAGAAAGAAGAGGCGCCAGCTATTTCAGTACCAGATTTGGAAGGATAAAAGAAGTCAACTTAAGAAGTGGAAAAGTCTTACTCCAGAGAATGGGTCCAGAAGATAAAGGAAAGCAGGTGGTTGCTCAGGAAGAGTCAACCCCAACAAAAGAATTACCCATTCCGGAAGAAGTTGAAGGACCAGGCAATAAAGTGGAATATAACGTGCTAGCCCATCTTCGGAAGTTACCCGCCAAACTGAGCATTTACGATGCTTTGATCCTTTCAAAGGTGATGAGGGTAGCTCTTTTTAGGGCCCTACTTAATCCAGATATTTGCTTAGCTCAAATGGTCGGTAACTCCTTAAACGAGGTTTGCTCGTTAAGAGAACAGTACGGAGTTACATTCACGGACAATGACTTTCTACTTGGGATAGCTGATCACAACCAACCCTTGTACATCTCAGTCACTATCAGTAAGTTCACACTCTCCAGGGTGTTAGTTGATTAAGGAGCATCGATTAATATGTTGAATCATCAGACTTTAACATATTTGAAAATTGATGCCCACGAGCTCCAAGCAGGCAATATGTTACTAAAAGGTTTCAATCAGAAAGGAGAAAGAGCTCTTGGATCATTAACACTATCTATGAGGATCAGGGATTTGGCAAGGACAACCACAAAATTATATATAATTGACTCTGAAACGTCATTCAACGCTCTACTGGGTTGACCTTGGATCTATGAAAATTGTATGGTACCGTCGTCTCTACACCAGTGTATAAAGTATTATGAAGCAGAATAAGAACACTACATCAAATGTGAATTGCAACAGTTCACCTTGCATGAAATTGGAATTCACGAAAATGCTGCCTACTACGCACCTCCAAAGAAACAAATCTTCTCCAGAAGTGTCATACCAAATGAATAAAAAAAAAATCAGGACGACGAAGATCCTAAAATTCTAGTTCAATAATTACTCACCACTCCCTCACGGTGTGATAGTGAAGGTTTCTCTAGAACTCGCATCCGAGGTTGAAGCTGGGGACGAGGTCGAGGAAGAAATGGTGGAATAGTTGAACAAAAGAATCTGGTTATCAATTTTGATTGGGAAGATAATTCTGAAGAAGAAGAAAAGGAAATCAAGAAAGAAGCAGCAATGATACGTCAGAAGAGGCCCCAATTCAAGATCTCACTAGAAGATGGAAGAAATGAAGAATACAAAGAAATGTACGACAAGATAAACCACTATGTACAGACTATGACTCTAACCCCGATCTACCCTAGTAATGTTGAGGGTATGATGGTCAAGGAAGGGCATGGTGACGGTGTTAAGCCAATCAAGTTTTACCGTGGTGCTTCTTCTTCCAATACTGAGAATGATGTAAAATTTGAAGATGTTGCTTCATCTGAATTAATGGAATTGTCTTTTGAGTGGTATTCTCCCTGTGTTCAAAATTTAATTCAACGTGGTGTCTTACCTAAGCAGTGGTCAAAAGATCAATCACACCGCTTTGAAAAGTTGTATAGTAATGCCAGTCGACCTCCCAATTCAAAGCATAGTCTCAGATTCAGCATGGTAAGGCCAGCTGATGATACAGAATTTTGCTTCGTTGTCACTTGCGAGCCTAGTGAAGATTGCTTAGAAGCTTTAGATGATCTCAAAGATCTGTCAGTCAATGACGCTCTAAAAGAATTTAAAGCAGAGATTAAATCTACAATGGACAAGTTAATGAATGTTAACTTAGGTACTAGCAGAGAGCCTAGGCCGACCTTTGTTAGCTCCTTACTCAATAAAGAAGACTCCAAAAACATGATTAAGCTATTGATGGAATTCAAGGACTGTTTTGCTTGGAGTTATGATGAAATGCTGGGCTTAGCTCCAGAAGTTGATGTTCAGAAATTAGGAGTGGATCACACTGTCGTTCCAGTAATAGAAGCTCCTAGAAGAATGCATCTAGAGATCAATCAACAAGTAATTGCTGAAGTCAAAAAGCTAACCGACGCTAAAACTGTCCGTGAAGAACAATAACTGACCTGGTTGGCCAACGTGGTACCAATCAGAAAGAAGAACGGTCAGATCAGAATCTGCATGGATTTCAGAGATTTAAACAAAGCATGCCCAAAGGATGAATACTAGTTACCGATTCCAGAATTGATGATTGATATCTCTTTGACACTCGAAGTCTTCTCTTTCATGGATGGATCATCAGGATACAATCAGATAAAGATGACACCGGAAAATGAGAAGCTCACAGCCTTCAGAACGCCAATCGGAGTATACTGCTACACAGTAATGCCTTTCGGATTAAAGAACACAGGAGCAACGTACCAAAGAGCAATGACGAGGATTTTTGATGATCTCATTCACAACCAAGTTGAGTGCTACTTCGATGATATGGTCATCAAAAGTAAGTTAAAAGAAGATCACCTGTATGATTTGAGAATTATTTTTGAGCGATTAAGACAATTTAACCTTAAGATGAATTCCCTGAAATGCGCCTTTGGTGTCACCTCCCGAAAATTCTTATGATTTGTTTTCTGACATCACGGAATTGAAATTGATCTAGAGAATATTAAAGCTAACATAGAAATGTCGCCTCCTAAAACTTTAAAATAACTACGATCTTTTCAAGGGAAATTGGCATATCTTCAACGCTTTATTTCTAATTTGTCAGGAAGGTGTCAGCTTTTTTCTAATTTGGTTAAGAAGGATTCCAAGTTTACTTGGGACTCTTAATTTCAACATGCCTTCTATGACATCAAACAATATTTAATGACACCTCCTGTATTCGCAACCTCAGTCTCGGGTCAACCGTTAATACTTTATTCTGCGGCTTTAGACAACTCCCTCGGAGCCCTGCTAGCCCAGGTCAATGACGAGGGTAAAGAAACACTCTCTACTACTTAAATCGTCGTCTAATTCCAACGGAGGTAAAGTTTCCTCCTATTGAGAAACATTGTTTGGCCCTGATCTTCACCGCTTAAAAGCTCAGGCATTACATGCTTTCTCATAAGGTCAACCTTATTTTGAAGTTTAATCCATTACAATATTTGATGACCCGTCCGACACTTTCTAGCAGACTTGCTAGGCGGTCAATGATAATATTGCAATTCGATATAACTTTTGTTTCTCTTAGTGTCGTAAAGGTACAAGTCCTAGCGGACTTTCTCGCAGCACACCCTTTACCGGCAGAATCGCCTCTCAACAACGACTTGCCAGATGAACAAATAATGAGCTTAGAAGACCCCGATGATCAACATTGGAATTGTACTTCGACGGAGCATCATCAGTACAATGAGATGAAGAATTGCAAACGATAATGCTCGGTAAGGCATGAATCGGATTAATATTTATAACACTGGAGAGGGCAATGTTAAGGTACTCCTACCATTTGACAGAACAGTGTACAAATAATGAAGCAGAATATGAAGCTCTTATAACTGGACTGGAGTTAGCCATTCAGATGGGTATAATAGATTTCAACATCTACGGTGATTCACAGTTGATCATACAGAAGGTACCTGGGCAGTACAAAATTCTGAAACCTAGACTCGAGTAGTTTTTTCAGTATGCAATGAGGTTGCTAGAGCAGATTCCAAACATGACAATATACAAAATTCCCATAAAAGAAAGTGCCCCTTGTAGAGGCTTTGGCCCGACTTGCAAAAGAGTTCACATGTCTACAGGAAGAATCAATTGAAGTAACAGTGCAGGGATGACAGGTCCTATTGCAAATCGACATAAACACTTTGCATAGACTGTGTAATGAAGAAACAGTTGCTGTAGTGGCAGAAGCTACAGAAGATTGGCGGCATCCATTAATAGACTATTTGCAAATAATAAACGTACCGGATGAAAAGTCAGTAGTCCATCAGATCAAAAAAAGAACTCTGTCATACACATTAATAAATAATACCTTATACAGAAGGTCTTTTGATCAGATGTGGCTAAGGTGCCTGAGTGAGTCCGAGGCTCATGAAATTGTTAAAGAAGTGCAATCAAGACTTTGTGGCGCTCATCAGTAAAGTCCGAAGATGAAAATGAAAATTAAGAGATTAAGGTATTACTGGCCCTCAATGATGATGACTGCATGAAAGTTGCCAAAAGTTATCACCAGTGCCAAGTGAATGGAGTGTTTCAATACCAACCTCCAAATGTGCTACATCCGACAATCGTGTTGTGGCCATTTGAATGTTGGGGCACAAATATCGTGGGCCCAATAGAACCGCCTTCTTCAAGAGGACATCGCTTCATTCTTGCAGCTACAGATTACTTTTCAAAGTGGGCAGAAGCAGTACCGCTCAGAGAAGTGAAGGCACATCACGTGTTACAAATCTTCAAGAATCAAGTGGTTTACCGTTTTGAGGTACCGCGCAGAATTATCTCAAATAATGGGTCCGTGTTCAAAAGCATGAAGATCAACAATTTTGTTAGAAGACACAGGATATATTGGCGCTATTCGACAATTTACTACCCAAGAGCAAACGGCTTGGCTGAGGCTTTTGATAAAACTCTCATCCAAATCCTAAAGAAAACTTTGGACGAAAATAAGAGAAATTGGCACGAGAAGTTATTAGAAGCCTTATGGGCCTACAGAACAACTTTCAGAACACCTACTCAGTCTACACCTTACGCTCTAGTGTAAGGGTCTAAAGCCGTCTTACCCTTGTAGGTTCAGCTTCCGTCGTTCGGAATTGCAGAAGAAAATGACTACAGAAGAGAACGCCAGATTAAGACTGGAAGAATTGGAAAGCTTGGAAGGATGACGACTTTCAGTGCAGAAAAATTTGGAATTGTATCAAGCCAAGATGATTCAGGACCACGACAAACTGGTCCACTCAAGAACTTTCAAAGTTGGTGAATCAGTTCTCGTTCTCAAAAGACCTATTCTTGCATACCGCCAGATAGGGGGTAAACTTGAACCAACTTATAAGGAACCATTTGTAGTCGAGAAAGTCTTCTCAGGAAGCTCTTACCAACTTGTAGATTTCTGTGGAGAGCGACCAATGCTTCTTATCAATGGACGATACATAAGGAAATATTACACGACGTGATGTTTCGAATAGCGGACTTTAAAAATAATGTTTCGCTCATAGAAGCACCAACGTGATCATTGTATGCAACTAGGTCTGAACCCAAAATAATAATGATATAAAAAACTTTAAAAGCAAAATACAAAAGAAATTTTCTCAAATAAAATAATAATCGAAACTTGTCACAACTTTAAAACTCCAAATCAAATCTTTCCCTTTCTTAATTAAATTTTAAAATGAAATAATTATTTGTAATTATAGATACAATAAATTTTAAGATTCTTATTGTTCTCGTTCCTTTTAGGTTTGGCCCCTGATCCCTTCGTTGTTTTTGCAGGAAGATGTCGAGCAGGAGGTTGTTCCTTTTTTAAAAGATGGCATAAGCCTTGCACTTAATGAAGAAGAATTGAAAGCTGGTGCTGTGATCTAGGTTGACTCAAACTTTGCACAGATGAAGCTAAAATATGAAGAAATTACTTGGGCTACTGTAGACCTCGGAGAGCCCCGTGAGAAGAAAGTGATGAAGCTCAGTGAGAAATTTCAACACACTGCCAACTAGAAGAGGAAGATTAACACGATTGAAGATAACAAAATGAAATCAGTGATAACTGCAGTAGTAGGGAAGCTTGTCAGTGTTATCCCTACTGACATCTAGGGGGAGAGGAGAGCCACTTTGACCCTGACTCAAAGAAGAAAAGAGAACCATCGTATTCACAGAATGCTGAAGAAAATGACAGAAGAACAGAATTAAGAAGAAATTCTGACGATTGTGGCAGTTGCCCCGAGGAGGCCAGTTCTCAGAAGCACCAATACAGAGGTTATTCTAGAGGAGGTCACTATAGAGCCCGTACCTAAGGTGGTGACGATTACAGGAGAACGTGCCAGCATAGAGCCATACATCCCACAATATGTCACTAGACCCCAACAGTTCCAGATGATCTCGGAGCATGAGTTGGAGATGATCCAGAGAGTGTGAAAACATGATTTTGAATTTTTTCAGAGGATTCAGGGATAGTATGTCAATATCTTGGAAGGACTAGAATTGCATACCGATGTATTCTCTTACTACGAGCAGAGTGAAATCGTGGACTATGTCTTCGAGCTAAATAAGCAGGGCCGTACAGGACGACTACGGAACAAGACCTTCTCCGAACCACAAAAATGGATACGAGGCAAGGGGAGGATAACAATCCAGTTCCAATGCTGCTACAACTTCACCAATGATAAGAAAGGAAACCCATCAGGGATACTCTGCTATGATGAAGTGGATCTAATGCCAGTTTTAATCAAGAAAATGATAAAGAGGATGGTGGCTTGGAAAGTTTTACCTGCTGATTGCATACAAAATAACTACATTATCAACATTTACGAAGAAGGAGATTGCATTCTACCCCACGCGGACCATCACAATTTTGTGAGACCCTTTTGACCGTTTCCTTCATTAACCAATGTAACATCATGTTCGGGACAGAACTCTGGATAGTCAGCCCTGGAGAATTCCGAGGGCCAGTAGAGATACCTCTACTGGTAGGCTCTGTCATCATACTACAAGGAAACGGTGCAGATGTGGCAAAGCACTGCATACCGGGGGTTCCCTACCAGCGGATCTCCATCACCTTCAAAAGGATGGATGAGAGCAAGATTCTAGTGTACTTCTAGCCAGATCCAAAGATAGTGAATTTGCAGCCTTACGAGCTGTAAGCTACATAGTAGTAACACACCTCTAAAGCACACTTACATGGGATTCTCCCTCCTGAAAGTGGCTTAGAAGGAGATGTTATTACCTATGCAGTTTACTTTTCAGACATAGACGACTAAAACAGATAATTTTATCAGATGACATGAAGACAGCCAGTACAGTCTGTATTCAGATATAGATGGATTTTGTAAAAGTCTGTTTTCAAGAAGTCGTCGTCAGAAATGTTTTGATGGAATCACATGTTGTATTTTTGACATTTCAATGGAAACTGCTATGTCATATTATGCCTTCAGTTTTTTGCAATTGACTGCAAACCCCACTAAGTCTGAGTTTGACTAGGTTTAAGGAAAAGTATAACAAAGAATGATTTGAATGAAATACAATTAACAAAAAAATTGGAATTCATCGAAATCCAATAACAAAATAATAAAAATAAAATAAAACAAAAATTCAGATGCAAAATCTAAATAATACACGAAATCAAAGCTCAAAGCAAATCAACTCAAAAATTCAAATTGCAAACAAAATAAATGAATGAAAATCCAAATCAAAATGAAATTGCAATCGAAGCTAAATTTGAAGATCAAAACAAAAGCAAATCTCTAAAACACAAAAAAAGAACAATGAAAATGAATTCCAAATCGGAAATCCCCAGCCTCTGGCTGTACTCAAAATCCTTCCGACTCTCTGCGATTTCTTCCCACTTTAGAGAAGGTCGACTGAGTCTACTAACACAGAACCATGAAATTTTTGATTTGGTTCTGATGGCATGCATTCATATACTTCGCCAAACAATCAATTTTTGATCAAATATTTTGGGATGTGAAACACTTTCATGTCTTATTCCAATCTTCTACTACACCAAAATTTCCACAGAATCTTCACAAATCAAACTCCAACTTTTGGGATTGGTACCCAAATTCCAGTTCCCATTCTTCTTAGGTTGGTACCCAATTTCTAGTTCTCATTTTGAGATAGATACACAAATTCTGATTCTGTTCTCTGAATTTCCGCCAACCTCGCATTCTATCCGAGAAACTTTTCCTCATTCTAATCCTCTGAGCTAGGTATAAGATCGACAAGGCATCCTATTCTCTCAGCCGCCAACCTTGCATTCTATTCTAGAAACTTTTCCGCATTCTAATCCTCTGAGCTAGGTATAAGACCGACAAGGCATCCAATTCTCTTAATCGCCAATCCCGCATTCTATCCGAGAAACTTTTCCGCATTCTAATTCTCTGAGCTAGGTATAAGACCGACAAGGCATCCTGTTCTTTAAGTCTCCAATCCCGCATTCTATCCGAGGAATTTTCCGCACTCCTGAAATCTCAGGGTCAGTACCCAAATTCTGATTCCCATCCCAAGGATTGAGGTAATGTCCTAAATGGTAGTCATTTCCTCGACTAGATCCAGATCGGATTTAATTTCCTGAAAGGTAGCCGGAGCTGGTATAGTCTTATCTTGGGGTCAGTACCTAAATTTTGATTCCCATCCTGAGGATTGATGTAATGTCCTTAAGGGTAGTCATTTCCTTGACTAGATCCAGATCGAACGTATTGTCCTGAACGGTTGCCCGAGCTGGTATAGTCTTTTCTCGAGGTCGGTACCTAAATTCCGACTCTCTTTTCGAGACTGGTACCTAAATTCTAGTTCTCTCCTTTCTAAAGTCAGTATCTAAATTCTAACTCTCACCTTCTGAGGTTGGTACCAAAATTTTGACTCTCTTTTCGAGATTGATACCTAAATTTCAATTCTCTTTTTCTGAGGTCGGTACCTAAATTCTGACTCTCACCTTTCGGATCGGTACCTAAATTTTGATTCTCGCTCCGAGGCAGGTACCCAAATTTCAGTCCTCACCCTTTTCCGATTTAAACTCTGCTTTGGTCAATTTCAAATTCCATCTCAATTCTAATCTCAAATCCACTTCAATCAAAAATTCAAAACTCCAAAATCAAAATTTTAATCAACCTCAAAATTAATCATAAACCAAACTTTAATTAAACTCTCAAATCAATTTCAACCAATAAATATTTCAAAACTCAAAATTCAAAATCAAAAGATCAATATCAAAATAAAAATTTGAAACTACAATCTAAATAAATCTCGAATTCAATCAAATTGAAACTCACCCACTTAATCCCCAGTGAGAGTTTTAGAATCTTCAGCTTCGGAGATTTACCTGATACTCCCCAGCGGAAACCTTCTCTACTCTTTTTCTGTTCCGCTCCAAGTGTGTGAACTTGGAATGTTTGTGTTGTCTATTGATATCTTCGGTCAACACCAATACACACGATGTGCTTCGTCAGCACACCACACCTATTGGGGATCCATTTGTTGACCACATTTTTTGTGAGGTCTGTTTCTTCCTCTTAGTGCTTAGGATCTAGCCATAGGACTTCTCCTTGACTATCCTAGAAGACTAGAGTTGGGGCCCACCATTTAGAAATTCTCAGCCACTTCCTGACTCCTCTTGGGATCCCACTTGGATGGTTACAAACCTCTAAATCAACTTTGAAGATTAAAACCACCATATGAGCAACAAATAGTGAGTTCTTATAAGAATGCTTGGACTTAGGGTAACCTTGGGTGACTTGAGCTTCTCTTGCACACACATACCCCTAAGCCACATAACCCAAACCTTGAACCCTTACCTTCTATCCTTTGTGAAACTCACATGGTTGAACCAAATCCACTATTAAGATGGTTAGGGTCAATATGTCAAGGGTCATAAAGTGTTTACCATTTGGCTAGACTTGGTCCCAAAGTGGTTGGACTTGTCTAAGTCCATGGCTCATGCTCCTAAACCTTAATTCCATTTCAAATTACTTTTACTCAATTTTGACCCCACTAAAACGGCTCCATCCTTCCCTATTTGAAGCCCCCTTCATTTTTCCAAAATTTCAAATTTTGACTCCGGGTCCCTAAACTTACCTAAAATTACCTAAATTGCTCTTACAACCACCAAATCAACCAAAATTTTCAAAAAATTACCAAAAATTCCCAAAATTCCTAAAAATCATTTCAAAATAGTTCTCACCTCTTAAATCCACCAAAATACTCCAATACACTCCAAATAACCTCCCATACCATATATACCATTTTTGCCCAAAATTCTAAAAATTTCAAAAATTCCTAAAAAATTTTAGAAAATCATAAATATTCCCAATTTTTCATTTTCTTCAGCTACACAGTAACCCAATTTTGTCAAATTAGCCCACTTTCAACCCAAAATCCCAACTCTTCTCACTTAGCCCAAATGGACCCAATGTCAAACCAAATCAACCCAATTGACCCCAATTTTGATCAAATTCAATTCTAAAATTCAATTCAACATACCTAATACCAATTTAAATCAAAGCCAAGCCTAATTTGGTTCCCATTTGAATTCAATTTCAACTTAAACCCAAAACCCCAAATTTTACCTAAATGACCCAATTCACCCTAAAATGACCCAAACCCACTCAATTTTTCCCAAACCAAATCCCAAACTCTTCCTAACACATTCCTATACCAAATAAAACATTCATTTCACCAAAATTTTGTTTGAAATCCCATACAAAATCACTTGAAAACAAAATCCCCAAATCTACCCTATGGTTGTCACGTGGCCTAAACCCTCCAAATTGAATCCTCTAAACCCAAAATTTCCACCCAATTTCTTTCCTAAACCTTTCTTAACGATCACCTACATCATTTTGAACCATTAATTGAACTCTAACCAAGCTCTAGCCAAACCTAAATCCAACCTAATCCATGGTGACCCAAATTAACCAAATCACCAAAACCCATCAAATCCACTTCCCAAATCAATTCAAATTCACTCCAAACCTTTTCCATAAACTTTGTGACAATCATTTAAAACATTTTAATCAATCAATTTGGTCTAAATCAAACCAAAACTCAAGCTAGCCCAACTTAAACCCAAACCAACCCATGTGAACACTTGATCCAAATTAAACTCAAACAAGCCAAATTTGATCAAGCCAACTCCATGGCAGCAACCCTAGACCTCCTAGTGTGGGTTTGACCTGAACCAACCCAAGTCTCATCACCCATGACCAATGGTCCACCACGTGGGACCAATGGGTTTAGCCACTTGGCTAAGGTTAAGTCCCACCCTTTAACTCACCTTAAGCAAGCTCCCTGCCAAATTTAATTGGACTAAACTCCTCCTCCACCCCTCCTCCACACTTCCTCAGGCCTGTAAGTCCTTTCCAGCCGCCCCAGCCGCCGGAACAGGCACGCCCGAATGCCCACCATGGGCTTAAAATTCAAAATTAGAGCTTGGCAGTGAGCAATTCCGTCACCAGCCAACTGGCCTGCTCAGCCTTAATTTAAGCAGCCCAGGCCACTCATTGTTTGGCCCTGAGTTGCCCTCTCTGGCCATGGCTATAAAATGGCCCATCTCAACCAAGAAAGAAGTGCTGAAATTTTCCTCACAAAACTCCCTCAAATTGCTCCCAGACCTCTTCCTAGCCGAGAGAGGAAGATCCTCACTGTCCTCCTACTCTGAATCCCACCAGCCGAGCCTAATTTCTCAGCTGAAATTCAGGCCAGAAAAAAGAAATCACCAGAAACTCCACCGAATTCAAATTAACTGCACCCACACCATCCCCACACCAAGAGAAGAAGTTCCCCAGTGAAAGCCCACTCACCAGGCCACCCATTTATTTTATCGGCCAGAGCTCCAAATTGGGTTTCGACAAACGTGGGCCTAGAAAATTCACCATAACCAGGGGCTAAGTTCGTAGGCTTCTGGAATTCCAACGAACGTGTCGAGCATCTTTGATCGAGGCCTCACCTCTCAGAGTAAAGGTATTGAAACTTTCTTCCTCCCAAGATTCCAACGATTCTCCATTTTATTTGGCTTGATTTCAATGCATGTTAGTCATATAGATGTGTTCATCTAGTCTATATGAACATGTAGAAACAAATTGCACTCAATTTGGTTGAGTATAGCTCGAGATTTTAAGGTTTTAGTGTGGACGACTCTCGGGTTGAACCAGATGAGGATGATGACCAGCCACCGTTGGATGATGCGAGTACTGAATGGATGGTGGCGATCTAGCCAGACAAAGTCGCGGAACAAAAAGAGCGGACCGACTTAGATGGCTGCGCCGAATGGGGAGATGATGGGTGTGACTTTGGAGCCGTCTAGGTTGTGGTGGCGTCGCGTCAGATAAGTAGGATATTAGGCTATTTTTTGATTTATTTAAATTCCAAAAACTTTGAAAATGCATATCTTTGCATAGAAAAATCCAAAAATTAAAAGAAAAATACCCTCTTGCTCAGTGAACAGAGGAGAATAATGTAGAAAAAGAATTGAGTTATTTTAATGAGTTTTTTATTTTTAATTAATTAAACACTGTTCTGAGTATTTTAATTCTCCATTAGCATGCATAATTCACCATGGCATGAGACCATAGGACTTCTGTAGCCTCTGGTCTTGGGAATATTCCTTGAATATTCTAAGGCCAAACGCTATGTCTATGGGAAATTATCTATTTTCTATGTTCAGAGCCATTTTATTGAAAATTAATTATGAAAATTATCATGTTGATTATAAAAATCTATTAAAATTAGGGGAAAAATCTCTTGACCAGAGGACCCTAGAAAAATTATGGCTTGATTCAATTCATCAAAATTGAAATTAAATTAATTTGGAACAATCACCCATCAAAATGACATGAAATCAATTCTCCACAGTCATTTAGGATTAGGAGAACCCCACATAAAAATTTCAAGTTAATTAAAAATGATTTAACCCACTAAATAAATAATTCAAGTTACATGGTTATATTTGAAATTAATAAATTCATAAAACCCAAAATATAACTCAAAAATTTACCAAATCAATTTTGAAGCCTCTTTGGGATTAGAGGAGTCTAAGAAAATTAAAATTAGAATTTTTCAAAATTTTCCATTTTTAACCTATTTTTGGGTATTTTAATAATTACAAAATTATAAAAATCTTAAAAATATTAAAATTCATAAAAATATCATATTTGATCCCCTAATCACTTAGGAACCAACCAAATATTTTTCCTAAGTCTCTGATCCACTTAAAAAAATACCAATTTTTATGTCTTTTTTATGATTTAATTCATAAGGATATTATGCTTTAATGAAATGTATTTTCTTGTTTTTGGATGTAGATGATTAAAAAGAGCCCAAGAACAAAAAAAAGAGCAAAAAGGCGCAAAAATAGAGCTTATGGAGCAATTTTTGGAACTATTGCCCTGGCGCCTAGGTGCCAGAGTCCGGCGCCTAAATGCTAGTTCGATACAGACGCTGTTAAGTTTTTTTGATGGCTTTGGGCAGTTCTTTTAACGGTGTTAAGCGGTTATTGGAGCTTCTAGAGGACTGGAAGTTACTCCTAATATATAGGACATGTGATACAATGTATTTGGACAAAAGGAAACGGTCTGGATCGCGAAGAGGTGCGACCCAAAGTGAAGAGGTGCGAACGACCTGGTCATGGAGTCCGGCGCCTAGGGGCCAGATCCCGGCGCCTAGGCGTGACGGTTACCTTATAGAAGATACATTGAACTTGAACAAATTTTGAAGAGGTGCCTTAAGCAACCCCTGGTCAAATTCAGAGCACTATAAATAGGAGCCCATTCTACAGAGAAAATCGCACCAAAACCCCCCTCTTAGTACACATACCCATTTTAGCCTAATCTAGTTTAATTTAGTCTCTTCCAAACTTAGGGTGCCGCTTTATTTTGTATATAGTGAGTTTATTTTGAGTGTTTATTGTGTGTAATTGCTGTTGGAGTCTTTCATCATTGCGTTGGAGTCAGTAGAAGTCAGCAGAGCTCTTGAAGGCACACTTCAGATAAGTATTTGTACTTTTGTTCAAAGTTTTATAAATATGTTTTGTTGTGTTATTTTAATGAGTTCTGAGTAGTTAGTTATCTTTCTCCTTTCAACTATGAAAAGATTATAAATTAATTAAATTTTGTAGGATAATTAAATATAAAATATGTTAAAATATTGTGATGATATTAATACCTGATCTTAGTTTACTTTTTAAATTGGCCATTTAATATGTTAAAACCTGTTGAAGAATTTTGAGACCTATCCGGAGATAAATTCTTAACTAGTAGAAATCACATGAATCCTTAAGGTAATCGAAGGCTTTAAGCGGATTATTTAAAGTGAAGTGCAAATAAATAGGAAGAAATTATTTATTGGGCATAGAATTAATTAGTTTTTAGAGTAACAGACTAAATTCTAATAATTTGGTTTATAGAAAGGTAAAGGGTCACTGGTAGGCCGACCATAGCCACCCATGGACATCTAGTAGTGTGAGCCTAGATTAACCCATTCTACTAATAACACATTTTGAGCCTAACTATAGATTAGTTAATTTTCTTTGCACCTGGACCAAAGGGTAAAGAATAGGAATGCTTCTATTTGGCACAATACTATAATCTTAATTCCCTACAAAAGTTAATTAATCTATAATTCTTAGATTAGTTGAAAAAGGAGAAAGTCGTTTTTATAATTGCATTAAATTTCTGCTTACTTTACTTTCTTGCTTATTGCTTACTTTCTTTTAGTAAAAGTTATTAGTTAATTAAATTTGAATATATATACATATATATAAAATAAATAAATAAATAAATAAAAATAAAATGAGTATATATAATTGACATAAGAAAATTTCAAAATATAACTTATATATTTTACTTTTTATTTCACTATCCCCAGGGGACCGATAACCAGGACTCCACTAGAGCCTTGTATTACTTGAACGATACATATACTTGCGTTTAAAATTATGACTTTTACAATAATTAAATCAAAATATAAAATTATAAAAGTAAACCTCACACATCAAGTTTTTGAAGCCATTTGTAGGAATTAAATCTTCTAAAAAGTGGTATCAAAATCTTTTATTTTAAAGCTTAATTAAAGTCGCATCGCATCAAGTTTTTAGCGCCGTTGCCGGGGATAAGATAAAGTAAAAAGTAAAAGTAAAAATATAAAAAAAATGAAAATAACAAAAATAACAAAAACATAAAAACAAAACAAAATTATTATCTTTAAATTTTTATGCGTAGTTCTGGATCTGAAGGATTACTACCTTTTGATCCTGAATTAGAAAGAACAATTAAAAGAATTACAAAAGAAAACAAATTTCAAAACATAACAAAATGGCTAACTTACATAACAATAATCAAAATCCAATCAAAATTAATGAACAAAATATTTATAAACCATTAAGGGAATATGCAAACCCTACATCTAATGAACTTCATGTTAGTATTCAAATTCCAGTTGTAGATGCTAATTCTTTTGAGCTTAAACCTTCTATTATTCAAATGGTTCAAAACAATCAATTTGGAGGAACACCTAATAAGGATCCAATTTTACACCTTGCTAGTTTTTTAGAACTTTGTGCTAACTTTAAATATAATAATGTTTCTGGTGATGCAATTAGGCTTAGACTCTTTCCTATTTCCTTAAAAGATAAAGCAAAGATGTGGCTTAATTTATTAGCAACTTGTTCTATTAAAATATGGGCAGATATAGCACGAAAATTCCTTGCTAAATATTTTCCTCCTTCTCAAACTGCTAAATTGAGAAATGATATTACTTCATTTATGCAATTTGATGGAGAAACAATTTTGGAAGCTTGGGAAAGATTTAAAAAACTATTATGAAAATGTCCTCATCATGCTTTACCAAATTAGTTAATTATTCAAACATTTTATAATGGACTTATTGGATCACTTAGATCAATTATTGATGCTGTTGCTGGTGGTTCTTTAATGGCTAAGACATTTGAAGAAGCATACACCTTAATTGAAGAAATGACTAACAACAGTTTTCAATGGCCTTCTGAAAGGGTTAATCCTAAAAGAATGGCCAGTATTCATGATAATGAAGCCTTTTCTATTTTAGCTTCACAAGTGGCTGTGATATCTAAGAAATTAGATAATTTTGCTATTAATATATTGCATGTGAATAACGAAAATGCTGCAAATTCTGATGATTCTCAAATAATGGAAACTTTGCAAGCTATTGCTAGTAAAACTAATAATCCTTATTTTAATTATTATAATCTTGGTTGGAAAAATCATCCTAATTTTAATTGGAGTAATGGAAATCAAACCAATCCAAATTGGAACAATCAAGAAAATTCAAACTATAGACCAACTTATCCTCTTGGTTATAACAATCAGCAGAAAAAGTTGTCTGTAGAAGAATTGATCTTGCAACTTAGCAATCAGTTACAAAGTCAAAACACTGCTATTCATAATATTGAGAATCAGATGGGTCAAATTGCTAATTTCATTAATTACAGACCTCAAGGAACACTGCCTAGCAATGTCGAAATTAATCCTAAAGGATCTGGAAAAGAACATGAACAAGAAAAAGCTGTACAACTTAGAAGTGGAAAGGAATTAATAGAGAAAACATGGAATGAGATTGAAAAAGAGAAAGAAGTTGAAGAGATTGAAAAACTTAAAGAAACCCTTTCTCTAAGTAAATATCATATTATTGTACCTACTGAAGTAGAAGTTGAAAGACCACCACCACCTTTTCCTCAAAGACTTAAGCAACAGAAGCTTGACCATCAATTTTCTAAGTTCTTTGAAATTTTTAAGAAACTTACCATCAACATTCCTTTTACTGAAGCTTTGGAGCAAATCCCAAGCTATGCAAAATTTATGTAGGATATTTTAATTAAGAAGAGAAAATTTGAAGCTTATGAAACTGTTGCATTAAGTGAAGAATGTAGTGCAATAATTCACAAAAATTACCTCAGAAACTTAAAGATCCTGGAAGTTTCACTATACCATGTGCTATTTGAGAAAAAATCTGTGGAAAAGCCTTATGTGATTTTGGAGCTAGTATTAATCTCATGCCATTTTCAAACTTTTAAAGGTTAAATTTAGGAGTGATCTCTCCTACCACTGTAACTCTTCAGTTAGCTAATCGATCGATCACTTATCCTAAAGGATTTATAGAGGATGTGCTTGTTAAGGTAGATAAATTTATCTTCCCTGCAGATTTCATTGTTCTAGATATGGAAGAAGATAAAGAAATACCTATCATTTTAGGAAGACCTTTTCTAGCTACCGGTCGACCAATGATTGATGTGTAAAAAGGAGAATTAACAATGAGAGTTAATGATCAAGAGATAACATTCAAAGTTCTGAAATCAATGAGGTATCCTGAAAAAAAATGCTATCAGATGGATATTTTTTATTATATGATTGAAAAGCATTACTAAGAAAGATGTAAGGTCATTTTTGATAATAAAAATAAAGATTTTATGTTATATGATTAGTTATTAAATGAAGAGAATTCATCTGAAGAAGCTCATTATATTCATGAAAATTGGAAAATTGTAGACACAACTACAAATTAGATATTATTACCCTCAATTGAAAAAGCCCCTCAACTGGAACTAAAAATGTTACCTACGCATTTAAAGTATGCATTTCTTGGAGATTCATTAACTTTACCTGTAATTATATCTTTAGAACTAAGCAAAGATCAAGAAGAAAATCTAATTAGAGTTTTGAGGAATTATAAGAAAGCTTTTGGTTGGACTGTTGCAGATATAAAAGGAATAAGCCCTTCAATCTGTATGCATAGGATTTTAATGCAAGAAAATTGTAAACCCACTACTGAACCTCAAACAAGATTAAATCCAATTATGAAAGAGGTTGTTAAGAAAGAAATTTTGAAATGGTTAGATGCTGGAATTATTTATCATATTTTGGATAGCTAATGGGTAAGTCTTATTGATTGTGTTCCAAAGAAAGGAGGTGTAATTGTCATTGTTAATGAAAAAAATGAATTAATCCCAACAAGACAAGTTACTGGATGGCAAATTTGCATTGATTATCAAAAATTAAATAACGCAACTAGAAAGGATCATTTTCCTTTACCTTTCTTGGATCAAATGTTGGATAAACTTGTTGGACATTCATATTTCTATTTTTTGGATGGATATACTAGTTATCATCAATTACCTGTTGCTCCTGAGGATCAAGAAAAGACAACATTTACTAGTCCTTATGAAACATTTGCCTTTAGAAGAATGTGTTTCGGTTTATGCAGTACACCTGCGACTTTTTAAAGATGTATGATGTCAATATTTTGTGATTTGATTGATAAAGGAATTGAAGTATTCATGGACAATTTTTCAATTTTTGGAACTTCTTTTGAATCTTGCTTGGAAAATATAGCGAAAATTTTGAAGAGATTTGAAGAAAAAAATTAGTTCTAAACTGGGAAAAATGTCAATTTATGGTTACAGAAGGCATTGTACTTGGACATAATGTTTCACAAATAGGGATGAAAGTTGATCAAGCAAAAGTGAAAATTATTGCCGAATTGCAACTTCTTAGTACCGTTACTAATGTGAGAAGTTTTCTGGGTCATGCTGGATTTTATAGGAGATATATAAAGGATTTTTCTAAAATTGCTAAACCTCTTTGCCATTTATTAAAAAAAGAAGCTAAATTTGAATTCAATGAAGATTGTCTAAATGCGTTCAATATTCTGAAAGAAATGTTAATCACTGCACCTGTCATTGTTGCACCTGATTGGAATAAGCCTTTTGAATGAATGTGTGATGCAAGTGATTATGTAATCAGAGTTGTATTAAGACAAAAATATGAGAAGATTTTTAAAGTTATCTACTATGCTAGCAAAACTCTTAATGAAACTTAAATAAAAAGAGCTGTTAGCAATAGTATATGCCTTTGATAAATTTAGACCATATCTTCTTGGAACAAACTGTATCATACACACTGATCATTCTATTATTAAGTATTTAATATCTAAAAAGGATATTAAACCTAGATTGATCCGATGGGTTTTACTTTTGCAAGAATTTGATTTTGAAATAGTAAACAGAAGAGGGACTGACAACCAAATTGTTGATCATTTATTAAGAATCAAAAATAATAATGAGAAGATTTATGAAGAAATTATAAATGAAAAATTCCCGGATGAGCAATTATATGTCATTCAAGGATTACAAATATCGTGGTATGCATATATAGTTAACTACTTGGTTAGCAATATTTTACCATATGGGATGAATAATAAATATATTAAGAAATTCAAGAATGATTGTAAATCATATATTTGGGAAGATCCTCATTTATTTAAAATAGGAAGAGATTCCATGATTCGAAGATGTGCACCTTATGAAGAAACTTTTGCTATAATTCAAAAATGTCACGATTCTGAATTTGGAGGACACTTTGGAGTGGATAAAGCTGCATTTAAATTTTTAAATTCTAGATTTTATTGGCTTACTTTATTTTAAGATGTTGGACATTATGTAAAAACTTGTGATCGATGTCAAAGAATGGGAAATATATCCAGAAAAGATGAAATGCCTCTAAATTTTGTACTATAAATCAAAATTTTCAATGTATGGGTTTTAGACTTTATGGGACCTTTCGTACCATCATCTGGAAAGATTTATATTTTATTAGCAGTTGATTATGTTTCAAAGTGGATCGAAGCTGTAGCTTTACCGAACTGTGATTCCAAAAGTGTTTCAAAATTTTTAAAGAAAATGATTTTTACAAGATTTGGAATGCCTAGGATAATTATCACAGATGGGGGAAGTCATTTCAGAAATATTAGAATTCAATCATTGCTGGAAAAATTCAGAATTAAGCATAGAATTGCAACTACTTATCATCCTCAAACAAGTGGAATGACTGAAGTATCAAAGAGAGAAATTAAAAGAATATTGGAAAAGATTGTTAATCCTAAAAGAACTGACTGGGTTAATAGACTTGATTCTACATTATGAGCTTATAGAACAGCTTATAAGACACCTATCAGAATGTCACTTTATCGGTTAATTTATGGTAAACATTGTCACTTACCTGTTGAACTGAAGCATAAAGCTTATTGGGCGATAAAGGAGTTCAATTATAATTTGCATACTGCAGGAGAAAAACGATTATTACAATTGAATGGAATGGAAGATATAAGAAATGAGTCTTATGAAAATGCAAGAATTTATAAGGGAAGAATGAAGAAATTACATGAAAAAATGATTTCAAGGAAAATATTCAAGCCTGGAAAAGAAGTATTATTATTTAATGCTCGTTTAAAACTTTTCCCTTGAAAATTAAAATCTAAATGGATTGGACCATTTATAATTGAGAAAGTATACCCTTATGGAGCTGTGGATATTAAAGATCCCAAAACTGGAAAAGTATTTAAAGTTAAAGGATTAAGACTGAAGTCTTATATGGGAAAAATGAAATTAAACTACAAAGAGGCTTTTGAACTGAGTCTACCCGATTAATTCATTTAATTAGGTCGGGCTGACGATATTAAACCAAGCTCTTTGTGGGAGGCAACCCATATTTATTAGTTTGAGTTTAATTATCGCTGTAAGGTTATGCCTTGGTTTTGATTAAATTTGAATCTAACTTCTGGAAAAAGAAAGCTAAACAAGTCTGTATTGGCTTAAGCTAAAAAATTTCTTGAAGCATATAGAAATTGGACTTGGACCACTCCATGACATATGTGAGTAAAAAGGAGATCAAGTTAACCTTCGTTTGTGATTGTTTGTGATTTGAATTTTTCGTAATTGTGTTTGTGTGTTGATCATATTCATTTATTAGACCTATTTTTACAACTAAAACTTTGCAAAATTTGACGATAGGCGAATCGGAGTCGATCAAGGTTCCGGCGCCTAGGTGCCAAAGGTTGGCGCCTAAGCGCTAGAATAACTGGCATATCAATGAATCCAGTGCCTAGGCGCCAGATTCTGGCGCCTAAGCATCGCGGTTACAGATCGTGGAAAAATTGAATTTCTTCAGTTTTTCACACGAAATCTCTTTATTTATAGCCTATTTTTCATCCCCAATCCCATAGACACACTAATTTCGACCAGAGCAATTCATTTTGGAGGAGTTAGGAAGGATTTGGAGGCCATGGATAGAGGAAATCATGGAAAAGAGGTAAGAGATAAATATCCTAAAGATCCTCAGCCTTATTTTAATGGTTTTATTGCTGTTACTTTAGAGAAAATGTTTAGTCAAATGGATAAGATTGAAGCGGAACTTCAAAGTATTGGTAATCGTCTCTATGAGATGTACCACCAATATGAACACTTGGAATGGAAAACCAAACTTCAATCTGATCACATGGTACGTCTATCAAGATGCTCAAGTAGAAATGTACGCGAAGAATAAATTGATTAATGAAAAGACGGCTTTGAATTTTCCAAGAGCGTTGGTGTTCTATCCCTTCGGTCCTAGCGAACTTCGTTGTGAAAGAGATGGAAATGGAAGATCGGTGTTAAATAGATTCTTTGTGTGTTTTAGGTGTGATTGAGTCTTGTTTTAGTGTGTTGAATATCTAATGTGTGTATTTTCTTAAATTGTTCAATGTGTGTTGTTGGATTTGAATGTTTGCTTTTAATATGTTGTTGATTGTGTTATTTATAAAACGATGAACCTTGATACAAGTCTTGTACTGAAGATTGTTGAATTTGGAATGGATATTAGGATTTTGATTGAAGAAGTTAGATACATTTATGTGGATATATGCTTTTATTTTAAATTGATTATGAAAATATTTGGAGGTTAAAAAATGGATTAATACTCTAATAAGAGTAATTAGGAGTCGAATTTGATAAGATTTGGTGGAAAATATTTAATTTAAATCCAATTTTTTGGAAAGGCGAGTCTGGCGCCTAGGCGCTGGTTTGGCCTGAACCCGAAAGCTCATCTTCATAAACCCCCCCACGCCATTTTTGACGCCTAAGCTTCATTCTCCACAGTATTTTCATGAAAATACAACCTAGAGATCCCATTTAGAGTCAGATTTGCAAGTTATCGGGCTTGAAATCACCCGATTTCTTCATCTCGATGTTAGATCTACATTCTAAACTCATTATTTTTTATTTTCACCAAGGATTTTGCTCTCATCTAGAAAAACTGAAATTTTGAGAAAAATTTTCATTTTTTATGGTTAAATTCATTGGTGTTTAAGCTATTTCAAGTTTGAAAATCTTAAATTAGTTTATTTTCCTAGATTCACTGAATTTATTTCACGTTTTTCTTTCTTGTTTAGATGGCACCCAAATCTAAGTGAGGAAAGGAATGAGAAAACTTTGATCGTAGCAAGTTCGTCACTGCTACTGCACACTTCCGAAATAATGATTTTGCTACGACTCAGAAGTTTATCTCAGAGCTAAGTTTCTATAATCCTGGAGGAAGAATTGAGGAGACCATCGTTGCACTCAACTAGCAACGATTTTGTTATTTCACTGCTGTTGCCATTATCCGGGTGGTTAGAGAGTTTTTTACTAATTTCGTAGATGCGGAGGAATACAAAATTTTCATTCGAGGAGTTGGAGTAGGATTCACTCCTGAACGTATCAACATTTTCTATGGCCTGCTGGAAAACATTGAGTGTTATTACTCAGGTTTATCTCCATCTAAGGAAGATTTAGACATGATCATTGCCTACCTGGCTGATAGTACTGAAGCCTGAAAGATTCGGAATGGAAAAAGGGTAAATTTTTTATCTTCTAAGCTCAATGGTGTTTACAAGGCATGGCACTACTTTATTTCTGCTCGTCTCCTTCCATCCAATCATCTAAGTGAAGTTACCATAGATAGAGCTATTCTAAACTACTGCATTCAAGAGAAGAAGTCTATTGACGTAGGGAGCATTATTTATGATTCTGTAGAGGATACTGCTCATTCTAGCACATCTATTGGACTTGGTTTTCCATCACTGATCTATTCTCTTTGTCAAAGTGCTTGAGTAGTTGTTGAGCTTTCTGAAGAAAAGCTTAAGTCGACGAAGCTTATAGGAAGAGAGAGTGTCAGCATTTATGACCGACTGCGAGGTAAGAGTTCTACTGCACCTGCTGGTTCATTACCTACTTCAAGTAGAGCTTCTACTTCTAGACCATTTACTTCTACTGAGCCATCATCTACTTTTTGGGAAACCATGCATGATCAGTTCATAGAGCAGCAGCATGAGTTATTCTTAACTCACTGCAGAGTAGATATCATAGACAAGAAGATTGATCATCTTTCTGAGTATACACAAAGAAAGAGTGATTATGATGCTGAATATTAAGAGTCTTTAGTGAGATTTCTGAAGGTAGATCATGATGTTCAGTTACCTACTTGTCCCAGATTTCACCCTATGTTGATCCTAAGGATATGGAGTTCTCTTTTGGTGATGATGATGATGAAGCTACAAACAGTGATTAGTAGCTTGATTTATCTCTAGAGATTGTTGATTCTATTTTTAGAGTATTATCCTGTTTGTTTTGTGATGTTATTTATTGATGTTATTTGTAAACTTTTTATGTTAAATTTGTTTTTAGATTATCTAATGTGTGTTTAAGAGTGGGATCTGAATAAATTTCTATAAAAGTTTAATTCTATTTCAGCCTACTGTTTAGTGTTCATGAAGAGTAAGTAAATTTGCATGTTCTAAAAGAAAATTTTTTAGAAATTAACTCCTGCTCTGCAAAACTTTTCTATATATGGTTAATCATTTCGGTTATATTCATTTGAAGCATGTGTAGAAGTAGAGTATAGTTTTTCCTTACTACATCATTGTTATACTTAGATTAATTCCTGTTTATTTCTTTCTCTCAAGCTTTAGAAAAAATTCATAATTCATATTTATACTAAAGCTGAAGTTTGGGGGAGGGAAAATATTTATCAAATTTAAATATTATTTGTCCTTAAACAACTAATATATTTTTTAAAATATATTAACATAACAAAGGAATGAAAAATATATTTAAGAATACCTAAATTTTTGAATTTATAAATAATTTAGTAAACTTAACTAAAATTTCAAAAATTTTAGTTGATTTTAAGAATAGAATTATTTAGCTTAAAGAATAATAAGATGAAAATTTTTCTATTTATAGTAAAGAGAATTGTATTTTTGAAATATTAAGGAATCAAAATTATTGCTTGAAAAAGGAAATATTGAAATAAGTTTTGAAAAATAATAAATTATTAATGTCATATTTATTAAGTAAGAATGTATAAGCTTTTGAAAATAAGTTTAAGGATAGTGAAGTTCAAAATCATTAATAGGCTATCCAAAAATAGTAATCCTCAGTTAAAAAAAAGGATTGAAAAACAATCTAGAAAAAAAAAAGTGAGGTGAAGCTTGAGGAAATGCCTAATCAAAAATTGGCTTCACTTGAATTATCTTATAGTAAGAAAACTGAATACATTTTTAACTTAATTTCTATGAAAATATTCATGAAAATCATTTTCTTGTAAATATTCTATGTGACCTTGATATGATACACTACAATTATTCTTGAAATAAATGAAAAATTGGAAGTCTTATGATTTGATAATTAAATGTTCTTTAATTCTTAAAATTAAACTTAATTAGTGAAATTTGGTTAATGATTTGCTAAAGTATTTATAAAACCAAAAACTGTAAGGAATCTTAAATATTTTAACTTCATTCCAAATGTTATTTATTTTAAGTAATTAAAAGGGTTACTTGAGGACAAGTAACGTTTAAATTTGGGGGAATTTGATCCACTTAAACAATACCCATTTTTATGCCTTATTTTTGATTTAATTCTTAAGGATATTATGCTTTAATGAAAGGTATGTTCATGTTTTTGGATGTAGATGATTAAAAGAGCCCAAGAAGAAAAAAAAGAGTAAAAAGGAGCAAAAATGGAGCTTATGGATAATTTTTGGAATTATTGGCCTAGCGCCTAGGCGCCAGAGTCCCGCGCCTAAGTGCCAGTTTGCTACAGACGCTGTTAAGTTTTTTTTTTTGATGACTTTGGGCAGTTATTTTGACAGTGTTAAGCAGTTATTGGAGCTTCTAGAAGACTGGAAGTTACTTCTAATATATAGGACAAGTGATACAATGTATTTGGACACAAAGAAACGGTATGGATCACGAAGAGGTGCGACCCGAAGTGAAGAGGTGCGAACGACCTGGTCACGGAGTCCGGCGCCTAGGCGCCAGATAAACGCGCCTAAGCGCAACGGTTACCTTCTAGAAGATACATTGAATTTGGATGAATTTTGAAGAGGTGCCTTAAGCAACCCCTGGTCAAATTCTGAGCTCTATAAATAGGAGCCCATTGTACAGAGAAAATCGCACCAAAACCCCCCCCTTTAGTACACTTACCCATTTTATCCTAATCTAGTTTAATTTAGTCTCTTCTATACTTAGGGTGCCACTTTATTTTGTATCTATTGAGTTTATTTTGAGTGTTTATTGTGTGTAATTGTTGTTGGAGTCTTTCATCATTGCGTTGGAGTTAGTAGAAGTCAGCGGAGCTCTTGAAGGAATACTTCAGATAAGTCTTTGTACTTTGGTACAAAGTTTTATAAATATGTTTTGTTGTGTTGTTTTAATGAGTTCTGAGTAGATAGTTATCGTTTTTCTTTCAACTATCAAAAGATTATAAATTAATAAAATTTCGTAGGAGAATTAAATATAAAATATTTTAAAATATTGTGATGATATTAATACTTGATCTTAGTTTACATTTTAAATTGGCCATTTAATTTGCTAAAACCAGTTGAAGAATTTTGGGACCTATCCGAAGATAAATTCTTAACTAGTAGATATCGCATGAATCCTTAAGGTAATCGAAGGCTTTATGCGGATTATTTAAGGTGAAGTGAAAATAAATAGGAAGATATTATTTATTGGGCGTACAATTAATTAGTTTTTAGAGTTACATACTAAATTCTAATAATTTGGTTTATAGGAAGGTAACGGGTCACTGGTTGGGCCGACCAAAACCACCCTTGGACATCTAGTAGTGTGTGCCTAGATTAACCCATTCTACTAATAACACTTCCTGAGCCGAACTATAGATTCGTCAATGTTCTTTGCACCTGGACCAATGGGTAAAAAATTGGAATGCTTCTCTTTGGCACAATACTATAATCTTAAATCCCTACAAAAGATAATTAATCTATAATTCTTGGATTTGTTGAGAAAGGAGAGTCGTTTTTATAATTGCATTAAATTACTGCTTACTTTACTTTCATGGTTATTGCTTACTTTCTTTTATTAAAAGTTATTATTTAATTAAATTTGAATATATATATATATATATATATATATATATAAAATAAAAAATAAAAAATAAAAATAAAAATAAAAAGAGTATATATAATTTGCATAAGAAAATTTCAAAATATAACTTATAGAAAATTTCAAAATATAATTTGCATAAGAGAGAGGGAGTGAAGAGAGAGGGAGAGAGAACAAGTGGGAGAAAGGGAGATATATATATATATATATATATATATATATATATATATATATATATATATATATATGTATAAACCGAAAAGGGCAAAAGAGTGAGAAAAAGGAGAGAGATTGTAACAGAGAGGGTCATATACATAAGAGAAGGAGCTAGAGGTAGAATGAAATAGACATTGAAATAGGATAGATACATAGAAAGTAAGTGGATGCAAGAGAGAACGTGAGAGAAATAGAAAAAGAATGGGAGGGAAAGAGAGGGAAATAGAGAAAGAGTAGAAAAGAAATGAGAGAAAGAGAGAGAGAACAAGGAATTGAGAGAAAGAAAACAGAGAGGAAGAGAGAGTGAGAGTGTTGAGGATAAAGAGAAAAAAGGAGAAAGTGGTGGAGAGATTAAAAGAGAGAAACTCTCTTACTCTCTTGTTTTTTCTCTCTCACCCTTTAACTCTCTTGCTCTTAGAATCTCTTCTTTTTTTCCTATCATTCTCTTCTCTTACTCCTTTTCTCTCTCTCGCTCTAACTATCGCTCTTTTTTTCTCTTGTTCTTCTCCCTTCCTCACTCATTTTGCTCTCCTCTCTCTCTCTCTCTCTCACGCACGTGCACAATGCTCTCTTTTTTTCTCTCTAGCCCACACTTATTTCTCTCACTATTATTCTCTCACAATTTATCCTTCTCTCCACCTCTATCTCACTCTCATTTACTATCCCTCCCTCCCTCCCTCTCTCTCTCACTCTCAACCGCTTTCCCTCCTTCCCTCACTCTCTTATGTTTTCACTCTCGCTCTCTTTCTGTAAGTCTTGTGTTCCCTCTCATTCTCTCTTCAGTCTCTCTCGCTCACTGCCCCTCTCTCCTTCCATTTAGAATCCATTCATCCGTTCATCTCACTTTCGTTACGATTCTCATATTATCTGCCTTAACTTCTCCTCTCTATTTCTCTCTAACACTCACTACTTGTCTCCTCATCTCTCTCTCAGACAAAAGAGTAAGAATGTAAGGTTGAAAGGGCAAGAGAGTGAGAGAGGAGAGAGGGCTAAACAGAGCGGGAGGTGTGAAAGAGTGCATAAGAGAACCTAAGAGATAGAGATAGAGGATAGGATGGAAAGAGGGGGGAATAGAGAAACAGAGTGAGATAGAAAAGAAATGAGAGAGGAGAGAACAATGAAGTGAGATAAAGATAGATAAGGAGGAAGAAAATGTGAGATAGTGGTGGATAAAAAGCAGAATGGAGAAAGTGCTCAAGAGAGTGAAAGAGAGAAAGAGGGATATAGACGGGAAAAGAGATAGCTAGATAGATAGAGTGTGAGGAAGTGAGTGAGTGAGGGAGAGAGAGAGAGACATAGCCAGAGAGAGAGGGAGATAGTGAAAGATATAGAGAGAGAATATATAAAGAGAAGAGAAAGGGAGAAATAGAGGGTGGGAGAGAAAGAGTGTGAGATAAAGAGAAAATATATGAAATAGATAGAGAGGGGGAGTGAGAGAAAAGGAAGGAGAGGGAGGGAAAGAGAGAGAGGGAGAGAGAACAATGGGAGAAAGGGAGATATATAAATGTATAAATTGAAAAGGGCAAGAGAGTGAGAGAAAGGAGAGAGAGTGTAACAGAGAGGGATATATATATAAGTGAAGGATCTGAAGATAGAACAAGATAGATATAAAAAAGGCTGGATAAGTAGAGAGTAAGTAGATGCATAAGAGAACATGAGATAGATAGATAAAGGATGGGAAGGAAAGAGAGGGAAATAGAGAAAGAGAGTGAGATAGAAAAGACACGAGAGAAGGAGAGAGAGAACAGGGAAGTGAGAGAAAGAGAGAAAGAGAGAGAGAGAGTGAGAGTGTTGGGGATAAAGAGAAAAAAGGAGAAAGTGTTGGAGAGATTGAAAGAGAGAAAGAGAGGTATAGACGGGAAAACTCTCTTGTTCTCTCTTACTCTCTTGTATTTTTCTCTCACCCTGTAACTCTCTTGCTCCTTTTCTCTCTTCTTCATCTCTTATCATTCTCTTCTCTTGGTCAATCTCTTGCTTCTTTTCTCTCTCGTTCTCACTATCGCTCTTTTTTCTCTTGTTCTTCTCCCTCCTTCACTCACTTGTGCTCTCCTCTCTCTCTCTTTCACGCACTCACATGATGCTCTTCTTTTTTATCTCACCCACACTTATTTCTCTAACTATTATTCTCTCATAATTTATCCTTCTCTCCACCTCTATTTCGCACTCATTTACCATCCCTCTCTCTCTCTCGCACTCTCACAATCTCCCTCCTCTCTCAACTGCTTTTCCTCCTTCCATCAATATCTTATGTTTTCATTCTCGCTCTCTTTCTCTAAGTCTTGTCTTCCCTCTCATTCTCTCTTTAGTCTCTCTCACTCACTGCCCCTCTCTCCTTCGTCTTGAATCCATCAATCCCTCCAGATCAATTTTATCATCACCATTCTCTTATTATATGCCTTAACTTCTCCTCTCTATGTCTCTCTAGCACTCACTACTTGTATCCTCATCTCTCTCTCTCTCTAAGACAAAAGAGAATAAATGTAAGATTGAAAGTGCAAGAGAGTGAGAAAGAGGAGAGAGAGTGTAATAGAGAGGGAGGTATGAAAAAGTGTAACAGAGAGGGATGTATGTACAATGGATGGAGGTGGAGATAAAAGAGATAGAGATAGAAAGAGGTAGAGAGTTAAAAGATGCATAAGAGAACGTGAGAGACAGAAATAGAGGATAGGAGGGAAAGAGGGGGAATAGAGAAACAGAGTGAGATAGAAAAGACGTGAGAGGTGAGAGAACAATGAAGTGAGATAAAGAGAGATAAAGAGGAAGAAAGTGAGAGATAGTGGGGGATAAAAAGAAAAAAAGGAGAAAGTGCTCGAGAGAGTGAAAGAGAGAAAGAGGGGTATAGTTGGTAAAATAGATAGCTAGATTGATAGAGTGTGAGAAAGTGAGTGAGTGAGGGAGAGAGAGACATAGTGAGAGAGAGGGAGCTAGTGAAAGAGACTGAGAGAGAAGATATAGAGAGAAATAGAGGGTGGGAGAGAAAGAGTGCAAGATAAAAAGAAAATATATAAAATAGATAAAGAGGGGGAGTGAGAGAGAAGGAAGGAGAGGGAGGGAAAGAGAGAGATGGAGAGAGAACAATGGGAGAAAGGGAGATATATATATGTATAAAGTGAAAAGGGCAAGAGAGTTAGAGAAAGGAGAGTGAGTGTAACAGAGAGGGATATATATAAGAGGAGCTGGAGATATAACGAGATAGAGATAGAAAAGGAGGAATAGGTAGAGAGTAAGTAGATGTAAGAGATAACGTGAGAGAGATAGATAAAGGATGGGAGTGAAAGATAGGAAATAAAAAAATAGAGTGAGATAGAAATAACATGAGAGAAGGAGAGAGAGAAAAAGGAAGTGAGAGAAAGAGAGGTAGAGAGGGAGAGAGAGTGAGAGTGAGAAGAGTGTGGGAAAGAGCCTAAAAGAAAGAGAAAGTAAGAGAGGTAGAGATGAGGAGGCAGACAAAAAATGTGTGAGAGAGAGGAAGGATAGATAAAATTAAAGTGAGGCAGATAGAAAGAGAGGCAAGGAGA
Source organism: Papilionanthe hookeriana x Papilionanthe teres (assembly GCA_022702705.1). Taxonomy (NCBI): domain Eukaryota; kingdom Viridiplantae; phylum Streptophyta; class Magnoliopsida; order Asparagales; family Orchidaceae; genus Papilionanthe; species Papilionanthe hookeriana x Papilionanthe teres. The sequence goes on along the minus strand of CM040427.1, from coordinate 92,386,385 downwards.
GAGAAGAGGAGCGAAAGAGTGTTGACCTCATTTTTGGTGAGGTCTGATCTCCCTCCTTAGTACTTAGGATCTAGCCATAGGTTTTCCCCTTTGACTATCCTTGAGGACTAGAAGTGGGACCCACCACTTAGAAATTCAAAACACTTCTTGACTCCCTTCAAACCCCACATGTTTGATTGTAAAGCCCCAGGCCACTTGGAGGGTTAAGACCATTATGTGGAGGTTTAAAGGATGAGTTTCCTATAGGACTCTTTGGCCTTAGGAGTACCCTGGATGGTCTGGTCTGGTGAGTTCTAGCTTGCACACACCACACTCTCACACTCATTTCAAATCTTAAAACCACTTTTACTCAATTTGACTCCCTGACTCATGTAGGTAACTCATATGGATAGACCTTAACCCCTAAGCCCCTGGCTAAGAGGGTTAGGAACAACATATTGAGTGCCTAAAATGAGTCCTCTCATGGCTCTTGTGAGCTTAATATGGCTTCATGGCTCAATCAAATGGTTTCATTTCACTCACACTTAATCAATCTCCATTTTCCCCAAATTTCAATTTTTGACCCCTGTGACCCTGAACCCATCAAATCTACCAAAGGCCCTTGAAATTGCCTAAAATTTGCAAAATTGACTAAATTACCCAAAATTCCTCAAAATCAATCCTAAATATTCTCCACCACTCAAATTGATCATCCATGGCCAAATGTACCAAAATTTCCAAAATACCCCCAATACCCTCTAAATACCCAAAATACCCTTTTAACCCAAAAAATTCAAAAATTCCAAAAATTCTCAGAAAATTCCAAAAAATCTCAATTATTCCCAATTTCTTTTTTTTCAACTACACCATTGGACAATTTTGTCAATTTAGCTCACTTTTACCAAAATCCCCAATTTGACCTTTTTTTAACCTAATTGGACCCAATGTCCAACCAAATCACTTCAATTGACCTCAATTTTGATCCAATTCAATTCTAAAATTCAATTAAATATCCCAATATCAATTTAAACCAAATCCAAACCCAATTTTATCAACATGTGGATCCAATTTCAATTTGAAGCTTAAAGCCCAATTTAGGCCCATGACCTAAACTTAGCCCAAACCAACCCAACTCAACTCCAATTAGCCCCAAATCTTTTCTAAAACCTTCCCAACATCCCCACAAATAAAAAACTAACCTGATTTGCCCAAAATTTGAACCCAAACTTCACCCAAGCTTAACTTAAGCCAAAATTCCCTAATTTGGCCTAAACCAATCATGAACCCAAATAGGCCCAAATCCCAAAATTAAAACCCAAACAAAATTGAAAACTCTTTGTTACACCTCCATAAACACTTTACAACATTAATTTTACATCAAAACCAACATTAGCCCAACCTTAGCACAAGTTAGCCCAATTTGACCCACTTTGACCCTATTATTAAGAGATCCAAATTAAACCCATTTCAACTCCAAATGACACAAAATCTTTTCTGAAATTCTCATGACACATCCCTAAACTAAATGCAACATTTATTTGGCCCAATTATTTACCAAATTTTCATCCAAGAGTCTATTTTGAAACCTAAAAGCCCACCTCTTTAAAACATTTTTTTTTAAAAAAAAAGCCCATCTTCAACAAATTTAAAAGGCCCAAAATTCACTCTAAAGCCCATATGACACTCTTGTTCATCCACTCAATTAAAACCATCCATAAGTTCCAATCAATCATCAAATTATTCTAAATCAAGCCTCATGACAATTTCTCCAAAATTCATCAAAAATCCCAAAATCCATTTCCACGTAAGTGAGCCAAGCCATGGCTAAGCCATGAAGCCATTCTTAAGCCACATGCAAGCCTTGGGGGCCAATTTACACTTCACCATGCCATTAATTGCAAAAGGAGGAGCCACTCTTAAACCCCCTTAAAATAGTTTAAACCCTTTTAATGCTTCACCTTAACACATGATTAATCAAAATATTCATGGATGGGGACTTCACCACCCTTTCCTAGCTGACTCACCTGACCCCCATAGTACCCAAAGCCCCTTGGTGGGTGCACCAAACCCAAATCCATGCATTTGGCCCTTTTGAACCCAAAATACACTCTTCCCCATTCCATTTTAAATCAAGATCTTTACACATGGCCAAGGCCGATTGCTTGCACCAAACTCAATCCCTGGACTCACTGAGTCAGATGGTGACTTGACCCTGGCCGGACCACCACCTGGGTCGCCGGAAAACACCAGGCCGAGAGCACCCATTTGATTCAAAAATTCAAAACTCACCTATTGAGTTGTCCCATGGCCAATGGTCATTATGGCTGTTCTTCTCCTCCCTCAGGCAGCTGACCCCAAGCCCTAACTCCCCCTAAGAAGCCCTCTAGCCATGCCTATTTAAACTCACTCCCTCACGGCCATGAGAAGGTGCTGAACCAAACCTTACCAAAACTCTGCCAAAATCACTCCACAAAGAGAAATGGCAGTGTTATCAATGAGGGGAGTTCCATCAGCAGAAATTATATTATGAATAGTATTTCATCTTCTCCTATATTTGATATGAGCATGAAAAAATTTTGTGTTCCTATCTCCATCAGTAAAAATATCCACAACTGCCATCTGTTTTAAAAGGAGTTCCTGAATAGTGGTGGTGGTGAGTAAATTCTCCTGGGCTTGAAGAAGAAGTCCATCCAGGGACTCATCATCCAAGCATCCTTTTCTAATTGGGCAACTTTCCTATTTGCAACATCCACAGGAGAGAAAACATCTCCAAACACTTCCCAGCTCCACTTTTTGAGGCCCTTGCTCACCTTCTGATGCAGTAGGCAAAGTCTAGTCCAATGATCAGAATGAGAGATCCCAGACCACAAAGAGGCCACCACAGCAAAGAAAGAGTCATTAGCTGACCAAAAATTGAGGTATCTGAAAGGGGAATACTTGCAGGTAGAGGGAGGAGAAGTAATGGTAATGAGTAAAGGTCTGTGATCAGAACCAACAATGGGAAGATGGGTCACAAAGGTGTGGAGAAAGTGGGACTGCCAGCTGCCATTCACCAGGAATCTGTCCAGTCTCTCCCACAGCCTACCTCTCCTCCAAGTAAAGTCTGGACTAGGAAAACCCAAATCAAAGAGACCAGCATGAGATATATTATTGCAGAAATCATTTATGATAGTGAGATTAGGTGGTCTCCCTCCCAACTTTTCAGCAGAGTTGGAGATACAATTGAAGTCTCCCCCAACTAACCAAGGAGAGTCCAGATCTTTTCCAATAGAGTGTAAAGAAGACCACAGCTCCAATCTGTCATTTTTAGAACAACCAGCATAGATGAAAGAAGCCACTCCTTGCATACCATGAAGAGAGATTGAAATGTGAAGGAGTTGCCTTTGGTCCAGCAGTACTAACCAATTGAGTTCATATCTACAGAAAAGCCAAATTTTATTACTGATGTTTGAATAGTGGGAAAAGCCATGGAATTTAAGGAGAATTTTCTCAGGTTTTTTGTAGACCATGGGTTCAAGGAGGACTATGCACCAGAATTTGTGCTTTCTATTAAGGTTAAGTAATCTTTGGAGGGATGAGGGGTGAGAAGCCCCTCAAATATTCCAAAAAAGGATGTTAATCATTGGAATTTTGTGCTGGGGGGTAAATAGATGATTGAGATTTTGATCTGGTTCTCCTTCTAGTATTCACCTGGGGTGCAGCTGTCAGGAGGGAATCCAGCTCTTCATTAGAGGGGGTAGGGTGGAGTCTGAGGAGTTCTTTTTTGTTTTTCCTTTTCTTTTTGGGAGTAATGACATGCCACTCTCCCTCGACCAATTTATTCTCACAAGCAGCAGGATCAGAGGAAGTAAGGGGGAGGTGGTAGCAACAAGAAAGACTTCCTCCCTCATCCTACCCAGAGGAGAGCAGTCAGATGGGATGGGGAAGATAGGGGGAAGAGGTTGAAACATCAAATTCTGATGGGTTGGTTGAGGGTGGGGTGGGAGGGGGGAAGAGGGGGGAGGAGTTGGACTATGAGAAGGTAAGACAGATAAAGGTGAACAGTCTGAAGGTGAAGGAAGAGGGTGAAATGAAGAGGAGGCTGGACAAAGGGTAGGTAATAGTTCAGCAGTACCAAGTAAGGTAGAGAGTTTTGAGGGGGGAATGGGGCAGTTTCCCATAAGAGGGTCAAGTTTGGGTAAGCTAGTAGAATGGAGATGAGGTGGAGATAGAGGAGGGGTAAAGTTTTTGTGGGAGTGGGATGGGGGGAAGAATTCACAATTGGTGGGACAAGCCCAAGCAAACCAGCAGAAAGTGAAGCAGGCTTGGGAGGCACCTCAGTGTGCTTTCTTGAAAGAGGGTGGAGTCTATAGCATTTATTAACTGTGTGTCCAAACATCCTACAATGATTGCAGTGATATGGTTGTTGCTCCATCATCACATCCTGCTAGTAGGCCTCCCCATCGGAACCTACCTAAAGCCTTTTAATTTCAGGGAGTGTAACATCTCTCTCTATTACAACTCTTGCAGCAGCAGGTCTAGCCTTATTCTTTGTGGGATTATCCATTCTCAAAGGAGTGCCAAGAGCTTTAGCAATGTTAAAAAGGGCATTTTGGTTAAAATTTCTGAAAGGGAGCTCGGGGATTTTAAACCAGATGGGAACTACTGGGGGCTCATTTTTGGGGTTGAACTCAGGAGTCCACTTGAATATTCTCATTTCGGAACCAGCAATGATAACAGCCTTCTTTGCAAACAGCCTTGCAAAATCTTCCTCAGTAGACAGCTGAATAAGAAGATGTCTACCATCTAGTAGACCCAGCTGCCAGGTGCCAACAAATTGTAGAGACTCAAAAAACCTCCTTACCATTCTTGGGTGTCCTAGAGCAAACTTCCCAATAAGAGTGAGCTTCACCTCATCATTCAGTTGCTCAATGTCCTGGTTAAAGAAAAAGACAACAGGCTCACCAACTTTGGTTCTAGTTGGATGAACAAAAGGGCAGGTTGACCTTCCTGCAGCTGCATCATGGAGGTAATGTGGGAAGAAAGTTCATTCAGGGTTGAACTCCACATTTTTACTGTTGCCAACAACACTAGCAAAAGTGGCCTTAGACCACTGAATGATAGTTTCCAGGTCCAGTTGTTGTGACATATAGCCGGCAACAGCCACCACCACAGAAACCCAACCAACCAATCCAACAGTAACCAGACCAAAAGATTTGAAAATCAAGAGCCCGGGAAGGGGAAAAATTAGCAGACCACCTCAGCCCACCAAAACCACCAACAAGCCTACCTTCCAGGAGCACCACCACACAAACAGCAAGCCTCCACCATGTCACCGCCGCCATGGGATCCAAGGAAACCCTAGCAGAGCACCCTCCTTCATCATATCCACATATATATATAATGACTCCACCCCCCCCCCTCTACTCTACCCCTCTATTTATGATCCCAAACTTACTGTAATGGGGAGCATGCAACCGATCGGCTTCAATAAGGTAGGACAAATGGGGAGGTGGGACAGATGAGACTTGAACTTGCTTGGATGAGAGGGCCATTCTGGCTAGCCGGCTCTTGCCGGCCTCGTTTCCCTCTCCGAAGATGAAAGTAAACTGAGTGTTGATTTGTTGGTCAAGGGATTTGATTCCATTAATCCAGCTGGAATGGTGCCAAGGAGGACGGAGGTTGTTTTGCAAATACTACAGGAGAATGGCAGAGTCACTCTCCACAGCAACACTGAACCAGTGAAAAGAGATGGCCAGTTTTAGAGCCCAAAATATAGCAGCCAACTCAGCTTCCAGTGCATCAGCCACAATGATTGGAGTGTGGAAGAAGCAGACACACATGCCACGAAGGTCCCTAAAAACTCCACCACAGCTAGCTCCAAATTCAGAAAAGGATCCATCAGTGTTAACTTTGATGAAAGGGTGGATTGGAGCTTTCCATTTCACCAGCAATATCTTGGACTTCTTAGGATATTCTTGCATTGGAGTGTTGAGAATTTTAGGGAATTTTTTCCAATGTATGAGTTTAGTCAAGAAGGCCTGGCAGTTTCCCACCACAATTAAGACTTTACTCCTTTTCTCCTCATACTTCACATTGTTCCTGTGCATCCAAATAAACCAAGCAATAATAAAAGGAACAACACCCAAATTAGCTTTATGCCAGGACTGCCAGCAGGTAGACAATTCATTCCACTCAAGGAGAAGAGTGTTGAGGTTAAACAGATTGGTAACCCTCTTCCAGACTTCCTGAGAGAAACTGCAATTGAAGAATAAGTGTTGTAGGGTTTCATCATTATTCCCACACAAATAACACTTAGAAGGTCCTCTAATCCCCTTGAGTTTGAGTATATCATCAGTTGGAAGGAGATTGTGAAAAATCCTCCAGATAAAGAAAGACATAGAGGGAGTAAGATATTTGATCCAAATCAGCTTACCCCAAGTAATGCCAAACCAATTATAGATTTGGAGATAGATATGCTTGGTGAGGCTATGAAATTTACCATTGTGCCAAATAATCTTGTCAGGATTGGTTCTATCAAAATGAATAGCAGCTACCTGCTGAGCAGCAGGTTCAGTAAGAATTTCCTGAAGCTTAGAGTAGGACCAATTGTTGTTGTCCCAGCAGTTAGCAACTGGGAAGAGCTGTTTGTTGATATTAGGAAGAGCAATCTTCATCTCAAGGGGGCACTAGGTGCCATGCCAAAAAATCACATTCCCTTGTCCAAGTTCTTAGCAGAATAAGGATTCAGCAAGGTCTCTATTAAATAGCATTTGCTTCCAGATTCTAGAGATTCCAGGTTTCATTTGGGCCAAGTTTGCGTGGCTATCTTTACAATATTTACCTTTCATGAAGATGGCCCGCAGTGAGTTTTGATGTCTAAAATGAATCCATAACTTGCAGAAATTGACTTTTTGAAGGTGTTGTAAACCTTTAAAACCCAACCCACCAGCCCATTTAGGTTTTGCTAACTTCTGCCAACTTGCCCAATGCATCAGTTTTCTTTGACCTGACCATAAAAATCTGTTGAAAATTCTTTCAATTTGGATTCTAGAGGTTTTTTTCATGCAGGTCATTTGGAGAACATAATTTGGGAAGGTAGTGAGGATACTATGGAGGAGGGTGATTCTGCCTCCTGTGGATAAGAAAGAATTTGTCAAGTTGGATAACTGGGCATTAAATTTTCCAATAACCTCCTCAAAGTGGAGCTGTTTTGATTTTCCCTTGATAAGAAGCACTCCTAAATATTTCAATGGAAGATTGGCCAGAGAGAAACCAGTGTAGTTAGTTATCCAATGAGACAACTCAGCAGTAATGGTTTTGGGAAGAATCAGCTCACACTTAGATTTATTAAATTGGAGACCTGAAATCCTTTGGAATTCAAGAAGACAATTTGTAACTCTTTTCACAACCATCTTGGAAGCTCTGGAAAAAAGCATTAAATCATCAGCATATAACAAGTGGGAAATGGTCACATTAGATTTATGATGATATCTGGCATAATGATAAGGAGAGATTTGAGCTTCAATTATCCTGGATAGGTAGTCCATAATAATTATGAAAATAGAAGGGGATAAAGGATCTCCTTGCTTAAGCCCTCTAGTAGCTTGGAAATTTCCCCAGCACTGTCCATTGATAAGAATAGAGTGTTGGTTGAACTTCAGCCATCTCTTAATCAACTGGTAGAACTCAAGAGAAAAACCCCTAGCATGTAGCACTTGAAGGATGAAGTTCCAATCCAAAGTATCATATGCTTTCTTGATATCAAGCTTATATATGAGATTTCCTCCCCTGTAGGTTTTATCAAGATGAAGTAGTAACTCTTGAGCAAGAAGTACATTATCTGATATAGATCACATTTTAACAAATGCTGACTGTTGGGGGCTGATAATTCTATCCAGATGAGGCTGCAATCTCCCTACAATGACCTTGCTAATAATTTTTCTAATAACAGTGGTATGACTTATAGGTCTATAATGGTTCCAATTCTTTGGTGCAGTGGTTTTGGGGATAAGCACAGTAGTGGAGGAATAGAAGTACTAGGTGGGATCAATACCATGTTTGGGGATTAGCAATTCCCCTAATATTCCAGCAGAGAAAATTGATCATTAGATTTGAGGATGGGGAAAAGTGGGCTGAGATCTGGATGATCTTCCCCTAGTCTTAGAAGTACTAGCCAACTCCTTCTCAGTTAAGGGAGTTCCAAGTTTTTGTGCTTCAGAGTTGAATTTTTTCTTCTTCCTAGAGGATTGGGTGTGCCACTTCCCTTCTAGATTTTCCTGCATATCATTTGTGGTACTTTTAGTCAGGACCTGTGTATCAGAGTAATCTTCAGTATAATGTGCCACAGCTTCAGCCTGATGGTCAGATGACTGTGGATTAGTGCAGATTTCAATTTCCTCTTTCTCTTTCTTGATCCCACAAGATAAATCCTCTCTATCAGACCCACATGGGGACTCCAGAGTAACAATATCCTCACCTAAACCCACCAAAGGTGCAGCAGCCATTATCACCCTCCCAGAATGGGAAGGATAGATTTAGTAGGCTTAATGAAATTTGGATAACCAATATGAGGATTTGGAAAAGAAGGTTTGGGAGGTGGAGTGGGATCCAAACTTTGTCTTCTTGAGGCATTAAACCTGGGATTTTCAATAAATTGTGCAGAAGAGGCATGTTTATTTTCTGTCAGCAAGACTTGATTATTGCTGAACTCTTGTGCCACAACCTGAGAAACTCTGGGAGTAACAGCAGCAGGCAGGTCCTTAGAAAAATTAGCAGTTCTCCTGGGAGGGGGGTGAAGCCTATAACATCTATCATCAGTGTGCCCAAGAATTTTACAATGGGTACAAAAGTAAGGCTTTTGCTGCATTATTACTTCTTGCCTTGCCCATCTGAAGTTGAACCAATCCAGATTTTCTTAATATCAGGAAGGGAGATATCCCTTTCTATCTGTATTCTAGCCATCTCTGGTTTGGCTTTGTTGTAAGTGGTAGCATCAAGTTTGAGAGGTGTACCCAGGGATCTACCAATTTGGAATAGAGCAGTTGGGTTGAAAAATCTATAGGGAAGATTTAGGAGCTTAAACCAATTAGGCACAATGGGTTGGTCTTTACTAGGATCAAAATCAGATGTCCATTTTATTATCTTCATTTCCATACCAGCAATAGTTACCATCTGTTTAGCAAACAGTTTTGCATAGTCCTCCTCAGTTGTGAGATTGATTAGCAAATGTCTCCCATCCAGTAGGCCAATCTTCCAATTGCCCTTAAAGCTCAATGATTCAAAATATTTTCTATCAAATTCCATCTTTGGGTGACCCAGCATGAATTTTTCAATTAGTGTTACTTTAACCTCCTCATCTAAAGTTTCCAATTCCTGCTCGGTGAAGATAATAGCCAGGCAACCCTCCTTTTCTTCAATAGGTTTGATGAAAGGACAAGTAGTCCTTCCAGCAGCAGCATTATGAAGCCTTTGCGGGAAAACTAGCAGGTCAGGATCAGAGGTTGAAGAGGCATTCCCCACCACACCAGTATAGGTAGCTTTAGCCCAAGCATTGTTTGTTTCCAGGTCAATGGGGTAGGCCATAACAACAGACAGCACTAACCCACGTGAACCACGGAGCAAAACAGAGGCCAGAAATCAGAAGAGGTGGAGAAGAAACCAATAATACCATATTAGATAATTCCAGTCACCAGCACAGAGTAGACCAGTAGTAAACCAATGTAACAGTAAAATCAAAAGTAAAGTAGCCCGGGAAGACCCTTCTACCAAGAAAGGAGGCCAAAACTTCACCACACCACCAGCCAACCAAAGAAGAACCACCACTCACCTCTCCACTCACCTGAGCTCCCGCCAGAAGAGCCACCGCTGGCAGGGTCATGCTGGGAACTCTAGCAGAGCAGAAGAGTCTACAGCCGCCATTTTGTGATTATATATATATATATATATATATATATATGTATATATATATATATGTATATATATATATATATATATATATATATATATATATATATATATATATATATATATATATATATATATATATATATATATATATATATATATATATATATATATATATATATATATATATATAATTCAGGTTCTACCCTTCAATTGCATGTTCTTGTTTCTTTCTATGTTCTTCCTGGGTTCTTGATCTTACAGTTTCAATTTTCTGGACGAGTTTTTTCCTTTAAATGGCTGATCTTAATCATCCATCCTCCTCTGGAAAATCTTTTGTTGAGGTGGTTGGTCATAATTCTTCTAATCAATTAAACAAATTAGTATTTCCTCAACTTTACCATGATTCAGCTGCTGGTAAAGGTGATTGTCAATTAATTAAGAAGGTGGTCAAGAAGGGTGGGAAGCCAAGTTTAATCTTCTCATATTCTAAAATTTCTTATCTGATGGAGGTTCATAAATTTATCTTAAATGGTAAATTTCAACTTGGTCATCGAAAGATAGAAGTGTCAAAAAATGCTTTGAGGATCTGCGTTTAGTTGGAACATGGAAGGATGGTTTGTTTGATGGTCGACACATTATGATACAATTGATTATGGAAGAAGATTATGCTTATCTTTTTTCCAAGAATTTTATTCTTATTGAGGGAAAGTATATGAAAATTTTAAAATGGTCTCCTGATTTTGATCATAATCAAGAGGCACCTATAATTCTTATTTGGTACAAGCTGCCCAATCTAAAACTTCATTTTTTTTAATCTATGCTATTGGGACTGCATTGGGCAAGCCTCTAAAACTGGATATTTCTACATTTCAGCTGACTAGGCCATCTTTGGCCAAAATTCTTGTAGAAAGAGATATCACTCTTCTTGATGTTGATGAAATCTGCCTGGGATCTCCTCATAATGGCTATTGGCAGCCTATTATTATGAAGCAAAGACCTCTTTATTGTCATCATTGTAAGATGTTTGGCCATTCTAATGATGTCTGCTTCGGACTTCATCCTGATCTTAAGCCTACTAAAGCTAGGAATTCTAATCTTACCGGTGTTGTTAATAATGTTTCCTTACCTTTGAGAGCTGTTAATGTGAATTCTTCTATGAATCATGATTTAAATGTACCTCCAACTACTGTTCCACAAGATGTTCCACAAATCCCAAATGTTACTCTTCCAATACTTTCTACTATTCCTGAGGATGTTCCTGCTGTAGTGGTTCCTGGAGATCAGATTCCTTCTGATATAGAACCTATTCCTTCTGGAGGGATTTTGGAAGAAAGGTCTGAAGAGCTAATGAATATAATTCCTGAAATTCTTGCATCATCTGATGGTGAGGCTAAACCTATAGAAGGACTAGGAAATGAGTCCCATTACCATTCTAGAGAGGTTCTGCCATAAATTATGCACTATCCAGATGTTCAGAATATTTCACAGAAGGATAAGTGTATCAATTTGGAAGCTATAGCTGCTGTTAATAAGGATCCAAATGATGATTGGGTGGTTCAAAAAGCCAAATAAAAAAATTTTAGAGTGGAAGAATTTGTCTAAAGCTAATGTTATTCCCTCCTCTTCATCTGCACCTCTTTGTCTAGAGTTACTAGAGGGAGAAGGGTTGCTAACCATGATTGAATTTCTGTGTTGGAATATTAGGGTAGTGGCCAATCCTGGCTTCCTTAATAGATTATTGAGCTTAAACAGGATTGATAAGTTTTGGGTAACTGTTCTTCTTGAGCCTTTGGTGAAATCTAACTTTTTTAGATTCACTAAGAAGTTTTCTGGTTATAATTTTATATCAAATAGTTCCAATAAAATCCGGTTACTATACATAAAAGAATTGAAGATTGATACTATTCAGGATCATTCCCAATTTATTCATTTTCATTTTAAACGATCAGTTTAAAGGATTTGCTTCCTTTATATATGTTGCATCCTCAATTGTTGATAAAGCAGAACTTTGGTCACATTTACATCTTATTAGCCAAAATATAACTGAAGGATGGATTGTAGGTGGTGATTTTAATTATATTGCTCATCCTAGTGAAAAAAAGGGTGGCAGAAATCTTAATCTTCAAGCTATGTTGAAATTTTAAAATAATATTCAAGCTGCTTCTTTATTTGATCTTGGGTTTGAAGGATCTCCATTTACATGGAAAAGAGGTTCTATATATGAAAGATTGGATAGAATTCTCACCAAAAAATAATGGCTTGATATGTTTCCCATTTCTAAAGTGCATCATCTAGCTAGATTGGGCTCAGATCATTATCCACTTCTTATTAAATTCTTTGTTTTATCTGCTCCTAAAAATTCATGTTTCAGGTATTTAAATGTTTGGTCTACTCATCCTAATTGTAGCCAGGTGATTGAATCAAATTGGAATATTTCTTTAGATACTTTCTATGCAAATCCTATTATGAGATTATGGCAGCTACAAAAAAGATTGGCTAAAGCATTGAATCACTGGAATTGGAATGTATTTGGAAATTTACAGCAAAATGTTCTTAATGCAGAAGTTTTGGTAGCTGACTTGGAAAAAGAAGTGGCAGTAGGTAGAGATTCAGACCAAAGTCTTATGGAAGTTAATGAAAAGTTGCAATATGTTATTATGCAGGAAGAGTTATTTCTTTAACAAGTCTGTATCTACTTGGTTTTTACATGGTGATAGAAATTCAAAATTTTTTCATGCTACCATTAAGTATAGAAGGTCTTTAAATGCTATTCTTAGAATTAAGTCTGAAAGCAATAGATGGTTATCCAAATCCATGGAGATTGTTGATGATGCTGTAGGCCATTTTCAAAAACTATTGTCTTTTCATCCAACTAATTCTTCTTTGTTTTCTCCTCTTCTTTTGAATACTGATTCAAATATCACTCATGGGATATAGTTGAATAGAATTCCAGATGAAGAAGAAATCTATGCAATAATTAACTCTATGGATGGTAATAAAGCAGCTGGTCCAGATGGTTATACATCAGATTTTTATAAAAAATTCTAGCATATTGTTAAGCTGTATGTAACTTCTGCAGTCCAAAGTTTTTTTCAGGGAGTTGATCTTCCTAAATATTTTGCGTCTTCAACAATTTTTCTCATTCCTAAAGAGATATGTAAGGTTAGCTGGCATGATTTCAGGCCTATTAGCTTGACTTCTACTTTATTCAAAATTATCTGTAAAGTCATTGTAGCAATATTGCAACCTCACCAGAAAAGTTTCATCTCTATTAATCAATCAGGATTTGTTAAAGGAAGATGTATAAGTGATAATGTTCTTTTAGCACAAGAGTTTGTTTCTGATATTGATAGACCTTGTAGAGGTTCAAATATTATTTTTAGGTTGGATCTTTCTAAAGCATTTGATTCTATCAGCTGGTGTTTTCTCAATGATGTTTTGGCAGCTAGAGTTTTCACTTCTGAATTTTGTAAATGAATCTCTAGATGGTTTCATAACAATTATTATAGTGTATTGATTAATGGTGGAAACTATGGTTTCTTTCAAGCTGGGAAAGGAATTAAGCAAGGGGACCCATTGTCTCCTTTCATATTCATTTCAGCCTTTGATTATGTGTCTAGAATGATGAATCAAGCACAGCTAACTCATTCTTATACTCAATATCAGCACAGATCTAATCAAATGGTCACTCATCTTGATTATGCAGATGATATCATTTCTTTTTCCAATGGCAGTAAAACTTCCATTAAATGCATGATGAAAGTTTTGGCTAACTTTGAAGAAGTTTCTGGGATGTCATTTAAAAAAGTTAAATATCAGTTTTTAGCAAGTTCCATTCATATAAAGAATTGGATTTCTATTTTTACTGGTTTTAAAGAAGTACATTATCCTCTTAAGTATTTGGGGTTTCCTTTAATTAAAGGAAGGAGAAGACTTTCTCATTGTGATGATGTGGTTGCCAAGATATCCTCTCAAATTCATTGTTGGACCAATACTTTCCTTTCCAATGGTGGAAGGATTACTCTTCTTAGGAGTGTATTAACAAATTTCCCCATCTATATCCTTCAAATGATTACAATGAAGAAAAGCACTCAGAAAATACTATCCATTATTTTAAATAAATGTCTATGGGAAGGTCAAGAAAAAAAATTGCGCTGGTCTAATTGGGATAAATTGTGTAAACCTTTTGCAAGTGGAGGATTGGGATTTAAAAGCTTTCAGCATTTAATCTTTTCATTTTTCTGTAAATAGTGGGTCAAATTTAGAACAAATCATTCTCTTTGGGCCAAGTTTATGCATGGTAAATATTGTCAAGATGCTCATCCTTCTTTTGTTCAGTTTAAGATTGGTGACTCAAAGATTTGGAGACAATTGCTAACTGTAAGAACTCAGCCTGCAAATCTGTTTGTTTGGGAAGTAGGGAATGGCCAAATTGATTTTTGGTTAGACAATTAGCTTTTCCATGATTCTCTCAAAGATCAATGTTCACCTCATTTTTGGTGAGGTCTTCTATCTCCTTAGTGCTTAGGATCTAGCCATAGGTTTTCCCTTTGACTATCCTAGAGGACTAGAAATGGAACCCACCACCACTTAGAAATTCAAACCACTTCTTGACTCCCTTCAAACCCCACAATTTTGATTGTAAATCCATAAATCACTTGGAGGTTTAAGATCAAATGTGGAGGTTTAAAGGATGAGTTTCCTATAGGACTCTTTGGCCTTAGGAGTACCCTGAGTGGCCTGGTCTTGGTGAGGGTAAGCTTGCACACACCACACTCTCACACACATTTCAACCCTAAAACCACACCTATACCCAATTTGACTCCCTGACTCATCTAGGTAACTCATATGGATGGACCTTAACCCCGAAGCCCATGGTTAAGAGGGTTAGCAACAACATATTGAGTGCCTGAGATGAGTCCTCTCATGGCTTTTGTGAGCTTAATATGGCTTCATGGCTCAACCAAAGTGATTCCATTTCACTCACATCTAATCAACCTTCATTTTCCAAAAATTTCAATTTTTGACCCTCGGGATCCTAAACCCACCGAACTTACCAAAAGCCCTTGAAATTGCCCAAAATTTACAAAAATGCCTAAGTTACCCAAAATTCCTCAAAATCAATCATAAAAATTTCCCACCACTCAAATTGATCATTCACAGCAAAATACACCAAATTTTCCAAAAATACCCCCCAATACCCTCTAAATACCCAAAATGCCCTTTTTGGCCCAAAAAACCAAAAATTCAGAAAATCCCCAGAAAATTTCAAAAAATCCCAAATATTCCTAATTTCATTTTGTCAACTACACCATAGGCCAATTTTGTCAATTTAGCCCACTTTTACCAAAACCCCCAATTTACCTCTTTTTTAACCTAAAATGTACCCAATGTCCCACCAAACCAACCCAATTGACCTCAATTTTGATCCAATTCAATTCTAAATTTCATTTCAATATCCCCAATATCAATTTAAACCAAATCTAAACCCAATTTAATCAACATGTGGATCCAATTTTAATTTGAAGCTTAAAGCCCAATTTTGGCCCATGACCTAAACTTAGCTCAAACTAACCCAACTTTACTTCAATTAGCCCCAAATCTTTTCTAAAACTTTCCTAACATCCCCACAAACAAAACACTAAATTAATTTGACCTAAAATTGAACCCAAACTCCACCCACGCTTGACTCAAATCAAATTTCCCCAATTTGACCTAAACCAATCATGAACCCAAATAGGCCCAAATCCCAGAATCAAAGCCCAAGCAAAATTGAAAAACTCTTTGTCACACCTCCATAAACATTTTTCAACATTAATTTTACATCAAACCTAACATTAACCCAACCTTAGCCCAAATTAGCCCATTTTGATCCATTTTGACCATATTATTAAAGATGCCCAAATTAAACCTAATTCAACCCAAAATCACCCCAAACTTGTTCCAAATCACTCATGGTATATTCCTAAACCAAATGCAACATTTTTTGAAACAATCCTTCACCAAATTTTCATCCAAAGAATTTATTTTCAAACCTAAAAGCCTATCTCCTTAAAACATTTTTAAAGCCCATCTTCACCAAATTTAAAAAGCCCAAAATTCATTCTAAAGCCCATATGACATTTTCTCATCATCCCTTTAATTAATATCATTCCCCAAGTCCTAAGTCAATCATCAAATAAATCCAAATCAAGCCACATGCCAATTTCCCTTAAACTCATCAAAAATCCCAAAATCCATTTCCATGGAAGTGAGCCAAGACTCTCCTAAGCCAAATGGAGCCATTGAGCCATGCACAAGCCACATGAGAGCCATGGAAGCTACTTTACACATCACCAAGCCATTAATGGTAAGAGAGGGGAGCTCTTTCCTAACCTATGATTAAACATTTTAACCTTACCCTTGCTTCACCTAAACCCAAAACTAATCTTAATAAGTTTGGATGGAGACTTCTCCACTCAAAACCAGCTGACTCACCTGACCCCCCACAGCACCCAAAGTCCCTTGGTGGGTGCACCTAGCCCAAAAGCATGGGTTGACCAAACCAAGCCCAAAATGAGCCTTACCCCATACCATTTAAATCAAACTACTTTACACATGGCCAAGACTCATTGCTTGCACCAAACTCAATACTTGGACTTACTGAGTCAGATGGTGACTTGACCCTGGCCGGCCAGCCACCACAGCCGCCGGAAACACCAGGCCGAGAGCACCCATTTGATTGAAAAATTCAAAACTCACCTGCTAAGCTGTCCCATGGCCAATGGCCATTGTGGTTGTTCTTCCCTTGCATAGAGCAGCTGATCCCAGCCTTCAAACCCCCCTAGGAAGCCCTCCAGCCACCTCTATTTAAACTCACCACCCTCTCGGCCAAAGGAGGTGCTGAACAAAACCATACCAAAACTCTGCCAAAATTTCTTCAAACTCTTCTCCTAACACAGAGCAATTGATCCCTACTGTCTCTTCGCCCTAATCTCCATTAACAGAGCTCAATTTCTCAGCTAAAAATCCACCCAAAAAACAGGACACTTCACCATAGTGAGTCAATCCCCAAATTGATTGACTCTAGACATTCACCAAACCAAGAGAAGAAGTTCCCCAGCAAAAGCCCCCTCACCAGGCCAGCCATTCTTCCTATCGACCAAGCTTTGAAATCGGGCTTAGACGAAGTCTGGTCTAGACAATTCACCAGGGCCAGAGGCTTCATCCCTAGGATCCTCCAACTCCAATGAATGTGCCGAGCACATTCAGTCGAGGCTTTACCTCCTGAACGAAGGTATGGAGACTTCTCTTTAATCTGAGCTTTCAGCGATTCTCCATTTCATTTGAGTTGATTTCAATGCATGTTAGCCGTATAGATGTGTTCGTCTCGTCGAGACGAGTTCACAGAGCATAAGAACATGTAATTTGGTTAAGTATCGAGAGAGATATTAAGGTTAGAAGGTGGATGGCTCACGGGATGCACTAGTCGTAGACGATGACCAGGAATCGTCGGATCAATTGTGTATCGGTTGAACGGCTCAGATGGCGTCGAACGAGGAGATGGAACATGAACTGCGGGCCGCGTGGCGCTGACTCAGATGGCAGCGTCGAATAGGAAGGCGCCGCATGGGGCTTCGGAGCTGCCGAAGTTGACGCGGCGCTGACTAGTTTAAATAGAAAAATAGGGTATTTAGGAATTATTTAAATACCCAAAACATCAAAAATCCATATCTTTGTGTAGAAAAATCACAAAAATAAAATAAAAATACCCTCTTGCACAGTGAACAGAGGAGAACAATGTTTAAAAAAGAATTGAGTTATTTTGTTAAGTATTTTATTTTTAATTAATTATTTACTGATTTCAGTATTTTAATTCTCCATGCATGCACACAATTCACCATGGCATGAGACCATAGGGTTTTTGTAGCCTCTGGTCTTGGGAACATTTTCTGAATTTTCCAAGGCCAGAGACCATCTCTGTGGCAAGATATTGATTTTTCAAATTTACGTGTCTGTTTTGCCATTTTAATTCCAGTAATTAGCATATTGCTTAGAATATTCTAGTAAAATTAGGGGAAGTATCTTAGGACCAGAGGATCATAGGAAAATTATTTCTTGGTTTAATTCCTTAAGAATAACCCTAATTAGCTCAAAAACTTAAAACTGAGTTTTAATTAATTAGGAATAACCACACATCAAAATTACATGAAATCAATTCTCCGCTATCACTTAGGATACAGAGAACCTTACATAAAAGTTTGAAGTCAATTGGAAATTATTTGACCTACTAAATGGATCATTTAAGTTAGGTGGCCATTTTTAAACTTTAAAAATTCATAAAACCCAAAATACACTTCAAAAATTCACCAAAATAGTTTTGTGGGCTCTATGATACTAGAGGAGTCTAGAAAAATTAAAATTGGAATTTTCTAAAAATTTTCATTTTTAACCATATTTTAATATTTTAATAATTAAAAAATAATAAAAATCATAAAATTACTAAAAATCACAAAAATGTCATATTTTTCCTACTAATCACTTAGGAATGAACCAAATATTTTTCCCAAGTCTCTAGGTAAAGATATTGAATTTTAAAGGCTTAAAACAATTTTTAATATTAAAAAATGGATTTTTCAACCTTCTCACCAAATTAATTCTAATAAATCAAAGGAAAATTAGAAAAATATAAAATTTGTTTCTACGAACTCCTTGAGGTCAGATGGACTTAAGAAAAATATAAAATCCATTTTTCAACCTTAAATTTATTTTATAATTAATTAACACTCCAAACTAAAAATAATTATAATAAATAAAATATAATTAAAAAAATCACCGATATTTGTCCAAGTGATCCTCTGGTCAGTAGGGACATCCCAAAATTTTCTTAAGGACAGAAATCTCACTTTTGTCATGTTGTTGAATTTTCATTGAAAACCCTCATTTTCCCAAAAAAATAAATATATAAATTAAATTAAATATAGAAAAATCACATTTTTCTCCTCTAATGTCTTAGTTGACATATGAGTGAAGTGAAATAAAAATTTTGAGTTCATTTGAGCTTAATTTGATGAGTTATGAAATAAATAAGCCTAAAGGGGCATAAAGGTAATTAAAAGATTTTTAACCCTAATTAATATATAGGTCTAATTAAAGGAAGGGTAAAATATCTGATCTTAATTTTCTCTTGGGAGATTGAAACTTAAGTAACTAAGATGTAGAAACCTATTAATCATCTTGAAAATATTTAAAGTAAACCTTAATTAATTAAGTGATTTGAATTTTGGAAGAATAAAATAAAATTTGGATTATTAAAGTTGGGGATGTGACTTAAGAAGATATCATTTCTTTAATTTGAAAATCCCTAAATGAATCGTTTCAAAAATATTTCAACCCTTAATTAAACCTAAAAATGATAATTGGAATTAATAAATTAATAATTAAAGGAGAAGATAGCCCTTAGTTAAATTAAAGCTTAAAACATTAAATGATTTAATAATAAAATTAAAATAAATTTTCAACATTCAATAATTTAATTTAAATAAACTTCAAACATATAAAATTAATTTAAAAATCACTTAAGAACAAACATAAAACAAATTGAAACTTAAGTAATCTCAAAACCATAATAAAAAAATATATATTAAAATCAAACTAATTAAAATCAACCTAAAGTATCACAATTAATCCAAATCAAGTCATCAAAATTTAATAAAAATAAATAATTTAAACACCTCTTTCAACTTAAGCAAATTTAAAATATTAAAATTAATCTGAAATATTAAGATCATTTAAAAAATAAAGATTTAATTGAATTAAAATAACTTGAACACTATTCCAAACTTAAAATTATTAATCAAAGTTTAATAACTAAACCAAATCACTTTAAATCATCAATTCCAATTTTAAATTAAGAATTGTTAAAATCATTAACAAACTAATTTGCCCCTAAAGGTATTTCATTTTTATAACTCTTAAATGAAGCATTGAGTGACAAGTCACTTTACTTTCAGGATAATCAAATGTCCAAATTCGCTGAGAAAGAAATGAAACTTAACTAAATTCTTGGATGATCAATTCACCTGTACAATGAAGTTCATTTGGACTCAAAATTATCTCAAAAATACTGAAAAGATGTTTAGGATTCGTCCTAAACACTTCCTCAATATAATGAGATGTTTTAGAAGAACAATTGAACTTAATTGTTCTTTGGTGAAGAAAATCATCCTTAACAAAACACAAGAACCTAGACGTCATAGGAAACGACTAGCAGCAGGATTAGGACTTTGGTAGACAACCAAAACCTTCCCTTAGGTACTTGTTGAAAATATTTAAATGCCTTAACTTGTATTTTAAGTGCAGCTGGGGAATGATGAGAAGACCCTCCAGCTGGGGAATGATGAGAAGACCCTCCAGGTACGCTTTTATTTTATTGCAATGATGTAACCCACGTGTTGCTAATGGGATTTCCCACGGTCTAAATGAAAGTGTGGAACTCGTTCAGTTGAGTTTAGCAAATTCATTTGGACTAAGTGAATCCGATGAAAATAACAGTGTCAGGATGACGGAACCGTGGGATCTTAATGGTTCTGTTTAACCAACTTTAAGATTTTTTTTAATTAAAACATTAAAATATTTAGATTTTAAGATTTATTAACCAAAACACTTTTCTCATCTCCTGATTTTCACTTTCTAAAACCAAACCTCTGCAACAACAAGGAGCTTGGAGCAGTGGGCAGCACGGCCATCGTCGTCAGTAAAACTTGGAGCTACATCAGCAAAACCTTTCTTAGAATTAAATAACAAAGCCATATTATTTCGAGGTAGTTTGCCTAGTGCAACATAAATCCTCAATTTTTTGTTAGGCATTTTTATAATCATGTTATGCAAATTAAGCCCTAACCGGTCTTAGGACTCCGAGGTAGTCATTCGGTACGACATAAACCCTCACATCTTCAAGGCTATTTGTATGATTATGTCATACAAATATAAGTCCTAATTAATTAAAATTGGCAGGATTACAACATTAAACAAACTCTCAAATTGAAGCCAAACAATAGGATAGTTTGAGAAGTTGCCAAGATTTTTCTTGGATTCTCAGCTTCTCCTACTTCTCTTCCTTTGGACTCCTAAAATAAATTGTTCCAAATTTGATCCATTCCCTATTGAAATTTCCAAAACTCAAATCCTTTGAAAACCTTAAACATTGAAATTCTTGAGAGCAAAACCACTGATCATTATCAAGAGTTTTCTTGAGTGATTCCCGTCACTTAGGATGTAATTAACTATAGGGGCTTGCCCTTATAGGGAACTTTAAGAACCCAGGTAATATAAACCCTGCTTAATTCATTTATAATAAACAGGGGAACTTGTCGGCTTATAAAATTGGTTCGCAGACCAAATGGATGTCACAAATCTTCTAGTTTATTTAATCGAGCCCCTTCATCAAGCAGTGTGTCTATTCTTCGGGATAGATACACGGTTTGTGGTGCAGTGCTCGTTTATATAAACCATTCGGGATGTGAGATCGGGTTGATTTCATATCTTAAAATTTTCACTTAAAACTATTTCCAAAATCAAATGCTACTTTGCAAATTATATATATATTTAAATTAAATTTGAAATCTAAAATTCGCCGACAATTTCTGTTTGGCGACCCCTTTTCAAAATACAACACAATCTAAAAATAAGCCCTACAATCAATTTAAACCTTCTTCTACCATTCAAAAAGTTGCTGATTACTAGAGCAATTATAACTGGGATATATCCAAATTCAGAGATTATGTTAACAAGGAGACTATCAACAAGATATTATCCATTCCTATTCAGCCATTGAAGCGGGATAGATTGATTACTAAGAACTCAAAAAATAAAAGTCTATCAAATAATATTTATCATTCCCATTTTAATTGGCCTAAGAATGATTGGGGAGAGCTGCTCTGGAACAAATATATAACACCTTCAATGTCCTTCTTCTCTTTAAGAGTATTTATAAAATTTCTGATAATTGATGACATCTTAAAGCTTAAAGGAATTTGTGGGCCTTCATTTTGTCATTTCTGTTATTCTAATGAAGAATCCATTAATCACCTTTTTCTAAATTGTTTGGTTTTTCAACAAGTATGGAAGTCTGTTTTGTAGTTTATTGGAAGCAGCACCAAATTTTGTTCATGGGTTGATATTGAATCTTGATATTGAATCTTATTGAATCTTATTAGATTCAGCAAATTACTATATTCCTCTAATTATTTTTTGATTCACTTGGTTAACCAGAAATGATGTTATTTTTAATAGAAAATGTTTTTCTATCCAATCTATTGTGAAGAATTGCTTATCTTATCTCTATAAGATAAAGAGATATATTAATCATCAGGACAAATCCTCTAGTAGCAGAGTTCAGTTGATCATTTGGAGGCCACCTAAAACTCCTTGGTTGAAAATAAATACTGTTGGAAGTTTTAAGCCTTTTCTAGTATTGGAGGTCTTTGTAGAGATTATAGAGGTCATTGCTTATGGTATTTTTCTGCTCTAGTTTTTGCAAAAACTGTTCTTGAGGCTGAAGCATTTGCTATTTTCTGGGGACTTATAGTTGTACTTATACATTATTTTATTAATATCAAAATGGATTCACTTCTTTTATTGCAAATTTTACTTGGAAAAACTGTTGCTCCTTGGAATCTTTAGATTTGGATTAATAAGATCATGAATCTTTCTTATTCTATATCTATTATTTGGAGTAAAAATTACAGAGAAGGGAATCAACCTGCAAATTAGTTTTCCACTTTAGCATCTTCTTCAAATGAAATATGTTGTAGTAGTTACTCTTCTTCTAATTTTAGTTCTTCATCTTTTTAAGTTTTTAGCTCTCGTTTACATGGGGACTGATCAAGATTCCTCATGTTTGATGTAAAAAAACTGTCTAGATCTTAATAAAGGTTCTTTAGCTTTAATATATATATATATATATATATATATATATATATATATATATATATATATATATATATATATATATATTCTCTCCCTCTCTAAAAATATCTCTTAGTCTCTCCATTTATTTCTCTCACACTGACCTATTATCTCCCTCTCCTCTTCACTCTTGCTTTTCCTTTCTCTCTTTTTCCCTCTTCCCTCACTTTCTCTTTTCTCTTTATTTCTCTATTATTTTCTTCCCTCTTTCTCCCTTACACTCTCTCTCCTCAATTTCACTCACTTTACTCCCTCTCCCTCTCTTTCTCACTCTCTATTCTCTCTGTCATGAGAACTCCTCTATTAGACTCTCTTACCTCTCACCTCTCACTCTTTCTCCTCCTCTATTAGCCAATACCTCTCACTCTCATCCCTCCCTCCCTCCCTCTCCATCACTCTCCCTCCTTCCCTCCCATGCTCTCACTCTCTCCCTCTCCCTCACACTCATTCTCCTATCCTCCGTCCCTCTGTTCCTCAAGATTATAATCTCTTGCTCTTTCTTCATTCACTCTTTTTTATTTCTCTACTTCTCTCACTCTCTCTACCTTTATCAGTCCCTCTCTTCAACCTCTCTATCTCCCTCCCATTCTCTATTTTTCACTCTTTATTCCTTATCATTCTTTCTCTCACTTATATTACTCTCTTTTTCATTACACTCACTCACACACACACTCACTCTCTCGCTCTCTCTCTCTCAATCCCACTATTCATCTCTATATCACTCCCTCTATCTCTCCTTCTTCATCCCTTTTTCATCATCTCTTCATCTTTCTCTCTCTCATTCTGTCCTCCATCTCATTTTCTCATTCCCTTTCTCGTTCCCCTCTCTTACATCTCATTTCATATCTCTTTCTCGCCTATCTCTTCTCAATGTCTCTTTATCTTTGTCTCGCTCTAACTCTCTCACACAATCCCTATCTATATCTCTGATTTGCTCTCACTAAATTTCCCTCCCCTTCCTTATCTCTTCCTCTCTTTATCTTTCTCACACTATTTCACTCACTCTCCCACTCTCTAGATCTCTCTCTCACTCGCCAAAAACCTCTAACTCTCTCTTATCTCTCCTCCTTATTCTTTCTATTTATCTCCATATCACTCTTTATTTTCCTCTCTTTTCACCATCTCTCTCTCTCTCTCTCTCTCTCTCTCTCTCTCTCTCTCTCTCTCTCTCTCTCTCTCCCTCCCTCTCTCTATCTCTCTCTCTCGCTCTTCACCCTCTAACTCCCTATCTCTTTCTACCCCTCAATCTCCCTCGCCCTCACAATCTTTGTCTAGTCTCCCTCCCTCTCTCTTTCTACCCCTCAATCTCCCTCACCCTCACAATCTTTGTCTAGTCTTCCTCCCTCTCTCTTTCTCTCAATATTGCTCATTCTTCTTCTCTTTATCTCTCTTATGGCACTCTTGTTTCTCTATCTCTCTCCATCTCTCTTTAGCTCTTCTCCCATCATTCTCTCTATCACTCTAATTTTCCCTTTTTCTTTTGATATATATTTCCCTCACTTTTCTTTCTAAATTGATCTCTATTTGAGACTCTCAAACTCTCTATCTTCCCCCTCAATTTCTTTCGCTCTATTATCAATCCCTCTATATTTGTCTCTCTCTCTTTATTCTCTCAATCTATCTTCTAGCACTCCTTGGTCGCTCTTGTGCTTTCTCTTTCTTTTTCTTTCCAGCCTCTCCCCCAACTTCTCCCCCCTTTCTTGTTCTCTAACTTTATATTTCTCATTCTATATCTCTCTTATTCTTTATTTCTCCCTCTTTTCTCTTTTGCTCTTCTTTTTATTATCGCACTTTCCCTACCTCTCTCAATCACTCTCTCACTACCTCACTTCCCTCTCTCTCCTTCCTCACTCTCAATCTCTTGCCCCTTCTTTCTCCCTCATCTTATATCTTCCTCCCTCATAATCTTTATCTCACTCTCTCACTCACTCACTCACTCCCTCACTTTTCATTCTCTTCTCTCTCTATTCTCTCGCTTCTCATCTTCCTCTCCCCCTCTTTCTCTCTTGTATTTTCTATTACCGCATCCCACTCCAAAACTATCTCTCTTGATCTCAGTCATTCTCTTAATTTATCTCTCTTTTTATGCTCTCACCTTCACTTTATAATCTTTGTCTTGCTTTAACTCTCTCTCCCACTCTCAAACGTTCTTTTCCATCTACCTCCCTCCATCTATCTCCAACTCCCTCCTCTCCTCCTACTCTCTCACTCTCTCACCCTCTCTGTACCACACAATTTATAACTCACCTTCTCTATTTCGCACTCTCTCTCTATTGTACTTTTTTATTTCTCTCTCCTCTCTCACTCTTTTCTCTCTCTTATTCTTTCCCTATAAGTGAATCTCTCTCATAAACATTTTTTTTGCTCTCTCATAATCATCTCTTCTTCACTCATTCAACCATTCTATCTCATTTTATCTTTCCTCTTCCTCTCAGACTCGCTCTTACTCACACTCTCTCTTTCTCATACATTTACACTTTGTATCTTGCTTTTTCTCTTTTCTCTCTCTCTCTTTCCCTCTTTCTCTCGCTCTCACTCACTCTTACACTTTGTTTCTATTTCGAACACACACCCTCTAACTTGCTTTTTCTCTTTTCTCTCTCTTTCACACTTCTCCATCTTTTTATCTCTCTCTTTCTCTATCAACATCCCCTCTACTCTTTTCTCATCCATCTCTCATGCTCTCTCTATCTCTGTCTCTCACTCTCTCCATCTCTCTCTCTATGTCTCTCTCTTCCCCTTCTCTATCCCTCTCTCCTCTCCCCCTCACACACTCTCTGTTCCACTCTTTCCTTCACTCTAAATCTCTCTCATGATCACTCTCTTGCTTTCTCTCATTAGTTATCTCTCTCAACATTCTTTCTTTCTCTGTCTCTATCTTGGTATTTCTACCTTTGTGTCTCACCCTTCCTCTCCCTTTTCTCTAACACTCTCTTTATCATCCCATCTCTCTCACTTTTAGTCTCAGTTTGTTTCACTCTCTCTCTTCTCTCACTCTCGCTTTTATCTCTCTTACTCTTCATTTTGCTTTCTTTCTTTTTTCCTTTTCCCTCACCGTTACCCACTACTCCTCTCTTACTCTTTCTTTCACTCCTCTTCTCACTCTCCTTCACTAATCCACTAATTATCTCTTTCTCACTTTCTCTCCCTCACTCTCACTTTCTCTCTCATCCACCTTATCTAGCTTCTGCTATCTCGCTCATGTCACTTTTTGTCACATCATCTCCCTTTGCCCTTCTCTCTTCCTCACTCTTTCTCTCTTTAGTGCTTACTCTTTATCCCCTCTCTCTCTCATGCTCTTCTTTCCGTCTCTCCTTCTCTCTCTCTCTCTCTCTCTCTCTCTCTCTCTCCATCTCTCCTTGTCTTTCCCCTTCTCTCTCCTTAGCTTCCTCCCTCGTACTCTTGAAATCTATTTATGGCTCACTTTTTCTCTCTCTCACTCTCTATTCTCTCTCTTTGCTTTCTTTATCTACCCCTCTTTCCTACCCTTATCTTTGTCGTTCACTTTCTCTTCCTCTGAATCACTCTTATAATTACTCTCTTACTCTCCCTCTCTCTTGCTTTATCCCTCTAGCTTCGTCTCTCTCTCACTCACTATGTATATTCCTCACTCTCCTACCCTCCCTTTACCTCTCTCTCTCCTTATTCTCTGTATCTCTTTCACTTTTTTCTCTCTCTCTTACACTTTCTCTCACTTTGAATCTCTCTTAAAATCACTCTATTGCTCTGTTATCTCTCTCACTTTTCAACTCTTTAACTTTATCTCACTCTTTCCACCACTGTATCTCGTTCTCCCACTCTTTTCGTTTGCACCCTCATTCTCTCTCTCATTTATTACTCTCTCTTACTCAAAATCTATTTTGCTCCTTCTCCTTTCTCTCACGCTTCTCTCTGCTTTCTCCCTTCTATTATCTCTCTCTCTCAACCTTGCCCCCTTACACTCTAACCATCTCCCTTTACCCTTTTCTTCTCCTCTCTTGCTCTTTATTTTCCTTTCTCTCTCTCTCTCTTTCTCATTCTCTCTTAATCTTTTGTGCTCGTCTCACTCTCTCACTTTCTTTCCTTCACACTCTCTCTCCCTCACTTTCTCTCCCTCACTCTCAATCCCTTTTTCTCCCTCCTTTAATTCTCCAACCTCTCCCTCTCTCCCCTCCCTCCCTCCCAATGTCTCATCTCACTCTCTCCCACTCTCTCATCTACCTCACTCACCGTCCATCTCACTATACTTTTATTTCTCTTTCTCCGCTCTTTCGCTTGATTGCTTCCTCCCTCCCTCCCTCTCTCCCTTAATCTCTCTCCATCACAGAATCTCTATCTTACTCTGTCCTTCTCTCTCTGACTTTATCACTCTCTCTCCCTCCACTCCCACCCCCCCCCCCCCCGCACTCTCCGTCCCTCCCACCATTTCTTCTCTCTATCTCTCCCCCATAATCTCTTAATCTCTCTATCTCTTCATATTTCTTGCTTTCTCTTCTCTTGTTCTTTCATCTCTATCTTACCATTCTCTCTAGTTATTTACTTTGCTATTCTTTCTGTGCCTCACTCTCCCTCTATCTTGCCAACTTTTTCTCTCACTATCTCTGCCACCCTCTTTCTCTCTCTGTCAAATTCTTACTTTTTGACTCTCTCCCACTATCTATCTCACTCTGTCTAACTTTCTCTCTTGATCATTGTCCTCTTTCTTGCTCCATTTTCCCTTTCATTTTCTCTCTTACTCCCTTCTATCATTTTATCTTTCTCCTTAAGCAAGATAAGAGAGAGAGAAAAGTAGGGTGAGAGATAGGTTGCATATAGAAAGGAAGAGGAGATAGGTAAGGGAGAGATCCAAAATCAAAGAGAGCCTAGAAAACTTGGAAAGAGGGAAAAGAGTGACAGAAAAGGGAAAGATATAGTGAAGTGGAAAGAAAAAGATAGAAAGAGAGAATTGAGAGTAAGATAGAGAGAGGGATTGAAGATTGAGAGATATGTGGTGGGGATTATGAGAGACAGAGGGAGACTTTGAGACAGAGATTACGAAGGAGAGAGATGAAGGGAGAGAAAGAGATAGAGACAGATAGCTAGATAGTGAAAGAAAGAGAAAGAGAGAATGGTAGAGTGATAGAGATAGAGAGAGCAGGTGAGAGGGTAGATAGGGATAAAGGGAGTGGGCATGGGAGAGAGAGGGAGAGAGAAAGGAGAGGAAGCACAGAGAACAACAGAAGAGAGAGAGTGAGAATGAAGAGAGAGATAGAGAAGAAACAAAGCAATGAAATCTATTGAGACTGGCAGAGAGGTAAAAAGAGAGAGTGAAAGCGAGTTCAAGTGTGAAGAGGGAGAGGAAGAGGGAGAGGGAGTGGTAGAGCCAAATAGAGATAGAGAGAAAGAATAGTAGGAGAGAGAAATAAGATGGGAGAAGGTAAGAGAGAGATATAGAATCAGAGAGTCTAGAAGACATGGAGGGAGAGAGAAGAGTGAGTGAAAAGGGAGAGAGATAGAAAAGAGGGAAGGAAATAGATAGAAAGAGAGAATTGAGAGCAAGATAGAGAGAGGGAGGGAATTAGAGAGGTAGGAAAGTGAGAGAGGGAGAAATATATTAGAAGAGAAAGTGAGGAAGAGAGAGGGAGATAGAAAGAGGTGGAGTGAGAGAGCAGAGAGAACAATAAAAAGAGAGAGAACAAGTTTTGGTAATGAAGAGAAATTTAGAAGAGCTAGGGAGAGTGAGAGTGGGACATATGGAGGGCTTAAGAGATAGGGAGGGAAAAAGAACGAGATAAAGAAAATCTGTGTGATAGATAGAAATAAGGACCAAGACAAGAGAAAGATGAATAAGAGAGAAGAGAGGATTGTAAGGTGAGAGCATGTAAGATAGAGAGTTAAGGAGAGAATGAGAGAGAGTCAGAGATAAAAGAGAGATAGAAAGGCTGAAACAAGAAAGAGTTGAGGGTGAGTACTAGAGAGAGAAGAGCGAGGGAGAGTGTGTGAGAATGGGAGGGAGAGGGAGTGAAGAGAGGGTGAAAGAAAAAGGGAGACAAAGAGAGAGAGGAAAGGAGGAATGAATGATTGAGTGAGGGAGAATGAGGAATGGAATGGGAGATATATGAAGATAGTGGGAGAGAGAGAAGGTGGGAGAAAGGAGGAGAGGGAGGGAGAAGGAGCTAAGAGAACAATACAAAATGTTTGAGAATAGAGAGAGGGACAGAGAAAGAGGGAAGAGGGGAGAAAGACAGGGAAATAGAGGTAGAGATAGGGATGGTATGAAAGAGAGAGTGAGAGTGAGAGAGATGGAGAGTGAGAGAGAGAGAGAGAAAGGGTGAGGAGAGTAAGAAAGGGAGAGAGACTGAATGGAGGGAGGGAGACAGGGAAAAGAGAGAGCAGAAGTTAAAGAACTCCAAGAAAATGTGAAGGGGAGTAAATGAATGAGAGAGAGAAAAGAGAGGGAAGATTGAGGGAGGGGGAGAGCAAGATGGAGAGCGTAATAAAAATTATTAGATAACTGGTAGTAAGAGAAAGAATTGGAGGATGGAAGAGAGAGGGAGAGGGCACATTCCTTCTTTTCCTCTCTTTCAATCACTCCATCACTGTTGCCTCTCTCATATTTGTCTTGCTTCTCACGCGCTCTCCCTTGTTTGCTCACTCTTCTTTCTCTCACTCTCACTTGCTGCCCCCACTCTTAATCTCTCTTTATCCGCTTCTTTTTTTATACACTACCCTCTCTCTTGCTCCTTATTCCTCTATCCCACAGTCAACCTCCCTTCTGCACTCTCTCTCTGTCTCTTCCTTTCCTTTTTTCTATCTATCTCCATCCCTCTCCCTCTCTCTTCTCTCCCATTCTTAATCTCTCACTCCCTCACCTGCTCTATCATTGTCACACCTCCCTCTTGCTTTCACTTCTCTCTTGCTCTCACTCCCACCTTCCCTCTCTCATAAACTCTCTCTATCTCTAATACTCTAATTTATCTCTCAGCCTCCCTTTTCTCTCCATCTCTCTCTCTCCCACTTTCTATCCTTATCTCTATCATTCTCTTTCTCTCTTCCCCTCTTGCTCTATGTTACACTCTCATTGTCTCTCTCCCCCCTCCCACCCTCTCCTCCTTTTTATCAAACTCTCTTTGTCTCTATCTCACTTATTCTTTTATTGATTGTTTTCTTGACCTCTCCATTCTCACTCTCACCTTCCCTAAATCTTTCTCTCTCTTGCTCTCTCTTTTCATACTCTCTCTATTATATATCTCATTGTCTTCTCTCTTTGTCATTTCTCATCTGTAGCTCCCTCTTCACCCTCTCTCATTCTATCTCTCTCTCCACCTCCCTCCCTATCTCATGGCCTCCAACTCTCATTCCCTCTCTCCCACTCTCTCTCGCTCTCCCTTCTCATTCACTCTTTATCTCTTCCCCTCTCTCTCCTCCTTCCTCTTTCCCTCCCTCTGTCTCTTTCCCTTTTCTCCTCTCTATATCTATTTATATGTCCATCTCTCACTTCCTCTCTCTTCTTTCTCCTCTCTCACATATCATTTGTCTCACACGAACTTTCCTATCTCTTTTATCCCTTTTCTCTTTATCTCATGCTTTTTATCTCCCATCATCCATTTTTCACTCTCTCTTCTCTCTCTATCTCTCTTCCGCTCCTCTTTTGTTGCTCTCTCAATCTCCCTCCATCTTTCTCACACTCTCTCTCCCCCTCACTTACCTCTCTCTCATCTATCACTCTCTATTTTTCATATTTCACATTCTTTCACTCTCTCTCATTCTTCTCTTTGGCTCTCAATTTCTCTCCCTCATTCTCTTTCACTCCCTATCTCTCCCATTTCTTCCACCCTCTCCAACTCTCCCTCTCTCTCCCTCCCACTCTCCTCCATTTCTCACATAATCTTGATCTCTCTCTCTATCTCTCTATCTTTATTTATCATTATCACTTTTCTTGCTCTTTCTCTCTCTTAGTCTCTTGCTCTCCAGCTCAAATTTTCTATCTCCTCTCTCTCCTACCCTCTCTTCTCTTCTCTTGCTCCTCTCTCTCTCACTCTCACTATCACTCTTTGCTTCCCTTGTTCTCCTCCCTCCCTCACTTGTGCTCTCCATCTCTCTTTCTCTCTCACGCATACGCATGGAGCTCTACTTTTTTCTCTCTCACCCACACTCATTTCTTTAGCTCTTGTTCTATCACAATTTATCATTTGCTCCACCTCTATGTCACTCTCATTTATCGTTCCTCCCTCTCTCCCTCACTCTCACAATTTACCTCCCCTTTTCTCAACCTCTTCCCTCCTTCCCTTACTCTCTTACGTCTTCACTCCTGCTCTCTTTCTCTAAGTCTTGTATTTCCTCTCATTCTCTCTTCACTCTCTCTTCTCACTCCCTGCCCCTCTGTCCTTCTGTCTTGAATCTATCCATCCCTCCCTCTCACTTTTCTCCTCACCTTTCACTTTTTATTTGGCTTAACCTCTCCTATCTATCTCTCCCTCACACTCTCTACATGTCTCGTCATCTTTCTCTCTATTTCTTTCAACCTCTTTCCAATACTCTTCTCTCTCCTTCTATCACTTATTCTCTCCACTTCTATTTTGCCCTCTTTATATCTCTCAAACTATCTTTCCATCCCAATATCTATCTCTCCCTCACTCTCTCTCACCTGTCTTCCTCTCTTACCATCTCTCTCTCTCTCTCATCCAATAACTCTCTTGATCTCTTTATCTTCTCTCAATCTCATCATTCTCTTCACTCACTTCTTCTTCTTCTCTCTCTCTCTCTCTCACTCTTCCTCTCTCTCATGATCTCTCCCTCTCCCTCTAGTGACCTCCATCTCTTCCTTTTTCATGGATCTCTTCTCTTTCTCTTTCTCACTCTTTTATTTCTTTCTCAATCTCTCCACCTTCCTCTCACTCTCATACTCCTTCCTCTCCCCCTCTCCCACCCTCCATTATTTCATTTGCCCTTTCTTCCTCCTCTCACTCTCGCTTTCCTTTCACACTCTCATGATTTATTTCTCTTTCTCTCACTCTTGCCCTCTCTCTCACTCTGTCTTATTTCTCTCTTCTCACTCGCTCCTTGTCTCCCTCCTTTCTCTTTCTCTCACTCTATTCATTCTCTTTCTTTTCTTTCTCTCTCATTTCACCCACTCCCCATCTTTCTCCTCCGCTCTTAAATTACTCCATTCTTCTTTCTCTTCTCTCCTCTCGTTTCATCTTGTCACTCTTTCTATTTGCCTCACCCTCACACTATCTCATGTTCTCTCTCACATTATTTCTATTTGCCTCTTTATCTCTTTCTTTGAAGCTCTTTCTCACACTCTTCTCACTTCCTCTACCCTTTTCTCTCTCTCTTTCTCTCTTTACTTCTCTTTCACTCTTCCCATATCTCTCACTCACTATTTCCATCCATCTCTCTCCCTCTCTCTTGCTTCATCCCTTGTAATCTCTCTCTCTCACGCACCTTGCAACTCTCTCTCTTCTCTCTTTCTCATCTTTCGCTTATGCTGCTCCTTCTCTCTATCTCTCACACACTTTTTCCTTATCTCATTCTTTTTCCCTCCCTCTCTCTCATGAACTCCATACGACCCTCTCTCACTCTCCCTAGATCTTCTCAATTTCTCTCCATTGCTCTATCTTGTTCTCTCTTTCTCTTACTCTATCTAGTCTCTCATTCCACCTTTATTTATCTCTGTCTCTCTCTCACCTAGTGTTCTTGTTATCTCTCTCCTCTCCTCATTTCTCACTATCTAACCACCTAAACCTCTCTATCTATCTATCTCTCTATCAACCTCTTAATCTTTTCATCTCTCCTATTATCTCCATCATTCTTTCATGCTCTTTCTCACACTATTCGTTCTCCCTCTACCTCATTCTCTCTTTCTCTAGTTATCTTTTACTATCTATAAATATTTAACTCTCTTTTTCCATTTCTTCCTCTTGCCCTGACACCCTCTCTTTTTCTCTTTCTCCTCCATCATATTTCCCACTTGTCATTACTCTCTCACCATTCTACTCTATTGCTCTCTCTCTTTCTCCTTTTTCTCTTCCACCATGCTACTTTCTTGTTCTCTCATTTGCTCTCATCCTTCTCCTCATGCTCATTCTCTCTCTCTCTCTCTCATTCCTTAATCTCTCTTTCTCTCTCCCTTCCTCATTCGTGCCCTCTATCTCTCTCTCTCCCGCTCACAATGTACCACTTTGTTGCTCTATCCCATCTCAATCACTCCCCTTTGTTTCTCTCACACTTGTTCTCTCACTACTCCTTTATCACCTTTCTCCCTCTCTCCCTCCCTCTCTCTCACTTTTCTTACTATCTTTTGCTCTCTATCTTTCTTTCTCTCCGTCTATTTCTTTTGCTCTCAATCTCCCACAATCATTCTCTCTGCTCTCTCTCATGGTGCTTTTTTTTCTCTCTCTCACTCTTTTCTTTATTGCTCCCTCATACTAACTCCTCACTACCTCCATCACACTCTCATTCTCCCTCTTACTCTCTCTTCTCTTTTTTCCCCTTCCTCCTCCTCCCACTCTCTTCTTCCCAACCTCTCTCTATTATGTATTCTCTCTCTCTTTCTCTCATTCTTGCCTTTCACTCGCTCTCTCCTCTGTCTCTTCTCTCTCTTCCACTCACTACTCCTTTGTGCTTCTCTCCTGAATCCAAGCCTCTCTCCCTCTCTCTCCTCTACTCACCCTTTCTATCTACCAAATTTCCCTATCTATCTCTCTCTCAAACACTCAGTATCTATCACTTCATATCTCTCTCTCCCACTTCTCACCCTTTTTTTTCAAGCTTCTTCTATCACTCTTCTCTCTCCCTCTATCTACTTCTTTTGATCTCTCTCAATATATGTCACTCTCTTTCCATCCTTATCTCAATCTTTGCCTCTCTCTCCTTTGTCCTTCTCTCCTGAATCCAAGCCTCTCTCCCTCTCTCTCATCTACTCACCCTTTCTATCTACCACATTTCTCTATCTATCTCTATCTCAAACACTCAGTATCTATCCCTTCATATCTCTCTCTCCCACTTCTCTCCATTTTTTTCAAGCTTCTTCTATCACTCTTCTCTCTCCCTCTATCTACTTCTTTTTCCCTCTCTGTCTATCTGTTACTCTCTTTCCATCCTTATCTCACTCTCCGCCTCTCTCTCTCATTTTATCTTTCACTCTTATTTTTTCTCTCACCCTGCAACTCTCTTGCCTCTTTTCCCTCTTCTTTCTCTCTCATCATTCTCTTCTTTTGCTCCTCTCTGTCCGACACTCACTATCAATTTTTGTTTCTCTTGTTCTCCTCCCCCCTCACTCACTTGTGCTCTTCATCTCTCTCTCTCTCACGCACGTGCATGGAGCTCATTCTTTTTTCTCTCTCTCCCACAATGATTTCTCTCACTCTTGTTCTCTCACAATTTATCCTTCTCTTTACCTCTATCTCACTCTCATTTATCATCTCTCCCTCTCCCTCTCACTTTCACAACCTCCTGTTGACCTCATTTTTTATGAGGTCTTTTCTCTTCTCTCTCCTTAGTACTTAGGATCTAGCCTTAGGCTTTCCCTTTGATTATCTTAGAGGACTAGAAATGGAACCCACCACTTAGAAATTCAAACACTTCTTAACTCCCTGCGAACCCCATAACTTTGATTGTAAACCCCTAAGTCACTTGGAGGGTTAAGATCAAATGTGGAGGTTTAGAGGATGAGTTCCCTATAGGACTCTTTGGCCTTAGGACTACCCCAGGTGGCTTGGTCCGGTGAGGGTTGACCCGCACACATTACACTTTCACACACATTCCAAATCCTAAAACCATTCATACCTAGCTTGACTTCCTGACTCATGTAGGTAATTCATATGGATGGACCTTAAACCCTAGGCCCTTAGCTAAGAGGGTTAGGAACAACATAGTGAATGCCTCAAATGAGTCATCTCATGGCTCTTATAGGCTTGATATGGCTTCATGGCTCAACCAAAGTGATTCCATTCTACACAAACTTGATCAATCTTTATTTTTTTTAATTTTTTTTTCCAAAATTTGAATTTTTGACCTCCGGGATCCTACACCAACCAAACCTACCAAATGCCCTCGAAACTACCCAAAATTTGCAAAATTACCTAAATTACCCAAAATTCCTCAAAACCAATCCTAAACATTTCCCACCATTCAAATTGATCATCCTTAGCCAAATATACCAAAATTTCCAAAAATACCCCCCAATAACCCTCCAAATACCCAAAATGCCCTTTTAGCCCAAAAATCCAAAAGATTCAAAAAATTCCCTGAAAATTCCAAAAAATCCCAAATATTCCTAATTTAATTTTATTCAACTACATCATAGGCCAAATTTGTCAATTTAACCCACTTTTACCAAAATCCCCAATTTGGCCCTTTTTTAACCAAAGTAAGCCTAGTGTCAAACCAAATCAACCCAATTGACCACAATGTTGATCCAATGCAATTCTAATCTTTAATTCAATATCCCCAATATCAATTTAGACCAAATCCAAGCCCAATTTGATTAACATTTGGATCTAATTTCAATTTGAAGCTTAAAGCCCAATTTTGGCCCATGACCTAAACTTAGCCCATACTAACCCAACTCAACTCCAATTAACCCTAAATCTTTTCCTAAACCTTCCTAATATCCCCACAAACAAAACACTAACAAGATTTGCCCCAAATTTGAACCCAAACTCCACCCAAACCTAACCCAAAATCAAAATCCCCAATTTTGGCCTAAACCCACCATGAATCTAAATGGACCCAAATCCCAAAATCAAAGCCCAACCAAAGTTGAAAACACTTTGTAACACTCCCATAAACATTTCTCAACATTAATTTTACATCAAATCTTACATGAGCCCAACCTTAGCCCAAGTTAGCCCAATTTGACCCACTTTGCCCCCTTTACCAAAAATATCCCAAATCAAACCCAATTCAACTCCAAATCAACTCAAATTTATTTCAAATCACTCATGACACATCCCTAAACTAAACCCAACATTTTTTTGGCCCAATCCTTCACAAAATTTCCATCCACCAATTTGTTTTCAAACCTAAAAGCCCACTTCCTTAAACCATTTTAAAAGCCAATTTTCACCAAATCCAAAGGCCCAAAGTCAATCCAAAGCCTACATGACACTTTCACCTCATCATCCCTTTGATTTAAATCACTCCCTAAGTTTCAAATTCATCATTAAACCTTTTCTAAACTAAGCCATGTGCCAAATTACCCCTAAATATCCAAAATCCTTAAAACCCATTTAGATGAAATTGACTAAGCTTAGCCCCAAGCCAAATGGAGCCATGGAGCCATGCATAAGCCATATGTAAGCCTTGCGGAGCCATGGACTTGTCATCACTCCCTAAATGGCAAAAGGAGGAGATCCTTTAAGCACTCCCTAAAAGTCATTAACCCATTACATGATTCCCCTTTACCTAAATTTAATCCAAATAATCTTGATGGGGACTTCACCACTCTTCATAAGCTGACTCACCTGACCTCCCTCAGCTCAAAATTAGAGCTTTGGATGGTGCACCAAGCCCTAAGCCATGACTTGATCCATTTGAACCCAAAATGACCCTTCCCCCTTACCACTTAAATCAAACCTCTTTACACTTGGCATTGGCTAATTGAACCCACAAACTTCAACCCCTGACCCTCCTGATCAGGATGGTGACCTGACCCTGGCCGGCAAGCCACCAGGTCGCCAGAAAACACGATGGTCGAGAGGTCTAAATGGATTCAAAAATTTAATTGGAACTAGCTGAGTTGTCCCATGCCTAATGGCCACTGCAGCTGTTCTTCTCTTCACCAGAGCAGTTGATCCAAGCCATCAAACCCCCCCTGGGAGGCCCTGGCCATGGATATTTAAACAAGCCACCCCTCTCGGCTAAAAGGTTGGCTGAAACCAACCTTCATAGAATCCCTCCAAACTCCTCACGGAGATTCCCTTAGCCAAGAGCAATCCATCCCCACTGTTCTCCTGCCCTAAATCCCATTGATTGAGCTCAATTTTGGAGCTCAATTCTCAGGCCAGAACATGAAATCTCTCAAACCTCCACCCAAAACAAATTAAACTCACCCACACCTGCACAAAACTAAGAGAAGGAGTTCCCTAGTGAAAGCCCCCTCTCCAGGCCACCCAATTGCTCTAGCCTCCAAAGTCTGAAATCGGGCCTGGTCACTTTCATACCAAGACCTTTCACCAAGGCCAGAGGCTTCATCCCTAGGCTCTTCCAGCTCCAACAAACGTGCCAAGCACATTCAGTTGAGGCCTCACCTCCTGAACCAAGGTATGGAGACTTCTCTTTAACCTGAGCTTCCAGCTATTCTCCATTTCGTTTGAGTTAATTTCATAGCATGTAAACAGTAAGGATGTGCTCGTCTCTTTAATACGAATCCATAGAGTATAAGAACACGAAAATCCATTGAGAAACGAGGGAGATATTAGGGTTTGAGTGTGGACGGTCACAGGTGCACACCAGTCGAAGACGACGACCAGCCGCCGTTGGATAGAGCGTGTATCAACTGGATGACTCAGATTGCGTCGGACCAGGGAACGGTAGGTGAACCGTGGGCCGCGTGGCTCTGAGTCGGATGGCGGCGGCGAATGGGGGCGCGCCGCGTGGAGCTTCGGAGATGCTAAGGTTGCCGTGGCGCTTAGTCAGATAAGTAGGAAAATATGGAATTTATGATTTAATTAAATGCCTGAAACTTAAAAAATCCATATCTTTGTGTAGAAAAATCAAAAAAATAAAATAAAAATACCCTCTTGCTCAGTGAACAGAGGAGAATAATGTGGAAAAAGAATTGAGTTAATTTGATGAGTATTTTATTTTTAATTAATTATTTACTCGTTTCAGCATTTTAATTCTCCATTTGCATAGACAATTCACCATGACATGAGACTATAGGGCCTTTGAAGCTCTGATCTTGGGAACCTTCCCTGAATTTTTCAAGCTCAGAGCCTATCTCTGTGGTAAGTTATGTATTTTTCAAGTTTATGTCACTATTTTTTGTATTTTAATTCCATTAATTAGCATATTGCTTATAAAATTCTAGGAAAATTTAGGGAAGTTTCTTAGGACCAGAGCACCCTAGGATAATTATGTTTTGAGTTAATTCATTAAGAATAACCATAATTGGCCTAATTAGTCAAAACTGAAATTTAATTAATTAGGGTTAACCACACATCAAAAGAACTTGAAAACAATTCCTCACTGATCTTTAGGATCAGAGGGACCTCATATAAAAATTGGGAATCAATTGGAAACGTTTAACCTCACTAAATGGATTAATTAAGTCACACGATCAAAATTAAACTTTAAAAATTCATAACTCCAAAAATACATTTTAACAATTCACCAAATTGGTTTTGTGGCTCTCTAATATCAGAGAAGTCTAAGAAAATTAAAATTAAAATTTTTAAAAATCTTCATTTTTCACCATATTTTAATATTTTAAAAATTAAAAAAATAATAAAAATCACAAAAATATTAAAAATAAAAAAATGTCATATTTTGACTCCTAATCACTTAGGAACAAACCAAATATTTTTCCCAAGTCTCTTGGTTAAGATATTGAATTTTAAATGCTTAAGATAATTTTTAATATTAAAAAATAGATTTTCCAACCTTTTCACCAAATTAATTCTAATAAATCAAAGAAAAATCAAAAAAATATAAAATTAGCTTCTTTGAACTCCTTGAGTTCAATGGGACTTAAGAAAAATATAAAATCTATTTTTCAACTTTAATTTTATTTTATAATTAATTAACATTCCAAAAATTAAAATAATTATAATAAAGAAAATATAATTCAAAAAATCACCAAAATTGGTCCAAGTAGTCCTCTAGTCAGTAGGAACATCTCATAATTTTCCTAAGGACAGAAACCTTACCTTGGTCATGTTGTTGAATTTTCATTGAAAACCCTTATTTTTCACAAAAAATAATTATATAAATTAAATTAAATTTAGAAAAATCACATTTTCTCCTCTAATATCTTAATTGACATATGAGTGAAGTGACATAAAAATTTTAAGTTCATTTGAGCTTAATTTGATGCGTTATGAAATAAATAATCCTAAAGGGGCATAAAGGTAATTAAATGATTTTAACCCTTATTAATATTTTGGTCTAATCAAAGGGAGGGTAAAATATCTGATCTTAACTTTTCTCATAGATGATTGAAACCTAGGGAATTAAGGGGTAGAAACCCACTAATCATCTTGAAAATATTTAATGTAAATTTTAATTAATTAGACAATTTGAATTTTTGAAGAATAGATTAAAAATTTGGATTATTAAGGTTAGGGATTTGATTTAAAAAGATATCAATTCTTTAATTTAAAATCCCTAAATGAATCATTTTAATAATATTTAACTTTTAATTAAATTCAAAGTGGTAATTGAAATTAATACTTAAATAATTAAAAGGAAAAAAAACCTTAATTAGATTAAAACTTAAAACATTGAATAACTTGATAATCAAATTGAAATAAATTTAAAACATTAAAATTAATTTGAAATTACTTAAAAAAAAACAAATCTAAAAAAAAATTGAAACATTAAAGAAAAACAACCTTAAGACAATTCATAATTAAAAACATAAAAAATCAAACCAATTAAAAATTAACCTAAATATTTCAATTAAATTAAACTAAAGTCATTAAAATTTAAATTGAATAATCTAAACACCTCTTTCAACCCAAATGAATCTAATGCATTGAGATCATTAAAGATGTAAAAATTTAATTAAATTAAAGCAACTTGAACACTATTCCAAACTTAAAATTATTAAAATTTCATAACTAAATTAAACCACTTTAAATCACCAATTCCAATTTTAAATCATTAAATTCTTTAACAAACTGATTTGCCCCCTAAAGTTTTTTTTTATTATAACTCATAAGTAAAGCATCAAGTTAAATGTCACTTTATTTATAGGATAATCAAACATCCTAATTCACTGAGCAAGAAACAAAACTTAATTAAATTCTTGGATGATTGATTCACTTAAACAAAGAAATTCATTTGTACTCGAAATAATCTCAGAAATATTGAAAAGATGTTCAGGATTCATCCTAAACACTTTATCAATCTGATGAAATGTTTTAGAAGAACAATTGAATTTAATTGTTCTTTGGTGAAGAAAACCATCCTTAATAAAACACAAGAACCTAGACGTCATAGGAAATGACTAGCAATAGGATTAGTAGTTTGGTAGACGACCAGAACCTTCCCTTAGCTTTACCTAGGTACTTGTTATAAATATTTAAATGCCTTAAAATGTGTTTTAAGTGCAGCTTGGAATGACGAGAAGACCCTCTAGGTACGCTTTATTTTATTGCAATTTACTTTATTGCAATTTATTTATATGAGCTACACTTCACTCTTCTTGCATGTTAAACAAGATTGTTGCATGAAAACCGAAAATTTTAAGATAGCCACAAAACTGAAACCCAAAACTAAATTAAAAAATCAACACAAGATAAAATTCACCGCCACAACATTAAAAAGATAAAACAACTCAAAATTTAATCACAAGCAGAACAACAAAACTACAATTGCAATTAAATTAAAACATCTCATTGGATGATCGAGAATACCTCGGATGATGTAACCTACGTGTTGCTAACGGGATTTCCCACAGTCTAAATGAAAGTTTGGAACTCATTCAGTTGAGTTTAGCAAATTCATCTGGACTAAGTGAATCCGATAAAATAACGGTGCCGAAATGATGGAACCGTGGGATCTTAACCGGTGTTGTTATAATAAACTTTAAGATTCCCCTAATAAAACATTAAAGACATTTGGACTTTAAGATTTCTCTAAACCAAAACACTTTTCTCATCTCCTGATTTTCACCTTCTAAAACTAAACCTCTGCAACAACAAGGAGCTTGGAGCATAGTGGGCAGCACGGCTATCAACGTCAACAAAACTTGTGTCTACTCCAAAGAAAACCTTTCTTACAAGCCATAGGATTTCGAGGTAGTTTGCCTAGTGCAACATAAATCCTCAACTTTTTGTTAGGCACTTGTGAAATCATGTTATGCAAATTAAGCCCTAACCGGTCTTCGGACTCCGAGGTAGTCGTTCCGTACGACATAAACCCTCACATCTTCAAGACTATTTGTATGATCATGTCATACAAATATAAGTCTTAATTAATAAAAATTGGCAAGATTACAACATTAAATAAACTCTCAAATTGAAGCCAAACAAATAGGATAGTTGGGAAGTCACCGGGAAGTCACCGAGACATGTCTCGAATCCGTGACATCCCCTACTTCTCCTCCATTAGATTCCTAAAATAACTTTTCCAAATTTGATCCATTCCCAATTGAAATTTCCAAAATCCAATTGTTTGAAAACCTTAAACTTTGAAATTCTTGAGAGAAAAACCACTGATCATTATCGAGAGTTTTCTTAAATGATTCCCGTCATTTAAGATGTAATTAACTATAGGGGCTTGCCCTTATAGGGAACTTTAAGAACCCAGATAATATAAACCCTGCTTAATTCATTTATATTAAGCAGGGGAACTTGTCAGCTTATAAAATTGGTTTGCAGACCAAACGGATGTCACAAATCTTCTAGTTTATTTAACCGAGCCCCATCATCAAGCAGTTTGTCTATTCTTCGGGATAGAGATACGGTTTGTGGTGCGGTGCTCGTTTATATAAACTATTTGGGATGTGAGATTGGTTTAATATCTTAAAATTTTTCAAACTTAAAATTATTTTCAAAAATCGAATGTTACTTTCCAAATATATATAGTTAAATTAAATTTAAAATCTAAAATTCACCGATAATTTCTATAGACGACCCCTTTTCAAAATACAACACACAACCTAGAAATAATGCCGACACCTCCTTCCCCCTTTCTTAATCTTTTTCCCTTCTTCCCTTACTCTCGTATGTTTTCACTCTCAATCTCTTTCTCTAAGACTTGGCTTCCATATTGTTCTCTCTTCACTCTTCTCACTCACTGCCCCACTCTCCTTCTGTCTTTAATCCATCTATCCCTCCATACTTTTCTCCTCACCCTTCTCTTTTTATTTGCCCCAACCTCTCCTATTTATATCTCTCTCTCACTCTCTACTTGTCTCATCTTTCTCTATTTCTTTTAAGCTCTTTCTCATACTCTTCTTTCTCCTTTTGCCACTTGTTCTCTCTACTTCTTTCTTTCTCTCTTTATATCTCTCAATCTCTCTTTCCAACCCAATATCTATCTCTCCCTCCCTCTCTCTCTTACTCTCTCTTCCTCTCTTACCATCTCTCTCTCATCTAATAACCCTCTTGCTCTCATTGTTTTCTCTCTATCTCATCTTTCTCTTCCCTCGCTTTTCTCATGATATCTTCTTCTCTTTCTCTGTCTCACTCTTTTATTTCTCTCTCATTCTCTCCACCTCCCTCTCACTCTCGTTCTCCCTCCTCTCTCCTTTTCCCTCCCTCCCACGTTTCATTTGGCCTTTCTTCCTCCTCTCACTCTCACCTTTCCTACCACTCTCTCATGAATTATCTCTCTTTCTCTCACTCTTGCCCTCTTTCTCACTCTGTTTTTTTTCTACGCATCACTCCTCATCTCCTTCCTCTCTCTTTCTCTCACTTTGTTCTTTCTCTTTCTTTTCTCTCTCATTTTACCCACACCCAATATTTCTCCTCCTCTCTTAAATCACTCCCTTTGACTTTCTCTCTTCTCCCCTATTCTCCTCTCGTCACTCTTTCTATTTGCCTCACCCTCACTCTATCTATCTCACGCTCTCTCACAGACTATTTCTATTTGTATCTTCGTCTCTATCTCTCTTACTCCCTCTTTCTTTCAAGCTCTTTCTCTCACTTCCTCTAACTTTTTCTCTCTATTTGTCTTTCTACTATTTCTTCCTCTATCTGCCATTAATACTCACTCTCTTGATATTTCTGTTGACCTCATTTTTGGTGAGGTCTGATCTCTCTCCTTAGTACTTAGGATCTAGTCATAGGTTTTCCCCTTTGACCATCCTAGAGGACTAGAAATGGGACCCACCACTTAGAAATTCAAAATACTTCTTGAC
The DNA here is from genome assembly GCA_022702705.1 of Papilionanthe hookeriana x Papilionanthe teres. NCBI lineage: Eukaryota > Viridiplantae > Streptophyta > Magnoliopsida > Asparagales > Orchidaceae > Papilionanthe > Papilionanthe hookeriana x Papilionanthe teres. The sequence goes on along the minus strand of CM040427.1, from coordinate 92,343,577 downwards.
ACCCTTCAAACCACACATATTTGATTGTAAAACCCCAGGCCACTTGGAGGGTTAAGACCAATATGTAGAGGTTTAAAAGATGAGTTTCCTTTAGGACTCATTGGCCTTAGGAGTACCCTGGATGGTCTGGTCTGGTGAGGTCTAGCTTGCACACACCACACTCTCACACTCATTTCAAATCTTAAAACCACCTTTACTCAATTTGACTCCCTGACTCATGTAGGTAACTGATATGGATGGACCTTAACCCCTAAGCCCCTAGCTAAGATGGTTAGGAACAACATATTGGGTGCCCAAAATGAGTCCTCTCATGGCTCTTGTGAGCTTAATATGGCTTCATGGCTCAATCAAATGGTTTCATTTCACTCACACTTAATTAATCTCCATTTTTCCCAAACATCATTTTTTTGACCCCCGGGACCCTAAACCCACCAAACCTACCAAATGCCTTTGAAATTGCCCAAAATTTGCAAAATCGCCTAAATTACCCAAAATTCCTCAAAATCAATCCTAAATATTTTTCACCACTCAAATTGATCATCCATGGCCAAATAGACCAAAATTTCCAAAAATACCCCCAATACCCTCCAAATACCCAAAATACCCTTTTTGACATAAAAATCCAAAAAATTCAAAAATTCTCATAAAATTCCAGAAAATCCCAAATATTCCCACTTTCATTTTATTCAACTACACCATAGGTAAATTTTGTCAATTTATCCCACTTTTACCAAAATCCCCAATGTCCAACCAAACCACTTCAATTGACCTCAATTTTGATCCAATTCAATTCTAAACTTCAATTAAATATCCCCAATATCAATTTAAACCAAATCCAAACCCAATTTTATCAACATGTGGATCCATTTCAATTTGAAGCTTAAAGCCCAATTTTGGCTCATGACCTAAACTTAGCCCAAACTAACCCAACTTAACTCCAATTAGCCCCAAATCTTTTCTAAAACCTTCCCAAAATCCCCAAAAACAGAACACTAACTTGATTTGCCCCAAATTTGAACCCAAACTTCACCCAAGCTTAACTTAAGCCAAAATTCCCTAATTTGGCCTAAATCAATCACGAATCCAAATAGGCCCAAATCTCAAAACCAAGACCCAAACAAAATTGAAAACTCTTTGTTACACCTCCATAAACACTTTACAACATTAATTTTACATAAAAACCAACATTATCCCAACCTTAACCTAAGTTAGCCCAATTTAACCCACTTTGACCCTATTATTAAAGAGACCCAAATTAAACCCATTTCAACTCTAAATGACACCAAATCTTTTCTAAAATATTCATGACACATCCATAAACTAAATAAAACATTTATTTGGCACAATCTTTTACCAAATTTTCATCCAAAAGTTTATTTTGAAACATAAAAGCTCACTTCCATAAGACATTTAAAAGCCCATCTTTCATCAAATCCAAAAGCCCAAAATTTGTTTTAAAAGCCCATATGACAAACCCCCCCCCCTTCATCCATTTAATCTAAATCAATCCGTAAGTTTTCAATCAATGATTAAATCATTCCAAATCAAGCTTCATCCAAATTTTCCTCAAAATATTCAAAATCCCTAAATCCATTTCCATGAAACAAAGCCAAGCCATCCCTAAGCCAAATGGAGCCATTGAGCCATGCACAAGCCACGTGGGAGCCATGGAAGCCACTTTCCACCTCACTAAGCCATTAATGGCAAGAGGAGGGGGTTCTTTCTTAACCCTTCGTTATCACTTTTTAACCCTATTTATGTTACACTCTAAACCAAGTTTAGACACATCACCTTGGATGGGGACTTCACCACCCTTTCCTAGCTGATCCAAGTGACTTTCTCTACAACCCAAACCAGCCTTGGGGAGGTGTACCTAGCCTAAACCATGACTTGATCAAATTGAGCCCAAAATGAACTCTCTCCTATTCCACTTGAATCCACTCCTTTACACATGTCAAACCCCAATTGAATTCACAAACCTCAAGCCCTGACCTCACTGACCATGAAGGTGACCCAGGCCTGGCCGCCCGGCCACCACGGCCGCCGAAAAACACCATGGCCGAGAGGTCTAAATTGATTTAAAAAATTCAAACTCTTTTGTTGAGCTGTCCCATGGCTACTGGTCAGTGGAGCTGTTCTTCTCCTCACCAAGGCAGCTAATCCCAAGCCCTAACTCCCCCTGGGAAGCCCCTGGCCATGGCTATTTAAACAGCCATCTCCCACGTCCAAAGGGTTGGCTGAAATTAACTCTCACAGAACTCCACCAAATTCTCCACAGAGTTCCCCCTAGCCAAGAGAAGCTCATCCTCACTGTCCTCCTACCCTAATTCCCACTAATTGAGCTCAATTTTGGAGCTCAATTCTCAGGCCAGAACAGGACATCCACCAAAACTTCACAAAAGTCAAATTAACTTCTCTAACACCTTCACCAGAGGTAGAGAAGGAGTTCCCCAGCAAAAGTCCCCTCACCAGGCCATCCAATTGTTCTAGAGACCAAAGCTTGAAATCGGGTTTGGTGGAAATCGAGTCTAGACATTTCACTAGGACCAGAGGCTTCATCCCTAGACTCCTCCAGCTCCAACGAATGTGCCGAGCACATTCAATTGAGGCTTCACCTCCTGAACCAAGGTATGTGAACATCTCTTTAACCCGAGCTTCTAGCGATTCTCCTATTTTTTAGTCTATTTCATAGCATGTTAACCATATAGATGTGTTCGTCTCGTTGAGATAAATCCATAGAGTCCAACATCAAGAAATTTGGTGGAGAAATGAGGGAGATCTTAGGATTTTAGTGTGGACGGTTCTCGGGTAGAGGCACTCGGGGACGATGAACAGATGTCGTTCATTCGCGTGCATATCGAACGAGCGGTCCAGATCGAGCCAGACGAGAAGATGGAGCTAGACCGCGGGCCGCGTGGCATCCCAATCAGATGGCGGCATCAAATGGCGGAGCAACGCGTGGCCTTTCGGAGCTGCCGAGGTTGAGTCAGTGTCGTGTTGGATAAGTAGATAAATAGGGTATTTTGGAATTAATTAAATGCCCTGAACTTCAAAAATCCATAACTTTTTATAGAAAATTCATAAAAATAAAATAAAAATATCTTCTTGCTCAGTGAACAGAGGAGAACAATGTGGAAAAAGAATTAAGTTATTTTGTTAAGTATTTTACTTTTAATTAATTATTTACCGATTTCAGTATTTTAATTCTCCATGTATGCATACAATTCACCATGGCATGAGACCATAGGGCTTTTGTAGCCTCTGTTCTTGGGAACATTTCTTGAATTTTTCAAGACTAGAGGCCATCTCTATGGTAAGTTATTGATTTTCAAAATTTATGTGCCTGTTTTGATATTTTAATTCCAGTAATTAGCATGTTGCTTAATAAATTCTAGGAAAATTAGGGGAGGTAGCTTACGACCAGAAGACCTTAGGAAAATTATGGTTTGACTTAATACTTTAAAAATAACCCTAATTAGTCCAAACACTCAAAATTGAATTTTAATTAATTAGGAATAATCACACATCAAAATTACATGAAATTAATTCTCCCCTGATCCTTAGGGTCAGAGGAGTTTCACATAAAAATTTGAAATCAATTGAAAATGATTAGCCCCACTAAGTGAATTATTTAAATGACACGATCATTCTTAAATTTTAAAAATTCATAAAACCTAAAATATATTTCAAAAATTCACCAAATTGGTTTTGGGACTTCTCTGATATTAGAGGAGTCTAAGAAAATTAAAATTTGGATTTTTCAAAAATTTTCATTTTTCACAATATTTTAAATATTTTAATAATTAAAAAATAATAAAAATCACAAAAATATTAAAAATCACAAAAATGTTATATTTTATCCACTAATCACTCAAAAACTAACCAAATATTTTTCCTAAGACTCTAGGTTAAGATATTGCATATTAAAGGCTTAAGGCAATTTTGTAATGTTAAAAATGAATTTTCCAACCTTTTTCACCATATTAATTCTAATAAATCAAAGAAAAATAAAAAAATTAAAAAATTTATTTCTCTGACTTCCCCGAGGTCAGAGAGACTTAAGAAAAATATAAAATCCATTTTTCAACTTTAATTTTATTTTATAATTAATTAATACCCCAAAAATTAAAATAATTATAATAAATAAAATATAATTCAAAAAATCACCAAAATTGGTCCAAGTGGTCCTCTAGTCAGTAGGAACATCCCATAATTTTTTAAGGATAGAAACTTTAACTTGGTCAAGTTGTTGAATTTTTCATTGAAAAATTCTTATTTTTATCAAAAATAATTATATAAATTAAATTAAATTCAGAAAAATGACATTTTCTCCTCTAATGTCTTAATTGACATGTGAGTGAGGTAACATAAAAATTTCAAGTTCACTTGAGCTCAATTTAGTGAGTTATGAAAAGAACATGCTTAAAAGGGCATAAAGGTAATTAAGGATTTTAACCCTAATTAATACTTTAGGTTTAATCAAAAGAGAGGGTAAAATATTTGATCTTAATCTTCTCTTGGATGATTGAAACTTAGGAAATAAAAGGGTAGAAACCCATTGATTATTTTAAAGAATATAAAAAAAAAGAAATTTTAATTAATTAAATAATTTAAATTTTAGGAAGAATAATTAAAATTTTGGATTATTAGGGATGTGACTTAAGAAGATACCAATTCTTTAATATAAAGTCCCTAATTAAATTAATTCAATGGTAATCAATCCTTAATTAATTCTAAAATGATAACTGAAGTTAATAATTAAAAAGGAAAATAACCCTTAATTAAATTAAAGCTTAAAACATTAAATGATTTAACAATCAAATAAGAAAAATAAATTTTAAACATTTAAAATTAATTTAAAATCACTTAAGAACAAACTTAAAACAAATTTGAAACCTTAAGTAATCTCAAAACAGTTCATAATTAAAGATATAAAAATCAAACTAATTAAAATTAACCTAAAGTATTACAATTAATCCAAATTAAGTCATCAAAATTTAATAAAAATAAATAATTTAAACACCTCTTTCAACCTAAGCAAATTTAAAACATTAAAATTAATCTAAAATATTAAATATATTTAAAATATAAAGATTTACCTGAATTAAACAACTTGAACACTATTCCAAACTTAAAATTATTAATCAAAGTTTTATAACTAAACCAAATCACTTTAAATCATCAATTCCAATTTTAAATTAAGAATTGTTAAAAACTTTAACAAACTAATTTGCCCATAAAGTCTTTCATTATCATAACTATTAAATGGAGCATCAAGTGAAATGCCACTTCACTCATAGGATATTCAAACATCCTAGTTCATTGAGCAAGAAATGAAACTTAACTAAATTCTTGGATGATTAATTCACCTGTATAATGAAGTTTATTTGGACTCAAAATAATCTCAGAAGTATTGAAAAGATGTTGGGGATTCATCCTAAACATTTCCTCAATATAATGAAATGTTTTAGAAGAACAATTAAATTTAATTGTTCTTTTGTGAAGAAAATCATCCACTAAACACAAGAACCTTGACGTCATAAGAAATGACTAGCAATAGGATAAGGATTTTGGTAGCCAACCAGAACCTTCCCTTAGCTTTACCTAGGAGTTTCTTGCAGTTATTGGAATGCCATAACATGTGTTTTAAGTGTAGCTTGGAATGACGGGAAGACCCTTCAGGTACGCTTTTATTTTATTGCAATTTATTTACCTGTACTGCACTTTACTTTTCTTGCATGTTAAACAAGAATGTCACCCTGCATGAAAACTAAAACCTTTACGATAGCCACAAAATTGAAACCCAAAACTAAATTAAAAGTCACAACAAGATAAAATTCACAGCCACAACATTCAAAATATAAAACAACTCAAAATTTAATCACAAACAGAACAACAAAACCACAACTACAACTAAATTAGAATGTGTCATTGGATGATCAGGAGTACCTCGAATGATGTAACCTACGTGCTACTAACTAGTTTTCCCATGGTCTAAATGAAAGTTTGGAATTCATTTAGTTGAGTATAGCAAATTCATTTGGACTAAGTGAATCCGATGAAAATAACAGTGCTGGAATGATGGAACCGTGGGATCTTAACCGGTGTTGTTATAACCAACTTTAAAATTCCCCTAACAAAATGTTAAAACACCTGAACCTTAAGAATTTTCTAAACCAGAATACTTCTATCATCTTCTGATTTTCACTTTCTAAAACTAAACCTTCTGCAACAACGAGGAGCTTGGAGCAAGCATGGTGGGCAGCACGGCCATCGTCAACATCAAAACAAGTCTTCACCAGCTTAACGTTTCTTAGAATTAAACCAAGCCATAGGATTTCGAGGTAGTTTGGCTAGTGCAACATAAATCCTCAACTTTTCATTTGAAATTTACCTAATCATATTATGCAAATAAGCCCTAACCGGTCTTAGGACTCCGAGGTAGTCGTTTGGTACAACATAAACCCTCACATCTTCAAGGCTATTTATATGATCATGTCATACAAATATAAGTCCTAATTATTTAAAATTGGTAGGATTGAAACATTAAATAAATTCTCAATCGAATCCAAAAGATAGGATAGTTGGGAAGTTACCGAAGTTCACTTCGGGTCCGTGACATCCCCTACTTCTCCTCGATTGGATTCCTAAAATAACTGTTCCAAATTTGATCCATTCCCAATTGAAATTTCCAAAATCCAATTGTTTGAAAATCTTAAGCTTTGAAATTATTGAGAGCAAAACCACTGATCATTATCGAGAGTTTTCTTAAGTGTCTTCGGACATTTAGGATGTAATTAACTATAGAGGCTTGCCCATATAGGGAACTTTAAGAACCCAGGTAATATAAACCCTGCTTCATTCCTTCATATTAAGCAGGGGAACTTGTCGGCTTATAAAATTGGTTCGCAGACCAAACAGATGTCACAAACATTCTAGTTTATTTAATCGAGCCCCATCATCAAGCAGTGTGTCTATTCTTCGGGATAGATATACGGTTTGTGGTGCGGTGCTCGTTTATATAAACTATTTGGGATGTGAGATCCGTTTGATTTCATATCTTAAAATTTTCAAACATAAAATTATTTTCAAAATCAAATGCTACTTTCAAAAAATATATATATATTTAAATTAAATTTAAAATTTAAAATTCACCGAAAATTTCTGTTTGGAGACCCCATTTCAAAATACAACACAACCTAAAAATATGCCGACAATTTCTCAATCATTCTCTCTACTCTCTCATGGTGCTCTTTTCTTTCTCTCTCACCCTTTTCTGTATTGCTCTTTCTCACTAACTCCTCTCTACCTCCATCTAACTCTCATTCTCCTTCTTACTTTCTCTCCTCTTTTTTACCTCTTTCCTCGTTCCCTCACTCTCTTCTTCCATACCTCTCTCTACTTTGTATTCTCTCTCTATCTCACCCTTTCTATCTGCCACACCTTCTCTCTATCTTTCTCTCTCAAACACTCACTATTTGACTCTTCACATCTCTCTCTCCCACTCTCTCCCTTTTTTTCAAGCAACTTCACTCACTCTTCTCTCTCCCTCTTTAGTTCTTCTGATCTCTCTATTTCTGTCACTCTCTTTCCGTCCTTATCTCACTCTCTCCCTTCCGCTCTCTCTCTCTTTTTTTCCTCTTACTCGCTTGTTGTTTCTCTCTCACCATGCAACTCTCTTTCCCCTTCTCTCACTTCTTTCTCTCTCATCCTTAACTATCTCGCGCTCTCACTCTCAGTCTTTATTTCTCTTGTTCTCCTCCCTCACTCACTCACTTGTGTTCTCCATCTCTTTCTCTCTCATGCACGCGCATGAGCTCTTCTTTTTTTCTCTCTCACCCTCACTCATTTCTCTCACTCTGGGTCTCTCACAGTTTATCCTTCTCTCCACCTCTATCTCACTCTCATTCAACCTCCCTCCCTCTCTCTATTTAGTCACACAATCTCCATCCGCTTCACTTTCGACCTCCTTCCCTCCTTCCCTTACTCTTATATGTTTTCACATAGAATCTTTCTCTTTCTCTAAGTCTTGTCTTCCTCCTGGTTCTCTCTTCACTCTCTCTTCTCACTCACCACTCCTCTTTCCTTTTGTCTTGAATCCATCCAACCCTCCTTTTAACTTTTCCCCTCACCTTTTTCTTTTTATCTATCTCAACCTCTCTTATCTATCTCTCTCTCTCACATTCTCTACTTGTCTCTTCATCTTTATATGCCATTCATTCAAGCTCTTTCTCATACTCTCCTCTCTCCTTTTACTATTTGTTCTCTCCAATTCTATTTTTCCCTCTTTATATCTCTCAATCTCTCATTCTATCCAAATATTCATCTCTCTCTTGCTCTCTCTCTCACCCTCTCTTCCTCTCTTACCATCCATCTCTCTCATTGAACAACTCTCTTGCTCCCTTTATATTCTTTCTTTCTCTTATTTCTCTTCCCTGGCTTCTTCTTCTTGTCTCTCTCACTCTTTCTTTCTCTCATTTTCTCTCCCTGTCTAATTCTCACTCCCTTCAACTCTCCCTCACTCATGGATCTCTTCTCTTTCTCCCTCTCACTGATTTATTTATCTCTCATTATCTCCCTCACCATCTCACTCTCGTTCTCCCTCCTCTCTCCCTCTCCCTCCCTCCTCATTTTATTTGCCCATCCTTCCTCCTTTCACTCTCACCTTTCCAAGAACATTCTTTTATGAATTATCTCTCTTTCTCTCATTCTTGCCCTCTCTCTCACTCTCCTATTTTCTCTCTTCCCATTCACTCCTCATCTCTCTCGTGATCTTTTGAATCAATCCGTACCTCTCTTCCCCTCTCCTCTCTTCTACACACCTTCTCTCTCCTCTCCACTCTCTCATTTCTCTTATTATTTGCCTCTATTTTTTTTTCAATATCTCGGTCTCTCACACTAACTTTCTATATACCTCTTCACTCTCTCTCTTTATTTCAATCTCTTTCTCACATCCTTCTCTTTTCATCTCTACTCCCTTATCTCTCTTTCTCTCTCTACTTTTCTTTCGCTCTATATCTATATCTCTCACTCTAACTTTCCAAGCTTATCTCCCTCTCTCCCTCCCTCTCTCCCCCACACTCTCTCTTGCTCTGTCTTACTCTATTACCTTTGTTATTTTCCCACTCTCTTCTCTCACTTCTCTCTCTCACTCTTTCTTTCTCTTCTTCTCTGTCCAACCTCCCTCTCTCTTGCTCTCCATCTCTCTCTCTCTTGCTCATGGAGCTCTTCTCTTTCTCACTCTCTCACTTGTTTCTCTCTTTTCCTTGCTCTCTCTCACTCACTTCTCTACCTTTATCTCACTCTCATTCTTCCCCTTTCTTTCTCTCATTCTCACTCTGCCTCTCTCTCTTACCCTCCTCTCTCACTTTTCTATTTCTCTCACTTTCTTCTGCTCTTGCACTCTCTCATGGTCTCTCTTCAATCTCTCTTCTCACTCACTCCCTTTATCTCTCTTTCTCTCTTGAATCTATCTCTCCTTTCCTCACTCTGCCTATCCTCTTCTCTCTCTTTCTATCTATCTCAACCTTTTTTATTTATATATCTCCCTCACCTTCACTATATGTCTCTTCTGCTCTCTCGCTCTCTTTTCTCTCTCTTTCTTTCAAGATCTTTGACACACTCCGCTCTCTACATGTACATCTTTTATATACTTTTATTTTGTTCTATCTATATCTCTCACTTTTTCTTTTCATCAGAATATCTCTCTCCCCCTCTCTTCATCTCTTACCATCTATCTCTCCCTACAACTCTCTTGATTTCTCTATCTTCCCTCTTTATTCTCTCTCTCTTTTACTCTATCTTTCTCTTGTTCTCCTCCCTCCCTAACTCTCTCGTGCCCTCCATCTTTCTCTAAATCATAGAGGTCTTCTCTTTGTCTCTCTCACTCTCTACCATTCTTCTTGCTTTCACTTTCACTCACTTTTTCCCACTCTCTACGTCTAGCTCACACTTATTCTCCCTCCCTCACACACACACACACACAATGTCTCTCTTGCCCTCCCTTCCTCCTTTCCTCACACCTTTCCTCCCTCTCTCCCTTATGTATTATCTCTCTTTTTCTCACTCTATTCTATCTCCTTCTTTTTTTTGTCATTTTACTCAGTCAAGATATTTTAACCTCACTATATCTATCTCTATCTCTCTCACACACAGTTTCTTTCTGCAACCTCATCTCTATCACTCATCTTTTTTCTTTTAAGCTCTTTCTCACGCACTTCTTACTACCTCTACGCCTAAATCTCCCTTTCTTTCTCTACTTCACCTTCACACTTCCTACATCTCTCACTCATTCTTTTCATCCCTCTCTCTCTCCATCTGTTGCTTCCTCCCTTTCTCTCTCTATCTCTTCTCGCTCTGTATTTCAATCTCTTTCTCACATCCTTCTCTCTTTATCTCAACGCCCTTCTCTCTTTTTCTTTCTCTAATTCTATTTTTCTCTATCTACTTCTCTCTTGCTCTATCTTACTCTATTGCCTTCTCTATTTGCCCTCGCTCTCTGTCTCCAACTTATCTTTCTCTTCTTTTGCATCTCTCTCTCTCACCTTTTTTCTCTTCTTCTCTCTCCATACCTTCCTCTCTCTCTTACCCTTCATCTCTCTCTATCTCTCCCATGGAACTCTTCTTTTTCTCACTCTCTTTCACTCTTTTCCTTCTCTTTCTTACTCTCTGTGACTCACCTCTCTCTAGCTATATCTCACTCTCATCCACCTTTCTCTCTCTCATTCTCACTCTCCCCCTCTCTCTTAACTTCCTTCCCTCCACTCACTCTATCCATTCCCACCTCTCTCATTTATGTATTTCTGTCACTTTCTTCTACTCTTTGCTCTCTCTCATGCTCTCTCTTCACTCACTCTTCTCACTCACTTTCCCTCTCTCTCATTCTCTCTTGGATCCATTTCATTAACTCACTCACTCTCTTCTTCATCTTTCTCTTTTCTCTATTATCTTCCCCCTCTCTCCCAGCTTCCTTTCTCTTCTTATCTGCCTCAACCTCTCTTATCTATTTCTCTAACATACTCTCAACTTGTCTCTTCATCTTTCTATCTCTCTTTTTTCAAGCTTTTTCTCATACTCTTCTCTCTCCTACCACTTGTTCTTCTCTACTACTATTTTGGCCTTGGTATATTTCTCAATCTCTCTTTCCATCCTAATATCGATCTTTTTCTCGCTCTCTCACCCTCTCTTTCCCTCTCTCATCCAACAACTCTCTTGCTCTCTTTTGCCTATTCTATATCTCATCATTCTCTCCCCACACTTCTTCTTCTTCTTCTCTCTCTTTCTTTCTCTCATTTTATTTCCCTCTCTCCCTCTCATGCCCTCTACATCTCCCTTTCTCATGGATCTCTTCTCTTTGTCTCTCTCTCTCTCACTCTTTTATCTCTTTCTCATTCTCTCCACCTCCATTTCACTCTCGTTATCCCTGTCGGTGCATTTTTACGTGTCGTATATGTGTGTTTTTATTTTAGGAGTCACCCAGTAGAAGCTGTCGGTTGCTGGAATCAAAATCCCATCACCCGCTCCGGAAGGAAGACATTTAATTTAATTTATATGTAGATTTAATTTAGGGAAGGAATATAGCTAAACTGATATCATATCCCTAATAGTTCAAATAGTCGAGCACTGTACCTTAAGCCACACATTTATCCCAAAGAATAAGCACGTTGCTTAAAGGTACTCGATTAAATGAATTAGAAAATTCATGACATCCGTTTGGTCTGCGGAACCTGTGTGCTGACCGATAGGTTTCCCCCATTTAATACAGAAGAGAATTAAATGGGGTTTTTATTAATGTTGGGTTCGCTTACGTTTCCTACAAGGGTTAGCCCCTATAGTTATTTACATCTTAGATAACCGAAGTTACTTAAGAAAACTCTCGATTTAAATTAGGAAAAATATTTTTACTAATTGACTTCAAAAAGCTAAGGATTCTTCAATGAATGTGATAATCGGAGCCCAATAGGTGAAAGGTTCAAGTTTTGGAATAGTTTTTGTGGGAATCCAAAAGAGGAAGAACTAGGGGAGATCACGGATCCAACAAGGAGTCTTTGTGTCTTCCCAATCTATCCTATTTTTCGGCTTAATTAAAGTAGAGAAGATATTATTTTAGATTTCATCCTGTCAATTTTAATTATTTAGGGCTTATGTTCACTTGATACGGATCATGTCAATAATCTGGAAAACAGGATGATTTACATCATATCAGATGAAAACCTCAGAGTCCTAAGATGAGTTAGGGCTTATATTTCGCAGCAGGGCTGCGTAAATGCCTAAAAGATCAGGTGAGGATTTATGTTGTGCTAGAAAAATGACCTTGAAGTCCTATGACTTGTTATTTAATTCTAAGGAATGGTTTAGCTGAAGTAGACATGTTTTTGCTGTTGAAGATGGTCGTGATGCCCATGATGTATGCTCTACGTTCCTCGTTGTAGCAGGTTTAGTTTAAGAAGTGACAATCAGAGGATGAGAGAAGTGCCTGTTTTAGAAGGTTGAAAATCAAGATGTCTTAGTGTTTTAATAACAAATGTTTAAGTTGACAATCGCGACACCGGTTAGGATCCTACAGTTCCCTCATTCCGACACTACCATTTTCATCGAATTCCCTTAGTCCGGATGATTTCACTAAACTGAACTTAATGGTTCCATACTTTCATCTAAATCGTGGGAAATTTTATCAGCAACACGTAGGTTACGTCGTCCGAGGGATTCCCGGTCATCTAATAAGATGTCTTAAGTTTAGTTATAATTGCAAGTCTTATTTTGTTTGTGATTAAATTTTGAGTTGTTTTATATTTTGAATGTTGTGAGGTGATTTTAGTCTTCACAAGCAGGTATTATGATTTGCAATATATTAAATGTACAAAGAAGCACAAAAAGTAAAAGTATAGTAGGGAGACAAACAGTAGTAGCAATACAAGTTGTAAAGTAAAGGAGTAGTAGCGCATAAGTGATGCAAGAGTGTGCTGCAGTGTATGTAAAAATGTAAAGGTGTGTGGAAAAAGTCAAAAAGATAAACAATCTATAGAAAGTTTAATAAAAGACATCAAAGATAAAGTCTGTAGAAAGCTTAGAAAAAGCTCGTAGAAAACTTGTAGGAAAACTCGTGAAAGCCACAAAGAACAGACTACAAGTCTAGGAGGACCGTAAGCACGATGGCTCGGAGGACTCAGAGCTATGCTATATATTCCAACCTTAGGTGCTGTCAACCAGACCGTCAGCCTACAGAGGGCAGTCCTAACTCAATCCAGATAGTCAACCGTGGACTTTCATAGATTTTTCATTCATTTCAATTTGTGTTTCATGCAAGTGAAAATGTATGGGTGAATGTTTTTCTTGTAGTGGAGGTAGTTTGGTATTTTAAAATGTATTTGTATATTTTACAAAACAATGTGATTCACAAGATGACTTCCCTAATCGAGTTAGGACTACTAGCAACCTAAGGGTGAAGGTGGTAGATACCCTTAGGGTGGGCGGATAGTATCATGAGTTCCTTCCTCTACCCTCTCCAGGGTCTCTAAGTCACGAGGCACTAGTCTAGGAATTCTCTCGTATCCTTCTTTATTGCAGTGTCTTCGCCATTCTCCCTCATCTATCCTACTTACAGCCTTGCTTGATGACCCCACATATAGCGGAAGGCTATACATGCACACTCATGTGTCCTACATAAGCACGTGACTTAGGCCAAGAAATGAGAAGAAGTAAAGGACAGGGAGCAAGGAAGAGAAAGAGGAGAAAACGATCCACCTAAAATAATGTAGTGAAGGAGGTAGGTTGTTTCTCAAAAACAGACGTCAAAGACATGTAAACTAGACTTCTCCCAACATCGTGCAGAGAGGTAGCCTTAAGTCATGTAAAAGAAGTAGGTTAAGCCCCTCCAACATGGTGCAAGGGGTAGCTGTGAAAGACAACAAGACCAAGCCCAAATAAGGCTAAGAACAAGGATGCAAAAGTCTTAAATCCTTTCATGTGCAAAAAAGTCGTAAAAAGAAAGATGATGTCACAAACAGATAATGTAGTGAGTGAAGTGGTGTCGGGATATGATGTGTAAAGTGATGTAGGAGGTGGGATAGTGTAAGACTTGAGGCAATGTGGCATGTAGGGTGATGTGGTGTAGGGATGTGAGCTAATGTAGCATATGATGTGATATAGGGTAATGTAGTATAGTGATATAATGTAGTGCAGGGATGTGAGATAATGTAGCATAGGATGTGATGAAGGGCAATGTAGTATATGGGGTAATGTAGTGTGTGGTTTGTAAAGTGATATGGGAAGTGAAGCAATGTAGCATGTAAGGTAATGTAGGATGTAATGTAGGATGTGGGGTAGGGAATGTGGTGATGTAAGTGTAAGGACGGATGTAATGTGCGGTGTTTGATAATGTAGCATGTGAAGTAATTTTGGATGTGATGTAAGATGTGAAGTAGTGTAGGAAGTGATGCAATTTGACATGTGAGGTGGCGAGGCAGTGTATCATCTAGGCGTAATGTGGTGTAGGGTAATGTGGCGTAGTGATTTAATGAGTATGATGATGTAGGTTATGTAGGATAATGTAGTGTAGAGGATGTGGGTTACGGAAATGGTGTAGTAATGTAAGGCAAAAGAAGACGTATAAAATCAAAACCAATAAACAACTTAGGAAAAACCAAATTTGATTGAGAAAAATCGGGCAGCATAACGGCATAAAAAATGAATTTTCACACTTGCAATTTGCGTAAAAGAAGTTCCACAAACATGTATATATATGTAACATTCAATATTTCCACAAATATCGAGTTTCCCACATTAGCAACAAAATAATAGTGAAGTGACATGAGCATATGACACCATTCCAAGCATATTAAACAAGTAGGAGAGCATGTATAAGAATGTAAAGGCACTCAACATGAGTATGTCAGTCTAAGGCAAACTGAGCATGAATAGTGTATCCTAACTTTCTCCCTTTTTGAAAGGGTAAACATGGCACCTCCTTTTCTTTCCTTTTTTCTCACTTAAAGAAATTTAGATGATGCTTAAAAATGTAAATTTTAAGTGAGGGCAACAAGGGAACATTTAAAGTAAACTTGCATGGTTATCATCCATGCAATTCTCAACATAGGGGCAACAAAAGAGCACTTAGAAACAACTTACCACAAGCCAAATGAAGTATATTTTTCATAGGGACAGCAAGGAAGTAATCCAAATCAATTCAAAATAATTGCAAAAGTGCAGATTTTAACTTAATGGTAGTATAGGAACATTGGCACTCTCTCATATGTGTAATAGATATCACCAAAAGGGGCTATAGGAATCCATGTAGCAATGGACAAAATTTCCAATCAAGTATTTGATGCTCATAGTAACTTCCAAAAGAAACACATGCAAGCAATTGAAAAATAAGGTGAAGTAAATGTGGAGTGTAATGTGAAAAGTGCACTTCATATATGTGATACGTAAACACCTCAAAGCTATGGGATGACTTGTATGAAGAAGAGAATTTTGAATTTTTACAAGTAAAACATGATTTTAGTGCATAGAATAAAGTAAAACATATTTGGAATTATAGCTTTGCTGTTACATGTGTGAATACATGTTGAAATAGATGAAAAGCAAGTGTAGGCGTGTTCAAATTTTGATGTTTCATAAGTGAACGTGTTTGAATCTAAAAATTGCAAATATTTCACCAAATTGTTTCATCGTATTCCGACAAATGCAAAGCTTCATAAATGCATAGAATAAAGTAGGATGTGTGAAAACTAATCTTTGATGTTATATACATGAATACTCGAGGAAGTAAGTGATACAAACAATCACACATGTGTTCGAATTTTGATAGTTATGCATATGTCTGTCTCTAGATACAAAAATTGTACCAATTTTATCAAGTCATTTACATGCAAACCAATAAGTGTGAGGCAACATTCAATCCCCACAAATCCATGTAATACATGTAGTAGAGAAGTGACAAGTTCACCTAAGAAACAATAGAGCAAGTGACTTTCAAGCAATATGTAACTTTCCAAGTGTAAGCTTTCAACATAAAGGCACTATAGGAAAACGATACCAAATGCACAAGACTTTCAAGTTTCTTTCCATCAAAAATATCATTTTGTGCATGAGGAAAGATGGAATATGTGTAAGGAAACTGTTGACCTCATTTTTGATGAGGTCTTCTCTCCTTCTTTTTAGTACTTAGGATCTAGCCTTAGACTTTTCCTTTGACTATCCTAGAGGATTAGAATTGGGACTCACCACTTAGAAATTCAAACCACCTCCTAACTCCCTGCCAACTCTACAAACTTGATTGTAGACCCCTAATCACCTAGAGGGTTGAGATTAAATGTGGAAGTTTAAAGGATGAGTTCCCATGGACTCTTTGGCCTTAGGACTGCCCTGGGTGGCCTGGTCTGGTGAGAGGGCTGACTTACACACACACTACACCTATGCACTGCACTTTCACACACCTCTTAAAACCCCACCCATACCCAATTTGACCTCCTAACTCATGCAGGTGTTTCACATGGATGGTCTTTAACCCCTAAGCCCTCGCAAGCAGGGTTAGGAACAACATAGTGGGTGCCTCAAATGAGTCCCTTCATGGCTCATGTGGGCTTGATACGGCTTCATGGCTCAACAAAAATGATTTCATTCCACTTACATTTACCCAATCTTCAATTTCCTAAATTTTCAATTTTTGACCCCCGGGATCCTACACCCCCTAGCCTACCCAAAACCCTTGAAATTACCCAAATTTTCCAAAATTCTCCAAATCACCCAAAATTCCTCAAAACCCATCCTAAACATTTCCTCACCAACCAAATTGATCATCCATAGCCAAAAATACCAAAAATTCCAAAAATACCTCCCAATACCCTCCAAATACCCAAAATACCCCTCTTAGCCAAAAAATCCAAAAATTCAGAAAATTCCCAAAAAATTCTAGAAAATCCCAAATATTCCCAATTTCATTTTGTCCAACTACACCATGGGCCAATTTTCGCCAATTTTGTCAATTTCATTATTGATCATATACTCGACTCAAGCTTCTTCTCAGGTAGCCTTCTTATTTACTTTTCTTTATTTTCTTTTATGGAGCTTTTTGCACAATTTTCTTTTGTTCTTTTCCATTGAGAATTACTTTATCTGGTGAAGCACATGTTAAAGATTTTGAATGCCTGAATTGGGACACCAATTTTTAGTTTATGTGCTCATCTCATGCTTCTTGTTAGTTGGATTTCACAAAAAAACTTTTTCCTTTATCTTTCTTCTTTTTTTGTGCTCCTTTTATTTTCTAAGAATTACTGTATCTGGTAGAGCATATTTCTTTTAAAGATTTTGAATGCTAAAACTCCCTAAATTAATCATTCTGAAATGTTCCTTAACATGAATCCTGAGATATTATAACTTATCAGAAAGTCTAGACCCAGTCACATGGCAAAGCATTAAAAGGCTCGTGATATCCCAAGTTAATTACTTGTATTTTAACCACACTATTTCATTTTGAAATCTACTTAGGACCCAGTCCAAATTCATTAAAGCGAAGGACCCAGTTCTTAAGGCATTAATTTCATTCTTCCCTGAAGTCACAGTTTTATCAAAATATCCAAATTTTCTTTTTAGTTGACAAGCCTTCTAAATATTAAATAATTTTGAACAACAACAAACCATTTCTTTTCTTTCATTCATAGCAGTGGGAGGGACGGAGCAAACTAAATCAATCATGGTAACGTCCCTCTTTACACTAATGGTAGTAGTAATACTATAATAGTCAAGAGGCGTCTCATCCGTTGTAAGTTGCATAGAAGATAGTTGGAACAAACATATCAATGGAAATCATATTGATAGAACCTCTTTCAGGTTCTTTTGAAATATTCTTCTGGGATCGTTATGTTCCCATTCTTGAACTTCTCTTCAAGTCAGTCTTTGAAGCAGAAGCATTTCTCTATGGTGTGTCCGATGGACCTGTGGTACGGGTAATATTTCGTATGTCCTTTCTTGTTAACCTCGTGAAGTTTCTTTGGTTCGGTCAACCTGAATTTTGGATTCTTGATCAGACTGCAGAACATCTTCCTCACTGCTTCATCTTTGAAAGAGTATATTCTGTTTGATCGATCAACTAAAGTTGGAACTTGTCTTTCATCTATCTGGTGAGGTATCTGCTGAAATGATTGCTGACCATTATGACGAGGGCGTTGGAAGGTCAGCTTATGTTGTTCGGGAGGTATTTGCAATGATCTCTTGCTACTGTTAACCACTGTGATTGTTCTTGATCTCCTTTCATATGTCCTTACTAGCTTCGACTCGTCCGCTCTTTCCCGGAACTTAAATTTTTTAGCTTATTCTTGAAGATTTCTGACTTTGCTGAGTAGCTTCTCGAATGTTTTAATCGTAAGTCCATTGAGTAAGAAACTTACTGGACCATGGATTCTCTTTAGAAGAATCACAATTGCATGTTGCTCCTGAAGCTGTGGTTCGCATTTCATGCGAAGAATTCTCCAACGCAGAATGTACTCTACCAATGTTTCATCCGACCTCTGCTTCTCTTCCAGAAGATTGCCTATAGTGACGGGGTACAGAATTCTGGTAAACTCTTAACAAAAAAGTTTTCCATTTCTATGAAAGTCTTCACTGAACCGTTCGGTAATTCTGCGTACCAGTCGAAAGCGATCCCTGAAAGACTGTTCACGAACTGTCGAAATAGTAGCGCATCACTACTCCCCGTATTGCAGCAACTTGCCCGAAAGTGTGCAACGTGCTGTCGGGGATTTCTAGTTCCGTCGAAAGTTTTGAACAAGGTGATACGAAACACTTGGGGTATTGGATGGCATCAAACTCCTCTGGGTATGGACTGCCTTTCAGAATTGATGTCCCTCTTTTTGATTTCTTCAGGATTTCTCTCACCTATTGTTTGGCCCTCTGTTTAATGTTATTTTCCAGCATCGGACCCTGACTTGAATCCTTCTTCCGCTGTTTGTCAGAGATGAACTCTCTTCTTTCATACGTAATATGAATGGTTTCCGGTTGGCATGTTTCTAAAGGTGTCGTCTGTGGTTGTTGAGACTGTCTTTGCATTGTATTCATGGCGGTCAACATATCTTTGATCTTCTTCTCAAGGCAGCTGATCTGCTCATCTTTTTGCTGGATGGCCCTTTAGTACTCTTTTGTGGTGTTCTCCTCAGGTAGAGGAGCCACACGCGTAGATGATGTGGCCCTACTCTCAACGACGTTGATTTTTGTGAAATCACCTTCCATGTGATATGCTAGGGTGTAACCTTCATCTTCAATATCTTCTTTCTGATCCTTAGACAGTTGTGCAATGTCAACTCAGAGTTTTTCCAAGGATGACTCAATCAATTTTCCTTTGAGAATTTTAAGGTAAGCTGAATATTTTCGAGCAACATCGCTTACGTCCTCAGGCACCGGCGTCGTGTAGAAGTCGATTGAATCCTCTGAAATCGTATTAATAAAACCTTTTTCAAGTTCTTTTAAACATTCATTTGGGATCATTACATTTCCACTTTTGAAATTCTCCTCGAGCCAATCCTTGAAAACAAAGCATCCATCTATCGTATGTCCAAATTATCTGTGGTAGGGACAGTAGTTGGATGGCCTTTCTTGTCCACTTCCTCCGACATCTTTAGCTCTGGAACTCTGAATTCTGGCCTCTTTTTTAAGCTACGCGACATCTTTGTTACGGTGTCATCCCTAAAGGAATAGTTTTTGTTGAGACGTTTTGCTATTGTCCTTCTCGTATCTGACCGGTATGATCTCTGTTGAAATGGTTGCTGACGCGGCTGACTGTACTTCGGTGGGCGAGGCTGTCACGGCTGCTTGAACTGGCACTTTACAAGTATCTGTATATGCAAGAATTCATGAATTTATATTTAAATATTTATAATAATTTCATAAAGTCTTGATTTCAAACGCAAGTATATGTATCATTTCAAGTAATACAGGGCTATTTTGGAGTCCTGGTTATCGATCCCACAGGGAAGATTAATAGAAAATTTAGTGAAGAAATTTATTAGTTTTTCAAATTAAAAGTAATTCTAAATTTTATTTCTTTTCAAAATTCATATTTTAAGTTTAATGAAATTTCTACTAAATGTAAGTAAGCAACAATAAAGTAAAGGTTAATCCAAGTATAAATAAAACAACTTTCTCCTTTTCAACTAATCCAAGATTTTTCAGAATAATTATTATTCGTGGAGAACTTGAGATTATGGTATTGCATCAAATTGAAGCATTCCTATTCTTTACCTTTGCTTGGTAGTATAAAGAAAATTGGCTAATCTATAGATCGGTTCAGGATGTATTATTAGTCTAAAGGGTTAATCTAGGCTCACACTTCTAGATGTCTAAGGGTGGCTATGGTCGGCCCTACTTGTGACCCGTTCCATTTCTATAAATCAAATTATTAGGATTTAGTCTGTCACTTTAAAAACCAATCAATTCTACACCCAATAAACAATATCTCCCTATTTATTTGCATTTCACCTTAAATAACCTGCTCGAGGCCTTCGATTACCCAATGATTCATGTGATATCTACAAGTTAAGAACTCATCTCCGGATAAGTCTCAAAATTCTTCAACAGGTTTTAACAATTCAAATGGCCAGTTTAAAAAGTAAATTAATATCAAGTATTAATATCATCGCAATAATTTTAAATATTTTAAGTTAAGTTCTCCAACAAAATTAAATTATCTTATTTTCTTTTCATAGTTGAAACAAGAAAGAAAAGTAACTACTCAGAATACATTGAATTCACACAACAAAACATATTTATAAAACTTTGAACCATGTTACAAATACTTATCTGGAATGTTCCTTCAAGTGATCCTTTAACTCCTACTGACTCCAATGCAAGGTACAAGACTTCAACAACAACAACACTTATAAACTCACACTTACTACTTCAGGAATTGAGTAGATAAACTCACTAAATACTCAAGAAGAAAATATGGTGGCTCTCTAAATCTATCTCCCGATGTTGGACATCTAGGGGGGCTAGATGGATGGAGAGAGAGGGCCCTTTTTCTGTAGAAATGTCTCTTATTAATAGAGCTTTGAAAATGGCTAGGGGTTGCTTAAGGCACCTCTTCAAAATTCTTCAAATTCAATAAATCTTCTAGAAAGTAACTGTGGCACCTAGGCGCCAGATGCCTAGGTGCCACAGTCAAAATAACTACCCAAAGTTTTCAAAAATTTTATCTGCTTCAGTATCGAAGTGGCGATTAGGCACCGGATTCTAGAGCCTAGGCGCCAGACTTATAATTTCGGTAACTTTACTTTTTAGCTCTAATTTTGCTCCTTTTTACTCCTTTTTCCTTCTTGAACATTTTTTTCATTACCTACATCCAAAAACATAAACATACCTATCATTAAAGCATAATATCCTTAAAATTTGGATCATAAATAAGGCATAAAATAGGTACTTTTTAAGTGGTTCACTGCTCGACTTTCAGAACTCTCTGGCTGTGCCTCCTCTCCTGTGCCTTCATCAGTTGCACGGGCTTTGAATTGGACCCATTCTTGAATTCAGAAAATGGTGGGATACAGGCATCGACTGACTTTTCCCCGCGTAGGATATCTTTCCCTTTAGTCGGTGGCATAGGTGTTGCAGTGACGGCGAATCCGATGGTAAGAGGAGAAGCAATCCTAGGAGTAGTTACAACGTTCATAATTTCATTAGAGTTCTTTTCAATCCATTCTTTCTTTGGCCTTGGGAGTTCCTTAACAGACTTCAGGTTGAACTCTACTTGTTTGTTTTAGGCTTCATCATTACGAGGGCCGCATCCCCAAATTTGACTTCAACATCATCAAACCCTTGTCCAAATATAATTACTGCCAGGTCAGAAAATTCATCCCTATTAATAGTGAACTCCATCCAGAAGGCATAAGAAAAGATCAATTTTGGTGAAAACATTGTTCCTGTCACTTGGAGAGAATTGACGGAAGTTAGTGACGTCCCATGCTTGTAGTTCAACGGGAGAACTCAAGTTAACGCACTTGGACTGTAAACTGGATAATTTTTATTTTATATGGATTTTTCTTGTTTTGAAATTTTATTTCATCTTTATTCCTGAACATTGAAATGTGTTTCATGTATATGTATTAATGAGTTTTACTTAATTTCAAAATTTAAGGGGGCGCGAGAGTAAAGAAACTTGGTTTAATTTGTCGGTAGCAAATCAAACCCAAGAAACACGAAGTAAAAGTGAAATTCAGGAACCATCCCAAGGCTGATTTCACAACGCATCCGGCGCTCTAACACACCAATTGGAGGTCTAACCCCACAAGATCAAAGAAAAATTCCTAAAAGCCTTCCGGACCCTTTCATTTAAAAGTGATTTAAATGAATAGTCCTGAAGTCAAAAAGAGTCGATCGTACCTTCGCAAGAAAGAAATGGGTGAAGCATATCGATGGAAGAATGGTAATCTGGCCTTTGAGGGACATAGATGCATTACAGATGTGTAAAAGTAACTTTCCTAATTTTAATGGAGAGAGAAACGATTCCCCAAAGGAGTCGCCAGAAATCCTGTAGTGCATTTTTGCGTGTCGTGTGCGGTCGCGGTGCGTTTTTATTTTAGGAGTCACCCAGTAGAAGCTGTCGGTTGCTGGAATCGAAATCCTGTCACCCGCTCCGGAAGGACGACGTTTCATTTTAATTTAAATGTAGATTTAATTTAAGGAAGGAAAACAGCTAAACTGATATCATATCCCTAATACTTCAAATAGCCGAGCACTGTACCTTAAGCCACGCATTTATCCCGAAGAATAAACACGTTGCTTAATGGTACGACTCGATTAAATGAACTAGAAAATTCATGACATCCGTTTGGTCTGTGGAACCTGTGTGTTGACCGACAGGTTTCACCCATTTAATACAGAAGAGAATTAAATAGGGTTTAGATTAATGTTAGGTTCATTTTCGTTTCTTATAATGGGAAAGCCCCTATACTTAATTACATCTTAGATAACCGAAGTTACCTAAGAAAACTCTTGATTTAAATCAGGAAAGATATTTTTACGAAATGACTTCCAATGGCTAAGGATTCTTCAATGAATGTGATAATCAGAGTCCAATAAGTGAAAGGTTCAAGTTTTGGAACAGTTAGTGTTGGAATCCAAAGGAGGAAGAACTAAGGGAGATCACGGATCCAAGAAGGAATCTTGGTTACTTCCCGATCTATCATATTGTTCGGCTCAATTTAGGTAGAGAAGATATTTTATTAGATTTCATCTTGCTGATTTTTAATTATTTAGGGCTTACGCTCACTTGATACCGATCATGTGAATAACCTGGAAGATAAGACGATTTACATCATATAGGATGACAACCTCAGAATCCTAAAATGAGTTAGGGCTTATATTTCACATTATGGCTGTATAAATGCCTAAAAGATTAGGTGAGGATTTATGCTGCACTAGAAAAGCGACCTCAAAGTCCTATGGCTTGTTATTTAATTCTAAGGGATGGTTTAGCTGAAGTAGACATGTTCTGCTGTTGAAGATGGTTATGATGCCCATGATGTATGCTCCATGTTCCTTGTCATAGCAGGTTTAGTTTAAGAAGTGACTATCAGAGGATGAGAGAAGTGTCATGTTTTAGAAGTTTGAAAATCAAGATGTCCTAGTGTTTTAATTAAAACAAATCTTTAAGTTGATTATGGGGACACCGGTTAGGATCCCACGGTTCCCTCGTTCCGGTACCACCATTTTCATCAGATTCACTTAGTTCAGATGATTTTACTAAACCCAACTTAATGGGTTCAATAATTTCAACCAGACCGTGGGAAATCTCGTCAGCAACACGTAGGTTACATCATTTTAGAGATTCCCGATCATCCAATGAGACGTCTTATGTTTATTTATAATTGCAACTCTTATTTTGTTTGTGATTAAATTTTGAGTTTTTTAATATTTTCAACGTTGTGAGGTGATTTTAGTCTTCATAAGTAGGTATTATGATTTGTAATATAGCAAATGTACAGTGAAGCACAAAAAGTAAAAGTACAGTAGGGAGACAAACAGTAGTAACGATATAAGTAGCAAAGTAAAACACTAGTAGCGCACAAGTGTTGCAAGAGTGTGCTGTGGTGTATGTAAAAATGTAAATGTGTGTGGAAAAAGTTGAAAAGACACAATCTGTAGTTACTTTAGTAAAATACATCGAAAATAATGTCTGTACAAAGCTCGAAATAAAACTCGTAGAAAACTCATAGGAAAACTCGTGAAAGCCACAAAGAACAGACTACAAGTCCGGGAGGATCGTAAGCACGATGGCGCGAAAGACTCAGAGTTGTGCTATATATTTCAACCATAGGTGCTGTCTACTAGAACGTCATCCTACAGAGGGCAGTCCTAACTCAATCCAGACAGTCAGCCGTGGACCTTTGTATATTTTTCATTCATTTCGATTTGGGATTCATGCAAGTAAAAATTTATGGGTGAAAGGCTGTCTTGTAGTGGAGGTAGTTTTGTATTTGAAAATGTATATGCATATTTTGCAAAACGAAGTGATCCTTAGGTTGACTACCCTAATCGAGTTAGGACTACTAGCAACCTAAGGGTGACGGTGGTAGATAGCCCAAGGGGGGGCGGATAGTTCGTGAATTTCTTCCTTTACCCTCTCCAGGGTCTCTGAGTCAGCAGACACTATTCTAGGATTTCTCTCCTATCCTTCTCTAATGCAGTGTGGTCGCTGTCCTCCCCCATCCATCCTACTTACAGCCTTGCTTTATGACCCCACATATAGCGGAAGGCTATACATGCGCACTCATGTGTCCTACATAAGCACGCGACTTAGGCCAAGAAACAAGAAGAAGCAAAGGACATAAAGTAAGGAAGGGAAAGAGGAGAAAACAATCCACCTAAAACAATGTAGTGAAATAGGTGGGTCATTTCTCAAAAACGAACGTTAAAGACATGTAAACTAGACCTCTCCCAATGTGGTGCGGAGAGGTAGTCGTAAGTCATGTAAAACAAGTAGGCTAAGTCCCTCCAACATGGTGCAAGGGGTAGTTTTGAAAGGCAACAAGACCGAGCCAATAAATGGCTAAGAACAAGGATGTAAAAGTCTTAAATCCTTTCATGTGCATAAAGTCATAAAGAGAAAGACGATATCACAAATAAGGTAATGTAGTGAGTGAAGTGGTGTAGGGATATGATGTGTAAAGTGATGTAGGAGGTGGGATAGTGTAAGACTTGAGGCAATGTGGCATGTTGGGTGATGTGGTGTAGGGATGTGAGCTAATGTAGCATATGATGTGATATAGGATAATGTAGTATAGTGATATAATGTAGTGTAGGGATGTAAGATAATGTAGCATATGATGTGATGTAGGGTAATGTAGTATATGGGGTAATATAGTGTGTGGTGCGTAAAGTAATATGGAAAGTGAAGCAATGTAGTATGTAAGGTAATGTAGGATGTAATGTTGGATGTGGGGTAGGGAATGTGGTGATGTAAGTGTAAGGACTGAAGTAATGTGTGGTGTGTGGTAATGTTGCATGTGAAGTAATTTAGGATGTGATGTAAGATGTGGAGTAGTGTAGAAAGTGAAGCAATGTGATATGTGAGGTGGCGAGCTAGTGTATCATGTAGGGGTAATGTGGTGTAGGGTAATGTGGCGTGGTGATATAATGAGTATGATGATGTATGTTATGTAGGATAATGTAGTGTATAGGATGTGGGTTATGTAAGTGGTGTAGTAAAGTAAGGCAAAAGAAGACGTATAAAATCAAAACCAATAAACAATGTATGAAAAACCGAATTTGATTGAGAAAAATCAGACAGCATAACGACATAAAAAATGAATTTTTCGCACCTGCAATATGCGTAAAAGAAGTGCCACAAGCATGTATGTATATGTAGCATTCAATATTTCCACCAATTTCGAGTTTCCCACATTTGCAACAATAGGATAGTGAAGTGACATGAGCATATGACACCATTCGAAGAATATTAAACAAGTAGGAGAGCAGGTTAAACAATGTAAAGTTACGCAACATGAGTTTGTGAGTCTAAGGCAAACTGAGCAAGAATAGTATATCCCATCTTTCTCCCGTTTTGAAAGGGTAAACATGCCACCTCTTTTTCTTTCTTTTTTTATCACTTAAAACAATTTAAATGATGCTTAATAATGTAAATTTTAAGTTAAGGCAGCAAGGGAACATTTAAAGTAAACTTGCATGATTATCATCCATGCAATTCTCAACATAGGGGCAACAAAAGAGCACTTGGAACTAACTTACCACAAGCTAAATCAAGTATATTTTGCATAGGGACAGCAAGGAAGTAATCAAAATCAATTCTAAATAAGTGCAAAAGTGCAGATTTTCACTTAATGGCAGCATAGGAACAATGACACTATCTCATATGCGCAATAGACATCTTCGTAAGGGGCTATAGGCATCCATGTAGCAATGGCCAACATTTCCAATCAAGTGTTTGATACTCATAGTAACTTCCAATATAAACACATGTAAGCATTTCAAAAATAAAGTTAAGTAAAGGTGGAGTGCAATGTGAAAAGTGCACTTCATGTACGTGATATGTAAACAGCTCAAAGCTATGGGATGATTTGTATGGAAAAGAGAATTTTGAATTTCTATAAGTAAAACATGACTTTTGTGCATATAATAAGGTGAAACATATGTGGATATATTGCTTTGATGCTGCATATGTGAATACATGTTGAAATAGATGAAAAACAAGTGTAGGCGTGTTCAAATTTTGATGTTTCATGAGTGAACGTGTTTGAATCAAAAAATTACAAATATTTCACCAAATTGTTTCATCGTATTCCAACCATTGCAAAGTTTAATAAATGCATAGAATAAAGTAAGATATGTGTGAAAACAAAGCTTGGATGTTATACACATGAATACTCGAGAAAGTAAGTGAAACAAACAATCACACATGTGTTCGAATTTTGATAGTTATGCATGTGTCTATCTCTAGATCCGAAAATTGTACTAATTTTATCAAGTCATTTACATGCAAACAAGTAAGTGCGAGGCAACATTGAATCCCCATAAATCCACGTAATACATGTAGTAGAGAAGTGACAAGTTCACCTAAGACACAATAGAGCAAGTGACTTTCAAGCAATATGTAACTTTCCAAGTGTAAGCTTTCAACATAAAGACACTATAGGAAAAAGATAGCAAATGCAAAAAATTTTCATGTTTTTTTTCCATCAAAAATATCATTTTGTGCATGAGGAAAGGTGGAATATGTGTAAGAAACTAAAGCCTATATGTTATACATGCAAAGGCTTAGTGAAATGAGTGAAAAGAGGCACCTATTTCTTCATATTTTGGGTGTTACATGTGGTGTTACCATGAAATCCGAAAATTGCATAAACTGAACAAGACTTTTCATGCTTCGAAAATACATAGCTCTAAAGCCAAGATCTCCCAAATAACAAAAAGAGAAAGATATGACCTATTCTGAGTGAGGTGTATAAAGCCTTAAGCACATTCCAATATGTATAGGATATCACCAAGCTAATTTCATGTATGGAATGGGGTGGAATGTGTTTAGTAATAATGCCCATGTGTTGTATATGTGATAACTTAATGAAATAAGTGAAAGGCAAGCATTTAGGGTCACATTTGCATGTGTTCCAAGAGTGAATATTTTCCATTCCGAAAACTGCAAAATATGTCACTAAGCAAATTTCATTTCCAATTTACACATGCAAATAACAAAAGCTTTAAGCAATTGATACATAAGCTTTGGCTCTAAAAAAAAGCAAATGAAATTTCCAACAAGCCGTACAACTTGCTCATAGAAATGACAAAAGTCCTACACATTTTGAACGTGAGTTTAGCCATCCAAATTATTTAAGAAAAGCACCATGAAACATACCATGAGCTAACCCAACTCCAAATCTTTGTGTGAAACACAAAGAAAAGCTCATGCCAATTAAGTTCCTAGCCCCCACATATAAGAAACATGCTTAGGGAGCAAAATCGACTAATTTTAAAGAAAAATCGGCAGCGTTTCCCCAAGAAATCGGGTTTTTACACATCTTCTCCAAGCTTACCTACAATAGAAGAAGCGTATAGGAAATCCAAGCGAACATGTAGGAACTTAGGCTAGCATTTAGGAGGCTTAATCAAGCCTAAATAAAACCTAAGCAAGTATGTAAGAGCTAACTAATACAAAGCTAAGCCAACCAACTTTAAGCATTCCTTTTCTCTCTTTTTTTTTTCTTTTCTTTTTTTTTACACTTTTTTTTTGTCAAGCAACATAAATGAGAGCAAGCATATTGGGAACTTGTACGAAACTTCATTTTTTCTCTCTCTCTCTTTTTTTAGCTAAAGAAACATAAAATGTTTGGCATGTGAAATAGTCCCAAGACTAAATATGAAACTCAAATATATATTTTCTTATATGAAAAGCCTTTCCAAAACTTAGCAGAAATTCCAAATTTTTCCATATGAAAGGTCTTCCAAGCTTAGCATGAATTATAAACATTAGCTTTTGAAAAGTACTCCAAGAATACAGGCATAATTTTCAAACCTTTGCCACATGAAAAAGCTTCCAAAAACTCAAACATAAACTTCAATTCCCACCATATAACTCATTAGCGAAAAGCAAGAAAATATAAGCCATGAGAAGGGAAAAAAATGCTTTAGTAGCTAGGGAAAACCAACCAAGCCAAAAAGAGGTGAAAGAATGTCAAAGCACTTAGCTCCAACATAATTAAACATAATTTTACTTAAGATTTGGCTCAAGAAGAATAATGGCAGCACCTCCCCTTCCTTATGCAAAATTCGGCTAACCCAAGTAAGGCCTAGAAAGGTCATTAAATAGGCAAAGAAAAGGAAGCACAAGAAGGGCAAAAGTGAGTCATTGAACTTACCAATGGGCAAGGACCTTTGGTAGCAAGAATAAGGAAGCCATGAGACCATTTTTGAGGTGATAGAAGTAAGAGGTGAAATGACCCAAAAGCTACCATTTATTAGATTGAAGCTAGGGGAGAGAGAAAACCATGCCTTGGAGAGAAGCAAAGGGGAAGGAGCCAAACCATGGGAGCTTGCACCAAGAGTGCTTGGCTAGGGCTGAAACTTGCACCTCTTTTGGAAGAGGAAGGGGGCTGGTTCGCAAATTAGAAAGGAGGGGGAGGAAGAAGGGTTCAGCTAGGTTAAGTGAGGAAGCAAAATAATATATTTTATTAGCCACATACTCATCCGGGGACGCCGATTTCGACGCCGTTCACTCGTGCATCGAACCGTAGTAAATTATTTGTGCTTCCCAAGTAATTTTGACATTCCAGATGCAACGATGCAGTCCATTTGGGAATCCGAGGTCATTTGGACAACCTCGTGGTCAAAACAGGTCAAAAATAGGTAAAATTTGGGGTTTTTGACGAAATCGGTTTAAATTGACAAAATTGGGCTATGGTGTAGTTGGAGAACATTAAATTGGGAATTTTTTTTAGATTTTGGAATTTTTGAGAATTTTTGAAATTTTTGGTAATTTCAGTGATTTTTTGGAAATATGGTCAAAACTCCGGTTTAAAGGTCCAAAGTGGTTCAACATGAACTTTGTAGTTGAACGGCAGTGTTTGGGGGCATTTCTGACCAATGTGGAGTGTTTTACGAATCCCAGAGTGCTTTTCCAAGTATCGGCTTCTTCGGCTGCGAGGCATCCACCGGTTGCTTGAAAGTTTGACATGTTTATAGTTAAACTTCATCATTTAACAAGAGGAGTGCTCTGGAATGATTTATGGAGAGCTCGGGTAATTCCGTAATGTTTTGGGTTTTGGGCTCCTTTCTAGAGGCAATTTGGTAATTTTGGCCAATTTGGGGCAATTTTGAAAATTTTGGTAAATGTGGGTAATTTTGGTTAATTTGAGTGGTGGGAGGTATTTTGGAATGATTTTTGGAGAATTTAAGTAATTTTGGTCAATTTAGGGATTTTTTATGGAGTTTTAGGGTTTGGGGACATTTTGGTCATTTGGCGGGGTTTAAAGGCTAAGGGTTAAAAGTGGGAGAGTTTGGTAGCTTTCGGAATTCAATTTGGGATGTCAAGTTGTTTGGGTTACGGCTCAAAAATGGCTCTCTTTGGTCCTCAATGTGTTGGTCCTAGCCATCTTAGCCATAGGATTAGGGTTGGTGGGAGCACCCATATGAGATTCTAAAGAGTTAAGGGTTTAAAATAAGATGTGTTTGGTTCAGAGTTGTAAGTGTGTAGTGTGTGAGTGTAGAACATGAGTCCCATACCCGCCAGGGTCAATCCTAAGGCCTGACCACCTATAAGGGATTTCACTTAGCCTTCCTTATGTTTAGCTTTTTTCCTCTGATCTTTAAAGGTTAGGCTTTAACATGTGAAAGCTCCAAGTGAGAAAAGCAAGCATGTGGAATTTCTATGTGGTAGGGTTCCATTACTGGTCTTCTAAGAAGAGTCACCAAGAGAGTCTTATGGCTAGACCCTAGGCTATCTAAGAAAAAACTAGCCCTCAAACAAAAGTGAGGTTAACAAATGGACCCTCAATAGGTGTGGTGTGCGAGAAGAGCACATTACACGTATTGGCATTGACCGACGGGATCAACAAAACCAACACAATGGTACGAGTTAAAACTCAAGACAGGACACAGGAATTTGAACACGAGAGCATCCCCTGGAGATTAAATTTCTGCTGCGGAAGAGCTAACTCCGACTGAGGAACAGTGGGCGAAAGCCTTCAAAATGCGGCAAAGAACTCAATCTTCCACATTTTGAAGTGGACCCGATCAGATTTGAAATTGAACTTGCATTTAGGAAGTGATTTGAAGTAATTTTTGGAACTTGATTTTAAAATTTTATTTTTGAATTTTGAGTTTGGCATTTTTCAATTTAATGTAAATGCGATTATCCTTTTTTTTTAATTAGGGAATTTGACTCAGAAAGTTAAAGGTAATTGAATGACCTTGCATCGCTCATGGAACATATGACATGTAGAAAGTGTATGGAAACTATATAGGGAATGTAGGGGAATGTATAGTAAGTGTAAGGAATCGGACGACTCTGCACTAATCCTAAAACGTAATGTGGAATCAGATGCCTTGATTGAATTGACGGACTTACTATTCAACCTCTGAAACTCGATTTGAAAGGTTACGATAGGAGGAGATCCTAAAGCAATGCAGATTGAGATGTAAAATCCTCATCCTCTAAAATTTGACACTTGAAAGGTTGTAATAGGAGAAAATTTTATAGAAATGCAGTATTGGATGTAAAATCCTCAACCTCTGGAATTTGATTTACAAGGTTGCGATAGGAGTTCCTATAGCAACGCAGTATCAGATTTAAAAACCTCAACCTCTGGAATTTGATTTGAAAGGTTGTGATAGGAGGAGGTCCTATAGCAACGTTATATCGGATGTGAAGTCCTGATCCTCTGGAATTTAGTTTTTGAAAGATTGCAATAGGAGGAGATCCTAAAGCAACACGGAATTATATGTAAAATCCCCTACCTCTAGAATTTGAATTTTGAATTTTATAGAATATTTGTAGAATTTATGTAGTGTAAAATCTTGTGGGAAAGTCTGTGCAGAGATTATGAAAATTTGTGAGGTGTGGAATTTTGCGGGAAGCTTGAATTTTGAATTTTTGTTATTATTTTTCTATTCTTTTATCTTTTTATTTTCTCTTATATCTGTCGATATCATATTAGTGATTAATTTCATTCTATTTATTTTGTTATTTTATGATTTTTCTTTCCTTGTTTTTCTTCTGTTAATATTCGGACCCAGTTATTAGACAAGTTCGGCACCGGCGTTTCATAGGACAAAGCTTTGTCTTTAAAACATCACGATGCACAGTACTCTTCGAGGTATTGTCCACTGACTGAAGGAAAGAGTTAGAGAATATCCCATACTTTATGGTGCTATCGGAATTATATTCTTTCAAGTACCTATAAAGATGTGTTATCTCTAAGGACACCATAGCTGAAAAGGCCGCCACTTCATAGCTTCGTTTGTAGAGGTTGTCGTTTGCTTTGTCACAGATCTTGTTAAGGTTGTTCACGCTGTGTTTGAGAAATTGCTCTGATGTTCTTTGAATTGATGTTGGATTTGTATTTTCCAGGCACTGAAGGATATGACTTCATAGTTGAATTTGCATTAATTGCTAATAACATAACCCTTCCCTTTAATTTCTTCTTCCCGAGTCTAAGCAGATTTCAAAATTTATGTTCATGTGATAAAAAATATTTTTCATTGTCCAAAGATATCTCTGAGCCAATTAATGAACGACCAAAAGGCATAAAATTACTTGACTCTTTTCCAAGCTTAATATTATACGAGTCTTTTTAGGGTGGCCTTTCAAGTTTTATTAATCGGGGGAGGATTAAGACACCAATTTTTGATCATATACTCGCCTCAAGCTTCTTCTCAGGGAGCCTTCTTATTTTCTTTTATTTTTTCTTTTATTGAGCTTTTTGCAAATTTTTCTTTTGTTCTTTTCCATTGAGAATTACTTTATCTGGTGGAGCACATGTTAAAGATTTTAAACGCCTGAATTGGGACACCAATTTTTGGTTTATGTGCTAACCTCAAGCTTCTTCTCTGTTGGAATTTCACAAAAAAGCTTTTTCCTTTTTCTTTCTTCTTTTTTGGTGCTCCTTTTATTTTCTAAGAATTATTGTATATGGTAGAGCATATTTCTTTTAAAGATTTTGAATGTCGAAACTCCCCAAATTAATCATTCTGAAATGTTCCTTAACAAGAATTCTGAGATATTATAACTCATCAGAAGTATAGACCCAGTCACATGGCAAAGCATTAAAAGGCTCGTGATATCCCAAGTCAATTACTTGTATTTCAACCACACTGTTTCATTTTGAAATCTACTTTGGACCCAATCCAAATTCCTTAAAGTGAAGGACCCAGTTCTTAGGGCATTAATGTCATTCTTCCCTGAAGTCACAGTTTTTTCAAAATATCCAAATTTTATTTTGAGTTGATGAGCCTTCAAAATATTGAATAATATTGAACAAAGACAAACCATTTCTTTTCTTTCATTCATAACAGTGGGAGGGACGGAGCAAACTAAAATCAATCCTGGTAAAGTCCCTCTTTACACTAATGGTAGTAGTAATACTATAATAGTCAAGAGGCATCTCATCCGTTGTAAGTTGCATAGAAGATAGTTGGAACAAAAAGATCAATCGAAATCATATTGATAGAACCTCTTTCAGGTTCTTCTGAAATATTCTTCTGGGATCGTTATGTTCCCATTCTTGAGGTTCTCTTCAAGTCAATCCTTGAAGCTGAAGCATTTCTCTATGGTGTGTCCAATGGACCTGTGGTACGTGCAATATTTCGTATGTCCTTTCTTGTTAACCTCGTCAAGTTTCTTTGGTTCAGGCAACCTAAATTCTGGATTCTTGATCAGATTGCAGAACATCTTCCTCACTGCTTCATATTTGAAAGAGTATATTCTATTTGATTGATCAACCACAGTTGGAACTTGTCTTTCATCTGTCTGGTGAGGTATCTATTGAAATGATTGTTGATCATTCGGATGAGGGCGTTGGAAGGCCCGCTTATGTTGTTCGGACGGTATTTACAATGGTCTCTTGCTCCTGTTAACCACTGCGAATGTTCATGATCTCCTTTCATAAGTCTTTACTAACTTCGACTCGTCCGCTCTTTCACGGAACTTAAATTTTTTAGCTTATTCCTGAAGATTTTTGACTTTGCTGAGTAGCTTCTCGAAAGTTTTCATCGTAAGTCCATTGAGTAGGAAACCTAGTGGACCATGAATGCTCTTTAGATGAATCGCAATTGCTTGTTGCCCCTGAAGCTGTGGTTTGCATTTCATGCTAAGAATTCTCCAACGCAGAATGTACTCTACCAATGTTTTGTCCGACCTCTGCTTCTCTTCCACAAGATTGCCTATAGTGACGTGGTACAGAATTCCGGTAAATTGCTTGACAAAAAATTTTTCCATTTTTGTGAAAGTCTTCACTGAACCGTTCGGTAATTCTGCGTACCATTTGAAAGCTATCCCTGAAAGACTGCTCACAAACTGTCGAAATAGTAGCGCATCACTACCCCCCGTGTTGCAGCAACTTGCCCGAAAGTGTACAACGTACTATCGTGGATTTCCAGTACCATCGAAAGTTTTGAACAAGGTGATACAAAACACTTGTGGTATTGGATGGCATCAAACTCCTCTAGGTACGGCCTACCTTTCAAAATTGATGTCCCTCCTTTTAATTGCTTCAGGTCTTCTCTCACCTGTTGTTTGACCCTCTGTTTAATGTTATTTTCCAGCATCGGACCCTGAACTGAATCCTTCTTCGGCTATTTGTCAGAGGTGAACTCTCTTCTTTCATGTGTAATATGAATGGTTTCCGGCATGCATGTTTCTAGAGGTGTCGTTTGTGGTGGTTGTGACTGTCTTTGCATTGTAGTCATGGCGGTCGACATATCTTCGATCTTCTTCTCGAGGTGGCTGATCTGCTCATCTTTTTGCTGGATGGCCCTTTAGTACTCTTCTCCGGTGTTCTCCTCAGATAGAGGAGCCACACGTGTAGATGATGTGGCCCTAGTCTCGACGACATTGATTTCTGTGAAATCACCTTCCATGTGATCTGCTAGGGTGTAAACTTCATCTTCAATATCTTCTTTTTGATCTTTAGACAGTTGTGCAATGTCAACTCAGAGTTTTTCCAAGCCTGACTCAATCAATTTTCCTTTGAGAATTTTAAGGTCAGCTGAAGATTTTCGAGCAACATCGCTTAAGTCCTCGGACACCGGCGTCGTGTAGAAGTCGATTGAATCCTCCAAAATCGTATTAATAAAACCTTTTTCAAGTTCTTTTAAACATTCCTTTGGGATCATTACACTTCTACTTTTGAAATTCTCCTCGAGCCAATCCTTGAAAATAAAGCATCCATCGATCTTATGTCCAAGTAATATGTGGGAGGGACAGTAGTTGGATGGCCTTTCTTGTCCACTTCCTCCGGCTTCTTCAGCTCTGGTAGTCTGAATTCTAGCCTCTTTATTAAGCTACGTGACATCTTTGTTACGACGTCATCCCTATAGGAATAGTTCCTGTTGAGACGTTTTGTTATTGTCTTTCTCGTACCTGACCAATACGATCTCTGTTGAAATGGCTGCTGGCGCGGCCGACTGTAATGCGGTGGGCGAGGCTATTGCAGCTGCTTGAACCAGCACTTTAGGAGTATCTGTATATGCAAGAATTTATGAATTTATATTTAAATATTTATAATAATTTCGTAAAGTCTCGATTTCAAATGCAAGTATACGTATCATTTCAAGTAATACAGGGCTGTATTGGAGTCCTGGTTATCGATCCCACAGGGAAGACTAATAGAAAATGAATTGAAGAAATTTAATAGATTTTCAAATTAAAAGTAATTATAATTTTTACTTCTTTT
The DNA here is from genome assembly GCA_022702705.1 of Papilionanthe hookeriana x Papilionanthe teres. Classification (NCBI taxonomy): domain Eukaryota; kingdom Viridiplantae; phylum Streptophyta; class Magnoliopsida; order Asparagales; family Orchidaceae; genus Papilionanthe; species Papilionanthe hookeriana x Papilionanthe teres. The sequence continues at coordinate 92,308,190 of CM040427.1, read as the reverse complement.
CAAAATTCAAATTTTAAGTTTAATAAAATTTCTACAAAATGTAAGTAAGCACAATAAAGTAAAGGTTAATGCAAGTATAAATAATACAACTTTCTCCTTTTCAACTAATCCAAGATTTTTCAGAATAATTATCATTCGTAGAGAACTTTAGATTATCATATTGCGCCAAATAGAAGAATTCCTATTCTTTATCTTCGCTCGATAGTATAAAAAACATTGGCTAATCAATAGATCGGTTCAGGATGTATTATTAGTAGAGTGGATTAATCTAGGCTCACACTTCTAGATGTCCAAAGGTGGCTATGGTCGGCCCTACTAGTAACCCGTTCCCTTTCTATAAACCAAATTATTAGGATTTAGTCTGTCACTCTAAAACTACTCAATTATATGCCCAATAAATAACATCTCCCAATTTATTTGCACTTCACCTTGAATAACTTGCTTAAGGCCTTCAATAACCTAAGGATTCATGTGATATCTACTAGTTAAGAACTCATCTCCGGATAGGTCTCATAATTCTTTAATAGGTTTTAAAAATTCAAATGACCAGTTTAAAAAGTAAATTAAGATAGGGTACTAATATCATCGCAATAATTTTAAATATTTTAAGTTAAGTTCTCCAACAAAATTAAATTATCTTATTATCTTTTCATAGTTGAAAGGAGAAAGAAAAGCAACTACTCAGAACACTTTGAATTCACAATAAAATATATTTATAAAACTTTGAACCATGTTACAAATACTTATCTGGAATGTTCCTTCAAGTGATCCTTTGACTCCTACTTACTCCAATGCAAGGTACAAGACTTCAACAACAACAACATTTATAAACTCAGACTTACTACTCAAGGAATTGAGTAGATAAACTCACTAAATACTCAAGAAGAAAATATGGTGGCTCTCTAAATCTATCTTCGGATGTTGGATATCTAAGGGGACTAGATGGATGGAAAGAGAGGGCCCTTATTCTGTAGAAATGCCTCCTATTTATAGAGCTCTGAAAATGGCCAGGGGTTGCTTAAGGCACCTCTTCAAAATTCTTCCAAATTCAATGAATCATCTAGAAAGTAACTATGGTGCCTAGGTGTCGGGATCTGGCGCCTAGGCATCGGACTCCGTGACCAAGTCTTTGCACCTCTTCACATTGGATCTCACCTCTTCGCGATTAAAATAAATTTCCTGTGTCCAGATGCATTGTATCACTTGTTATATGTATTCGGAGTAACTTCCAGTCTTTTAGAGGGTCTGATAACCGCTTAACACTGTCAAAATAACTGCCCAAAGTTGTCAAAAATCTTATATGCTTCAGTATCGAACTGGAGCTTAGGCGTCGGATTCTGGCGCCTAGGCGCCAGACCTATAATTTCAACAACTTTACTTTTTAGCTCTAATTTTGCTCCTTTTTGCTCATTTTTCCTTCTTGAACTCTTTTTTCATTACCTACAACTAAAGAATAATATCCTTAAAAATTGAATCTTAAATAAGGCATAAAAATAGGTACTTTTAAGTGGATCACTGCTCGACTTTCAGAACTCCCTTGCTGTGCCTCCTCTCCTATGCCTTCATCAGTTGCACGGGCTTTGAATTGGACCCAATCTTGAATTCAGAAAATGGCGGGATACAGGTATCAACTGACTCTTACCCGCGTAGGATATCTTTCCCTTTAGTCGGTGGCACAGCTGTTGCAGTGATGGCGAATCCGATAGTAAGAGGAGAAGCAATCCTAGGAGTAGTTATAAAGTTCATAACGTCATCAGAGTTCTTTTCAATCCATTCTTTCTTTGGCATTGAGAGTTCCTCAACAGACTTCAGGTTGAACTCTACATGTTTGTTTCAGGTTTCGTCATTGCGACGGCCGCATCCCCAAATTTGACTTCAACATCATCAAACCCTTGTCCAAATATAATTACTGCTAGGTCAGGTAGTTCATCCCTATTAACAGTGAAATCTATCCAGAAGGCGTAAGAAGAGATCAACTTTGGTGAAAACATTGTTCCTGTCAGTTGGAGAAAATTTATGGAAGTTAGTGACATCCCATACTTGCAGTTCAACGGGAGAACTCAAGTTAATGCACTTGGGCTGTAAACTGGGCAATTTTTATTTTATATGTATTTTTCTTGTTTTGACATTTTATTTCATCTTTATTCCTGAACTTTGTAATGTGACTCATCTATATGTATTAACGGATTTTACTTAATTTCAAAATTTAAGGGGGCGCGAGAGTAAAGAAACTTGGTTTAATTTGTCGGTAGTGAAACAAACCCAAGAAACACGAAGCAAAAGTGAAATTCATGAACCATCCCAAGGCTGATTCCACAACGCACCTTGCGCACTAACACACCAATTGTGGGTCCGACCCCACATGATCAAAGAAAAATTCCTAAAAGCCTTCTGGACCTTTTGATTTAAAAGTGATTTAAATGAATAATCCTGAAGTCAAAAAGAGTCGATCGTACCTTCGCAAGAAAGAAATGGGTGAAGCATATCGATTGAAGAATTGTAATCTGGCCTTTGAGGGACATAGACGCATTACTGATGTGTAAAAATAACTTTTCTGATTTTAATGGATAGAGAAACGATTCCCAAGCTGTCGGTGCATTTTTGTGTGTCGTGTATGGTCGTGGTGCATTTTTATTTTAGGAGTCACCCAGTAGAAGCTGTCGGTTGCCAGAATCGAAATCCATTCACCCGCTTCAGAAGGACGATGTTTCATTTTAATTTATTTGTAGATTTAATTTAGGGAAGGAATACAACTAAATTGATATCATATACCTAATAGCTCAAATAGCTGAGCACTATACCTTAAGCCATGAATTTATCCCAAAGAATAAGCACTTTGCTTAATGGTACGATTCGATTAAATGAACTAGAAAATTCATGACATCCGTTTGGTCTGCGAAACCTGTGTGTTGACCGACAGGTTTCCCCCATTTAATACAGAAGAGAATTAAATGTGGTTTAGATTAATGTTGGGTTCGTTTTCGTTTCTTATAATGGGGAAGCTCCTATAGTTAATTACATCTTAGATAAACGAAGTAACCTAAGAAAACTCTCGATTTAAATCAGGAAATATATTTTTATGAATTGACCTCAAATGGCTAAGGATTCTTTAATGAATTTGATAATCAGAGTCCAATAAGTGAAAGGTTCAAGTTTTGGAACAGTTGTTGTTGGAATCCGAAGGAGGAAGAACTAAGGGAGATCACGGATCCAAGAAGGAGTCTTGGTGACTTCCCAATCTATCATATTGTTCGACTCAATTTATGTAGAGAAGATATTTTTTTAGATTTCATCCTGCTAATTTTAATTATTTAGGGCTTACGTTCACTTGATACTGATCATGTGGATAACCTGGAAGATAGGAGGATTTACATCATATCGGATGAAAACCTCAGAATCCTAAGATGAGTTAGGGCTTATATTTCATAGTAGGGCTGCATAAATGCCTAAAAGATCAGGTGAGGATTTATGCTGTGCTAGACAAGCGACCTCGAAGTCCTATGGCTTGTTATTTAATTCTAAGGAATGGTTTATCTGAAGTAGACATGTTCTACTGTTAAAGATGGTCGTGATGCTCACAATGTATGCTCCACATTTCTTATCGTAGCAGGTTTAGTTTAAGAAGTGACTATCAGAGGATGAGAGTAATGTCATGTTTTAGAAGTTTGAAAATCAAGATGTCTTAGTGTTTTAATTAAAACAAATGTTTAAGTTGATTATGGAGACACCGGTTAGGATCCCACGGTTCCCTCATTCCGACACCACCATTTTCATCAGATTGACTTAGTTCAGATGAATTTACTAAACCCAAATTAATGGGTTCCATAATTTCAACAAGACCATGGGAAATCTCGTCAGCAACACGTAGGTTACGTCGTCTGAGGGATTCCTGGTCATCCAATGAGACGTCTTATGTTTAGTTATAATTGCAAGTCTTATTTTGTTTGTGATTAAATTTTGAGTTTTTTTATATTTTGAATGTTGTGAGGTGATTTTAGTCTTCATAAGCATGTATTATGATTTGCAATATAGCAAATGTACAGCGAAGCACAAAAAGTAAAAGTACTTTAGGGAGACAAACAGTAGTAACGGTACAAGTAGCAAAGTAAAACAGTAGTAGCGCACAAGTGTTGCAAGAGTGTGCTGTGGTGTATGTAAAAATGTAAAGGTGTGTGGACAAAGTTGAAAAGATAAACAATCTGTAGAAAGTTTAATAAAATACATCGAAAATAAAGTCTGTAGAAATCTCGGAAAAAACTCGAAGAAAACTCGTAGGAAAACTCGTGAAAGCCACAAAGAATGGACTACACTTCGGGAGGACCGTAAGCACGATGGCGCGGAGGACTCAGAGCTGTGCTATATATTCCAACCTTAGGTGTTGTCTACCAGAACATCATCCTACAGAGGGCTGTCCTAACTCGATCCAGACAGTCAACCGTGGACCTTTGTAGATTTTTCATTCATTTCGTTTTGGGTTTCATGAAAGAAAAAATGTATGGGTGAAAGGCTTTCTTATAGTGGAGGTAGTTTTGTATTTTAAAAAGTATTTGCATATTTTGCAAAACAACGTGATCCACAGGTTGACTACCCTAATCGAGTTAGGACTACTAGCAACCTAAGGGTGATGGTGGTAGATACCCCAAGGGTGGGCGGATAGTTCGTGAATTCCTTCCTACACCCTGTCCAGGGTCTCTGAGTCAGCAGGCACTATTCGTGTCCTACATAAGCACGTGACTTAGGCCAAGAAACAAGAAGAAGTAAAGGACTGGGAGCAAGGAAGAGAAAGAGGAGAAAAAGATCTACCTAAAACAATTTTGGGAAAGAGGTGGGTCGTTTCTCAAAAACAAACGTCAAAGACATGTAAACTAGAACTCTCCCAATGTGGTGCGGAGAGGTAGCCGTAAGTCATGTAAAACATGTAGGCTAAGCCCCTCCAACATGGTGCAAGGGGTAGCTATGAAAGACAACAAGACCAAGCCCATAAATGGCTAAGAACAAGGATGCAAAAGTCTTAAATCCTTTCCTGTGCATAAAGTCGTAAAGAGAAAGACGATGTCACAAATAAGGTAATGTAGTGAGTGAAGTGGTGTAGGGATATGATGTGTAAAGTCATATAGAAGGTGGGATAGTGTAAGACTTGAGGCAATGTGGCATGTAGGGTGATGTGGTGTAGGGATGTGAGCTAAAGTAGCATATGATGTGATATAGGGTAATGTAGTATATTGATATAATGTAGTGTAGGGATGTGAGATAATGTAGCATATGATGTGATGTAGGGTAATGTAGTATATCGGGTAATATAGTGTGTGGTGTGTAAAGTTATGTGGGAAGTGAAGCAATATAGTATGTAATGTAATGTACGATGTAATGTAGGATGTGGGGTAGGGAATGTGGTGATGTAAGTGTAAGGACAGAAGTAATGTGTGGTGTGTGGTAATGTAGCATGTGAAGTAATTTAGGATGTGATGTAAGATGTGGAGTAGTGTAGGAAGTGGAGCAATGTGACAGGTGAGGTGGCGAGCTAGTATATCATGTTGGGGTAACGTGGTGTAGGTTAATGTGGTGTAGTGATATAATGAGTATAATGATGTATGTTATGTAGGATAATGTTGTGTATAGGATGTGGGCTATGTAAGTGGTGTAGTAACGTAAGGTAAAAGATGACGTATAAAATCAAAACCAATGAACAACTCATGAAAAACCGAATTTGATTGAGAAAAATCGGACAACATAACGACATAAAAAAGGAATTTTTCACACCTGCAATTTGCGTAAAAGAAGTGTCACAAGCATGTATATATATGTAACATTCAATATTTCAATCAATTTCAAGTTTCCCACATTCGTAACAACATGATAGTGAAGTGACATGAGCATATGACACCATTCGAAGAATATTAAACAAGTAGGAGAGCATGAATAAGAATGGAAAGGCACGCAACATGAGTATGTGAGTCTAAGTAAAACTGAGCATGAATAGTATATCCCATCTTTCTCCCGTTTTGAAAGGGTAAACATGCCACCTCCTTTTCTTTCCTTTTTTCTCACTTAAAAAAATTTAAATGATGCTTAATAATGTAAATTTTAAGTGAGGGCAGCAAGGGAACAATTAAAGTAAACTTGCATGGTTATCATCCATGCAATTTTCAACATAGGGGCAACAAAAGAGCACTTAGAACCAACTTACTACAAGCCAAATCAAGTATGTTTTGCATAGGGACAGTAAGGAAGTAAACCAAATAAATTCAAAATAAGTGCAAAAGTGCAGATTTTCACTTAATAGCAGCATAGGAACAATGACACTATCTCATATGCGCAATAGACATCTTCAAAAAGGGCTATAGGCATCCATGTAGCAAAGGCCAACATTTCCAATCAAGTATTTGATGCTCATAGTAACTTCCATAAGAAACACTTGCAAGCATTTGAAAAATAAAGTTAAGTAAAGGTCGAGTGTAATGTGAAAAGTGCACTTCATGTATGTGATATGTAAACAACTCAAAGCTATGGGATGAGTTGTATGAAAAAGAGAATTTTGAGTTTTGTGCATAGAATAAGGTGAAACATATGTGGAATTATAGGTTTGATGTCGCATATGTGAATACATGTTGAAATAGATGAAAAACAAGTGTAGGCGTGTTCAAATTTTGATGTTCCATGAGTGAACGTGTTTGAATTTGAAAATTACAAATATTTCACCAAATTGTTTCATGGTACTCCAACCAATGCAAAGCTTCATAATGGCGTAGAATAAAGTACGATATGTGTGAAAACCAAGCTTGGATGTTATACACATGAATACTCGAGGAAGTAAGTGAAACAAACAATCACACATGTGTTCGAATTTTGATAGTTATGCATGTGGCTATCTCTAGATCCGAAAATTGTATCAATTTTATCAAGTCATTTACATGCAAACCAATAAGTGCGAGGCAACTTTGAATCCCCACAAATCCTCGTAATACATGTAGTAGAGAAGTGACAAGTTCACCTAAGACACAATAGTGCAAGTGACTTTCAAGCAATATGTAACTTTCCAAGTGTAAGCTTTCAACATAAAGGCACTATAGGAAAAAGATACCAAATGCACAAAAATTTCAAGTATTTTGCCATAAAAAATATCATTTTGTGCAAGACGAAAGGTGGAATAGGTGTAATAAACCAAAGCCTATATGTTATACATGCAAAGTCCTAGTGAAATGAGTGAAAAGAGGCACCTATTTCTTCATATTTTGGGTGTTACATGTGGTGTTACCTTGAAATCCGAAAATTGCATAAACTGAACAAGTCTTTTCATGATTCGAAAATACATAGCTCTAAAGCCAAGATCTCCTAAATAACAAAAGAGAAACATGTGACCTCTTCTAAGTGAAGTGTATCAAGCCTTAAACACTTTCCAACATGTATGAGGTTTCACCAAGCTAATTTCATGTATGGAATGGGGTGGAATGTGTTTAATAACAATGCCCATGTGTTGTATATGTGATAACTTAATGAAATAAGTGAAAGGCAAGCATTTTTGGTCACATTTGCATGTGTTCCAAGAGTGAATATTTTCCAATCCGAAAATTGCAAAATATGTCACTAAGCCAATTTCATTTCCAATTTACACATGCAAATAACAAAAGCATTAAACAATTGATACAAAAGCTTTGGCTCTAAAAAAAGCAATGAACTTTCCAACAAGCTGTACAACTTGCTTATAGAAATGACAAAAGTCCTACACATTTTGAACATGAGTTTAGCCATCCAAATTATTCAAGAAAGCACCATGAAACATACCATGAGCTAACCCAACTCCAAATCTCTATGTGAAACACAAAGAAAAGCTCATGTCATTTAAGTTCCTAGCCCCCACATATAAGAAACATGCTTTGGGAGCAAAATCAACTAATTTTAAAACAAAATCGGCAGCATTTCCCCTAGAAATTGGGTTTTTACACATCTTCTCCAAGCATACCAACTTAAGAAGAAGCGTATAAGAAATACAAACAAACATGTAGGAACTTAGGCTAGCACGCAGGAGGCTTAATCAAGCCTAAATAAAACCTAAGAAAGTATGTAAGAGCTAACTAATTCAAAGCTAAGCCAACTAATTTTAAGCATTCCTTTTCTCTCTTTTTTTATCTTTTCTTTTTTTTACACTTTTTTTTTCTCAAGCAACATAAATGAGAGCAAGCATATTGGGAAGATGTAGGAAACTTCATTTTTTCTCTCTCTCTCTCTCTCTTTTTAACTAAAGAAACATAAAATGTTTGGCATGTGAAATAGTCCCAAGACTAAATATGAAACTGAAATATATATTTTTTTTATATGAAAGCCTTTCCAAAACTTAGCAAAAATTCCAAATTTTGGCATATGAAAGGTGTTCCAAGCTTAGCATGAATTCTAAACATTAGCTTTTGAAAAGTACTCCAAGAATTCAAGCATAAATTTCAAACCTTTGCCACATGAAAAAGCTTCCAAAAACTCAAGCATAAACTTCAATTCCCACCATATAAGTCATTAGCCAAAAGCAAGAAAATATAAGCCATGAGAAGGGAAAAACATGCTTTAATAGCTAGGGAAAACCAACCAAGCCAAAAATAGGTAAAAGAATGGCAAAGCACTTAGCTCCAACATAATTTAAACATAATTTTACCTAATATTTGGCTCAAGAAGAATAATGGCAGCACCTCTCTCTTCCATATGCAAAATTCGGCCAAACCAAGTAAGGCCTAAAAAGGCCATTAAATTGGCAAAGAAAAGGAAGAACAAGAAGGGCAAAAGCGAGACATTGAACTTACCAATGGGTAAGGACCTTTGGTAGCAAGAATAAAGAAGCCATGAGACCATTTTTGAGGTGATAGAAGTAAAAGGAGAAGTGACCCAAAAGCTGCCATTGATTAGATTGAAGCTAGGGGAGAGAGAAAGCCATGCCTTGGAGAGAAGCAAAGGGGAAGGAGCCAAACCATCGGAGCTTGCACCAAGAGTGCTTGGCTAGGGCTGAAACTTGCACCTCTTTTGGAAGAGGAAGGGGGGCTGGTTCGCAAATTAGAAAGGAGGGGGAGGAAGAGAGGTTCGGCTAGGTTAAGTGAGGGAGCAAAATAATATATTTTATTAGCTACATACTCATCTAGGGACGCCGATTTCGACGCAGTTCACCCGTGCATCGAATCGTAGCAAATTATATATGCTTTCCAAGTAATTTCAACGTTTCGGACGCAACGACACAGTCCGTTTGGGAATCCGATGTCATTTGGACAACCTTATCGTCGAAACAGGTTAAAAACAGGATAAATTTGGGGTTTTTGACGAAATCAATTTAAATTGACAAAATTGGGCTATGGTGTAGTTAGAGAAAATTAAATTGGGAATTTTTTTGAAGAATTTGAGAATTTTTGGAATTTTTAGCTATGCAGGGGTATTTTGGTAATTTCAGCGATTTTGTGGAAATTTGATCAAAAGTCGAGTTTAAAGGTCCAAAGTGGTTCAAATTGTACTTTGGAGTTGAACGACAGTGTCTAGGGCATTTCTTAACAATGTGGAGAGTTTTACGAATCCCAGAGTGCTTTTCCAAGTATCGGCTTCTTCGGCTGCGAGGCATCCACCGGTTGCTCGAAAGTATGGCATGTTTATAGTTAAACTTCATCATTTAATAAAAGGAACGCTCAAGAATGATTTATGGAGAGCTCGGGTAGTTTCGTAATGTTTTGGGTTTTGGACCGCCCCTTTCTAGAGGCAATTTGGTAATTTCGGCCAATTTGGGGCAATTTTGGTAAATGTGGGTAATTTTGGTCAATTTGAGTGGTGGGACGTATTTTGGAATGATTTTTGGGAAATTTAGGTAATTTTGGTCAATTTTGGGATTTTTTTTGGAGTTTTATGGTTCAGAGACATTTTGGTCATTTGGCGGGGTTTAAGGGCTAAGGGTCAAAAGTGGGAGAGTTTGGTAGCTTTCAGAATTCAATTTGGGACGTCAAGTTGTTTGGGTTACGACTCAGAAATGGCTCTCTTTTGTCCTCAATGTGTTGGTCCTAACCATCTTAGCCATAGGCTTAGGGTTGGTGGGAGCACCTTTATGAGTTTCCAAAGAGTTAAGGGTTTAAAATAAGATGTGTTTGGTTCACAGTTGTAAGTGTGTTGTGTGTGAATGTACAACATTAGTCCCGTACCTGCCAGGGTCAATCCTAAGGCCTGACCACCTATAAGGGATTTCACTTGGCATTCCTTATGTTTAGTTTCTTTCCTCTGATCATTAGAGGTTAGGCTTTAACATGTGAAAGCTCCAAGTGAGAAAAAAAGCATGTGAAATTTCTATGTGGTAGGGTTCCATCGCTAGTCTTCTAAGATGAGTCGCCAAGAGAGTCTTATGGCTAGAGCCTTGGCTATCTAAGAAGAAACTAGACCCAAAAGTGAGGTCAACAAATGGACCCTTAATAGGTGTGGTGTGAGAGAAGAGCACACCGCACATATTGGCATTGAACGACGGGATCAACAAAACTAACACAACAGTACGAGTCAAAACTCAAGACAAGACGCAGGAATTTTAACAGGAGAGCATGCACTAAGGATTAAACTTCCGCTAGGGAAGAGCTGACTCCAGCTAAGTAACTGTGGGTAAAAGCCTTCGAAATGCAGTAAAGAACTAACTTATCCACATTTTGAAGGGGACCCGATCAGATTTGAAATTGAACTTGCATTTAGGAAGTGATTTGAAGTAATTTTTGGAACTTGATTTTGAAATTTCATTTTCAAATTTTGAGTTTGAAAATTTTCAATTTAATGTAAATGTGATTATACTTTTTTTTAATTAGGAAATTTGATTCAGAATGTTGAAGGTAATCGAACGACCTTGCATCGCTCACATTACATATGACATGTAGAAAGTGTATGGAAACTATATGGGGAATGTAGGAGAATGTAAAGTAAGTGTAAGGAATTGGATGACCCTGCACCGATCCTAAAATGTAATGTAGAATCGGATGTCTCGATTGAATCGACGGACTTACTCTTCAACCTCTGAAACTCGATTTGGAAGGTTGCAATAAGAGGAGATCCTAAAGCAACACGGACAGAGATGTAAAATCTTCATCCTCCAAAATTTGACACTAGAAAGGTTGCGATAGTAGGAGGTCCTATAGCAACGCAGTATCGGATGTAAAAGCCTCAACCACTGGAATTTAATTTCCAAGGTTGCGATAGGAGGAGGTCCTATAGCAACGCAGTATCGGATAAAAAATCCTCAACCTCTAGAATTTGATTTGAAAGGTTTCGATAAGAGGTGTTCCTATAGAAACGCGGTATCGGATGTAAAATCCTCAACCTCTGGAATTTGTTTTTTGAATAATTGCAGTAGGAGGAGATCCTAAAGCAACGCGGAATTGGATGTAAAATCTTCATCCTCTAGAATTTGAAATTTGAACTTTGTAGAAGATTTGTGGAACTTATGCAGTACAGGATCCTGTGGGAAAGTCCATGTAGAGATTATGAAAATTTTTTAGGTGCGGAATTTTGCGGGAAGCTTGAATTTTGAATTTTTGTTGTTATTTTTCTATTCTTTTATCCTTCTATTTTCTTTTATAACGGTTGATTTCATATTGGTAATTTATTTCATTATATTTATTTTGTTATTTTAGGTGTTTTCTTTCCTTGTATTTTTTTATTAATATTTGGACCCAGTTATTAGACAAGTGCAGCCCTGGTGTTTCATAGGACAAAGCTTTGTCTTTGAAACATTGTAATGCACAGTACTCTTCGAGGTATCGTCCTCTGGCTGAAGGTAAGCGTTAGAGAATATCCCACTCTTTAAGGTGCTATCAAAATTATATTCTTTCAAGTACCTATAAAAATGTGTTATCTCTAAAGACACCACAGCTGGAGAGGCCGCCACTTCGTAGCTTCGTTTGTAGCGGTTATCATTTGCTTTCTCACAGATCTCGTTATGGTTGTTCACACTGTGTTTGAGAAATTGCTCTGACATTCTTTGAATTGATGTTGGATTTGTATTTGCTGGACACTGAAGGATATGACTGATCCCCGATAAATATATGTGCGCAAAAAAACTTGGTCCCGCACCGATATATATATGTGCTGATGATTTAGATATGAAAATTATGATTTTATAATATGGGATACTACGCAAGTATACGTATCGTTTATCAAGTAATATAGTACTTTCTGATTAAGCCCCGAGATATTGAACTCACAGGGAAAATATGAAAATCTTTAAAGGAATCAGAAAATTATCTTTTTACTTTTCTTTAATGGCTTTTGAAAGTATGTTATAATTTTGAAAAGTTTTGGAAGTTGATTTGTCTTTTGAAATTTCCTTAATAAAATGTTAAGCAAGAAATTCAAATTATAATAACTAATAACACTGTATGTAAAACAATATTAACTAGAATATCTTTTTCTTTCCTTTTATGAAGTAGTAATATTCATTAAAGTATTGTTGTGGAAGTATTTAAATTTGTTGTGGCAGATAGAAGCAAATGTGTTCTTTACCCTTATTTGGTTCTATAAAGAACATCGGTTAATTTAAAATTTTTATCATTTTGAACATGGTCAGGCAGGGAAGATACCAGTCTATCACTCTAGAGTTCCCTCGATTCCCACCAACTGGGGGCTAACTTCTCATAACAAAACTCAAAACTTAAAACCAAATTAGGGGGTTTTAGCCTGTCACTCTAAAATCCTCTAATTTTACTCCCTTCCATAAAAATATCTTGTAATATTACATTCAATTATATGGACTACAATTCTCACCCATATAATTGCATGTTATTCTTATTAACTTTTGTGAGACAATACCGCATTGGATCTTACATAATCTCAAGAAATTCTACAACTTAACAGGCCAAATTAAGATGTAAACAAAGTTTTCAGAATCAATCTTCACAACTTCTTCCAACTTTAAACACATATACTTTCCCCAACACTTCTTTATAAACTAATTACTTCTCCATTTAAGAAAGAAAAAGATAAAGTAAACTACTCAGAATGCATTGAGAAAATCCAAAAACACATTGATTTGAAATTAAAAACCATAAGAAAAACAACAAATAAAAACAAGTATTAATTAAAAAAAAACTAAATGTAAAAACAAAAGTAAACACTTATCTTAAAATTCTCTCCACATAACTCAGGAAGTTCCTCTGAAACTTTAACTCTTCACTAAACTACTCCTCAGAGCGGATCTCCCAACATTGATGACTCAGAATAAACTTTAGACTTCAATAGAAACTATACTAAAAGAATGAAAAGAAGTGGGAAGAAGAAGACTTCACTCCGACCCTTTTTCTCCTTTCTACTCTCTACTTCTACTCTTAATAAAAACTCTCATAAAATAAAAGTAAAATACTGTAAAAACACTCTTCAAAATGCAAGTGGAAGAGCACTTAGTCATTCCTAAGACTCTCTTTAAAAATTAAACCAAAATGTACCTTGGTGTCTTTTCAAATGTGTCCAGATTCAATGTATCAACCAAAGAATGCACCCCTTCATTCAAACTTGCCACCCAAAAGAAGTTATGGAAGTTACCACCAAGAGTTGCATCCCATCCCCTTTGAAATTGGAGCCAAATTCTCTTAGATTTCCATTTTTAACTGTGGCAGCTAAGCGCCACCCCAGCAGCGCTTAGCCGCCAGTGCCCAAATTTTCATTTTTCATTTTTCTTTTGCTCCAAATTTGATCCAATTTTGCTCCTTTCATCATGACCATTCATTTTCATCATACCTGCAAGAAAAACACAAAATACCTTCCATTAAAGTGCAATATCATTAAAAATAGGTATAAAAATGTGCATAAAAATACTATATAATTTAGGTGTATCAAAATCCCCCAAACTTAAATTGTTACTTGTCCTCAAGTGACAGTTAATCTCATAGAAAATTTTAGCATGAAAATTATGTAATGAGTTTCTTAGGAAGATAAAAAAATTTTGTTCTAGAAATGGAATAGTCCAATTTAGAAAAAATTTCAGTAATTAAAACCAACTTAAAGTTTAGAATGTTCTTAAGTAAAGGAAAATGACAAATATAAGTTTCAATCTAATTCAGAAATATTTGTAGATTCTTCAAAATATAGGACTCAAACAATTATTTTTCTCACTTGAACATCTTTATTTGAAAATAATTTTACTTACTATAATATAACCTTAAGCTTTAGATTTTCTCTGAACTTATATCTTAAACTTTAGGTATGAAACCAATTTTTGATTAGGCCCTTAAATCCTCAAGCTTCTCCTCCCTTTTCATATATTATTTTTCACTTTTCTTTTCTTTTTCTTTTTTTTTTCTCTTTTTTTTTATAAGGCAAGGATTACTATATCTGGATAGGCCTTTAATGATTTTGAATTCCACCCTTCCATTTAAAATAAAGGTCTGATATACATCTTTCACTTAAAAATCATAATAATAATATTTGAAAATTACTCTTCAATAAAAGAAATTTAAACTTTGAAGAATAAAAGTCAAATCTTCTATTTATCCAAAAATACAAAACTTCTTGCTAAAGATAGTTTAACTTTATTTAACATCTCTTCATTAAGAAAATTTTAACTTTAAGTTTTTCATGATTACTATAAATTTTAACTTTAAGTTTTTCATTTCTATATTCAAAATTTTTGTTCTCCTAATATAACTTCATGTATATAATTGTTCTCATTCAAAATTAAGATTTATTTTAAGTATTCTTGAGAATTAGATAAAATTTTAGGTTTTTGAAAATCTTTGTTTTTAAAATCCCCCCCCCCTAAACTTTAATTTTAGTTAAGATAAAACATTTAAACATAAGAAATGATATATGGGTGAGAAATAAAAACTGATATATCATGCTTGCAAGAATTTTTAATATCCTATTATGCAAGTATAACAATTTAAATAACAGGAGTAAAATGAAATCAAATTTAGTTTTTCAAAAAAAATTTTTTATATAAAGAAAAGTAAAAAATTTCAAAAAGACTTCTCAGTAGTGGAGATTTTTAAAGCAAATACACACCAACTAAAATAACACACTGATACATATAACAAATGATAGTGGAATTTGAAAAATTTTAAACATGTAGTTTCTTAAGTAGATGTTCCCAATAGTGGTTTATAATCTCCTAACAGTTTTTGAATTAAAGTAAACACTACTAAAAACTCTGACATAACATACACATAAAAACATTTACTATTACACATCACTACCACAAAGCAACATATAAAACATCAATACAACAACAACAATACATATAAATATGCATAACAGAAAAATAATACAAACTACAGTCTGCATACTATCAAGGTTCACATCACAACACAATGATCAAACTAAATACTAAACAAAACACACATCAGTACATCAACAACAACACCACAACGAAAACAAATAATACAAATCTACTCATCATCCTCATCATCATCATCATCCTGCTCATTCCAATCCCTAGATGGCACATAAGGTATGTAGAATGGATGAGGGGGTATCTCAGCACTCGAATCACCTCTAATCAGTCTATCCAAATATTGCTGATAACTCTCCTCATACTCATCATGTTTCACAATATATCTTTCCACATTATCCACTTTACCATCAATATCTCTAACATGCTCACGAGTAAAACTCACTTTCTTCAAATTATTTCTTAACAAACTAGTCTGTGAATCTATAGATGATGAAGCACTTGAAGTAGTAGCACAAGAAGTTGATGCAGCAGAAGCAGAAACAGTAGAAGCCTTACCAAATCCTCCTCTCCAACCAAACTCTAAATGTACAGTGTAAGCACCAACGTTGACACTAGTAATTGGTCTCAATGGCTGAAGTACCTCTTCCCAGGTTTCAAACTTCACTCCAGATCGTTCACATAATGAATGAATCAAGGAAGGAAATCTCATACCTGCAGTAGTGGTTGATCTAGCACAGCTCAAAACACAATCATAAATTATACATCCAATGTCAATAGGCTTCCCTTGCTGAATGCAATGGCTAAACACAGCTCTTTCTCTCGTTACTTGACTAGTATGACTCGAAGGTAATAATTTAGATGAGATAAAATAATGCCACGCCTTAGAAGTGGTATTCAATTTGGAAGCAAGAAAGTTCACTCTTTTATCATTAGTTATTTTCCATAATCCTCTTCCATCAGTCAGAAATTCCATGATCTCATCTAATTCCCCTTCCGTAGGATGATAGTTAGAATAAAAACAGAACATGTCAGGAGGTAGTCCATAAAAAGTGTTGATTTCCCCAGAAGAAAAGTTGACCTCATGCCTCCTAACCACCACTTGATTCTCTTCTACTGCAGGCAAATTTGTATAAAATTCTCCGACCACAGAAACAACAGCAACAGCGGAGAAGCAACAGTAATTCTCCCAGTTCCTTCTAGCAATCATATCTTTAATGAATTCTCCTGGCTTACTAAATACATGCTCAGGAAACAACATACGTGACTGCAGTGTGTCAACATATCGTTCCACAGTCCTCGTGCTAAAAAATTTGTCAGAATCAAATCTGGCCTTTTCTCTTGCACTCTTTGACTTTGGAGCCATCTCTAAAATTTCACGAAAAATTCACTATAAATTCCAAAATTAAACTAAACTTGCTAAATTATCTTCCAAAAGATATTCCCACTAAATCCAAGCAATTTCTTAAGCTTTTCCTCAAATTTTCACCATGAATAGTGATTTTAAGATTTTTCCAAAATTTTCTCAAAATACATGGTGAAAATAAAAAAAAATTTACTTAACAGTAGTGCTCTTACCTCAAGGCAAATCTAACAATTTTTGTTGAGATCGACTCTCAAATGATCCACAATATGAAGCCCTAGGCTCCTCTTTCGTGATAAACCAAAGGTTGAAGACAATGGGGTGGTTTAAAAATGGCAATTTTTTTGGTTTTTAACTGCTGGGAACCAATTTTTGCGAACTGGCACCTAAGCGCAAACCCCTCGGCGCTTAGCTGTAAAATCTAGTGCTTAAGCACCGGCACTCTGGCGCTTAGCCACCAGTAACCAGATTTTCACAATTAAGGTATATGCACTAAATCACTTTGTTAATCACTCTTAATTACTCCAGAATAATTATTTCTTCCCACATAAATCTTCCAATATTCCAAATCAAAATTTAATATCCATTGATTCCACACAAATTTCACACAAACACAAACTTATATTAAAAAAACATAACACTTAATAAAATTCTAGAATTTCTATCCACACATAAAGGATGAAATTCTCTACATACAAGAGACTTTAATCTCAAACTGATAAGTATACATCTCTAGGATGTAACCATCACATCATCAGGCTTAGTTAATACTTAAATATAAACACTAAACACACCAAACATAACACACATGAACACTAAACATAACACATAAGAACACTAAACAAATAAGAACAAAGCACTCTTAATTCCATTCTCCATTAGGTGGATTATAACCCGAACCATTATGATTCTCATTTGACCCTTCTGGAATATAAATCTGATAAAACGGGCGATAATTGTTCATCCTTAAATCATCTTCTTCAATACATTTGTCCTTGGAAAACATCGCCTTATTTGCTTCTTCCACGTACCTTGAATGACTGAATTGCATCTTGAGTCGCCATCCCATGTGCTCCAAATGTAGGTTACTTTCATGGATTTTTACTTCCATTGAAGTCATTCGAGTTTCAATTTTTGCAATTATTTCAGCAATCCCTTGAATACTAACAGCGAGATATCCATTGAATAACTCTTTAGCACTGTCACTAACGAACTTACTCTTGTCAGAATCTTGCTTCTTCTTAATCTCATTCTTTTAGGAAGACATGATGCACACAAAACTCTCTTCTTAAGATTCAGAAATGAAAATAGGACATGGGGCATGTGTTTCTCTTAAATCAGGTCCTTTTTATAGACTTGCAAAGTGCTAAAACTGCCCTAAGACATTTTAAAACTCCAAAATAACTTCCAAAACCACTCCCCTACGATCTAAGCTTCTAGAACCTCATTTTTCACATTTTTTATAACTGTGGCACCTAAGCGCCAACTAGTCGACGCTTAGCCGCCAGTGCTCAATTTAGTACAGGTCTGCTAAGTGTCTAAATTTGCATTCTGACTTCTCTAAATCATCAATTAAGGTCAAATAAACTCTACTGTAGTTTAAAAACTCCAAATTACTACCACTAAAAACATAAAAATAAACCAAACAAAGCAAACAAAGCACACAAAAAAAACATAAAGCAAAGCACACTGATAATTATGGGTTGCCTCCCACAAAGCGCTTATTTTAACGTCTTCAGCCTGACATACCCAGAACTCATTCTGAGTGACCCAACATCAAATTATTATCAGATTTAGATTTATTGACTGAAAAAATATAGTTTAAGTAAATTATTATTATATTTAGATTTATTGACTGAAAAATATGGTTTAAGTCTATGTCCGTTAACTTTTAATATTTTTCCAGTCTTAGGATCTTGAATATCTACATCTCCATAAGAATAAACTTTTATCACAATAAATGGACCCATCCACTTGGACTTAAGTTTTCCAGAAAATATTCTCAATCTAGCATTATACAGTAAAACTTTTTGTTCTGGTACAAGATTTTTAGTGAGAATCTTCTGATCATGCCATAACTTCATCTTTTCCTTATAAATCTTAACATTTTCATAAGATTCATTACTTATTTCTTTAAGCTCATTCAATTGCAACAATCTCTTTTCAGCAACATCTTTCAAATTATAATTGAACTCTTTAATAGCCCAATATGCTTTATGCTCAAGTTTAAAAGGTAAATGACAAGCTTTTCCAAAAATCAGCCTATATGGGGACATTCCTATAGGTGTTTTGTAAGCAGTCCTGTAGGCCAACAAAGCATAATCCAATTTGATTGACTAATCCTTTCTATTTCGATTAACAGTTTTTTGCAATATTCTTTTAATTTCACGATTGAATAATTCAATCAAACCACTTGTCTGCGGATGATAAGCAGTAGCAATGCGATGATTAATATGATATTTCTTTGCTAACTTCTGAATAATTGCATTTCTAAAATGACTTCCCCCATCAGTTATGATTACTCTTGGTATTCCAAATCTGTAAAATATATTCTTTTCTAAAAACTTTGCAACACTTTAAGCATCACATCGAGGTAAAGCAATAGCTTCAATCTATTTGGAAACATAGTCTACTGCTATCAAAATATAAACATTTCCAAAAGATGGTTTAAATGGTCCCATAAAATCTAGTCCTCAAACATCAAATATTTCAACTTCCAACATATAATTGAGGGGCATCTCATTTCTTCTAGAAATATTGCCTACACGCTGACATTTATCACAATTTTTAATATAAACATTCACATCCTTAAAAATTGTAGGCCAACAAAATCCTGATTGTAATATTCTATATGCAATCTTATCACTTCCAAAATGTCCCTCATAATCAGAATCATGACATTTTTAAATAATTTCATAAGTCTCTTCCAAAGGTACACATCTTCGAATTATAAGATCATTTCCTTGTTTATATAAAAATGGATCATCCCAAAAATAAGTCTTAGCATCAGACAAAATTTTCTTCTTTTCTTGGTATGTCAAACCATAGGGTATAATATTACTAACAATAAAGTTTACTATGTCTGCATACCACGGAACACGCCATTCTTTAACAGTGAACAGTTTTTCATCAGGAAAATGTTCATTAATTTCTTCAATATCACAGAGAGATTTTTCAATTTCAAGCTTGGACAAATGATCAGCAATTTGATTATCAGAACCCTTCCTATCTACTATCTCAAAATCAAATTCTTGCAAAAGAAGAGTCCATCTTATCAGTCTCGATTTTGCATCATTTTTTTTCATTAAGTATTTAATAGTAAAATGATCAGTATGCACCACACATTTAGTTCCAATTAAATGTGATTGAAATTTATCAAAGGTAAATACTATAGCTAATAACTCTTTCTCAGTAGTGGTATAATTAATTTGAGCTTCATTAAGAGTTTTATTGGCATAATAAATTACTTTGAAATTTTTATCATATTTCTGACCTAAAAATGCACAAATAGCATAATCACTAGCATCACACATTAATTCAAAAGGTTTTTACAAATTTGGTGAAATTATTACAGGTGAGGTGATTAATTTTTCTTTTAATGTTTCAAAGGCTTTGAGGCAATCATCATCAAAATTAAAAATTACATCCTTTTTCAGTAAACGACATAAAGGTTTTGTAATCTTTGAAAAGTCTTTGATGTAACGCCTGTAGAATCCAGCATGTCCTAAAAACTTCTAATTCTCCTTACATTGGTTGGGCAAGGGAAATTAGATATAACTTGAATTTTTGCAGGATCTACCTCCAAACCTTTTTTTGAAATCCGATGTCCCAAAATAATTCCTCCTGCTACCATAAATTGACATTTTTCCCAATTAAAGACCAAATTAGTTTCTTCACAGCGTATTAAAACTTTAGATAGATGTTCTAAACATGATTCAAACGAAATTCCAAACACTGAAAAGTCAACCTAAAAACTTCAATCCCTTTTTCAATAAAATCACAAAAATAGCCATCATACATCTTTGAAATGTAGCAGGGGCATTACATAAACCAAAGGGCATTCTTCTAAAAGCAAACGTACCATAAGGACTGGTAAACGTACTTTTCTCTTGATCCTTAGGAGCAATTTGAATTTCGTGGTAACCATTATATCCATCCAGAAAGCAAAAGTATTTATGCCCAGCCAGTCTATCCAACATTTGATCTAGAAAAGGGAGTGGAAAATGATCTTTCCTTGTGGAAAGGTTTAATTTTCTATAATCAATGCATATTCGTCACCCTGTAACTTGTCTTTTTGGTATCATTTCATTCTTTTCATTAATAGTCACAGTTAGTCCTCCTTTCTTGGGAACACAGTGAATAGGACTAACCAATGCACTATCTGAAATAGTGTAGATAATTCCAGCATCCAACCATTTTAAAATTTCTTTCTTAACAACGTCTTTCATGATTGTATTTAATCTCCTTTGGGGATCAGCCCGCGGTTTGCAATTATCTTTCATAAGAATTCTGTGCATACAAATTGAAGGATTGATTCCTTTAATATCAGTAATTGTCCATCTAAAGGCTTTCTTATGCCTCTTCAAAATTTCAAGCAAACTCTCTTCTTCTTTTTCAATTAATTGAGAGGAAATTATAACATGCAAGGTTGAGGATTCACCTAAAAAACATACTTCAAATGATCATGAAGCATTTTTAACTCAAGTTCAGGAGGATTTTCAATTGATGGACCATAAGATTCATCTTTCTCAGCCATATCCAACAATTCAAAACTTTCATGAACAAACTTTAAATCTTCCTCTTGAAAATCTTCAAAATCAAATAACTCCTCTTCTTGCTTATATTCCCATTTTTCTCTTTCAGCTTTCTCTTCATAAGTTAATTTGAAATGACATTCACTTAAATATTCAAAAACGTCCATCCTATAACACTCATCTTCTTTACCTCTAGCAGGATATTTCATCGATTTTAAAATATTAAATGTAACAATCTGATCATAAACCCTCATCGTTAATTCCCCTTTTTGCACATCTATCATGGATCTACCTGTAGCTAGAAAAAGTCTTCCCAAAATTATGGGTATCTCTTTATCTTCCTCCATATTTAACACAATGAAATCCACAGGAAAAATAAATTGATCCACTTTTACCAAAACATCTTCTATAACTCCTTTAGAATATGTGATCGAATGATGTGCTAATTGCAGAGTTACAGTAGTTGGGGTTATTTCTCCTAGTCCCAGTCTTTTGAATATGGATAGAGGCACAAGATTAGTGCTTGCACCCAAATCACATAAAGCTTTTCCACATAATCTTTCTCCGATTGCACGTGGAATTGTGAAACTACCAGGATCATTAAGTTTTTCAAGAAGCTTTTTCTAAATTATCGCACTGCACTCCTCACTAAGTGCAACAGTCTCATTTTCTTTAAACTTCCTCTTTTTATTAAGAATATCCTTCATAAATTTCGCATAGCTTGGCATTTGTTCTAGGGCTTCAGCAAATGGAATATTAATGGCAAGCTTCTTTAATATCTCTAAGAATTTTGATAATTGCTTATCCAACTTTTGTTGACGAAGTCTCTGAGGAAATGGAGGTGGTGTTTTTTCTAAATCAACCTTAGGTGGAGAAATAGGTCTTTCAAAACCTTTTGGAGCGTCCTCTTTAGGTCTTTCAATGTCTTCTTTCTCTACTTCAGTTTCTTTTTGAACTCTACCTTCCAATTTTTTTCCACTTCTCAGTTGAATTGCTTTTACTTGTTCTTTATTCTTTTCTCTTGGATTTACTTCAGTATTACTTGGAAGCATTACTTGGGATCTATTACTTAAGGCATTTGCAATTTGTCCCAATTGATTTTCTATATTTCTGATGGTTGCTCCTTGAATTTGTAATTAATTTCCCATATGTGATACTACTTCTTCCATAGACAACTTCTTCTCCTTTATATGTAAGGCATTGTTACAACATGAAGGATAAGTTAGTCTATTATTATTATTACCTTGGTTGTTCCAATTCCCCAATGGGTTTACTTGGTGTTTCCCCCATTGTTGATTAACACCACCCTGATTATTGTTATTCCAGTTAAAATTTGGATGTTTCTTCCAACTTGGGTTATAATAATTGGAATATGGGTTGTTAGGTTTGATTATAACATTCACAGCTTCGGTGAAGAATAAGAATCAACCATTTAGCTCTAATAAATTTTCTTCAATCATGAGATTTGGCTGAGAAAAATTCATGCCAAATTGGTCTATCTTCCTTGATACAGTAGCAACTTGATTTGCTAACAGTGTAAAAGCATCATTTTCATAAACACTGGCTACCTTTTTAGGATTTAACCTTTCAGAAGGCCATTAAAAATTATTAGTAGCCATTTCTTCAATTAAAGCATAAGCATCAGAAAATTTTTTAGACATTAATGATTCACCAGCAGCAGCATCGATGATTCATCTAAGAGATCTAACTAATCCATTATAAAAAGTTTGAATTATTAACCAAGATCTTTAAATCTTTCCCATGCTTCATATATTGATTCCCCTTCAACTTGACAAAAAGATGTTATATCATTTCTCAACTTAGCAGTCTTAGATGGTGGAAAATATTTAGCAAGGAATTTTTGTGACAGTTCACCCCTTGTTCTTATTGATCCTGGTGGTAATGAATGTAACCATATTTTAGTTTTATCCCTTAATGAGAAAGGAAAAAATTTTATGTATAATAGCATCATCTGAAACACCATCATATTTAAAAGTAGTACACAACTCTAGAAAATTAACAAAATGCAAATTAGGATCTTCAGTTGTTGCTCCCCCAAACTGATTATTGGACACTATTTGGATAATAGCAGGTTTAAGCTCAAAAGAATTAGCAGCTACAACAGGGTTTTGAATACTACCATGAAGTTCATCTACTGTAGGGTTAACATAATCTCTTAAAGGTCTTAATTCTTGATGGATGCCTACATTTTAATTTTGATGATTTGCCATTTCTTGAATATTTTTATCTTTTTCTGTATTTTTAATTTTTTTTATTTTTCTGATAGTTCTTTCTAATTCAGAATCATAAAGCACAAGTCCCTCAGAACCTGAACTACGCATACAACAATAAAACAAAACAAAACACAACACTCTAACAAAAACAAAGAAAAGTAAAAAATTTAAAATTTCTTAATTATCTTTAAAATGCAATTTAATTATTTTTCCCCGGCAACGGCGCCAAAAACTTGACTCCGCCGATAAATATATGTGCGCCAAAAAACTTGGTCCCGCACCGATATATATATGTACTGATGATTTAGATATGAAAATTATGATTTTATAATATAGGATACTACGCAAGTATACGTATCGTTTATCAAGTAAGCCCCGAGATATCGAACCCACAGGGAAAATATGAAAATCTTTAAAGGAATCAGAAAATTATCTTTGTACTTTTTTTAATGGCTTTTGAATGTATGTCTTGATTTTGAAAAGTTTTGGAAGTTGATTTGTCTTTTCAAATTTTGTTAATAAAATGTTAAGTAAGAAAATAAAATTATAATAACTAGTAACACTGTATGTAAAACACTATTAACTAGAATATCTTTTTCTATCCTTTTATGAAGTGGTAATAATTATTAAAGTGTTGTTGTGGAAGTATTTAAATTTGTTGTGACTGATAGAAGCAAATGTTTTCTTTACCCTTATTTGGTTCTATAAAGAACATAGGTTAATTTGAAATTTTTATCATTTTAAACATGGTTAGGCAGGGAAGATACCAGTCTCTCACTCTAGAGTTCCCTCGATTCCCACCAACTGGGAGCCAACTTCTCATAACAAAACACAAATCTTCAAACCAAATTAGGGAGTTTTAGCCTGTCACTCAAAGTGGATCTCCCAACTCCGATGACTCAGAATAAACTTTATACTTCAATAGAAACTAAACTAAAAAAAAGAAAAGAAGTAGGAAGAAGAAGACTTCACTCCGACCCTTTTCTTCTTTCTACTCTCTACTCCTATCTTAATAAAAACTCTCACAAAATAAAAGTAAAATACTGTAAAAACTCTCTTCAAAATGCAAGTGGAAGAGCACTTAGTCATTCCTAAGACTCTCTTTAAAAGTTAAACCAAAAGTTACCTTGGTGTCTCTTCAAATGTGTCCAGATTTAATGTATCCAGCAAAGAAGGCACCCCTTCATTCAAACTTGCCGCCTAAAGGAAGTTATGGAAGTTACCACCAAGAGTAGCATCCTATCCCCTTTGAAATTGGCGCCAAATTCCTTTAGATTTTGATTTTTAACTGTGGTGGCTAAGTGCCCAAATTTTCAATTTTCATTTTGTTTTTGCTCCAAATTTGATCCATTATTGCTCCTTTCATCATGACCATCCATTTTCATCATACCTGCAAGAAAAACACAAAATACCTTCCATTAAAGTGCAATATCATTAAAAATATGTATAAAAATGTGCATAAAAATACTATATATTTTAGGTGTATCAATGACTTCATAGTAGAATTTACATTAATTGCTAAGCAGATTTCAAAATTTATGTTCATTTGATAAAAAATATTTTTCACTGTCTAAAGATATTTTTGGGCCAATTAATGAATGACCAAAAGGCATAAAATCGCTTGACTCTTTTCCAAACAAAATATCAGAAGAGTCTTCTTAAGGTGGCCTTTCAAGTTTTATTAATCGGGGGAGGTTTAAGTCACCAACTTTTGATCATCTGCTTGCCACAAGGTTCTTCTCAGCGAGCCTTTATGTTTTCATTCTTTTCTTTTCTTTTGTTAAGCTTTTTCAACTTTTTTTTATTCTTTTCCATTGAGAATTACTATATTTGGTAGAGCACATGTTAAAGATTTTGAATGCTTGAATTGGGAGACTAATTTTTGGTTTATGTGCTCACCTCAAGCTTCTTCTCAGTTACTTTCACAAAACAAAAAGCTTTTTCCTTTTTCATTCTTCTTTTTTATGTGCTCCTTTTGTTTTCTGAGAATTATTGTATCTGCTAGAGCATATTTCTTTTAAAGATTTTGAATTTCGAAACTCCTGAAATTAATATTCTGAAATGTTCCTTAACATGACATGGCAAAGCATTAAAAGGCTCATGATATCCCGAGCAATTACTCGTATTTCAACTACACAATTTTATTTTGAAATCTACTTAGGACCCAGTCCAAATTCCTTAAAGTGAAGGACCCATCATTCTTTCATGAAGTCATAGTCTTATCAAAATATGCAAATTTTCTTTTGAGTCGACGAGCCTTCCAAATATTGAATAATTTTGAACAACGACAAACCATTTCTTTTCTTTCATTCATAGTGGTTGGAGGGATGAGGCAAACTAACATCAATCCTAGTAAAGTCCCTCTTTACACTAATGGTAGTAGTAAGACTATAATAGTCAAGAGGCATTTCATCCGTTGTAAGTTGCGTAGAAGATAGTTGGAACAAACAGATCAATCGAAATCATATTGATAGAACCTCTTTCAGGTTCTTTTCAAATATTCTTCTGGGATCGATATGTTCCCATTCATAAGGTTCTCTTCAAGCCAGTCTTTGAAGCTGAAGCATTTCTGTATGGTCTGTCTGATGGACCTATGGTACGGGTAATATGTCGTATGACCTTTCTTGTTAACCTCGTCCAGTTTCTTTGGTTCGTGTAACCTGAATTCTAGATTCTTGATCAGACTGCTGAACATCTTCCTCACTGCTTCATCTTTGAAAGAGTATATTATGTTTAATTGATCAACCACAGTTGGAACTTTTCTTTCATCTGTCTGGTGAGGTATCTGCTGAAATGATTGCTGACCATTCTCACGAGGATGTTGGAAGGTCCGCTGATGTTGTTTTGACGGTATTTACAATGTTCTCTTGCTCCTGTTAACCACTGCAACTATTCTTGATCTCCTTTCATATGTCTTTACTATCTTCAACTTGTCTGCTCTTTCCCGGAACTCAAATTGTTTTGCTTCTTCTTGAAGATTTCTTGAAGATTTCTGACTTTGCTGATTAGTTTATCAAAACTTTTAATCATGAGTCCCTTGAGTAAGAAACCTACTAGACCGTGGATGCTCTTTAGAAGAATCACAATTGCATGTTGCTCTTGAAGATGTGGTTCGCATTTCATGCTAAGAATTCTCCAAAGTAGAATGTACTCTACCAATGTTTCGTCCGACCTCTGCTTCTCTTCCACAAGAATGCCTATAGTGACGTGGTGCTGAATTCTGACAAATCGCTTGACAAAAAGGCTTTCCATTTCCATGAAAGTCTTCACTGAACTGTTCGGTAATTCTGCATACCAGTCGAAAGAGATCCCTGAAAGACTGATCACGAACTGTCAAAAAAGTAGCGCATTACTATACCCCCCCCCGCGTTGCAACAACTTGCCCGAAAGTGTACAACATGCTGTTAGGGATTTCCAATGACGTAAAAAGTTTTGAACAAAGGTGATATGAAACCCTTGGGGTATTGGATGGCATCAAACTCCTCTGGGTAGGGCCTACCATTCAGAATTGATGTCCATCCTTTTGATTTCTCCAGGGCTTCTCTCACCTACTGTTTGACCCACTGTTTAATGCTATTTTCTAGGGTCGAACCCTGAACTAAATCCTTCTTTGGCTGTTTCTCAGAGGTGAACTCTCTTCTTCCATTCGTAATATGAATGGTTTCCAGCTGGCATGTTTCTGGAGTTGTCATCTGTGATAGTTGTGACAGTCTTTGCATTGTACTCATGACTGCTGTCTTATCTTCGATTTTCTTCTCGATGCGGCTGATCTACTCATCTTTTTGCTGGATGGCTCTTTGGTACTCTTCTGTGGTGTTCTCCTCAGGTAGAGGACCCTCACGTGTAGATGATGTGGCCCTAGTCTCGACGACGTTGATTTCTATGAAATCACCTTCCATCTGATCTGCTAGGGTGTAACCTTCATCTTTAATATCTTCTTTCAGATCTTCAGACAGTTGTGTAATGTCAACTCAGAGTTTTTCCAAGGTTGACTCAATCAATTTTCCTTTAAGAATTTTAAGGTCAGCTGAAGATTTTCGAGAAACATCGCTTACATCCTCGAGCACCGGCGTCATGTAGAAGTCAATTGAATCGTTCGAAATCGTAATGATAAAACATTTTTTCAAGTTCTTTTAAATATTTCTTTGGGATCATTACATTTCTACTTTTGAAATTCTCCTCGAGCTAATCCTTAAAAATGAAGCATCCATCTATCGTATGTCCTAGTAATCTGTGGTAGGGACAGTAGTTGGGATGGCCTTTCTTATCCACTTCCTCCGGCTTCTTTGGCTCCGGTAGTCTGAATTTTGGCCTCTTTATTAAGCTCTGGAACATCTTTGTTACAGCTTCGTCCCTAAAGGAATAGTTCTTGTTGAGATGTTCTGCTATTGTCTTTCTCGTATCTGACCGGTACGATCACTGCTGAAATGGCTGCTGGCGCGACTGACTGTACTGCGGTGGGCGAGGCTGTCGCAGCTGCTTGACTGTCAGAACTCCCTGGCTGCGCCTCCTTTCCTATGCCTTCTTCAGTTGCATGGGCTTTGAAATGGACCCAATCTTGAATTCAGAAAATGGTGGGATACAGGTATCGACTGACTCTTCCCCGCATAGGATACCTTTCCCTTTAGTCGGCAGAACAGCTGGTGCAGTGATGGTGAATCCAACAGTAAGAGGAGAAGCAATCCTAGAAGTAGTCAGAACGTTCATAATGTCATCATAGTTTTCTTCAAACCACTCCTTCTTTGGGATTGGGAGTTCCTCAATAGACTTCAGGCTGAACTCTACAACAGGCTTAATGGACTTGTTCATTTCAGGCTTCGTCATTACGACGGCCACATCCCCAAATTTTACTTTAACATTGTCGAACACTTGTCCAAACTTAATAACTGCCAGGTCAGGCAATTCCTCCCTATTGACAGGGAACTCCATCCCGGAGGTGAAAAAAAAAGATCAACTTTGGGGAAAACCTTGTTCCTGTCAGTTGGAGAGAATTTACGGAAGTTAGTGACGTTCCATGCTTGCAATTCAATGGGAGCACTCAAGTTAACGTACTTGTACTGTAAACTGGGCAATTTTTCTTTTATATGTATTTTTCTTGTTTTAACATTTTATTTCATCTTTATTCCCAAACTTTGAAATGTGACTGTTGACCTCATTTTTGATGAGGTCTTCTCTTCTTCTTTTAGTGCTTAGGATCTAGCCTTAGGCTTTTCCTTTGACTATCTTAGAGGACTAGAATTAGGACCCACCACTTAGAAATTCAAACCACTTCTAAACTCCCCGCAAACCCCACAAACTCGACTCGTAGACCCCTAATCACCTGTAGGGTCGAAATCAAATGTGGAAGTTTAAAGGATGAGTTCCTATAGACTCTTCGGCCTTAGGATCGCCCCCGGCGGCCCGGCTCGGTGAGGGGCCGACTTACACACACACTACACCTACACACTACACTCACACACACCTCCTAAAAGATCACACCCCTACCCAACTTGACCTCCCGACTCATGAAGGTCATTCACATGGATGGTCCTTAACCCCTAAGCCCTCGCAAGAGGGTTAGGAACAACATAATGCGGTGCCTCAAATGAGTCCCTTCATGGCTCATGTGGACTTGATATGGCTTCATGGCTCAACAAAAATGATTTCATTCCACTTACATTCACCCAATCTTCCATTTTCCAAATTTTTAATTTTTGACCCCCGGGACCCTACACCCGCCAACCTACCCAAAACCCTTGAAACCACCCAAATTTTACAAAACCACCTAAATCACCCAAAAATCTCCAAAACCAATCCCAAATATTCCCACATTACTCAAATTGATCATCCATACCCAAAAACACCAAAAATTCCAAAATACCTCCCAATACCCTCCAAATACCCAAAATACCCCTCCGAGCCAAAAAATCCAAAAATTCAGAAAATTCCCAGAAAATTCCAGAAAATCCCAAATATTCCCAATTTCATTTTGTTCAACTACACCATGGGCCAATTTTGTCAATTTACCCTACTTTGTCAAAACCCCCAATTTGACCTATTTTAACCCAAAATGAACCCAATGTCAAACCAAACCTACCCAATTGACCCAAATTCTGGTCCAATTCAATTCTAAACTTCAATTCAACATCCCCAATACCAATCTAGACCAAATTCAAGCCCAATTTGATTGACATTTGGATCCAATTTCACTTTTGGCCTTAAAGCCCAATTTGGACCCATGACCCAAACTTAGCCCAAACTCACCCAATTCAACTCCAATTAACCCCAAATCTTTTCTAAACCTTCCTTAACATCCCCATGAACAAAACACTAACATGATTTACCCAAGATTTTGACCCAAACCCCACTCAAATTCAACCCAAAATCAAAAAGCCCAATTTCGACCTAAACCCAAGCCTAACCCAAATGAGCCCAAACCCCAAAATCAAAACCCATCAAAGCCAAAACCTCTTTGAAACACTCCCATAAACATTTCCCAACATTAATTTTACATCAATTTCAACCCTAGCCCAACATTGGCCCATGCTAGCCCATTTTGGCCCACCTTAGCCTCTTTACCAAAAAGCCCATATCCAACCCAATTCAAACCCAAATCACCTCAAATTTGTTTCAAAACACTCATGACACATCCCTAAACCAAATTCAACAATTATTTGGCCCAAGCCTTTACCAAAATTTCATCCCAAAATCCATTTTTAAAATTCAAAAGCCCACTTTCCTAAAACATTTAAAAGCCCATCTAAAACCATTTCAATGAACCCAAAATCTACCCTAAAGCCCACATGACATTTCCCCTCATCATACTTTCAATTAAACTCAATACCTAAGTCCTAAATCCATCATCAAATTATTCCAAATCAAGTTCCATACAAATTTCCATCAAATTACCAAAAATTCCTAAAACCCTTTTCATGAAACAAGTTAACCTTTTTCCCAAGCCAAATGGAGCCATGAACAAGCCATTCTCAAGCCACATGAAGCCATGAGAGCTTCGACTTGTCATTTGTCCATTTATGGCAAGAAGAGGGGGCTCTTTCCTAATCCTTCTTAAACCCTTTTTTACCTTAAGCATGTCACACACTAAACCATGCTTAGCCACCTCACCATGGATGGGGACTTCACCACTCCATGGCAGCCGACCCAAGTGACTCTTTTCAGCCCAAAACCGACCTCTGGGTGGTGCACCTAGCCCAAAAGGATGGGTTGACCCAAACCTAGCCAAAATGGCCTTTTCCCCATTCCATTCCAAGTCATCTCCTTTACACATGGCCATTGCCAATTGCTTGCACAAACATCCAGCCCTGACCCACCTCACCCTGAGGGTGACCCTCGCTCGCCGGCCACCCACCCCGCCGCGGAAAACCCCATGGCCGAGAGCTCACATGTGAGCCAACATTGAAATTCTCCATTGCTGACTTGTCTCAACCCAAATGGATAGCATGGCTGTTCTTCCCTTGACCTAAGCAGCTGATCCCAACCATTAAACCCCCCTGGGAGGCCCTCCAGCCCTGCCTATTTAAACCCCCCACCTCTCGGCCATGAGAGGGTGCTGAAACAAACCTTAAGGAAACTCTGCCAAAATTGTTCCAGACTACTCCCCATACACAGAGCACTTGATCCCCACTGAAATCCCCCGCCATTTCTTCTCTCGCGAGCTCAATTTCGTAGTCGAAATCCAAGCCCAAAACCAGGACACTTCTCCACAATGGACCAATCCTCAAATTGGTTGTTCCTACACCTTCACCATGCCAAGAGAAGAAGTTTTCCAAGAAAAGCCCCATCTCCGTGCCACCCACATGCTCCGCACTCCAAAGGTTGTGATCAGCCTTGGTGGAAGTCCAACCTAGACAACTCACTGCACCGGAGACTTCATCCGGAGCTTGCTAGACCCAATCGAAGGTGTAACAACTCTCGCATCGAAGCCACACTTCTCCGAGCAAAGGTACGAGCCAATTCTTCATCCCGAGCTTCCGGAGATTCTCCATTTCAAATGCTTTAATTTCATAAGCATGTTTACCGTATGGATGTGTTCGTCTCTTCAAGACGAATCCATGAGAGCATAAGAACACGAAAATCCATCGAGAATCGAGCGAGTTCTGTGGTTAGAGTGCGGACGGTCACGGATCGCACCCGCCGTAGACGATGACCAGGAACCGTCTGGATCGCGCGTGTATCGGATGGACGGCCTCGGATTGCGTCGGACCGGCAGATGGTACGCGAACCGCGGGGCCCCGGGCACCGAGTCGATGGCGGCGTCGAACGGGAGCGCGCCACGCGGCACTTCGGAGCCGCCGAGGTCGACGCGGCGCCGACTCGGATAAGTAGAAAAATAGGATATTTTCTATTTATTTAATTCCCTAAACTTCAAAAATTCATAACTTTGTGTAGGAAAATCATAAAAATAAAATAAAAATACCCTCTCGCTCAAGGAATGTAGGAGAATAATGTGGAAAAGAAATAATTTAATTTCATCAAGTATTTTATTTTTTATGATTTATTTACTCTCTGCATTCATTTAATTCTCCATGCATGTATACAATTCACCATGGCATGAGACCATGTGGCTTTTGAAGCCTCTGAACTTCGGAACATTCCCCGAATTTTCCAAAGTCGAGGCCATCCCTATGAAGAGTTATTGATTTTTCAAATTCATGTCACCGTTTTCGAGCATTTTAATTCCAATAAATAAGCATGTTGTGAAATAAATTCTAGGAAAATTTGGTGATGTTCCTTATGACCAGCAGAACCCTAGGAAAAATAGGTTTTGAGTTAGTTCATTTCAGTACAACCCTAATCGGCTTAAACACTCAAAATAGGTCTCTAATTAATTAGAGCTAACCATACATCAAATTGACTTGAAATCAATTCTCCACTCGACCTTTAGGATCAGAGGAAACCAACATAAAAATTTGAGGTCAATTGGACTTGGTTAGCCCTACTAAATGGGTCGATTAAGCCACTTAGTCATTTTAAACTTCAAAAATTCATAACTTTCAAAGTATCTTTCAAAAATTCACCAAATTGGTTTTGGAGCCTCTCTGATATCAGGGGAATTTAAGAAAATTAAAATTTTAATTTTCTAAAAAAGTTGATTTTTAATATTATTTTAATATTTTTAATAATTAAAAAATAATAAAAATCACAAAAATAATAAAATTCACCAAAATGTCACATTTTGAATCTTAATCACTTAGGAACAAACCCCATATTTTTCTTAGGTCTATTTGGTGAGATATTAATTTTTAAAGCTCTAGGGTAATTTTAAAATTAAAAAAATGTACTTTCTAGGATTTTCACTAAAATAATTATAATAAATCAAAGAAAAATCAGAAAATTGTAAAATTTAGTTCTCTGGAATCCTTGATATCAGAGAGAATTTTAAAAATTATAAAATTCATTTTTCAACATTTATTTTATTTTTAAATTAATTAATACTCCAGAACTTAAAGTAATTCTAATAAATAAAATATAATTCAAAAAATCACAAAAATTGGTCCAAGTGGTCCTCTGGTCATTAGGAATGTCCCCTATTTTTCTTAAGGACAGAAACTTTCCCTTGGTCATGTTATTAAATTTTCCTTGGAAATCTCTATTTTCTACCAAAAATAATTATATAAATAAATTAAATACAGAAAAATCACATTTTCTCCTCTCATGTCTTTATTGACATATGAGTGAAGTCACATAAAAATTTCAAGTTCATTTGAGTTCAATTTAGTGAGTTATGAAATTATTAAGCTTAAAGGGTAATATGGTAATTAAAATTTTAACCCTTAATTAAAACTTTAGGTTTAATAAAAAAATTAACAAGTAAAATATTTGATCCTAATCTGATTTGGATGATTGAAATTTAAATAATTGAAGGGTGGAAACCCATTAAGCAATTTAAAATGATTAAACTTTAATTAAATAATTGATTAAATTCGGAAGAATAATAAAATCGAATTATTGAAATAGGGATATTATTAGGAAGAGATTTATTCTTTAATTAAAAGATCCCTAAATCAATCATTTCATTAATGTTTAATTTTTAATTAAAGTAATAATGCAAATTTAAAATATTAAAAGACTTAATCATTAAACTAAAATTAAATTATCAACTATTTTAAAATTTTAATTAAAATTAAAATGAATAAAATTAAATTAAAAAATTAAATTAAATTAAAAATTAAGTTAAATTAAAAATTAAATTAAAATTAAATTAAATTAAATTAAATTAAATCAAATTAAATTAAATTAAAAATTAAATTAAATCAAACTAATTTAATGTAACATCAAATCAAACTAAATTGAATTAAATTAAATTAAATTAAATTAAGTTGAATTAAATAACATCACCTAAGACATAAAGAATTCAAAAATAAATTTAAAATAACTTGAACACTATTCCAAACTTAAATCATCAATTTGAACTTGAAATTGAATCACAAATCATTAAATATCATTTCGCCTCTTAGGAGCTTTTACTATTATAACTCCTAAATGGAGTATTAAATGAAATGCTACTTCACTCATAAGGATATTCAAATGTCCTAAGTTCACCGAGCAAGTTAACAAAACTTGAAAACCTCTGACGATCGATTCATTTACATAATTAAATTCATTCGGACTTAAAACAATCCTAAAAATATCGAAAAGATGTTTAAGGTTCTTCTTAAGCACTTCCTCAATATGATAGGATATTTATAAGAACAATTGAACTTAATTGTTCTTCGATGAAGAAAATCGTCCTCAAACTAAAATACAAGAACCTAGACGTCATAGGAAATGACTAGCCATAGGATTAGGAATTTGGTAGAAAACCATAACCCTTACCTTAGCTTTTACCTAGGAACTTGCTTAAATGTTCTAATCATGTTTTAAGTGCAGCTTGGAATGACGGGAAGACCCTCCATGTACGCTTTTATTTTATTGCAATTTACCTTATCGCAATTTATTTAATCGCATCGCACTTACTTTTCTCGTATGATAAACAACAGTTGCATGGAAACCTACACCTTTAGGACAGAAACCAAAACTGAAACCAAAACTAAGTTAAAAGTCATTGCAAGATAAAATTCACCGCCACAACATTTCAAAATATAAAACAACTCAAAATTTAATCACAAACAGAACACAAAACTACAATTACAACTAAATTAAAACGTCTTGTTGGATGATCGGGAATACCTCGGATGATGTAACCTATGTGTTGCTAACTGGATTTCCCACTGGCCTAAATGAAAGTGTGGAACTCATTCAATCGAGTTTAGCAAATTCATCCGGACTAAGTGAATCCGATAAAAATAATGATGCCGAAGGATGGAACCGCGGGATCTTAACCGGTGTCGTTATAATCAACTTTAGGATTTGTTTTAATTAAAACACAAAAACACTTGGAAATTAAGACTTCTCTAAACCAAAACACTTTTCTCATCCCCCGATTTATGATTTCTAAAACTAAACCTCTCGCAACAACAAGGAGCTCGAAGCATGGTGGGCAAGACGGCCATCGTCGTCGCAAAACAACTCTACATCGCCTAAACCATTCTTAGGATTAAACAACCAAGCCATAGGACTTCGAGGTAGTTCGCTCTAGTGCAACATAAATCCTCAACTCTTCGTTAGGCATTTGCATGATCATGTCATGTAAATTAAGCCCTAACCGGTCTTAGGACTCCGAGGTAGTCTTCCGACACGACATAAACCCTCATATCTTCCAGGCTATTTATATGATTATGTCATATGAATATAAGTCCTAATTAATTAAAATTGGCAAGATTAAAACATTAAATAAACATTAGGACTTTCCTAAATCCAAGCCAAACAATAGGATAGTCGGGAGATTATCGAAGTTCACTTCGAATCCGTAATTTCTCCTACTTTTCTTCCTTTCGAATTCCCAATATAAAATGTTCCAAACTTGATCCATTCCCTATCGAATTTCCAAAATTCAACTCTTCGAAACCTTAAACTTTCAAATTCTCGAGAGCAAAATTATTGATTATTATCGAGAGTTTTCTTAGGTGATTCCCATCACTTAAGATGTAATTAACTATAGGGCTTGCCCTTATAGGGAATTTTAAAGAACCTGTAGTAATATAAACCCCGTTTAATGTTTTCATATTAAACAGGGAATTTGTCGGCTTATAAAATTGGTTCGCGGACCAAACGGATGTCATAAATCTTCTAGTTTATTTAACCGAGCCCCACCATCAAGCAGTGTGTCTATCCTTAGGGATAGATACACAGTTTGTGGTGCGATGCTCATTTATGTAAACTATTCGGGATGTGAGATTAGTTTGATTTTATATCTTAAAATTTTCAAATTTAAAATTATTTTCAAAATCAAATACTACTTTTCAAATTATTTATTTAAATTAAATTAAAAATTCGCCGACAACTTCTGTAGGCGACCCTTTTTCAAAATACAACACATAACCTAAAAATATGCCGACAACTTCTGGCGACTCCGCTGGGGACAATTCCTCTCTCCATTTTAATCAAATAATTCTGCTTTCAAAAATCGGTAGTGCATCCATATCCCTTATGGATCAAACTACCCTTCTTTCCGTTGGGATACTATGTTCATTTCTACCTTGAACAAGTATAACCAACATTCTCTCTGATTTAGGAGCCACTGCTAGACACCCCTAAACAGAGAGGTTCCGAGATCCTTTTACCTCATTTCGAGGTGGGGTGGACCCCCAATAGGTTTTAGTTTAGGAGTGATCCTTCGAGTCGAGAAGTCTTGCTTAAGACTCTCTTTTCCTTTCCAACTCCGATTCGATTCCTTACCTTCTCTACACCTTCGAACACTCCGTTCTAAATAAACAAACTTTCTAATAAGTGATTCTTTTAATAAGTGTTTCTTTCTTATAAATACATGGATAAGAATGAGTTCGGACTCTTTTCAATTCCTTTCTTTTCGTCCTAAAGAAAAGAAGCATAACTCGGGACCGACAAACCGGAATCTACCTTGCGAAATGGAAGCCCCGAAACTGATTTTCTCTTTCACCAATGGACTGGACTTCGCTGTCTATAAGGATGAGCTGCCCGACAATGGAATCATCCGATTTGGACAGGGATTTGAAAACACAAATG
This sequence comes from Papilionanthe hookeriana x Papilionanthe teres, assembly GCA_022702705.1. NCBI lineage: Eukaryota > Viridiplantae > Streptophyta > Magnoliopsida > Asparagales > Orchidaceae > Papilionanthe > Papilionanthe hookeriana x Papilionanthe teres. The sequence continues at coordinate 92,271,611 of CM040427.1, read as the reverse complement.
TCAAGATCACCGACGTCTCCCTCTTTGCACTGATGAACAAGGTATCTGAGTCGAAGAGCCGCCGCTCGAGTTCAACCTTAGGTCGACCCAAGAATTCCTCCTCTCGCAAAGGATCTCGACTAAGAGGAGTACCGATGTCCATGAAGGACCGTTATCTCTACCCCCGCCGGTCTAGTTGTTTCGCACCTACCCCGACTTTTGCCAAATCAAAGGGGAAAGGAATCCGAATTATGATGGACCCGTTACCGCGGAGGGTACGGATCTTCTCGTAAGACCTTCCGTTTTCGAAATCGGATCCAGCTCAAAGATTCCGTCACCGACAAGGACCCAAAGAAGAAACGAAGTAGAAGGATCGCTAAAGAAGCCGTAGCCGCCGAAATTGCTTTCCTAGAGGAAATTCCAGAACTGCCAGAATATACACCGCTGCCAGAATATACACCGCTGCCTGAATACATACCACTCTTGGGAGGAAGCAGGTTTCATCCCCTCTCCACCGCAGAAGGTGAAGAAAATATTCGCAAGATTGCTGCCACATTACCACAGCCCGCATATTACAACGATAGCCGCAAGAAAAGAACTAGAACTACGCCGTTTGCTCGATCGCAAACTTTGGTAGAAAAGTTAGCAAAGAAGGAAAACTCGCCCGTATCGAAATTCTACGAAGGATAGGGCGGGTGCCGCTCAAATCCCGTCTTGGGCCCCGAGTAGAACCCGCCATCATGACGTAAAATCCAAGTAAAAGAATGAAGGCTAGTCCGCCCGTTGTCGTCTCGAGATTACAAATTAGGGAGGATACCACCTTCCAAACATTCGGCCGACGTACCATCCGGTCCTAGACCTTCGCCGTTAGAAGGATGGTATGGCGTCCCACTACCGGGCAGACTGAGATTGAAACAAAGAACTCGAGAAAGAAAGTCTCGCCAGAGACTCGAATCCGAAGAGAGTGATACCGCGATGAAGGGGACTCGTGAGAAGGGGACCCTGGCAGCCTATCGCACGACAACCACGAAGACACACGTAGAAGCCCCGCTAGAAGATGCCATGGAAAAGTCGAGAACCGATATCCGACGATTGGCAAAAGAAAGAGAAGAAAAGTTCGGAGACGAGATCGATTCATCGGAATTCATGGACAACGAATACGCGTAAATCAACATGGTAGAAACACGAGCTTCATCGCCTTCGCAAGGTGCTCCCGCAGCTCGCGAAAGAGAGGAGCCGGAAGTAATGAGGAGGCAGCCTTCAAGAGAAAGATGATACGATCGCCCGCATGTCGAAAAAGATGGAAGAGATGGTCGTAGCCCTAGCCACTCTCCGCAGTCAAGTACAACCACATGGAGAGACACCCCCGCAGGTCATTCACATCGTAGACGGAGGAAAGGAGATTACGTCCGTCAACTGGGATGATCACCGAAAAGGATACAACACAAAGTATGATTCCCGAAAAGGATATCAAGAACTTGGTGGAACAAGCAAGTGCGAGAAGCCTTAGCACAATCGAAGAGCGGGACATCCATTCGGACGGCAGACCTTACCCGTAAGAATTCGACGTTGTCCAATACCCGAAAGGCTTCGTACCACCTCCGTTCAAGACCTTCGACGGAACCGGAACCCCCGACAAGCATGTTGCACACTTTCGTGCCGCTTGTTGCAATGCCGGCGAAGCGATGCATTACTCTTCCGACAGCTCGTCGCCAGTCCGTCGAAATCGCCTTCGACCGGTATGCGAATTACCAAATGGTTCTGCGTGAAGACGTTCTCGAGCTAGAGAACCTCTTCATCAAGCGATTCGCCGGAGCTCGCGCACCACATCACTATAGGTGATTTAGTGGTAGAGAAACAAAAGCCGAATGAAACTTTGGTGGATTACATACTTCGATGGAGGAACTTAAGCATGAAGTGTGAACCACAACCGCAAGAACAACACGCAATCGGCATTTTACTTAAAAGCATTCACGGCCCGATAAAGCACTTCTCCTCAAGGGATTCACTATTAAGACTTTTGAGAAGTTGTTAAGCAAGGCCGGAAGCTTGCAAGAAGAGGCGAAGCAATTAAGTTTCGCCGACAAGACGGACAAACAAAAGCCCGTAAAGACTTTCGAAAAGAAATCCGGATCGTTGCAGCGAGCTGACAAAGGCAAGCAACCGATACAAATATCGTCGAACAACCGCAAAGAACCTCAACAGAATTACCAAGCAACCCCGCCCAACTATCACCATCTCAACAAGCATGAACAACCACCTCGTCCGCAACGTACATTAAGGGAGCTTTTGAGCAGCAGAATATCCATTCAAGAATGAGGCAAGTGTCGAAAATGTTCCGTAGTCTCGATGAAGACTCCGCATTTCCAACCGCGTAGCCTAAAAGACCGGAGGAAGTCAACAAGAAAGGTGATCCCAACTTTCGCCCTTACCACCGGATGCTTCGGGCACAAAATGAAGATTGCATTACCTTCAAAAGTTGGCTCAATGACAACCTTCGGAAAGGGAATATAACGATCCCGAAGGAGTACATGAAGGAACCCCGTAAAGGAGGTTCCGTCAATGTTGTCTCGACCGATCCCATCATTCCGATAGATCCCTATACGACCGACGATGGATGGACTACCGCTCGGACGAAGTCTTCGAAAAGATTTTAGACAAGCATCCAAACCGCTTCGTGCGAGCTTCAATTCGTAGTTTGGAACCCGTTAAGCCGTACTCATCACTCGCGATGAAGAACCACTTCAACAGAGACGATCAAGAGAAGAAGAAAATCGACGAAGAAGAGAGGACCGAGGCTCCTAAGGCTGGACTAGGGGCCGCTTATCCTAGGATAGTCGTTTCCGATTCTGGGGAGAAATCCCTCGAACCTCCGACTCCGTATGATTATCCGCTCACTTCGGTGGGATCATATAATGATAAGGGTGATGGCGTTGGCTACGTTTCGATCGTTTCTAACGATTACGTAACTAACGATAATCCGGATATCGATTTCGATACCAACGACAATTCTCAAATCATACACGATCTCGACGAGCAAAATAACGAAGAAGACATCCATCAAGGAGGCTACGAGAGTTCAACAAGCAACGAGTCTATTTGCGAGTTTCGAGGAGCTCCAGTCACGATAGAAGTTAGAGCCTTCGTACTCGAAGCTAATCCGAAGAGCCTCGTCATTCCGATTCAAGAAGAGACACCCGCAAGCTCAACAATAGATTCGCAGGAAATTACGAAGTTAATTTAAGGAGTGGAAAAGTTCTACCTCCGAGAATGGGTCCAAAGGACAAAGGAAAGCGTGTGGTCGTTCGAGAAGAACCAACCCCGACTGAAGAAATACCCATTCGAGAAGAAGCAGAGACACATGAAAATAAAGTGGACTACAACGTGCTAGCCCATCTTAGGAAACTACCGACCAACCGAGCATCTACGACGCTCTCATCTTATCAAAAGAGATGAGAGAAGCTCGATCAAGGCCTTACTTGATCCGGAAATTCGCTTAGCTCAAATGGCCGGAGATTCCTTAGATGAGGTTTGCTCGTTAAAGGAACAACGAGGTGTTACCTTCACGGACAACGACCTACTACTTGGGACAACGAGACCACAACCGACCGTTGTACATTTCAGCTTACAATCGGAAAATTTACACTCTCCGCAGTATCAGTGGATCCAGGAGCATCAATCAATATAATGAATCTTCGAACGCTAAGATACTTGAAATTGATGCTCGCGAACTCGAAGCCGACAAAATGTTATTAAGAGGATTCAACCGTAAAGGAGAAAGAGCCCTCGCATCAATAACACTATCAATCGAAGACCGGTGACTTAGCAAAGACAACCGCAAAATTTCACATAATCGATTCGAAACATCGTTCAACGCTCTACCGGGCCGACCATGGATACATGAAAACAGGATGGTACCATCATCTCTACATCGTTGCATCAAATACTACGACGGAGGGGAACAAGGCATCAAAGGTGACTTACAACCATTCTCCGTACATGAAATTGGAATCCACGAGGATGCAAACTTTATTATGCACCACCGAAGAAAACGATCTTCTCCGCAGATACCATGACAAATGAAGCAAAGAAAGTTCGGGACAACGAAGAACCTGAAATTCTAGTCCAACAGTCACTCACCACTCCCTCCCGCGCGAGATGGTGAAGGTTTCTCCACAACTCGCATCTGAGGTCGAGGCCGGGGACGAGGCCGTGGTAGAGACGTTAGGACAGTTGGGCAGAGGAAACCAGTCATCAATGTTGATTGGGAAGATAGTTCGAAGAAGAAAAAGAAATCAAACAAGAAGCAACGAACAATAAGTCAGAAGAAGCCGCAATTCAAAATCCCTCTCGAAGATGAGAAGAACGAAGAATACAAATCAATGTACGAGAAGATTAACCACTATGTACATACTATGACCCTGACCCCGATCCATTCTAATAAGATCGAGGGTATGGAGGTCAAAGAGGTACGTAGCGGTGGTGCAAAACCAATCAAATTCTACCGTGGTGCTTCTTCCTCCAAAACCGAAAATAATGTACGATTCAAGATGTCACTTTATCGAATTAATGGAATTACCTTTCGAGTGGTACTCTCCCCGTGTTCAAAATTTAATTCAACGTGGTTTCTTACCTCGACAATGGACAAAAGGTCAATCTCAACATTTTGAAAATTATGGAATAATTCTAGTCGTCCACCCAACTCAAAACATGGTCTCGGATTCGCACGCGAGGGTCAGTCGACGATACCGAATTTTGCTTGGTTGTCACTTGCGAATCTAATGAAAACCGCATGGAAACTACGACGAACTCGAAGATTTACAAATTGGAGATGCTCCACCGAATTCGAAGAAGAAATCAAATCTACAATAGATGAGTTAACTGAAGTTAACTTAGGTACTAGCGAAGAGCCTAGACCTACCTTTGTTAGCTCCTTACTCAATAAAGAAGACTCGAAGAAATAATCAAGTTATTAATGGAATTTAAAGACCGTTTTGCTTCGGAGCTACGATGAGATGCCAGGATTAGCTCCGCAGGTCGCAATCCATAAGCTAGGAGTGGATCCTACTTCCGTCCCGACCGACAAGGTCCCGTAAGAATGCGTCTAGAAATCGAAGAACAAGTCATAGCCGAAGTTAAAAAGTTAATAGACGCTAAATTTGTCCGTGAAGAACAATACCCAACTCGGCTAGCCAATGTAGTCCCAAATGAAAGAAGAATGGTCGATCGAATTTGTGTGGACTTCGCAGATTTAAACAAGGCATGTCCAAAAGATGAATTCCCTCTACCGATCCCTGAATTAATGATCGACATTGCTTCAACACATGAAATATTCTCATTCATGGATGGATCTTCATGATACAACCAGATAGAAATGGCTCCGTAAGATGAAAAGCTTACAAACATTCGTAACGCCGATCGGAGTATTTTGCTACACGTTGATGCCATTCGGATCGAAGAACGCAGGAGCAACCTACCAAAGAGCAATGACGAGAATTTTTGATGATCTCATCCACAATCAAGTCGAATGCTACGTGGACGATGTGGTCATCAAAAGCAAAGTAAAGGACAACCACTGTATGATTCGAGAATTGTTTTCGAACGATTAAGACAATTTAATCTTAAGATGAATCCCTTAAATGCGCCTTCGACGTCACCTCCGGAAATTCTTAGATTCGTTGTCCGACATCGTGGAATTGAAATCGACCCGAGAAGATTAAAGCTATCTTAGAAATGCCGCCTCCCAAAACCTTAAAATAACTACGATCTTTTCAAGGGAAGCCGGCATATCTTCGACGCTTTATCTCAAACCCGTCGTAGGTGTCGACCTTTCTCAAGCACTAGTTAAAAAGGACGCCAAATTTATTCGGGAAGAGAAATGCCGAAGGCCTTCGAGGACATTAAGCAATATTTAATGACACCTCCCGTCCTAGCAGCCCCTGGCCTCGTGTAGATCACTGATACTTTACACCGCGGCTTTAGACGACTTCTCTGAGCCCCGTTAGCCTGTGTCAATGATGAGGGTAAAGAAAATGCTCTTTACTACTTAAGCCGTCGTTTGCTTCCGACGGAAGTAAGGTATCCCGCAATTGAAAAGCATTGTTTGGCCCCGATCTTCGCCGCTCAAAAGCTCGTGCACTACATGCTTTCTCATAAGGTCAACCTAATCTCGAAGTTTAATCCATCGCAATACTCGATGACTCGTCCAACGCTTTCCGGCGACTCGCTGCATGGTCAATGATATTATTGCAATTCGATATAACTTTCGTGCCTCTTCGTGCCGTAAAGGGACAAGTCTTAGCAGTACTTCTTGCAAAGACACCCTTCGCCGGCTAGAATCTCCTCTCAACGACGATCCGCCGTATGAACAAATAATGAACCTAGAAGACCTCGATGATCGACGTTGGGAATTATATTTCGACGGAGCATCTTCAGCGCACAAAGACGAAGAATCGCAAGTGATAGTGCCCGGTAAGGCAGGAATCGGGCTAATCTTTATAACACCGGAGCGGGGATGTTAAGATACTCCTACCACTGACGTAACCATGTACAAACAACGAAGCGTAATACGAAGCCCTCATAACGGGACTCGGAATTAACCATTCAAATGGGGATAACGGACATCAACATCTACGGGGATTCACAATTAATCATTCAACGGATCGCGGACAAGTACAGAATTATAAAGCCAAGACTCGAACAATACTTCCAAGTATGCCATACAAATTGTTGGAATGCATTCCAAATGTGACAATCTACAAAATTCCTAGAAAGAAAATGCTTTAGCAGATGCTTTAGCCCGTCTCGCAAAAGAATTTGCCTCGTTTGCAAGATGAATCCGCAGAAGTGTCGGCTCACGGACGTCAGTCCTATCACAGCTCGACATGTACACAATACGCAAATCGAAGAAGAAAAAGAATCAGCTGCAATAAAGGATGTAAAAACACGTAAGATTGGCGACAACCATTGATGGATTACTCCGCAAACAGAAAACTACCGGACGATAGGTCGTTAGCCCACCGTAGTCAAGAAAAGAACTCGTCTTACGCATTAATAAACAACACATTATACGTAAGGTCTTTCGATCAAATGCGGCTAAGGTGCTTAAGCGGGTCCGAGGCCCGCGAAATTGTTAAGGAGGTGCATTCAGGACTCCGTGGCGCTCACCACGGGTCCGAAGATGAAAATGAAAATTAAAAGACTAGGGTACTACCGGCCCTCGATGATGACCGACCGCATGAAAATCGCCAAGAGCCGTCACCGATGCCAAGTGCACGGAGTGGTTCTACACCAACCTCCAAATGTGCTACATCCGACAATCGCGTCATGGCCATTCGAATGTCGAGGCACGTATATAGTGGGTCCAATAGAACCACCGTCTTCAAAAGGACATCGCTTCATTCTTGCGGCTACGCATTACTTTTCCAAGTGGGCAGAGGCGAGCTCCACTCGTAGAAGTGAAAGCACACCACGTGCTACGCTTTTCAAGAACCAAGTTGTCTACCGTTTCGGAGTGCCGCGCAGATCATCTCTGATAATGGGACAGCATTCGAAGCACGCAAATCAACAATTTTGTCAGGAGACACGGAATCGAATGGCGATACTCAACAATTTACTACCCAAGAGCAAACGGCCTCGCTGAGGCTTTTAATAAAACTCTCGTTCAAATCTTAAAGAAAACCTTGGACGACAATAAGAGAAATTGGCACGAGAAATTGTTAGAAGCCTTACTGGCCTACCGGACAACCTTCGAACTCCTACGCAAGCTACACCTTACGCTCCGGTGTATGGGTCCGAGGCAAGTAGTTACCTTTAGAGGTTCAGCCTTCCTTCACTCGAATTGCAGCTTGCAAATAAAATCACAACGAAGAGAACGCCAAATTACGACTCGAAGAATTAGAGAGCCCGGAAGGGAAAAGACTTGCAGACGCAACGAATTTAGAACTATACCAAGCTAAGATGGTTCAAGCCCATGACAAACCGGGTCCGCCCAAGAACCTTCAAAGTTGGTGACTTAGTTCTTGTTCTCAAGAGACCTATTCTCGCACACCGCAAGATAGAGAGGAAAATTTGAACCCACTTGGGAAGGACCGTTTCGTGGTCGAAGCAAGTATACTCGGGAGGTTCCTACCAACTAGTGAATTGCCAGGGAGAAAGACATATGCTTCCGATCAATGGACGATACTTGAAAAAGTACTACGCTACTCCGATGTTTCGAAGGAATGAATTTTCCATCCCTAGAAGCACGGTGAAGTAATTACTTATGATCGGGTCCGAACCCAAAAAATAATAAAATGTGCTAAAATAAATAAAATCCCGATAATAAAATTTTCCTTGTTTTCTTTTCCAAATCAAAATCTCTTACCCGATCTTATCCCACTTCATTCCCGTTAAGTTTAAAAATATAAGAATAAAAAAAAATGTCTTTAATAAACATTTTCTTAATGTTCTTGTTCTTAGACAGACTCTCGATCCTTTTCCTCGTCTTTTCGTAGGAAATGTCGAACCGGCGGTTGGTCCCGAACTTTAAGAATGGCGTAAGCCTCGCACTCGATGAAAAGAGGGTGAAAGATGGAGCGATAATCGAGATCGACTCGGATTTCGCACCAGCAGGCCTACGAGTACGAGGAAAGTGACCGGGTCCCGGCTGACCGAGAAGAACCGCCCGGACGTACAAGTGATGAAAGTGGGTGGCCCAAGCCACCAATCCAAAGAAGAAGAAAAGAAAGACAAACATCGAAGAAGATAAGAAAATGAAGTCCGTAGTCGCTACAGAGCAGGCAGTGCTTGTCGCCGCCGCGCCCACAGAGATTCAAGAAGTTCGAAGAGCTACTCTCACAACGAACGCAACGAAGAAATAAGAATCGCCGTATCCGTAAGATGTTAACAAAACTAGCCGCGGACCAACGCGACGAGACGGTTGCTAACGCCGTGCATACACTTCAAGGACACCGGTTCACCGGAACTCGAAGAAAGGAGGCCGCCTCCTAGGATAACGTAAAGAACCGTGGAGATCTCCCGAAGATCGAAGAAAGAAGGCTACCACGCCACCGGATAGAACCACCGCAATGCATGACCTTGTTGCAGAGCAACCCCGGGGATGTCCCGACGTGCATCATCCCCGAGGAGCCGAGGTATGCAGGAGAACGCGAAGGGATCGAACCGTATATTCCACAATATGTCACTGTGCCTCGCCATCCGCGATCATTCCGGAATACGAGCCGGAGAGAATGCGAATGTTGAAAAGAAAACCTTTGAATACTTCGAGAGAATTAGAGGCGTAAGAATCAATATACTAGAGGGCCTCGAGCTACATACGTACGTATTCTCGTAGTATGAACAAGCAAGAAATCGTGGATTGCATCCGGGATTTGAAAAGAATGGGCCGAGCAGGCCGCCTAAGGGAAAACACATACTCGTAACCCCGAGATGGATGCCGTGGAAAGGAAGAATCACAATACAATGTGGATGCCGTTACAACTTTGCGGAGGACAGGAAGGGAACCCACCGGAATACTCCGTCATGGGCAAGTGGATCCGATGCCATTAGTCATCAAGAGAATGGTAAAGAGATCGATAACATGGAGGGTACCGCGCAGATTGCATACCCAATACCGCATTATCAACATCTACAAACAGGGTGATCGCATACCCCCACACATAGATCACCACGACTTTGTCGGACCTTCGCACGGCCTCTTTCCCGAACGAGTGTAACATCATGTTCGGATCCGACCTCCGGATAGCAGGTCCAGTGTGAGTTCCGAGAGCCGATGAAGATACCCTTACCGGTAGGTTCCGTCATGATACCGAAGGGCAACGGAGCGTATATCGCTAAACATTGCATACCAGAGTACCAATGAAGCGGATCTCGCTTACTTTCGAAGGATGGACGACAGGAAGACACCTTACCATTTCCAAACTGCACTCGGAGCTAGAGAGCCTCCGGCCTTACGAGCTCGCGAGTTACATGGAAAATATCACACCTCCAATGTACATCCATACGGCATCCTCGCCAAGGATGGCTTGGAAGGTGATGTTATCGACCATGTACCCCACTATTCGTACATGGATTTTTGATGATGCTTCTTTGGATGGATCGACAAAGATCATACACGATCCGTTTGAGTTTACATGGATTGTATGAAATATATTCCAGATCAAGATGTATGATGTATCTTCTACATGATTGGAATGAAAGTGACCATGTCACATTTTTTGGCCTTCACCTCTTTTGTGCAAATTGATTGGGAAACGCCATTAAAGTTAAATGAACTTCGAACAAAGAACAGTAAAAGGAATAAAAAAAGAGAATAAAAGAAAACTTTCCTTAAAAAAAAAAAAAAAAAAATCTAAAAAAAAATGACAAACACCAAATTCACATGAACATTAAATAAATGATAAAATAAAATTTGAATCATTAAAAGATAAACAAAATCAACATAAATATTAAATCAAATTCTCAATCAAATTTCAAATGTGATCTTCCAAATTTCAAATCAAATCTTAAATCAAATTTCAACCGAGTTCAATCTTTCCAGATTCCAAATCTCAATCAAATTTCAAATTCAATCTTTCCAAATTTCAAATCAAATCTTAATCAAATTTCAAATTCGATCTTTCCGGATCTCACATCAAACCTCAATCAAATCCAAACTCTTGGGTCGAGGATTTTACATCCAAGACTGCACTGCTTTAGGATTCTTTCCCTATTGCACTGAAATACATCAAAATTCAAACTTTTGGGTTGAGGATTTTACATCCAAGATCGCACCGCTTTAGGATTCTTTCCCTATCGCACCGAAATACATCAAATTCAAACCTTCGGGTCGAGGATTTTGCATCCAAGACCGCACTCGCTTTAGGATTCTTTCCCTATCGCACCGAAATACATCAAATTCAACCTTTGGGTCGAGGATTTTACATCCAAGACCGCACCGCTTTAGGATTCTTTCCCTATCGCACCGAAATACATCAAATTCAACCTTTTGGGTCGAGGATTTTACATCCAAGACCGCATCGCTTTAGGATTCTTTCCCTATCGCACCGAAATACATCAAAATTCAAACTTTTGAGTCGAGGATTTTACATCCAAGACCGCACCGCTTTAGGATTCTTTCCCTATCGCACCGAAATACATCAAATTCAAACCTTTGGGTCGAGGATTTTACATCCAAGACTCGCACCGCTTTAGGATTCTTTCCCTATCGCACCGAAATACATCAAAATCAAACTTTTGGGGCCGAGGATTTTACATCCAATACCGCATTGCTTTAGATTCTCTTCCTATCGCAATGAAATACATCAAAATCAAACTCTTGAGGTTAAGGATTTTACATCCAATACCGCATTACTCTGAGATCTTTCCTCATTGTAATGATCTAATCGATTCGATCTTCTTTTGGGGTTGCAGATGTTACATCTAAAACCTCAAAATTCCAATTTTCATTTCAAATCAAATCCCTTCAAATTAATCTTGACAAACTTAAATCTAAATTGAAACTCCAAATCGAAATTTAAACTCACACATCATAACTCGAACATGAAACAAAATAAAATCTAAATCGAAATTTCTTTGGATCTTGTGATTTGGAATTCACCTCCTTTTCCTTTCCCCAGCGAGAGTTCGAGGATCTCCAGTCTCGGAGATGCACTCGACACTCCCCGACGGAAGCTCTTCTACTTCGTCCCAAGTTTGTTACTCGGACATCCGTGTTGGTTTTGTTGATCGCTCGGTCAACACCAATACGCGCGGTGTGCTCCGTCACTCACCACACCTATCGGGGGTCCATTTGTCGACCTCATTTTTGATGAGGTCTTCTCTTCTTCTTTAGTGCTTAGGATCTAGCCTTCAGCTTTTCCTTCGACTATCTTAGAGGACTAGAATCGGGACCCACCACTTAGAAATTCAAACCACTTCTAAACTCCCCGCAAACCCCACAAACTCGACCGTAGACCCCTAATCACCTAGAGGGTTGAAATCAAATGTGGAAGTTTAAAGGATGAGTTCCTATAGGACTCTTCGGCCTTGGGATCGCCCCCGGCGGCCCGGTTCGGTGAGGGGCCGACTTACACACACACACTACACCTACACACTACACTCACACACACCTCCTAAAAGATCACACCCCTACCCAACTTGACCTCCCGACTCATGAAGGTCATTCACATGGATGGTCCTTAACCCCTAAGCCCTCGCGCAGGGTTGAGGAACAACATAAATGGTGCCTCAAATGAGTCCCTTCATGGCTCATGTGGACTTGATATGGCTTCATGGCTCAACAAAAATGATTTCATTCCACTTACATTCACCCAATCTTCCATTTTCCAAATTTTTAATTTTCGACCCCCGGACCCTACACCCGCCAACCTACCCAAAACCCTTGAAACCACCAAAATTTTACAAAACCACCTAAATCACCCAAAAATCTCCAAAACCAATCCCAAATATTCCCACATTACTCAAATTGATCATCCATACCCAAAAACACCAAAAATTCCAAAATACCTCCCAATACCCTCCAAATACCCAAAATACCCCTCCTAGCCAAAAAATCCAAAAATTCAGAAAATTCCCAGAAAATTCCAGAAAATCCCAAATATTCCCAATTTCATTTTGTTCAACTACACCATGGGCCAATTTTGTCAATTTACCCTACTTTTGTCAAAACCCCCAATTTGACCTATTTTAACCCAAAATGAACCCAATGTCAAACCAAACCTACCCAATTAACCCAAATTCTGGTCCAATTCAATTCTAAACTTCAATTCAACATCCCCAATACCAATCTAGACCAAATTCAAGCCCAATTTGATTGACATTTGGATCCAATTTCACTTTTGGCCTTAAAGCCCAATTTGGACCCATGACCCAAACTTAGCCCAAACTCACCCAATTCAACTCCAATTAACCCCAAATCTTTTCTAAACCTTCCTTAACATCCCCATGAACAAAACACTAACATGATTTACCCAAGATTTTGACCCAAACTCCACTCAAATTCAACCCAAAATCAAAAAGCCCAATTTTGACCTAAACCCAAGCCTAACCCAAATGAGCCCAAACCCCAAAATCAAAACCCATCAAAGCCAAAACCTCTTTGAAACACTCCCATAAACATTTCCCAACATTAATTTTACATCAATTTCAACCCTAGCCCAACATTGGCCCATGCTAGCCCATTTTGGCCCACCTTAGCCTCTTTACCAAAAAGCCCATATCCAACCCAATTCAAACCCAAATCACCTCAAATTTGTTTCAAAACACTCATGACACATCCCTAAACCAAATTCAACAATTATTTGGCCCAAGCCTTTACCAAAATTTCATCCCAAAATCCATTTTTAAAATTCAAAAGCCCACTTTCCTAAAACATTTAAAAGCCCATCTAAAACCATTTCAATGAACCCAAAATCTACCCTAAAGCCCACATGACATTTCCCCTCATCATACTTTCAATTAAACTCAATACCTAAGTCCTAAATCCATCATCAAATTATTCCAAATCAAGTTCCATACAAATTTCCATCAAATTACCAAAAATTCCTAAAACCCTTTTCATGAAACAAGTTAACCTTTTCCCAAGCCAAATGGAGCCATGAACAAGCCATTCTCAAGCCACATGAAGCCATGAGAGCTTTGACTTGTCATTTGTCCATTTATGGCAAGAAGAGGGGGCTCTTTCCTAATCCTTCTTAAACCCTTTTTTACCTTAAGCATGTCACACACTAAACCATGCTTAGCCACCTCACCATGGATTGTGACTTCACCACTCCATGGCAACTCGACCCAAGTGACTCTTTTCGACCCCAAAACCGCACCTGGGTGGTGCACCTAGCCCAAAAGGATGGGTTGACCCAAACCTAGCCAAAATGGCCTTTTCCCCATTCCATTCCAAGTCATCTCCTTTACACATGGCCATTGCCAATCGCTCGCACAAACATCCGACCTCGACCCACCTCGACCCCGAGGGTGACCTCGCTCGCCGGCCACCCACCCCGCCGCGAAAACCCCATGGCCGAGAGCTCACATGTGAGCCAACATTGAAATTCTCCATCGCCGACTTGTCTCAACCCAAATGGATAGCATGGCTGTTCTTCCCTCGACCTAAGCAGCTGATCCCAACCATTAAACCCCCTCGGAGGCCCTCCACCCCCGCCTATTTAAACCCCCCACCTCTCGGCCATGAGAGGGTGCCGAAACAAACCTTAAGGAAACTCGCCAAAATTGTTCCGTACTACTCCCATACACAGAGCACTTGATCCCCACCGAAATCCCCCTGCCATTTCTTCTCCGCGAGCTCAATTTCGCAGTCGAAATCCAAGCCCAAAACCAGGACACTTCTCCACAGTGGACCAATCCTCAAATTGGTTGTTCCTACACCTTCACCGTAGCCAAGAGAAGAAGTTTTCCAAGAAAAGCCCCATCTCCGAGCCACCCACTGCTCCGGACTCCAAAGGTTGTGATCGGCCTTGGTGGAAGTCCAACCTAGACAATTCACTGCACCGTGAGACTTCATCCGGAGCTTGCTAGACCCAATCGAAGGTGTAACAACTCTCGCATCGAAGCCACACTTCTCCGAGCAAAGGTATGAGCCAATTCTTCATCCCGAGCTTCCGGAGATTCTCCATTTCAAATGCTTTAATTTCATAAAGATGTTTACCGTATGGATGTGTTCGTCTCTTCAAGACGAATCCATAGAGCATAAGAACACGAAAATCCATCGAGAATCGAGCGAGTTCTTAGGTTAGAGTGCGGACGGTCACGGATCGCACCCGGCCGTAGACGATGACCGAGAACCGTCTGGATCGCGCGTGTATCGGATGGACGGCTCGGATCAGCGCCGGACCGGCAGATGGTACGCGAACCGCGGGGCCCCGGCACCGAGTCGATGGCGGCGTCGAACTGGGAGCGCGCCACGCGGCACTTCGGAGCCGCCGAGGCCGACGCGGCGCCGACTCTGGATAAGTAGAAAAATAGGATATTTTCTATTTATTTAATTCCCTAAACTTCAAAAATTCATAACTTTCGTGTAGGAAAATCATAAAAATAAAATAAAAATACCCTCTCGCTCAGCTGAACAGAGGAGAATAATGTGGAAAAGAAATAATTTAATTTCATCAAGTATTTTATTTTTTATGATTTATTTACTCTCTGCATTCATTTAATTCTCCATGCATGTATACAATTCACCATGGCATGAGACCATAGGGCTTTTGAAGCCTCTGAATTTGGGAACATTCCCCGAATTTTCCAAAGTCGAGGCCATCCCTATGAAGAGTTATTGATTTTTCAAATTCATGTCACTGTTTTGAGCATTTTAATTCCAATAAATAGCATGTTGTGAAATAAATTCTAGGAAAATTTGGTGATGTTCCTTATGACCAGAGAACCCTAGGAAAAATAGGTTTTGAGTTAGTTCATTTCGTACAACCCTAATCGGCTTAAACACTCAAAATAGGTCTCTAATTAATTAGAGCTAACCATACATCAAATTGACTTGAAATCAATTCTCCACTGACCTTTAGGATCAGAGGAAACCAACATAAAAATTTGAGGTCAATTGGACTTGGTTAGCCCTACTAAATGGGTTGATTAAGCCACTTAGTCATTTTAAACTTCAAAAATTCATAACTTTCAAAGTATCTTTCAAAAATTCACCAAATTGGTTTTGGAGCCTCTCTGATATCAGGGGAATTTAAGAAAATTAAAATTTTAATTTTCTAAAAAAGTTGATTTTTAATATTATTTTAATATTTTTAATAATTAAAAAATAATAAAAATCACAAAAATAATAAAATTCACCAAAATGTCACATTTTGAATCTTAATCACTTAGGAACAAACCCCATATTTTTCTTAGGTCTATTTGGTGAGATATTAATTTTTAAAGCTCTAGGGTAATTTTAAAATTAAAAAAATGTACTTTCTAGGATTTTCACTAAAATAATTATAATAAATCAAAGAAAAATCAGAAAATTGTAAAATTTAGTTCTCTGGAATCCTTGATATCAGAGAGAATTTTAAAAATTATAAAATTCATTTTTCAACATTTATTTTATTTTTAAATTAATTAATACTCCAGAACTTAAAGTAATTCTAATAAATAAAATATAATTCAAAAAATCACAAAAATTGGTCCAAGTGGTCCTCTGGTCATTAGGAATGTCCCCTATTTTTCTTAAGGACAGAAACTTTCCCTTGGTCATGTTATTAAATTTTCCTTGGAAATCTCTATTTTCTACCAAAAATAATTATATAAATAAATTAAATACAGAAAAATCACATTTTCTCCTCTCATGTCTTTATTGACATATGAGTGAAGTCACATAAAAATTTCAAGTTCATTTGAGTTCAATTTAGTGAGTTATGAAATTATTAAGCTTAAAGGGTAAAATGGTAATTAAAATTTTAACCCTTAATTAAAACTTTAGGTTTAATAAAAAAATTAACAAGTAAAATATTTGATCCTAATCTGATTTGGATGATTGAAATTTAAATAATTGAAGGGTGGAAACCCATTAAGCAATTTAAAATGATTAAACTTTAATTAAATAATTGATTAAATTCGGAAGAATAATAAAAATTGGAATTATTGAAATAGGGATATTATTAGGAAGAGATTTATTCTTTAATTAAAAGATCCCTAAATCAATCATTTCATTAATGTTTAATTCTTAATTAAAGTAATAATGCAAATTTAAAACATTAAAAGACTTAATCATTAAACTAAAATTAAATTATTGAACTCTTTTAAAATTTTAATTAAAATTAAAATGAATAAAATTAAATTAAAAAATTAAATTAAATTAAATTGAATTAAATTAAATTAAAAATTAAATTAAAATTAAATTAAATTAAATTAAATTAAATCAAATTAAATTAAATTAAAAAAAATTAAATTAAATCAAATTAATCTAATGTAACATCAAATCAAACTAAATTGAATTAAATTAAATTAAATTAAATTAAATTAAATTAAATTAAATTAAGTTGAATTAAATAACATCACCTAAGACATAAAGAATTCAAAAATAAATTTAAAATAACTTGAACACTATTCCAAACTTAAATCATCAATTTGAACTTGAAATCGAATCACAAATCATTAAATATCATTTTCGCCTTTGGAGCTTTTACTATTATAACTCCTAAATGGAGTATTAAATGAAATGTTACTTCACTCATAAGGATATTCAAATGTCCTAAGTTCACCGAGCAAGTTAACAAAACTTGAAAACCTCGGACGATCGATTCATTTACATAATTAAATTCATTCGGACTTAAAACAATCCTAAAAATATCGAAAAGATGTTTAAGGTTCTTCTTAAGCACTTCCTCAATATGATAGGATATTTATAAGAACAATCGAACTTAATTGTTCTTCGATGAAGAAAATCGTCCTCAAACTAAAATACAAGAACCCAGACGTCATAGGAAATGACTAGCTATGTGATTAGGAATTTGGTAGAAAACCATAACCCTTACCTTAGCTTTACCTAGGAACTCGCTTAAATGTTCTAATCATGTTTTAAGTGCAACTTGAATGACTGGAAGACCCTCCAGGTACGCTTTTATTTTATTGCAATTTACCTTATTGCAATTTATTTAATCGCATCGCACTTACTTTTCGTACATGATAAACAATGATTGCATGGAAACCTACACCTTTAGGACGTAAACCAAAACCGAAACCAAAACTAAGTTAAAAGTCATTGCAAGATAAAATTCACCGCCACAACATTTCAAAATATAAAACAACTCAAAATTTAATCACAAACAGTAACACAAAACTACAATTACAACTAAATTAAAACGTCTTGTTGGATGATCGGGAATACCTCTGATGATGTAACCTACGTGTTGCTAACGGGATTTCCCACGGCCTAAATGAAAGTGTGGAACTCATTCAGCTGAGTTTAGCAAATTCATCTCGGACTAAGTGAATCCGATAAAAATAATGATGCCGAAGGATGGAACCGCGGATCTTAACCTGTGTCGTTATAATCAACATTAAGATTTGTTTTAATTAAAACACAAAAACACTTGGAAATTAAGACTTCTCTAAACCAAAACACTTTTCTCATCCCCCGATTTATGATTTCTAAAACTAAACCTCTCGCAACAACAAGGAGCTCGAAGCATGGTGGGCAAGACGGCCATCGTCGTCGCAAGAAACAACTCTACATCAGCTAAACCATTCTTAGGATTAAACAACCAAGCCATAGGACTTCGAGGTAGTTTGCCTAGTGCAACATAAATCCTCAACTCTTCGTTAGGCATTTGCATGATCATGTCATGTAAATTAAGCCCTAACCGGTCTTAGGACTCCGAGGTAGTCGTCCGACACGACATAAACCCTCATATCTTCCAGGCTATTTCGTATGATTATGTCATACGAATATAAGTCCTAATTAATTAAAATCGGCAAGATTAAAACATTAAATAAACATTAGGACTTTCCTAAATCCAAGCCAAACAATAGGATAGTCGGGAGATTATCGAAGTTCACTTCGAATCCGTAATTTCTCCTACTTTTCTTCCTTTCGAATTCCCAAAATAAAATGTTCCAAACTTGATCCATTCCCTATCGAATTTCCAAAATTCAACCTTTCGAAACCTTAAACTTTGAAATTCTTGAGAGCGAATTATTGATTATTATCGAGAGTTTTCTTAGGTGATTCCCATCACTTAAGATGTAATTAACTATAGGGGCTCGCCCTTATATGGAATTTTAAAGAACCTGTGTAATATAAACCCCGTTTAATGTTTTCATATTAAACAGGGGAATTTGTCTGCTTATAAAATTGGTTCGCAGTACCAAACGGATGTCATAAATCTTCTAGTTTATTTAACCGAGCCCCACCATCAAGCAGCAGTGTCTATCCTTAGGGATAGATACACAAGCTAGTGGTGCGATGCTCGTTTATGTAAACTATTCGAGATGTGAGATCAGCTTGATTTTATATCTTAAAATTTTCAAATTTAAAATTATTTTCAAAATCAAATACTACTTTTCAAATTATTTATTTAAATTAAATTAAAAATTCGCCGACAACTTCTGTAGGCGACCCCTTTTCAAAATACAACACATAACCTAAAAATATGCCGACAGTGACACATGTATATATATTAACGGATTATACTTAATTTCAAAATTTATGGGGGCGCGAGAGTAATGAAACATGGTTTAATTTGCAGGTAGCGAATTAAACTCAAGAAACACAAAGTAAAAGAGAAATTCAGGACCCATCTCAAGGCTGATTCCACAATGCACCCTGCGCACTAACACACCAATTGGGGGTCGGGTCCCACAAGATCAAAGGAAAATTCCTAAAAGCCTTCTGGACCCTTTCATTTAAAAGTGATTTCAATGAACACTCCTGAATTCAAAGTGAGTCGATCGTACCTTTGCAAGAAAGAAATGGGTGAAGCATATCGACGGAAGAGTGGTAATCTAGCCTATGAGGAACATAGATGCATTACTGATGTGTAAAAATAACTTTCCTGATTTTAATGGAGAGAGAAATGATTCCCCAGCGGAGTCGCCAGAAATCCTATCGGTGCATTTTTGCGTATCATGTGCGGTCACGGTGCGTTTTTATTTTAGGAGTCACCCAGTAAAAGCTGTCGGTTGCCGGAATCGAAATCCTGTTACCAAGTATGGAAGGACGACGTTTAATTTAATTTATATGTAGATTTAATTTAGGGAAGGAATTCAACTAAACTGATATCATATCCCTAATAGTTCAAATTGTCGAGCACTGTACCTTAAGCCACACATTCATCCCAAAGAATAAGCACGTTGCTTAATGGTACGGCTTAGTTAAATGAACAAGAAAATTCATGACATCTGTTTGGTCTGCGAAACCTGTGTGTTGACCGACAGGTTCCCCCCATTTAATACATAAGAGAATTAAATGGGGTTTATATTAATGCTTGGTTCGTTTTCATTTCCTATAAGGGAAAAATCCTATAGTTAAATAAATCTTAGATATCTGAGGTTACCTAAGAAAACAATCGATTTAAATCAGAAAATATATTTTTACGAATTGACTTCAAAAGGCTAAGGATTCTTCAATGAATGTGATAATCGGAGTCTAATAGGTGAAAGGTTCAAGTTTTGGAACAATTGTTATGAGATTCCAAAGGAGGAAGAACTAGGGGAGATCGCGGATCCAAGAAGGAGTCTTGGTGACTTCCCAATCTATCCTATTTTTTGACTCAATTTAGGTAGTGAAGATATTTTTTAGATATCATCCTGCCAATTTTAATTATTTAGGGCTTAGGTTCACTTGATACCTATCATGTGAATAACCTGGAAGATAGAAGAATTTACATCATATCAGATGACAAACTCAGAATCATAAGATGAGTTAGGGCTTATATTTTGCAGCAGGGCTACGTAAATGCCTAAAAGATCAAGAAAAGATTTATGCTGCGCTAGGCAAGCGACCTTGAAGTCCTATGGCTTGTTATTTAATTCTAAGGAATGGTTTGGATGAAGTAGACATGTTTTACTGTTGAAGATGGCTGTGCTACCCACGATGTATGCTCCACGTTCCTCGTCGTAGCAAGTTTAGTTTAAGAAGTGACAATCAGAGGATGAGAGAAGTGTCATGTTTCAGAAGGTTGAGAATCAAGATTTCATAGTGTTTTAATTAAAATAAATGTTTAAGTTGATTATGGTGAGACCGGTTAGGATCCCACAGTTCCCTCATTCCGGCACCACCATTTTCATCGGATTCACTTAGTCCGGATGAATTTACTAAACCCAACTTAATGGGTTTCATACTTTCATCCAGACCATGGGAAATCTGATCAGCAATACGTAGTTTACGTCGTCCTAGGGATTCTCGGTCATCCAATGAGACGTCTTAAGTTTAGTTATAATTTCAAGTCTTATTTTGTTTGTGATTAAATTTTGAGTTATTTTATATTTTGAATGTTGTGAGGTAATTTTAGTCTTCACAAGCAGGTATTATGATTTGCAATATAGTAAATGTACAGTGTAGCACAAAAAGTAAAAGTACAGTAGGGAGACAAATAGTAGTAACGGTACAAGCAGCAAAGTAAAGAGTAGTAGCACACAAGTGGTACAAGAGTGTGAAGTGGTGTATGTAAAAATGTAAAGGTGTGTGGAAAAAGTCAAAAAGACAAACAATCTTTAGAAAGTTTAATAAAAGACATCGAAAACAAAGTTTGAAGAAAGCTCTGAAAAAGCTCGTAGAAAACTCGTAGGAAAACTTGTGAAAGCCACGAAGAACGGACTACAAGTCTGGGAGGACTGTAAGCAGGATGGCGCAGAGGACTCAGAGTTGTGCTATTTATTCCAACATTAGGTGCTGTCTGCCAGACTGTCATCCAACAGAGGGCAGTCCTAACTTGATCCACACAGTCAACCATGGACCTTTGTAGATTTTTTATTCATTTAAATTTGGGTTTCATGTAAGTAAATATGTATAGGTGAAAAGCTGTCTTGTAGTGGAGGTAGTTATGTATTTTAAAATGTGTTTGTATATTTTGCAAAACAACGTGATCCACAGTTTTACTACCCACATCGAGTTAGGACTACTAGCAACCTAAGGGTGACGGTGGTAGATACCCCAAGGGTGGGTGGATAGTGTCGTGAATTTCTTCCTCTACCCTCTCCAGGGTCTCTGAGTCAGAAGGCACTATTCTAGGAATTCTCTCGTATCCTTCTCTAATGCAGTGTCGTCATCGTCCTCCCCCATCCATCCTACTTACAGCTTTGCTTAATGACCCCACATATAGTAGAAGGCTATACATGCGCACTCATGTGTCCAACATAAGCACGTGACTTAGGCTAAGAAATAAGAAGAAGCAAAGGACAGAGAACAAGGAAGAGAAAGAGGAGAAAAAGATCCTCTTAAAATAATTTTGTGAAGGAGGTGGGTCGTTTCTAAAAAATGAACGTCAAAGATATGTAAACTAGACCTCTCCCAACGTAGTGCAGAGAGGTAGCCGTAAGTCATATAAAATAGGTAGGCTAAGCCCCTCCAACATGGTGCAAGGGGTAGCTGTGAAAGGCAACAAGACCAAGCCCATAAATGGCTAAAAACGGGGATACAAAAGTTTTAAACCCTTTCAGGTGCATAAAGTCATAAAAAGAAGGACGATGTAAAAAATAAGGTAATGCAGTTAGTGATATGGTGTAGGGATATGATGTGTAAAGTGATGCAGGAGGTGGGATAGTGTAAGACTTGAGGCAATGTGGCATGTAGGGTGATGTGATGTAGGGATGTGAGCTATTGAAGCATATGATGTGATATAGGGTAATGTAGTATAGTGATATAATGTAGTGTAGGGATGCGAGATAATGTAGAATATGATGTGATGTAAGGTATTGTAGTATATGAGGTAATGTAGTGTGTGGTGTGTAAAGTGATATGGGAAGTGAAGCAATGTAGTATGTAAGGTAATGTAGGATGTAATGTAGGATGTGGGGTAGGGAATGTGGTGATGTAAGTGTAAGGGCTGATGTAATGTGTGGTGTGTGTTAATGTAGCATGTGAAGTAATTTAGGATGTGATGTATGATGTGGTGTAGTGTAGGAAGTGAAGCACTGTGACTTGTGAGGTGGCGACGTAGTGTATCATGTAGGGGTAACGTGGTGTAGGGTAATGTGGCATAATGATATAATGAGTATGATGATGTAGGTTATGTAGGATAATGTAGTGTATAGGATGTGGGTTATGTACGTGGTGTAGTAACCTAAGGCAAGAGAAGACATATAAAATCAAAACCAACAAACAATGTAGAGAAAATAGAACTTGATTGAGAAAAATCATGCAGCATAACATCATAAAAGATAAGTTTTTCACAACTGCAATTTGCGTAAAAGAAGTGTCACAAGCATGTATATATATGTAACTTTCAAAATTTCCACCAATTTCGAGTTTCCCACATTCGCAACAAGATGATAGTGAAGTGGCATGAGCATATGACACCATTCCAAGCATATTAAACACATAGTAGAGCATGTAAAGAATGTAAAGGCACTCAACATGAGTATGTGAGTCTAAGGCAAACTGAGCATGAATTGTATGTCCCAACTTTCTCCCTTTTTAATAGGGTAAACATGCCACTACCTTTTCTATCCATTTTTCACATATAAAACAATTTAAATGATGCTTAATAATGTCAATTTTAAGTGCGGGCAGCAAGGGAACATTTAAAGTAAACTTTCATGGTTATCATCCATGCAATTCTCAACATAAAGGCAACAAAAGAGCACTTAGAACCAACTTACCACAAGCTAAATCAAGTATATTTTGCATAGGGACAGCAAGGAAGTAATCCAAATCAATTCAAAATAAGTGTAAAAGTGCATATTTTCACTTAATGGTAGCATAAAAACAATGGCACTCTCTCATATGTGCAATATACATCACCAAAAGGGGCTATAGGCATCCATGTAGCAATGGCAAACATTTCCAATCAAGTATTTGATGCTCGTAGTAAGTTCCATAAGAACCACATACAAGCATTTGAAAACAAAAATGAAGTAAAGGTGGAGTGTAATGTGGAAGTGCACTTCATGCCTGTGATATATAAACACCTCAAAGCTATGGGATGACTTGTATGAAAAAATAAATTTTGAATTTCTACAAGTAAAACATGACTTTTGTGCATAAAATAAGGTGAAAATTATATGGAATTATAGCTTTGATGTTTCATATGTGAATACATGTTGAAATAGATGAAAAACAAGTGTAGGCGTGTTCAAATTTTGATGTTTCATGAGTGAACATGTTTGAATCAAAAAATTGCAAATATTTCACCAAATTGTTTCATGGTATTCCAACTTATACAAAACTTCATAAATGCATAGAATAAAGTAGGATATGTGTCAAAACCAAGCTTGAATGTTATACACATGAATACTCGAGGAAGTAAGTGAAACAAACAATCACACATATGTTCGAATTTTGATAGTTATGCATGTGCCTATCTCTGGATCTGAAAATTGTACCAATTTTATCAAGTCATTTACATGCAAACCAATAACTGTGAGGTAACATTGAATCCCCACAAATCCATGTAATACATGTAGTAGAAAAGTGACAAGTTCACCTAAGACACAATAGAACAAGTAACTTTCAAGCAATATGTAACTTTCCAAGTGTAAGCTTTCAACATAAAGGCACTATAAGAAAAAGATAACAAATGTACAAAACTTTCAAATTTTTTTGCCATCAAAAATATAATTTTTTTCATGAGGAAATATGGAATATGTGTAAGAAAACAAAGCCTATATGTTATACATGCAAAGGCCAGGTGAAATGAGTGAAAAGAGGCACCTATTTCTTCATATTTTGGGTGTTACATGTGGTGTTACCTTGAAATCCGAAAATTGCATAAATTGAACAAATCTTTCATGCTTCGAAAATATATAGCACTAAATCCGAGATCTCCCAAATAACAAAAGAGAAACATGTGACCTCTTCTAAGTGAGGTGTATCAAGCCTTAAGCACTTTCCAACATGTATAAGGTATGGAATGGTGTGGAATGTGTGTAAAAACAATGCCCATGTGTTGTTCATGTGATAAATTGATGAAATAAGTGAAACGCAAGCATTTAGGCTCACATTTCCAAGTGTTCCAAGAGTGAATATTTTCCAATCCGAAAATTACAAAATATGTCACTAAGCCAACTTCATTTCTAATTTTCACATTCAATTAACAAAAGCTTTAAGCAACTGATACATAAGCTTTGGCTCTAAAAAAAGCAAATGAACTTTCCAACAAGACCTACAACTTGCTCATTGAAATGACAAAATTCCTACACATTTTGAACATAAGTTTAGCCATCAAAATTATATAAGAAAGTACCATGAAACATAACATGAGCTGACCCAACTCCAAATCTCTATGTGAACACAAAGAAAAGCTCATGCCATTTAAGGTCCTAGCCACCACATATATCAAACATGCTTAGTGAGCAAAATTGACTAATTAAAAAAAACAGCAGCATTTCCCCTAGAAATCGGGTTTTTACACATCTTCTCCAAGCATACCTACATGAGAAGAAGCATATAAGAAATCCAAGAAAACATGTAGGAACTTAGGCTAGCATGTAGGAGGCTTAATCAAGCCTAAATAAAACCTAAGCAAGTCTGTAAGAGCTAATTAATGCAAAGCTAAGCCAACCAACTTCAAGCATTTCTTTTCTCTCTCTTTTTTTCTTTTCTTTTTTTTTTTTACACTTTTTTTTTTTTGTCAAGCAACATAAATGAGATCAAGCATATAGGGAACATGTAGGAAACTTCATTTTTTTCTCTCTTTTTTTTTAGCTAAAGAAACATAAAATTTTTGGCATGTGAAATAGTCCCAAGACTAAATCTGAAACTCAAATATATTTTTTTATATATGAAAGCCTTTCCGAAACTTAGTAAAAATTCCAAAATTTGCCATATGAAAGGTGTCCCAAGCTTAGCATGAATTCTAAACATTAGCCTTTGAAAAGTACTCCAAGAATTCAAGCATAAATTTCAAACATTTACCACATGAAAAAGCTTCCAAAAACTCAAGCATAAACTTCAGTTCCCAACATATAACTCGTTAGCCGAAAGCAAGAAAATATAAGCCATGAAAGGGGAAATACATGCTTTAGTTGCTAGGGCAAACCAACCAAGTCAAAAAAAAGGTAAAAGAATGGCAAAGCACTTAGCTCCAAAATAATTTAAACATAATTTTATCTAAAATTTGGCTCAAGAAGAATAATGGCAGCACCTCCCCCTTCCTTATGCAAAATTCGGCCAACCCAAGTAAGGCCTAGAAAAGCCATTAAAAAAGGCAAAGAAAAGGAAGAAGAAGAAGGGAAAAAGTGAGCCATTGAACTTATCAATGGGAAACGACCTTTGGTAGCAAGAATAAGGTAGCCATGAGACCATTTTTGAGGTGATAGAAGTAAAAGGAGAAGTGACCGAAAAGCTGCCATTGATTAGATTGAACCTAGGGCAGGGAGAAAGCCATGCCTTGGAGAAGAAGCAAAGGTGAAGGAGCCAAACATGGGAGCTTGCACCAAGAGGGCTTGGGTAGAGCTGAAAATTGTGCCAGTTTTGGAAGACTAGGGGGGCTGGTTGGCGAATTAGAAAGGAGGGGGAGGAAGTGGGGTTCGGCTAGGTTAAGTGAGGGAGCAAAATAAAATAATTTATTAGCTATTTACTCACCCGGGGATGCCGATTTCGACACCGTTCGCTCGTGCGTCGAACCCTAGCAAATTATATATTCATCCCAAGTAATTTTGATGTTTCAGAAGCAACGGTGCAATTAATTTGGGAATCCAAGGTCGTTTGGATAACCTCGTCTATGAAACAGGTCAAAAACAGGTCAAATTTGGGGTTTTTGATGAAATCGGTTTAAATTGATAAAATTGGGCCATAGTGTAGTTGGAGAAAATGAAATTAGGAATATTTCCGAGATTTTAGGAATTTTTAGGAGTTTTTGGAATTTTTGTCTATTCAGGGGTATTTTGGTAATTTCGACAATTTTTTTGGGAATTTGGTCAAAAGTCTATTTTAAAGGTCTAAAGTGGTTCAAAATGGATTTTGGAGTTGAACGACAGTGTCCGGGGAAATTTCTGACCAATGTGGAGAGTTTTATGAATCCCAGAGCGATTTTCCAAGTATCGGCTTCTTCGGCTGCGAGGCATCCACCGGTTGCTCGAAAGTATGACATGTTTATAGTTAAACTTCTTCATTTGACAAGAGGAACGCTATGGAATGATTTTTTGGGATCTCGGGTGATTCTGTGAAGTTTTGGATTTTGGGCCCCTTTGAATTTGGAAATTTTGTTAGATGTGGGTAATTTTGGTTAATTTGAGTGGTGGGAGGTATTTTGGAATGATTTTGGGGGAATTGAGGTAATTTTGGTCAATTTTGGGTTTTTTTGTGGAGTTTAGGGTTCGGGGGCATTTTGGTCATTTGGCAGGGTTTAAGGGCCAAGGATCAAAAGTGGGAGAGTTTGGTAGCTTTCAGAATTCAATTTGGGATGTCAAGTTGTTTGGGTTATGACTCAGAAATGGCTCTCTTTGGTCCTCCATGTGTTAGTCCTAGCCATCTTAGCCAAAAGCTTAGGGTTGGTGGGACCACCCATATGAGTTTCCATAGAATTAAGGGTTCAAAATAGGATGTGTTTAGTTCAGAGTTGTAAGTGTGTAGTGCGTGAGTGTAGAACATAAGTCACGGAGCTGCCAGGTTCAATCCTAAGGCCTGACCACCTATAGGGGATTCCACTTAGCCTTCCTTATGTTTAGTTTCATTCCTCTTATCATTAGAGGTTAGGCTTTAACATGTGAAAGCTCCAAGTGAGAAAAGCAAGCATGTCGAATTTCTATATGGTAGGGTTCCATTGCTAGTCTTCTAAGAAGAGTCACCAAGAGAGTCCTATGACTAGACCTTAGGCTATCTAAGAAGAAACTAGACCTCAACCAAAAGTGAGGTCAACAATCCCTACTCTCTCCCTCTCCCTCCCTCCCTTTTTTCATTTGCCCTTTCTTCCTCCTTCTCTCACTCTCACTTATATTATCACTCTCTCTTATGAATTATCTCTCTTTCTCTCACTCTTGCCCTTTCTCTCACTCTTTCTATTTTCTCTCTTCTCAGTCACTCATCTCTTTATGCTCTCTTGAATCAATCCATCCCTCCCTTTCTCTCTCCTCTCCTCTCCTTTTCCTTGATAATTGTCTCACTCATTCATTTAATATCTGGGTCTTTCACACAAACTTTCTATCTGTGTCTTCATATCTCTCCTCTCTCTTCTAATTTCAATCTCTTTCTCACACCCTTCTCTCTTTATCTCTACGCCATACTCTCTTTCTCTCTCTACTTCTTTTTTATCTCTCCTAATTTCAATTCCTTTCTCAGTCCCTTCTCTTTTTCTCTCTCTAGTCCATCTTTCCATGTTTATCTTCCTCTCTCTCTCCCTCTCTCCCCCTCACTCTCTCTTGCTTTTGCTATTTTCCCTCTTTCCGTTCTCTCTAACATATCATTTTCTTCTCTCACTCTTTTTTTCGGTTCTTTTCTCACCACGCCTCCCTTTCTCTTGCCCTCTATCTCTCCCTCTCTCGCTCATAGAGTTGTTCTCTTTCTCACTCTCTCTCTCTCTCACCTTTTCTCCCAATTTCTTATTCTTTCGCACTAACTTCATTCTCCCTCTATCTCACTCTCATTCTCCCTCTTCCTCTCTCTCGTTATCACTCTCCCCTCTCCCTCTTATCCTCCTTCACTAACTTTATCCATTCATACTTCTCTCACTTATGTATTTCTTTCACTTTCTCCTACTCTTGCCCTCTCTAACACTCTCTCTTTATTCTCTCTTCTCACTCACTCCCTTTCTCTGTCCTCTCTTGCACCCATTCTTCCCTGCTTCACTCTCTCTCTCCTCTTCTTTATCTTTCTATCTTTCTCATCCTCTTTCTATTTATATATCTCTCTCACCCTCTCAATATGTAGCTTCATCTCTCTCTCTCGTCTCTCTTCTCTCTCTTTTTTGAAGTTCCTTCTCACACTTCTCCCTCCTATCTCTCTATCTCTCACACACTCTCTACTTGTCTCTTTATCTTTCTCTGTCATTTTTTCAAGCTCTTTCACATTTTCTTCTCTCTCCATCTATCACTTGTTCTCTCCACTTCTATTCTACCCTCTTTATATCTCTTAATCTATCTTTCCCTCCCAATATGTATCTCTCTCTTGCTCTCTCTCTCAAATCCTCTCTTCCTCTCTTACCATCCCTCTTTGTCATTCAAAGCTCTCTTGTTCCATTTATCTTCTTTCCTTTCTCTTCCCTCCCTTTTTTGTTATTTTTTCTCTCACTCTTTCTTTCTCTAATTCTCTCTCCCTCTCTCCTTCTTGTTCCCTCCATCTCTCCCTCTCTCATGGATCTCTTCTCTTTCTCTCTCTCACTGATTTATTTCTATCTCATTATCTCCACCTCCGTCTCACTCTCGTTCTCCCTCCTCTATCTCTCTCCCTCCCTCCAACATTTAATTTGCCCGTTCTTCCTCCTTTCAATCTCACCTTTCCAAGCACTCTTTCTTATAAATTATCTCTCTTTCTCTCACTCATTCCCCTCTCTCACTCTCTCTTTCTTCTCACTTCCCACTCACTCCTCATCTCTCTCCTGCACTCTTGAATCAATCCCTCCCTCTCTTTCCCTCTCCTCTCCTCTCCTCTCCTCTTCTCTCCTTCATCTTATTATTTGCCTCACTCATTTTACAATCTCTAGATCTCTCACACACGCTTTATATCTGCGTCTTTACTATCTCTTCTCTCTCATTATTTCAATCACTTTCTCACATCCTTCTCTCTTCATCTCTACTCACTTCTCTTTCTTTCTCTCTCTACTTCTCTTTTGCTCTCTCTATATCTCTCTCTCCATCTTTCCATGCTTATCTCCCTCTCTCCTATCCTCTCTTCCCCTCACTCTTTGTTGCTTTGTTTTACTCAGTTGCCTTCGCTATTTGCCTCTCTCTTCTCTAGCTTCTCTCTATTTCCTTCTTTTTCTTCTTCTCTCTCCATACATCCTTCTATCTTTCCCTCCATCTCTCTCTCTCTCTCTCTCTCTCTCTCTCTCTCTCTCGCTGCGAGCTCTTCACTTTCTCACACTCTCAATCTTTTTGTCTCTCTTTGTTGTATCTAACTCTCATTCACCCCTTTCTCTCTCTCATTCTCAGTCTCCCCTCTCTCTTACCCTACTCTCTCACCTTTGTATTCTCTCACTTTCTTCTACTCTTTCCCTCTCTCATGCTCTCTCTTCATTCTCTGTTCTCTCACTCACTTTATCGCTCCTCTCTTGAATCTATCTCTCCCTTCCTCAATCTGTCTTTCAACTTCTCTC
The DNA here is from genome assembly GCA_022702705.1 of Papilionanthe hookeriana x Papilionanthe teres. Taxonomy (NCBI): domain Eukaryota; kingdom Viridiplantae; phylum Streptophyta; class Magnoliopsida; order Asparagales; family Orchidaceae; genus Papilionanthe; species Papilionanthe hookeriana x Papilionanthe teres. The sequence continues at coordinate 92,241,771 of CM040427.1, read as the reverse complement.
TCTTTCTTTCCCAACCACTTTCTATTTATATATCTCCTTCACCCTCTCTATATGTCTCTTCACCTCTCTCTCTCTCTTCTCTCTCTTTTTTTCAATATCTTTTTCACACTTCTCTCTCTACATGTACCTCTTCTATCAACTTCTATTTTGCTCTCTCTTTATCTCTCTCTTCCTCTCTTCCTATCTTAAAATCTCTCTCTCCCTACAACTCTCTTGCCCTCTCTATCTTCTCTCTTTATTCTCTCTCTTTCACTTTTTCTTTCTCTTATTCTCTCTCCCTCCCTCACTCAATCGTGCCCTCCATCTCTCTCTCATTCATAGAGCTCTTTCATTCTCTCTCTCACCCTCTACCATTATTCTCTCTTTTATTTACTCTCTCTCACTTTTTCCCACTCTCTACGTCTATCTCACACTTATTCTTCCTCCCTCACACACACAACTTCTCTTTTACCCCTCCTTTCTCCTTCCCCTACTCATTCTTTTCCTCCCTCTCTCTCTTATGTATTCTCACTCTTTTTCTCACTTTTATTCTTTCTCTTTCTTTTCTCTCTCATTTCACTCACTCCCCATCATTCCACTATGATATTGAATCACTCCCTACCTCCTTCTCTCCTCTCTTTTTCGCTCGCATCTCTTTCTATCAGCCTTACGACGTCTCTAGATCTCTCACACAGTTTCCATCTGCCTCCTCATCTCTATCTCTCTTACATCGTCTTTCTTTCAAGCTCTTTATCACTCTCTTCTTACTCCCTCTTCCCCTTACTCTCTCTTTATCTCTCTACTTATCTTTGCACTTCCTACATCTCTCACTCACTATTTCCATCCATCTCTCTCCCACTCTCTTGCTTCCTCCCTTGTTCTCTCTCTCGCCTTGCAACTCTCTCTCTTCATATCTCCCTTCTCTCTCTTTATTCTAATCTCTTTCTCACACCCTTCTCTTATTATCAATATGCCCTTCTCTCACTTTCTCTCTCTAGTTCTCTCTTGCTTTGCCTTACTTTGTTGCCTTCTCTTTTACCCTCTCTCTCTTATCTCTCTAACTCATATTTCTCTTCTATCACTCTCTTTCTCGTCTTCTCTCTCCATCTCTCTTTCTCGTGGAGCTCTTCTCTTTCTCACTCTCTTTCACTCTTTTCTCTCTCTTTCTTGCTCTCTCTAACTCACGTCTCTCTAACTCTATCTCACTCTCATTATCCCTCTTTCTCTCTCTTATTCTCACTCTCCCCCTCTCTTAACCTCCTTCCCTCCTTCACTCACTCTATTCATTCCTACCTCTCTCACTAATTTATTTCTCTCACTTTCTTCTACTCTTTGCTCTCTCTTGAAATCTCTCTTCATTTACTCATCTCACTCACTCTCCCTCTCTCTCCTATCTTGAATCCATTTCTTTAACTATCTCACTCTCTTCTTCATCTTTCTCTTCGCTCTGTTATCTTTCGGCCTCTCTCCCTGCTTCCTTTTTTTTTGTCTGCCTCAACCTCTCTTATTTATCTCTCTGTCACACTCTCTACTTGTTTCTTCATCTCTCTCTCTCTCGTTCTTTCAAGCTTATTCTTGTACTCTTTGGTATGGTCGATATTTGTGTGATGCGTACCTCGACCCATAACTATGCCTACAATTTATACTTTAATTTATATTTCAAAGGGTAGTATGCAAAAATTATTATATAATTTTAGAAAATATTTTGCACACCAGAGGTACAACGCAAGTATACATATCGTATCCAGTAATACAGGGCTCTATTGAAGTCTTCTTTATCGATCCCACAGGGGAGATTAATTTAAACAATTAATAGATTTTCAAATTAAAAGTAATTATAATTTTTATTTCTTTTCCGAAATCAAATTTTAAGTTTTATGAAATTTCTACTATATGCAAGCAAAGTAGCAATAAAGTAAAGGTTGAAGTAAGTATAAATAAAACAACTTTCTCCTTTTCAAGTAATCCAAGATATTTCAGAAAAAATATCATTCGTGGAGAACTTAAAATTATGGTATTGTGCCAAATAGAAGCAATTCTATTCTTTACCTTCGTTTGATAGTATAAAGAGCATTGGCTAATCTATAGATCGGTTCACAATGTATTATTAGTAGAATGGGTTAGTCTAGACTCACACTTCAGAATGTCCAAAGGTGGCTATGGTCGTCCCTACTAGTGACTCGTTCCCTTTCTATAAACCAAATTATTAGAATTTAGTCTGTCACTCTAAAAACTAATTAATTCTAGGCCCAATAAATAATATTTTCCTATTTATTTGCACTTCACCTTGAATAACCCGCACATGGCCTTCGATTACCCAAGGATTCATGTGATATCCACTAGTTAAGAACTCATCTCCGGATAGGTCTCAGAGTTGTTCAACAGATTTTAACAATTCAAATGGCCAGTTTAAAAGTAAATTATGATCAGGTATGAATATCATCGCAATAATTTTTAAAATTAAGTTTAGTTCTCCAATGAAATCAAATTATCTTATTATCTTTTCATGGTTGAAAGGAGAAAGAAAAGTTACTAATTAGATCACATTGAATTCACACAACAAAACATATTTGTAAAACTTTGAACCAAGTTACAGATACTTATCTGGAATGTTCCTTTAAGTGATCCTTTGACTCCTACTGACTCCAATGCAAAGCACAAGACTTCAACAGTACCAACTCTTACAAACTCTCACTTACCACTCAAGGAATTGAGTAGTAAAACTCAAAATAACTAAAAAAACTCACTAAAAACTTAAGAAGAATATATGGTGGCTCTCTAAAACTATCTACGGACTCTGGAGAACTAAAGGGGGGGCGTTCTCTGTAGAAATGTCTCCTATTTATGAGCTTCAAAAATGACCAGGAGTTGTTTAAGGCACCTCTTCAAAATCATTCAAAATTCAATGAATCTTCTAGAAAGTAATTGAGGCGCCTAGGCGCCGGGATCTGGCGCCTAGGCGTCAGACTCCGTGACCAGGTCTTCGCACCTCTTCACTTTGGATCGCTCCTCTTCGCGATTAAAATGTTTTTCCTGTGTCCAGATGCATTGTATCACATGCCCTATGTATCAGGAGTAACTTCCAGTCTTCTAGAATGTCTGATAACTGCTTAACACCGTCAAAATAACTGCCCAAAGTTATAAAAAATCTTAACTGCTTCAGTATCTAACTGGCGCCTAGGCGCCAGACCTATAATTTTGGCAACTTTGCTTTTTAGCTCTATTTTTACTCCTTTTTACTCATTTTTCCTTCTTGAACTCTTTTTTTCATCACTTATATCCAAAAACATAAAAATACCTTTCATTAAAGCATAATATCCTTAAAAATTGAATCATAAATAAGACATAAAAATAGATACTTTAAGTGGATCAAATTCCCTTAAACTTAAATGTTACTTGTCCTCAAGTAAACCTTTTTATTACATAAATTGTATAACATTTGGAATGAAGTTTAAATATTTAAGATTCCTTATAATTTTTGGTTTTATAAAAGCTCTAGTAAATCATTAACCAAATTTCACTAATTAAGTTTAATTTCACGAATTTAAAGAATGCTAAACTACCAAATCATAAGACTAAATTTTTTCATTTATTTCAAGAATAATTGTAATTTATCATATTAAGGTCACATAGATAAATTAGAAGAAAAAAAAACTTTCATGAAAACTTTTCTAGTAAATATGTTTGTACATAAAAATTAAGTTAAAAATGAAATTAGTTTTCTTCTTATAAGATAATTCAAGTGAAACCAATTTTTGATTAGGCCTCTCCTCAAGCTTCTCCTCACATTTCTTTTTTTTTTTGCTCTTTTCTTCTTTTTTTTTCTTTTTTTTAAGGATATTTTTCAATCCTCCATTTTTTTTAATTTGTGAGGATTATTATATTTGGATAGCATGTTAATGATTTTGAACTTAACTATCCTTAACTTCTATTTAAAAACTTATATATTTTCACTTAATAAATATGACATTCTTATTAAGTATTTTTCAAAACATATTTCAATCTTTTTTTTCAAGTAATAATCTTGATTCCTTAATATTTCAAAAATTCAATTTTCTTTACTATAAATAGAAAAGTTTTTAATTTTATTATTTTTCAGGTTAAATAATTCTATTCTTAAAATCAATCAAAATTATTAAAATTTTAGTTAAGTTTGCTAAATTATTTATAATTCAAAAATTTAAGTAATCTTAAATAAATTTTTCATTCCTTATGTTATGTTAATATTTTTAAAGAAAATATTTGTACATTAAGGACAAATAATATTTAAATTTCAAAGAATTTTCCCTTCCCCCGAACTTCAGTTTTGGTATAAACATAAATCATGAAAATTTCTAATGCATGAGAGAAAGAATAGCAAATTTCCATCAGTAATATGAAAAATAATCTAGAAAGTAAAATTTTATTTCTATACATGTTTTTTATGAATAATAAAAAACAAAAGGTCTAAGCATATATAGAAAAATTTTAGTAAGCAAGATCAATTTCTACAAAAATTATTTTATTTTTTTATAATTTTAAACAAAAGTAACTAAACTAAACAGGTGTACTTATCACTATACTAAAACAGAAACAAAACATCTCATTATAGAAATAAACTTTAACAATCCAACAATCATCAATACAACAATAAGTGTCTCAGAATCAATAAACTCTAAGCATCAAAAGTACACTAGCATCAACAGTGCATCAAACATAAAAACAAATCATCAAATACATGCAAAACTAACACACTAACAAAACATAACATAAATATCACTACTATGCAATCCTAGAAATCTACTAATCACTAGCTGTCTCCTCATCTTCATCATTATCAAAAGAAAAGTCTACATTCTTATTCTCGATATCAAATGATGAGAATGGAGTGCAGGTCGGGAACTGAACAGAATGATCACCCTTAAAGAATTTAACAAGACTCTTATAATACTCAGCATCAAAGTCACTCTTCCTCTGGGTGTATTCAGAAAGATGATCCAATATCAAATCTATAGTATCGACTCTACACTGGGTCAAAAGTAAAATATCCTGCTGCTCTATAAATTTTTCATGCATATTTTTCCAAAAACTAGATGGTGGCTCTGCAGCAGAATTAGAGGCTCGTGAAGTAGAAGGTCTACATGAAGTAGGTAATGAACTAGAGGGTGCGGTAGAACTCTTACCTCGAAGTCAATCATAAATACTAACACTTTCCCGTCCAATGGGCTTGGTAGGCTTGAGCTTTTCCTCTGAAAGCTCAGCAACAACTCCAGAACTTTCGCAAAGAGAATAAATTAGAGATGGGAATCCCAATCCCACAGAAGTGTTAGATGAGCAGTGGTCTCTGCAGAATCATAAATAATACTCCCAACATCAATTGGCTTCCTCTCCTGTATGTAGTAGTTGAGGATAGCTCTGTCCTTTGTGGCCTCACTCAAATGGTTGAATGGAAGGAGGCAAGTAGAAATAAAGTAATTCCATGCCTTAGAAACACCATTTAGCTTAGAATATGAAAAATTTACCCGTTTCTCGTTTCGGATCTTCCAAGCTCCAGTACCATCTGTCAAATATGCAATAATCATTTCTAATTCTCCCTCAGATGGAGATAATCCAAAATAGTAGCACTCAATGTTTGGTGGTAGGCCGTAGAAAATGTTGATTCTCTCAGGAGTAGATCCTACTCTAAATCCTCTCACGAAGACCTCGTAATCTTCGGCATCCATGAAATTTGCATAAAATTCCCTGACGACAGGGATAACAGCAACAGCAGTGAAGTAGCAGAATCGTTGCCAGTTCAATGCAATGATCGTATCTTCAATCCTTCCACAAAAATTGTAGAAACTCATCTCTGAGATAAATTTTCTCATCATAGCAAAGTCATTGTAACGGAAATGCACTGCGGTAGTAGCGAATTTGCTCTGATCAAAATTTTCTCGTTCTTTCTCTTGCTTAGATTTCAGAGCCATCTAAATGTAAGAGAAAGAAAACGCAAAATAAATTAAAGGATCAAAAGAATAAGCTTATTTAAGCTTTTAAAAACTTAAATAAAGCTTCAAATCCAAGGATTAAACTCCAAAAATTCTAATTTTTTGTTTTGCTCAAAAGTTGAAAAATCCATGGTGAAAATCAAAAATAAATGGATTAGAAGGTAGATATGACCTTGAGATGAATAAATTGAGTGATTCCAAGCTCAAAAACTTGAAAAATCGACCTAAAAATGGATCCCCAAGGTTGATTTTCACAAAAAATGGAGGAAGAAGAAGCTTAGGTGTCGTTAATGGCGTCATTGGGTTTAAAGGCCCGATTTTCTGGTTCAGGTCGAACCAGCGCCTAGGCGCCGAATTCTGGCACCTAGGCACCAGACTCGCCTTACAAAAAAATTGATTTAAAAATTGTATTTTCCACTAAAACTTAACAAATTTGACTTCTAATTACTTGCATGAGAGTATTACTCCAATTTCTAACTTCCAAACATTTCCACAAACAATTAAAATGATAAAATAGATCCAACATTCAAACACAAGATATAATCAAACTCTTCAATTCCATTTCACATTTTTCCATTCCAAGCTCAAGAAATTACAGAAAAGTACTATAACAAGGTTCAACACTTTATAAACAACACAAACATCACTATTTCAAAGAAAATTCACAATCAAACAACACACTTTGAACAATGAAAGCAAACACACAAACAAAATATTCGACTCGGTAAAACATAACTAGATCACACCTAGAACACACCAACGATCTATTCCTCTCCAAACTTTAAATTTCCATCCCTCTTGTAATGAAGTTCTCTAGGCCCGCATGGATAGAAAACTAACTCCCTTGGAAATTCTAAAGCCGTCTTCTCATCAATCCATTTGTTATTCACATACATTGTCACTTGAGAATCTTGAAAGGATAACATATGATCGAATTGAAGCTTCGTCTGCCATTCCAAGTGCTCAATTTGGTGATACATCTCATGCAGACGATTTCCAACACTTAGCAATTCCACCTCAATCTTGTCTAGACAACTGAATAATTTCTCCAAACTTAGTACAATGAATCCATTGAAATAAGGTTAGGGATCTTTAGAAGACTTATCTCTTATTCCATTGCCATGATCTCCTCCCTCCATTGCTTCCAAACTTCTCTTTTCTCCTCCAAAATGAGCTGTTCTGGACGAAATTTGGGTTGCTTAGGTATTGGGGACGAAGGTAGGGTGGTTTATAAGAAGAATTTGTGTGAAAAACTGAAGATTTTTGGTTTTTGTACTAACAGTAATTGGGGAGCTTAGACGCAGAAATCTGGCGCCTAGGCGTCGGACCATCGAAACACAGGTTATTCTAGCGCTTAGGCGCCAAGTTTGGGCTCCTAGGCGCTGGAACCACGTTTGTCTCCGTTTCGCCTATCGTCAAATTTACAAAGTTTCGGTCTTAAAATAGGTCTATTAAAATGGTGTAATCAACACACACATTGATTAAGATAAATTCAAATTACAAACAATCACAATGATAATATATGGGTTGCCTCCCACAAAGCGCTTAGTTTAACGTCGTCAGCCCGATCTAATCAGTTATTTTAATCGAGTAGACTTAGCTCGTAAGCCTCCTTGTTAATCAGTTTCATTTCTCCCATATAAGTCTTCAGTCTTAATCCGTTAACTTTAAATATTTTTCTTGTCTTGGGATCTTTAATATCCACAGCTCCATAAGGGTATACTGTCTCAATTATAAATTGTCCCATTCATTTAAACCATAATTTTCCAGGAAAAAGTCTCAAACGAGTATTAAATAATAATACTTCTTGTCCAGGCTCAAATATTTTTCCTGAAATCTTTTTGTCATGCAATTTTTTCATTCTTTCCTTATAAATCTTTGCATTTTCATAAGACTAATTTCTTATCTCTTCCATTTCATTCATTTGTAACAGTTGTTTCTCTCCTGCAGCATTCAAATCATAATTGAACTCATTTATCGCCCAGTAAGCTTTATGTTCCAGTTCAACAAGTAAGTGACAATGTTTATCATAAACTAACAGATACGGTGACATACCGATAGGTGTCTTATAAGCTTTTCTATAAGCCCAAAATGCAGAATCAAGTCAATCAACCCAGTCAGTTCTTTTAGGATTAATGATCCATGAAAAAAATACTTATTTTTATGCCTTGATTTTTATTAAAATTTTAAGAATATTATGCTTTAATGAAAGGTATTTTTTATGTTTTTGGATGCAGGTGATGTAAAAATGTTCAAAAAGAAAAAAAGATGAAAAAGGAGCAAAAAGGAGCAAAAATGGAGCCAAAATGCAAAATTAAAAAATAATGGGTCTGGCGCCTAGGCGCCAGAATCCGGCGCCTAGGTATCAACTCGATACCAAAATAGTTACGATTTTATAACTACTTTGGGGAGTTATTTTGATGGTTAGAGCGGTTATATGACCTTCTAGAAGATTGGCAGTTATTCCTGGATTATAGGACATGTGATACATTGTATCCAGATGCTTGGAAACATTTTGGATCGCGAAGAGGTGCGATCCAAAGTGAAGAGGTGTGAAGAACTGGATACGGAGTCTGCGTCTAGGCGCCAGATGTCTGCCCCTAGGTGCCAGACACAGTTTCTAGAAGATTCATTGAACTTAGACACATTTTGAAGAGATGCTTTAGACAACCCTTTAAGCCTATAAATAGGAAGCCATTTCTTCTGAAAAAGAGGCCCCTATTCAGAGAGATAATTTTAAATATAGGGCCACACTTTTAGTTTACTTTCCTTCATAAATTAGTGAGTTTATTCTATTTAGAAATTGTATTGAGAGTTTAGAAGAGTTGGTGCTTTTGAAGCCTATTTCACTTTGGAGTCCGTAGGAACCAGAGGTTCAGTTGGAGAAACACTTGAGATAAGTATTTGTAATTTGATTCAAAGTTTTTTTTATATGTTTTGTTATTTAAATTCAATGTGTTCAGAGTAGTTACTTTACTTTCTCTTTTCAATTACGAAAAGATAAATAAGATAATATAAAATTCGTTGGAGAATTAAAAACTAAATATGTTTAAATATTGTGATGATATTAATACCGGATCTTAATTTACAATTTAAATTGTCCATTTAAGTTGTTAAAATCTGTTGAAGAATTTTAAGACATAGAAGGAGATGAATTTTTAACTAGTAGATATCACATGAATCCTTGGGTAATCGAAAGCCTTGTGCGGTTTATTCAAGGTGAAGTGCAAATAAATAGAAAAATATTATTCAATGGGCGTAGAATTAATAAGTTTTTAGAGTCACAGACTAAATTATTTTAATTTGGTTTATAGAAAGGGAACGGGTCACTAGTAGGGTTGACCATAGCCACCCTTCGACATCGAGTAGTGTGAGCCTAGATTAACCCATTCTACTAACAATACATCCAGACCTGATCTATAAATTAGCCAATGTTCTTTATACTATCGAGCGAAGGTAAAGAATAGGAATGCTTCTATTTGGCACAATACCATAAATTTATATTCTCCACGAATATTACATTATCTAAAATGTCTTGGATTAATTGGAAGGAAGAGAGTTGTTTGCTTATTATTATTTACATCACTCATTATTTTAGTACTGCTTTATTTCTGCATTTAGTAAATTAAATATTAAATTTATAACTTTAAAAGAAATACATAAAAATAAAATTAAAATATTTAAAAAAATCTATAAACCTCCTCGTGGGATCGATACTGGGGTCTTTATTTAAAGCCCTATATTACTTGAAACGATACGTATACTTGCGTAGTACCTCTAGTGTGTAAAATATTTTCCATAAAATTATATTTCTATACACTAGCCGCTATTATTATTTGGGTCAAGGTATTGGCTATAACAAATTTTTGGAAGCATAAATTACTGCGTTATTTGCGGTCGGGTCAAGTTTTGGCGCCGTGCCGGGGAGGCAAATTTTTAGATTTTCAAATATTTTTTTATTTTATTTATTTCTTTTATTGTCAAAAAACAAAAATATAAAATACAAAAACATTTATAAAAACAAAAAAAAGAAGAGATTTTATTTCTTGCTATTTTATTTTATTTTTTATTTACTCTTTATGCGTAGTTCTAGATCTGAAGGATTATTACCTTTAGACTCTGAATTAGAAAGAACTGTAAGAAGAATTAAAAAAGGAAAACAAATTCAAAAATATCAAGAGATGGCTAGTTTACATAACAATTTATAGAATCCAATTGAAATTAATGAACAAAAAGTTTACAAACCATTAAAGGATTATGCTAACCCTACAACTGATGAACTTCATATTAGTATTCAAATACTTGCTGTAGATGCTAATTCTTTTGAGCTTAAACCGTCTATTATTCAAATAGATCAAAATAATCAACTTGGGGGAACATCAAATGGGGATCCAAATTTACACCTTGCCAATTTTTTAGAACTTTGTGCTACCTTTATATATAATAATGTTTCTGATGATGTTGATAGACTTAAACTCTTTCCTTTCTCTTTAAGAGATAAAGCAAAGATGTGGCTGAACTCATTAGCAACAGGTTCTATTAAAACATGGGCTGAAATGGCACAAAAATTCCTTGCTAAATATTTTCCTCCATCTAAAACTGTTAAGTTAAGAAATGATATTACTTCGTTTAGTCAATTTGGCTGGGAGACAATTTATGAAACTTGGGAAAGATTTAAAGAACTATTAAGAAAATGTCCTCATCATGCTTTACCTATTGGTTAATTATTCAAACATTTTATAACGGACTTATTGGATCACTGAAATCATTTATTGATGCTCTGGAGGTTCTTTAATGGCTAAATCATTTGAAGAAGCTTATACTTTAATTGAAGAAATGGCTAACAATAATATTTTCAATGGCCTTCTGAATGGGTTAATCCTAAAAGAATGGCAAGTATCCATGATAACGAAGCATTTTCTATCTTAGCTTCACAAGTGGCTGCAATATCTAAGAAATTAGATAATTTTGCTATCAATGTATCACATAACAACTCTGCTAATATTGAAGATTCTCAAACTATTGAAACTTTACAAGCTATTGCTAGTAAAAATAACCCTTATTCAAATTATTATAATCCTGGATGGAAAATCACCCTAATTTTAACTGGAATAATTCACAACAACAATGGGGTAATAATCAATCTCATCAAACTGGAAATTGGAAAAATCAAGTAAATTCAAACTATAAACCTCCTGGATTTAATAACCAACAGAAAAAGTTATCTATAGAAGAATTAATTTTACAACTGAGTAATCAATTACAAAATCAAAACACTGTTATTCGTAATATTGAGAATCAATTGGGACAAATCGCTAATTTAATTAATTACAGACCTCCAGGAACACTTCCTAGTAATGTTAAAATCAACTTAAAAGAAACTGAAAAAGAACATGAACATGCTAAAGCTGTACAACTTAGAAGTGGAAATGAATTAAAAGAAAGAATTCAGGATGAAATTGAAAATGAGATTAAGGTTGATAAGATTGAAAAACCTAAAGAAACTCCTTCTCCAAGTAGAGATCAGACTGTTATTCCTATTAATGTGAAAGTTGAATAACCACCACCACCTTTTCCTCAAAGACTAAAACAGAAAAAGCTTGATCAACAATTTTCTAAGTTCTTTGAAATTTTTAAGAAACTTACCATTAACATACCTTTTGCTGAAGCTTTGGAACAGATACCAACTTATGCAAAATTTATGAAGGATAGTTTAAGTAAGAAATGAAAATTTGAAGCTTTTGAAACTGTTGCAATAAGTGAAGAATGTAGTGCAATAATTCAAAAGAAATTACCTCAGAAACTTAAAGATCCTGGAAGTTTCACTATACCTTGTGCTATTGGAGAAAACATTTGTGGAAAAGCTTTATGTGATTTAGGAGCAAGTATTAATCTTATGCCATTTTCTATCTTTCGAAGGTTGAATTTAGGAGAGATTTCTCCCACCACTGTAACCCTTCAGTTAGCTGATAGATCTATCACTTACTCTAAAGGAGTTATAGAGGATGTTCTTGTTAAAGTGGATAAATTTATTTTTCCTGTGGATTTCATTGTACTTGATATGGAAGAAGATAAAGAAATACCTATTATTTTAGGGAGACCTTTTCTAGCTACCGGACGGGCTATGATTGATGTGAAAAAAGGAGAATTAACTATGAGAGTTAATGATCAAGAGATTAAATTCAATGTCCTTAAATCAATGAAGTACCCTAACAAAGAAAAATGCTATCAAATGGATATTATTGATTATATTATTGAAAATTATTATCAAGAAAAATATAAAGTCATTTCTGAAGAAAAAATTGAATTATTAACTGACAAAAATGAAGAACTAAAAGAAGAAGAATTATCTAAAGAAACTCATTGTATTAAAGAAAATTGACAAATTTTAGACATAACTCAAAATGATATACTTTTACCCTCGATTAAAAAAGCCCCTGAACTGGAATTAAAAATGTTACCTGCACATTTAAAGTATGTTTTTCTTGGAAATTCATTAACTTTACTTGTTATTATTTCTTCTAAACTAAGCTTAGATCAAGAAGAAAAATTAATAGGAGTGTTAAAGAATTATAAGAAAGCTTTTGGTTGGACTATTGCTGATATAAGAGGAATAAGCCCTTCCATCTGTATGCATAGGATTTTAATGGAAGAAGATTTTAAACCTACTATTGAACCTCAAATAAGATTAAATCCTATCATGAAAGAGGTCGTTAAAAAAGAAATTTTAAAATTGTTAGATGCTAGAATTATTTATCCTATTTTGGATAGTCAATGGGTGAGTCCTATTCATTGTGTTCCGAAGAAAGGAGGAGTAACTATCATTGTCAAAGATAAAAATGAACTAATTCCTACAAGACAAGTTACTGGATGGCGATTTTGCATTGATTATCGGAAATTAAATAACGCCACTAGAAAGGATCATTTTCCTTTACCTTTCTTAGATAAAATGCATGATAAATTAGCTGGACACTCCTATTTCTGTTTTCTGGATGGATATTCTGGTTATCATCAATTACATGTCGCTCTTGAGGACCAGAAGAAAATAACATTTACAAGTCCTTATGGAACATTTGCGTTTAGAAGAATGCCTTTCGGTTTATGTAATGTACCTACAACTTTTCAAAGATGTATGATGTCAATATTTTGTGATTTGATTGATAAAGGAATTGAAATATTTATGGATGATTTTTCAGTTTTTGGAACTTCTTTTGAATCTTGTTTGGAAAATATTTCCAAAGTTCTGAAAAGATGTGAAGAAACAAACTTAGTTCTTAACAGGGAAAAATGTCAATTTATGGTCACAGAAGGCATTGTATTTGGTCACAAAATTTCACAAAAAGGGATGGAAGTTGATCAAGCAAAAGTGAAAATTATTGCTGAACTGCAACCACTTACTATTGTTACTGATGTGAGAAGTTTTCTGGGACATGCTGGATTTTATTAAAGATATATAAAGGATTTTTCTAAAATTGCTAAACCTCTTTGTCATTTATTGGAAAAAGAAGCTAAATTTGAATTTAATGAAAACTGTGTTAATGCTTTCATTATTTTAAAAGAAAAATTAATAAATGCACCTATTATTATTCCACCTAATTGGAATAAACCTTTTGAATTAATGTGCGATGCAAGTGATTTTGCAATTGGAGCTGTATTGGGGCAAAAATATGAAAAAAAATTTAAAGTTATATATTATGCTAGTAAAACTCTTACTGAAACTCAAAGAAATTACACTACTACTGAGGAAGAGCTTTTAGCTATAGTCTATGCCTTTGATAAATTTAGACCTTATATTTTTGGTACCAAATGTATAATTCATACTCATCATTCCTCTATTAAATATTTAATGTCAAAAAAAGATGCTAAACAAAGACTGATAAAATTGGTTTTACTTCTACAAAAATTTGATTTTCAAATAGTGGATAGAAAAGGAACTGATAACCAAATTGCTGATCATTTATCTAGAATTAAGAATGATATTATTATTGAAGAAAATATAAATGAGAAATTTCCTAATGAACAGTTATATGTTATTCAAGGATGCCAAACACCTTGGAATGCGGATATAGTTAACTATTTAGTTAGCAATATTCTACCTTATGGATTGAATAACAAATATATTAAGAAATTTAAAAATGATGCTAAATCTTATATTTGGGAAGATCCTCATTTATTTAAATTAGGAAGAGATTCTGTAATTCGAAGATGTGTACCTTTTGAAGAAACTTTTGCTATTATTCAAAAATGTCATGATTCCGAATTTGGAGGACACTTTGGAGTAGACAAAACTGCATTTATAATTTTAAATTCAGGATTTTATTGGTCTACCTTGTTTAAAGATGTGAGACAATATCTGAAAACATGTGATCGATGTTAAAGGATGGAAAATATATCTAGGAAAGATGAAATGCCTTTAAACTATATATTGGAAGTTGAAATTTTTGATATATGGGGTTTAGACTTTATGGGACCATTTGTACTATCATCTGGAAAGATTTATATTTTATTAGCAGTTTATTATGTTTCAAAGTGGATTGAAGCTGTAGCTTTACCTAACTGTGATTCCAAAAGTCTTTCGAAATTTTTAAAGAAAATGACTTTTTCAAGATTTGGATTGCCTAGGGTAATTATCACAGATGGTGGAAGTCATTTCAAAAATATATGAATTCAATCATTACTGGAAAAATTTGGAATCAAACATAGAATTGCAACTGCTTATCACCCATAAACAAGTGGAATGACTGAAGTATCAAACAGAGAAATTAAAAGAATTTTAGAGAAAATTGTTAATCCTAAAAGAACTGATTGGGTTGATAGACTTGATTCTGCAATATGGGCTTATAGAACAGCTTATAAGACACCAATAAGAATGTCACCTTACCGGTTAGTTTATGGTAAACATTGTCACTTACTGTTGAACTTGAACATAAAGCTTATTGGGTAATAAAGGAGTTTAATTTTGATTTGAATACTGCAGGAGAAAAATGATTATTACAATTAAATGAGATGGATGAAATAAGAAATGAGTCATATGAAAATGCAAAGATTTATAAAGAGAAAATGAAGATATTACATGATAAAAAGCTTTTAGGAAAAATATTCGGGCCTGGACAAGAAGTATTATTATTTAATACTCATTTAAGACTTTTTCCTGAAAAATTAAGACCTAAATGGATGGGACCATATATAATTGAGAAAGTATACCATGATGGAGCTGTGGATATTAAAGACCCTAAAGTAGGAAAAATATTTAAAGTTAATGGATTAAGACTGAAGCCTTATTTGGGAGACATAAAAATGATTTATAAAGAGGCTTACGAGTTGAGTCTATATGATTAAAGACTTAATTTGCTCGAACTGACGACGTTAAGCCAAGCACTTTGTGGGAGGCAACCCATAGTTATTTTTGTGTGTTTTTACATTTTTAATGTAAGGTTATGCCTCAGTCTTGACTAATTTTTATATAAATTTAGAAAATTGGATGCTAACAAGACTTTATTGACTTAAGCTAAAGATTATCTCGAAGTATATAAAGTTTGGACTTTGGATCACTCCATTTCTTATGTGAGTAAAAAGGAGATCAAGTTAACCTTCATTATGATTGTTTATAATTTGAGTTAATTAATTACTAAGTTTATATTAATCTTACCATTCTAAATTACCTATTTTTGAGATCGAAAGTTTAAAATTTGACGTTAGGCGAAACAGAGTCGAACATGGTTTCGGCGCCTAGGCACCCAAATCCGGCGCCTAAGCGCCGAGTAGACTTTGTATCGATGGGTCCGGAGCCTAGGTGCCAGTTTTGGCGTCTAAGCGACACAGTTACTGGGTCTTGTAAAAAACCAAAAATTTTCAGTTTTTCACACGATTTTCTCCTATAAACTACCCCATCTTCGTTTTCAATCCCTAAGCAATCATAGATACGACCTTTACACTTTATTCTTAAGGAGATAAGAGAATATTGCAAAGAAATGGAGAGAAGAAATCATGGAGAAGAGGCTAGAGACAAGTGTTCTAAGGATCCTCAACCTTTCTTCAATGGTTTTATTGTTGTTAGTTTGGAGAAGTTTTCGAGTCCCCTAGATACGTTTGAAGCAGAATTCAAAAGTATTGGAGATCGCCTCCATGAGATGTATCATCAAATCGAGCATCTGGAATGACAGGCAAAACTTCAATTCGATCATCTAGCGGCCTATCAAGACGCTCAAGTGGAGATGTATGCGAAGAACAAATGAATCCACGAGAAAACTGCTGCGGATTTTCCAAGGGAGTTAGTGTTCTTCCTAAGTAGGCTGAGTAATCTTCATTGCGATGAGAGTGGAAATTTCAAATTTGAAGATTAGATAGTAAATATGGTTAAATCAAGACTTTATCTAGTGTGTCGTTGCATCGATTTGGTAATCAAATGTGTTGTTTGTGTGTTTGTTTTATTGTTCAATGTGTGTTGTATTTGCCTTGAAATTGTGTTTTTTGATTGTTTGTTAAAACTTGAATCTTATTATTATACTTATCTGTAATTCATTGAGGCCGAAATTGAAGATTATGAATTGGAATTAGAAGAGTTTGACATAAACTAGTGTTGGATTGGTGGATTTAATTTATAATTTTTCAAAGTTTTTGGAAAATATTTTGGAAGTTGGAAACTGAAGAAATACTCTTATATGAGTAATTGAAAGTTGAAGTTGTGAGTTTTGGTGGAAAATAAAATTTTTAAAAATGATTTTTGTGAAAGGCGAGTCTGGCGCCTAGGCGCAGCTTTGGCCTGAACTAAAAATTTCATCTTCTTAAACCCCCATGCCATGGCCGACGCTTAAGCTCTCATTCTTCCTCCATTTTCATGAAAACCTACCCCATAGATCCATTTTGAGGCCAAATCTTCATGTTTTTGAGCCTGAAATCACTCGATTTCTTCATTCCGAGGTCAGATCTACCTTCTAATCCATTTATTTTTGATTTCTACCATGCATTTTCCTATTTTTGCTAAAAAGCAAAATTTTGGAGAAAAATTATGATTTTTAGAAAATTTTCCATGGATTTTTAAACTCATTTTAAGTTTCTCAAGCTTAAAAGATTTTAGTTTATTTGATTCCTTAATTTATTTGTATTTTATTTCACGTTTAGATGGCACCTAAATCTAAGCGTGGAAAAGAACAAGGAAATTTTGATCGCAAAGAAGTTCGCTACTGCAGCAGCGCACTTTCGTTATCATGAATTTGCGACATTGAGGAAATTTATCTCAGAGTGCAGTTTTTACAATCCTAGAGAGATGATCGATAACACAATCGTTGCACACAACTGGCAGCGATTCTGTTATTTCACTGTCGTTTCTGTTATTCCTGTTATACGAGAATTTTACGCCAACTTTATGGATTCGGAAGACTATGAAGTCTTCGTTAGAGGTGTTGGGGTGGGATTCACTCCGGAGCGGATCAACATTTTCTACGGCCTACCACCTACCGTGGAGTGATACTATTCTGGTTTATCTCCATCTGAAGGAGATCTGGAGATGATCATTGCATATCTGATTGATGACATTGGATCTTGGAAGATCCAGAACGACAAACGGGTAAACTTTAAATCTTCTAAGCTTAATGGTATTTCAAAGGCCTGGCACTATTTTATTTCTGCTAGACTACTTCCTTCCAACCACCTGAGTGAAGTTACCAGAGATAGAGCTATCCTGAACTATTGCATTCAGGAAAGGAAGTTGATTGATGTTAGCAGCATTATTTATGATTCTGTAGAATCAACTGCGCGATCCAACACTTCTGTGGGATTAGAATTCCCATCTTTGATATGTTCTTTATGTGTGAGCAATGGAGTTATTGCTGATAATTCTGAGGAGAAGCTGAAGACTACAAAGCCTATTGGGCAGGAGAGTGTTAGTATTTATGATCGTCTTCGCGGGAAGTAATCTACTGCTCCTTCTACTTCTATACCTACTCCAGATAGTGCTTCTACTTCTAGACCTTCTACTTCTGCTACACCACCACCTAGTTTTTGGGAGACTATGGATGAGAGGTATTCAGAGCAGCAGAATGTGTTATATTTAGCTCATTTTCGCATAGAAATGATCAATGCAAAATTTGATCATCTTGCTGATTTTACCCATAGTAAGAGAAATTATGATGCTAATTATGATGAAGCTCTTGTTAGATTCTTGAAGGGAGAACAGCCTGTTCAGTTCCCTACTTGTCCTAGATTCACACCTTATGATCCGAAGAAGACAGAGGATTTTTCCTTTGGTGACAGTGATGAAAATGATGAGGAGACTGCGAGTGATGATTAGATTGTCAAGATTATGTTCTTGTTTTATCTCTCTGTGTGTTAGACTTTGTAGTTTGATTGGTTTATGTTTGTTTGATGTTTTGTTGATGTTAGCTCTACTGATGATTGTTGTACTATTTAGTTGTTGATGTTGTTCTGTTTTTGTTATTGTGATTAGTATAGTCGTTTAATTTAGCTACCGATATAAAAATTGAACACTTGCTTACTTTTATATATGCTTCATTATTTCAGTGATATTCATAAAAAGCATGTGTAGAAGTAAATTTTTCTTCGTAGACTGTTTTTACATACTTATAAAATTCCTTTTTAAATTATGCCTTCCTTTCTCTCATACCTTAAAATTTTTCATGATATACCAAAACTTAAGTTTGGGGGAAGGAAAAATACATGCAAATTTAAATTTTATTTATCCTTAAGTGCTAATATTTTCTCTAAAAAAATATGAACATAACATAAGGAATGAAAAATTTATTTAAGATCACTTAATTTTATTGAAATTATAAATAATTTAGTAGACTTAACCAAAATTTTAATAACTTTGATTGATTTTAAGAATAGAATTATTCAACTTAAAGAAGAGTAAGACTAAGAATTTTTTCTATTCATGATAGAGATAATTGAATTTTAGAAGTATTAAGAAATCAAGAATTATAACTTGAAAAAGAAAAGATTGAATGTCTTTTTGAAAACTATTTATGTTATAGTAATTAAGTGAAGATGTATAAGTTTGTAAATATAAGTTAAGAATAGTGAAGTTTAAAATCATTAATAGGCTATCCAGATACAGTAATCCTCACTGTGAAAAAAAAAGAGAGGAGAAGCTTGAGGAGATGCCTAATCAAAAATTGGCTTCACTTGAATTATCTTATAAGAAGAAAACTAATTATATATTTTACTTAATTTTTATGCATGCATCTTTATTAGAAAAGAATTTCATGAAGATCATTTTCTTGTAAATAATTTATGTGATCTTAATATAATAAACTACAATTATTTTTGAAATGAATGAAAAATTCTGAAGTCTTAGGATTTGGTAGTTAAATATTCTTTAAATTCTTAAAATTAAACTTAGTTAGTGAAATTTGGTTAATGATTTACTAAAGCCTTTATAAAATCAAAAACTATAAGGAATCTTAAATATTTACCTTTTATTCCAATTGTTATACATTTTATATAGTAAAAAGGGTTACTTGAGGACAAGTAACGTTTAAGTTTGGGGGATTTTTAATCCATGAAAAAATACCTATTTTTATGCCTTGATTTTTATTAAAATTTTAAGGATATTATGCTTTAATGAAAGGTATTTTATGTTTTTGGATGCAGGTGATGTAAAAATGTTCAAAAAGGAAAAAAGATGAAAAAGAGCAAAAAGGAGAAAAAAGGAGCAAAAATGGAGCCAAAATGCAAAATTACCAAAATAATTGGTCTGGCGCCTAGGCGCCAGAATCCGGCGCCAAAGATTAGCTTGATACCAAAATAGTTACGATTTTGTAACTACTTTGGGCTGTTATGTTGACGTTTAGAGCGGTTATTGGATCTTCTAGAAGATTGGCAGTTATTCCTGGATTATAGGACATGTGATACATTGTGTCTAGACACTTGGAAACGGTTTGGATCATGAAGAGGTGCGATCCAAAGTGAAGAAGTGCGAAGAACTGGATGCGGAGTCCGGCGCCTAGGCACCAGATGCCGGCGCCTAGCCGCCATAAACAGTTTCTAGAAGATTCATTGAACTTGAACACATTTTGAAGAGATGCTTTAGGCAACCCTTGAAGCCTATAAATATGAGACTATTTCTACAGAAAAAAGGCCCCCAATCAGAGAGATAATTTTAAATATAGGGCCACACTTTTAGTTTACTTTCCTTCATAAATTAGTGAGTTTATTTTATTTAGAGTTTGTATTGAGAGTTTGGAAGAGTTGGTGCTTTTGAAGTCTATTTCGCTTTGGAGTCAGTAGGAATCAGAAGTTTAATTGGAGAAACACTTGAGACAAGTATTTGTAATTTGATTCAATGTTTATTTATATGTTTTTTTATTTAAATTCAATGTGTTCTGAGTAGTTACTTTACTTTCTCCTTTCAATTATGAAAAGATAAATAAGATAATATAAAATTCGTTGGAGAATTAAAAACTAAATATGTTTAAATATTGTAATGATATTAATACCGGATCTTAATTTAATATTTAAATTGGCCATTTAAGTTTTTAAAATCTGTTGAAGAATTTTGAGACCTATAAGGAGATGAATTCTTAACTAGTAGATATCACATGAATCCTTGGGTAGTCGAAGGCCTTGTGCAGGTTATTCAAGGTGAAGTGCAAATAAATAGGAAAATATTATTCAATGGGTGTAGAATTAATAAGTTTTTAGAGTGACATACTAAATTCTTTTAATTTGGTTTATAGGAAGGGAACGGGTCACTAGTAGGGCCGACCATAGCCACCCTTTGACATCTAGTAGTTTGAGCCTAGATTAACCCATTCTACTAACAATACATCCAGACCTGATCTATAGATTAGCCAATGTTCTTTATACTATCGAGCGAAGGTAAAGAATAGGAATGCTTCTATTTGGCACAATACCATAAATTTATATTCTCCACGAATATTACATTATCTAAAAAGTCTTGGATTAATTGGAAGGAAGAAAGTTGTTTGCTTATTATTATTTACATCACTCATTATTTTAGTACTGCTTTTTTTATGCATTTAGTAAATTAAATATTAAATTTATAACTTTAAAAGAAATACATAAAACTAAAATTTAAATATTTAAAAAAATCTATAAACCTCCTTGTGGGATAGATACTGGGGTCTTTATTTAAAGCTCTATATTACTTGAAACGATATGTATACTTGCGTAGTACCTCTAGTGTGTAAAATATTTTCCATAAAATTATATTTATATACACTAGCCGCTATTATTATTTGGGTCAAAGTTTTGGCTATAACATATTTTTGGAAGCATAAATTGCTACGTTATTTGCGGTCGGGTCAATTAACAGTCTTCTCTAATATTCTTTTAATTTCTCTCTTTGATACTTCAGCATTCCACTTGTTTGTGGGTGATAAGCAGTTGCAATTCTATGTTTAATTTCGAATTTTTCCATTAATGATTGAATTCTTACATTTCTGAAATGACTTCCCCCATCTGTGATAATTACCATCGGCATTCCAAATCTCGTAAAAATTATTTTCTTTAAAAATTTTGAAACACTTTTGGAATCACAGTTAGGTAAAGCTACAACTTAAATCCACTTTGAAACATAATCAACTGCTAATAAAATATAAATCTTTCCAGATGATGGTATAAAAGGGCCCATAAAGTCTAATCCCCACGCATCAGAAATCTCAATTTGTAAAATATAGCTTAGAGGCATTTCATCTTTTCTGGATATATTCCCCATTCTTTGACATCGATCATAAGTTTTTACATAATGTCCAACATCTTTGTATAATGTATGCCAATAAAATCTAGAATTTAAAATTTTAAACGCAGTTTTATCCACTCCAAAGTGTCCTTTAAATTTAGAATTGTGACATTTTTGAATAATTGCAAAAGTTTCTTCATAAGGTACACATCTTCGAATCACAGAATCTCTGCCTATTTTAAATAAATGAGGATCTTCCAAAATATATGATTTAGAATTATTCTTGAATTTCTTAATATATTTGCTATTCAATCCATACGGTAAAATATTGCTAACCAAATAGTTAACTATATCTTCATACCAAGGCATTTGTAATCCTTAAATAACATATAACTGTTCATCAGGGAATTTCTCATTTATGTTTTCTTCAGTAATCTCCTTACTATTATTTTTAATTCTTGATAAATGATCAGCAATTTGGTTGTCAGCTCATTTTCTATCCACTATTTGAAAAATCAAATTCTTGTAAAAGTAAAACCCATCTGATCAATCTGGGTTTAGCATCTTTTGTAGACATTAAATACTTAATAGCAGAATGATCAGTATGTACAATACATTTGGTCCCAATAAGATAAGGTCTAAATTTATCAAAGGCATATACTATTGCTAAGAGCTCTTTCTCATTAGTAGTGTAATTTATTTGAGTTTCATTAAGAGCTTTTCTAGCATAATATATAACTTTGAAATTTTTTCCATATTTTTGTCACAATACAGCTCCAATTGCATAATCACTTGCATCACATAATAATTTAAAAGGTTTACTCCAATTAGGTGCAACAATGACAGGTGCAGTGATTAATTTATCTTTTAGAATATTCAAAGCATTCAGACAATCTTCATTAAATTCAAACTTAGCTTCTTTTTCAAGTAAATGACAAAGAGATTTAGCAATCATAGAAAAATCCTTTATATATCTTCTATAAAATCCAGCATGACCCTAAATATTTCTCACATCAGTGACAGTAGTAGGTGGTTGAAGTTCAACAATAATTTTCACTTTTTCCTGATCAGCATCCATCCCTTCTTGTGAAATTTTATTTGTAAGTACAATTTCTTCTGTGACCATAAACTGACATTTTTCTTAGTTTAGAACCAAATTTGTTTCTTCACATCTTTTTTGAACTTTTTTTATATTTTCCAAGCAAGACTCAAAAGAAGTTCCAAATACTGAAAAATCATCCATAAATACTTCAATTCTTTTATCAATTAGATCACAAATATTGGCATCATACGTCTCTGAAAAGTTGCAGGTGCATTACATAAACCGAAAGGCATTCTTCTAAAGGCAAATGTTCCATAAGTACTTCAAAATGTTGTTTTCTCTTGGTCCTCGGGAGCAACGGGAAATTGATGATAACCATAATATCCATCTAAAAAATAGAAATATGAGTGTCCAGCTAATTTATCCAGCATCTGATCTAAGAAAGGTAAAGGAAAATGATCCTTTCTTGTGGTGTTGTTTAATTTTGATAATCGATGCAAATTACCCATCCAGTAACTTGTCTTGTAGGGATTAATTCATTTTTATCATTAATAATGACAATTACTCCTCCTTTCTTCGGAACACAATGAATAGGACCTACCCATTGACTATCCGAAATAGGATAAATAATTCCAATATCTAACCATTTTAAAATCTCTTTTTTAACAACCTCTTTCATAATTTGATTCAATCTTCTTTGAGATTGAATTGTAGGCTTACAATTTTCTTCCATTAAAATCCTATGCATACAGATTGAAGGGCTTATTCCTCTTATATCTGCAATAGTTCAACCAAAAGCTTTCTTATAGTTCTTCAAAACACATAGTAATTTTTCTTCTTGATCTTTGCTTAGTTCTGAAGATATAATCACAGGTATAGTTAATGAATTTCCAAGAAATGCATACTTTAAATGTGCAGGTAACATTTTTAACTCCAGTTCAGATGCTTTTTCAACTGAGGGTAAAAGTATATCATTTTTAGTCGTGTCTAAAATTTCCTAATTATCATGATATAATGAGTTTCTTCAGATAAATTTTCTTCATTCACTTCTTCAATTTCATCAGTTAATGACTCGTTATATAACATAGATTCATCATTTTTTTCTTCAGAAATGACTTTACATTTTTCTTGATAATGCTTTTCATTTATATAATCAAAAATTTCCATTCGATAGCATTTTTGTTCGTTAGGATACCTCATAGATTTCAGAACCTTAAATGTTATCTCTTGATCATTAACTCTCATTGTTAATTCTCCTTTTTACACATCAATCATAGCATGTCCGGTAACTAGAAAAATTCTCCCTAAAATAATAGGTATTTCTTTATTTTCTTCCCTATCCAGTACAATGAAATCCACAGGGAAGATAAATTCATCCACTTTAACAAGAACATCCACTATAACTCCTTTACGATAAGTAATAGATCAATCAACTAACTGAAGGGTTACAGTGGTGGGAGAAATCTCTCCTAAACCTAACCTTTGAAAGATAGAAAATGGCATGAGATTAATACTTGCTCCTAAATCACATAATTCTTTTCCACAAAATTTTTCTCCAATAGCACATGGTATAGTGAAACTTCCAGGATCTTTAAGCTTCTAAGGTAGTTTCTTTTGAATTATTGCACTACATTCTTCACTTAATGCAACAGTTTCATAAGCTTCAAATTTTTGTTTCTTGTTTAAAATATCCTTCTTAAATTTTGCATCACTCGGCATTTGTTCCAAAGCTTCAGCAAAAGGAATGTTGATGGTAAGTTTCTTAAAAATCTCAAAGAACTTAGAAAATTGATGGTCAAGCTTCTGATTTTTTAGTCTTTGTGGAAAAGGTGGTAGTGGTCTTTCGACTTCCACTTCAATAAGAATTACAGTCTGATCCTTATTTGGAGAATGAGTTTCTTTAGGTTTTTCAATCTCTTAAACCTCTCTCTCCTTTTCAATTTCATTCTGAATTTTCTCTTTTAATTCCTCTTCACTTCTAAGTTGTACAGCTTTTGCTTGTTCATGACCTTTTCCAATTTCTTTTGGATTAATTCGACGTTGCTAGGATGTGTTCCTTGAGGTATGTAATTAATTAAATTAGCAAATTGTCACATCTGATTCTCAATATTTCAAATAGCAGTGTTTTGACTTTGTAACTGATTACTTGGTTGCAAGATCAATTCTTCTAAAGATAACTTTTTATGTTGAGTGTTAAAACCAGGAGGCTAAGTTGGTCGAAAGTTTGAATTTCCTTGATTGTTCCAATTCCCGGTTGGATTAACTTGATTATTACCCCATTGTTGACGTCCATTATTCCAATTAAAATTAGGGTGATTTTTCTAACTTGGATTATAATAATTCGAATAAGGGTTATTAGTTTTACTAACAATAGCTTGCAATGTCTCCATTGTTTGAAAATCATCAATATTTGCAGAATTGCCATTACTTACATGCGATACGTTAATAGCAAAATTATCCAATTTCTTATATATTACAGCCACTTGTGAAGCTAAATAGAAAAAGCTTTATTATCTTGAATATTTGCCACACTTTGAGGATTAACCCTTTTAGAAGGCCATTGAAAATTATTGTTAGCCATTTCTTTAATTAAGATATAAGCTTCATCAAATTTCTTAGCCATTAAAGAACCACCAGCAACAGCATCTATAATAGATCTAAGTGATCCAATAAGTATGTTATAAAATGTGTGAATAATTAACCAATCTGGTAAAGCATGATGAGGACATTTTCTTAATAGTTCTTTATATCTTTCCCATGTTTCATAAATTGTCTCTCCATCCAATTGGATAAATGAAGTAATATAATTTCTTAATTTAGCAGTTTTAGAAAGAGGAAAATATTTAGCAAGAAATTTTTGTGTCATATGTGCCCAATTTTTAATAGAACCAGTTGCTAATGAGTTCAGCCACATCTTTGTTTTATCTTTCAAGGAAAAAGGAAAGTGTCTAAGCCTAATAGCATCATCAGAAACAATATTGTATTTAAAGGTAGCACAAAGTTCTAAGAAACTAGCAAAATTTAAGTTTGGATCCTTATTTGGTGTTCCTCCAAATTAATTATTTTTAACCATTTGAATAATAGAAGGTTTAAGCTCAAAAGAATTAGCATCTATAGTAGACATTTGAATACTAATATGACGTTCATCAGCTGTAGGGTTTGCATAATCCCTTAATGGTTTATAAAAATTTTGTTCATTAATTTCTATTGGATTTTCATTATTGTTATGTAACTTAGCCATTTATTGATATTTTTGAATTTGTTTTCCTTTTCTTATTGTTTTAACAGTTCTTTCGAATTCAGAATCAAAAGGCAATAATCCTTCAGATCTAGAACTACGCATAAAAATTAAATAAAAGGATAAAATAAAATCAAAGAAAATTTTTTGGTATTTTTGTATTTTTAAATAAATAAAAGTGTATATAAAATATTTTTAATTTAAAAAATCTAAAAATTGTCTTTCACTATCCCTAGCAACGGCGCCAAAAACTTGATATGGTCGATATTTGTGTGATGCGTACCTCGACCCGTAACTATGCCTACAATTTATACTTTAATTTATATTTCAAAGGGTAGAATGAAAAAATTAATATATAGTTTTAGAAAATATTTTGCACACCAGAGGTACTACGTAAGTATAAGTATCGTATCTAGTAATAGAGGACTCTATTTGTAGTCCTGGTTATCAATCCCATAGGGAAGATTAATTTAAGAAATTAATAGATTTTCAAATTAAAAGTAATTATAATTTTTAGTTCTTTTCAAAAACTAGATTTTAAGTTTTATGAAATTTCTACTAGATGCAAGTAAAGTAGCAATGAAGTAAAGGTTGACGTAAGTATAAATAAAACAACTTTCTCCTTTTCAACTAATCCAAGATTTTTCAGAAAAATTATCATTCTTGGAGAACTTGAAATTATGGTATTGCGCCAAATAAAAGAAATCATATTCTTTACCTTCGCTCGATAGTATAAAGAACATTGGCTAATCTATAGATTGGTTCAGGATGTATTATTAGTAGATTGGGTTAATCTAGACTCACACTTTTAGATATCCAAGGGTGGCTATGGACGGCCCTACTAGTGACCCGTTCCCTTTCTATAAACCAAATTATTAGAATTTAGTCTGTCACTCTAAAAACTAATTAATTCTACGCCCATTAAATAATATTTTCCTATTTATTTGCACTTCACCTTGAATAACCCGCACATGGCCTTTGATCCCCGATAGATATAAGTGCAACGACACCAAAAACTTGGTATCGTCAAATATAAGTGCGCTGATGATTTTAGATATGAAAATAATGATTTTATAATATGGGATACTACGCAAGTATACGTATCATTTATCAAGTAATATAGGACTTTCTGATTAAGCCCCGAGATATC
Organism: Papilionanthe hookeriana x Papilionanthe teres; assembly: GCA_022702705.1. NCBI lineage: Eukaryota > Viridiplantae > Streptophyta > Magnoliopsida > Asparagales > Orchidaceae > Papilionanthe > Papilionanthe hookeriana x Papilionanthe teres. The sequence continues at coordinate 92,214,735 of CM040427.1, read as the reverse complement.
GAACCCACAGGGAAAATGTGAAATCTTTAAAGGAATCAGAAAAATTATCTTTTTACTTTTTTTAATTGTTTTCAAAAATATATGTCTTGATTTTGAAAATTTTTGAAGTTTGATATGTCTTTTGAAATTTTCTTAATAAAATACTAAATAAGAAATTAAAATTACAATAACTAATAACACTGGATGTAAAATACTATTAACTAGAATATCTTTTTCTTTTCTTTCATGAAGTAGTAATAATTCTTAAAGTATTGTTGTGGAAGTATTCAAATTTTTTGTTGTGACAGATAGAAGCAAATATGTTCTTTACCCTTACTTGGTTCTATAAAGAACATAGGTTAATTTGAAATTTATATTATTTTGAACATGGTTAAGCAGGGAAGATACCAGTCTCTCACTCTAGAGTTCCCTCGATTCCCACCACCTGGGGGCTAACTTCTCATAAAAAACTCAAAACTTCAAACCAAATTAGGGAGTTTTAGCCTGTTACTCTAAAATCCTCTAATTTTACTCCCTTTTATAAAAATATCTTCTAATATTACATTCAATTATATGGACTACAGTTCTCACCTATATAATTTCATGTGATTCTTACTAAATTTTATGAAACAATACCGCATTAGATCTTACATAATCTCAAGAAATTTTACAACTTAGCGGCCAAATTAAGAAGTAAACAAAGTTTTTAGAATCAATCTTCACAACTTCTTCCAACTTTTAAACACTAATACTTTCTACAACAATTCTCTTTAAATTAATTACTTCTCCATTTAAGAAAGAAAAAGATAAAGTAAACTACTCAGAATGCAATGAGAAAATAGAAGAACACATTGATTTGAAATTAAAAACAACGATAAGAAAAATAATAAATGAAAAAAAGTATTAATAAACTAAATAAAAGTAAACACTTATCTGAAAATCCTCTCCACAAGACTAAGGAAGTTACTCTGAAACTTTGACTCTTCGCTAAACTAATTCTCAAAGCAAGTCTCCCAACTCAGTTGACTCAGAATATAGAATTCATACTTCAATAAAAACTAATCTAATAGAAAGAAAATAAGTGGGAAGAAGAATACTTCACTCCGACCCTTTTCTCCTTTCTACTCTCTACTCCTACTCTAAAAAGAAACTTTTAAAATGGAGTGGAAGAACAATGGAAGTACTCTTCAAAATGCAGTGGAAGAGTCTCCTCAAATTGCCTCCTCTAAATCTTTCCTAAGACTCTCTTTAAATAGTAAACCAAAAGGTGTCTTGGTGTCTCTTCAAAATGTGTCCAGATTCGATGTATCTACCAAAGAACGCACCCTTTCATTCAAACTTGCCGCCCAAAGGAAGTTATGGACGTTACCACCAAGAGTTGCATCCCATCCCCTTTGAAATTGGCGCCAAATCCATTTGAATCTTGATTTTTAACTGTGGCGGCTAAGCACCGGCCCAGCGGCGCTTAGCCGCCAGTGCCAAATTTTTTATTTTTCATTTTTTTGCTCCTTATTTTGTCCAATTTTGCTCCTTTCATCATGACCATCCATTTTCATCATACCTGCAAGAAAAACACAAAATACCTTCCATTAAAGTGCAATATCATTAAAAATAGGTATAAAAATATGCATAAAAATACTATATATTTTAGGTGTATCAAAATCCCACAAACTTAAAATGTTATTTGTCCTTAAGTGACAGTTAATCTCATAGAACATTTTAGCATGCAAATTATGTAATGAGTTTCTTAGAAAGATAACAAAATTTTGTTCTAGAAATGGAATAGTCCAATTTAGAAAAAAATTTAGTAATTAAAACCAACTTAAAGTTTAGAAAGTTCTTAAGTAAAAGAAAAATGATAAATATAAGTTTCTATCTAATTCAGTAATATTTGTAGATTTTTCAAAATATAGGATTCAAACATTTATTTTTCTCACTTAAAAATCTTTTTTTGAAAAATAATTTTACTTACTATATTACAACTTTAAGCTTTAGATTTTCTCTAAACTTATTGTTGACCTCATTTTTGATGAGGTCTTCTCTTCTTCTCTTTAGTACTTAGGATCTAGCCTTAGGCTTTTCCTTTGACTATCCTAGAGGATTAGAATTGGGACCCACCACTTAGAAATTCAAACCACTTCTTAACTCCCCGCAAACTCCACAAACTTGATTGTAGACCCCTAATCACCTAGAGGGTCGAGATCAAATGTGGAAGTTTAAAAGATGAGTTCCTATAGGACTCTTCGGCCTTAGGATCGCCCCGGGTGGCCCGGTCTCGGTGAGGGGCCGACTTACACACACACTACACCTATACACTACACTTTCACACACCTCCTAAAAACACACCCATACCCAATTTGACCTCCCGACTCATGCAGGTGGTTCACATGGATGGTCCTTAACCCCTAAGCCCTCGGCAAGAGGTTAGGAACAACATAGTGGATGCCTCAAATGAGTCCCTTCATGGCTCATGTGGACTTGATATGGCTTCATGGCTCAACCAAAATGATTTCATTTCACTTATATTCACCCAATCTTCAATTTTCCAAATTTTCAATTTTTGACCCCCGGGACCCTACACCTACCTAGCCTACCCAATACCCTTGAAACCCTCCAAAATTTGCAAAATCACCTAAACTACCCAAAATTCTCCAAAATCATTCCTAAACATGTCCTCACCAATCAAATTGATCATCCATACCCAAAAATACCAAAATTCCAAAAATACCTCCCAATACCCTCCAAATACCCAAAATACCCCTCTTAGCCAAAAAATCCAAAAATTCAGAAAATTCCCAGAAAATTCCAGAAAATCCCAAATATTCCCAATTTCATTTTGTCCAACTACACCATGGGCCAATTTTGTCAATTTACCCCACTTTTATCAAAACCCCCAATTTGACCCATTTTAACCCAAAGTAAACCCAATGTCAAACTAAACCTACCCAATTGACCCAAATTCTGGTCCAATTCAATTCTAAACTTCAATTCAACATCCCCAACACCAATCTAGACCAAATCCAAGCCCAATTTGATTGGCATTGGGATCCAATTTCACTTTTGGCCTTAAAGCCCAATTTGGACCCATGACCCAAACTTAGCCCAAACTCACCCAATTCAACTCCAATTAACCCCAAATCTTTTCTAAACCTTCCTTAACATCCCCATAAACAAAACACTAACATGATTTGCCCAAGATTTTGACCCAAACCCCACTCAAATTCAACCCAAAATCAAAAAGCCCAATTTTGGCCTAAACCCAAACCTAACCCAAATAGACCCAAACCCCAAAATCAAAACCCAACCAAAGCCAAAACCTCTTTGAAACACTCCCATAAACATTTCCCAACATTTATTTTACATCAATTTCAACCATAGCCCAACATTGGCCCAAGTTAGCCCAATTTGACCTACATTGGCCCATTTACCAAATAAACCCAAATTCAACCCAATTCAAACCCAAACCACCTTAAATCATCCTAAAGCCCACATGACACTTCCCCTCATCATCCATTTGATCAAAATCACCCCTAAGTTTCAAAATCATCAATTAAACCATTCCAAATCAAGCCACATGTCAAATTACCCCCTAAATGCCAAATATTTCTAAAACCCTTTTTCATGAAATAAGCCAACCTTTTTCCAAGCCAAATACAAGCCATAGACAAGCCACATGAAGCCATGGGGGGTTTGACTTGTCACCAAGCCATTAATGGCAAGTGGAGGGAGTCCTTTCCTAAGCCTTCCTTAAGCCATTTTAACCTCTTTAATGCAACACTATAACCCAAAATTAACTTAAACTATTCGGATGGAGACCACACCATCCTCTCTGGCCGACCCAACCGATTCCCTCAGCTCAAAATCGAGCTTGGAAGGGTGCACCAAGCCCAAAATGGTGGGTTGACCCAAACCAAGCCAAAGTGACCTTATCCCCATTCCATTCTAATCCAACACCTTTACACATGGCAATTGCCAATTGCTTGCACCAAGCCCCAGCCCTGACCCACCTGACCTTGAGGGTGACCCATGCCTGGCCGGCCGACCACCCAGTCACCGGAAAACACCATGCCCGAAACCTCGGGAGAGGCCAAGCTTTGAATTCTACCTCGCCGAGCCGCCTCACTCCAAATGGCCACCATGGTCGTTCTTCACATGCCAAGAGCGGCCGATCCCATCCCTCAACTCCCCTCGGGAGAGCCTCCACCCATGCCTATTTAAACCCCTCACCCTCTCGGCCAAAGGAGGTGCCGAACCTAACCTTAAGGAAACTCGCCAAAATCATTCCGCATCACTCTCCACACATAGAAGCACTTGATCCCCACTCGAATTCCAGCCCCAATCCCTCCAACTGAGCTCAATTTCGAGCTCAAACTTTAGCCCAAAACCAGGACACTTCTTCACAGCGAGCCAATCCCCAAATTGATTGGTCCTACACCTTCACCGGACCAAGAGGAGAAGTTTCCCACCGAAAGCCCCATCTCCGAGCCACCCAGCTTGCTCCAGCCTCCAAGCTTTGTGATCGGCCGTGGTCACTTTCATAGCTAGACAATTCACCAGTGCCAAGGGACTTCATCCGGAGCTTACTCGGACCCAATCGAAGGTGACACAACTCTCGCATCGAAGCTTCACTTCTCCGAGCAAAGGTATGAACTCATTCTTCTTCCCGAGCTTACAGAGATTCTCCATTTCATTTGAATAAATTTCAATGCATGTTTACCGTATGGATGTGTTCGTCTCTTCAAGACGAATCCATAGAGCATAAGAACAAGAAAATCCGTTGAGAATCGAGTGAGAAATTAGGGTTAAAAGGTTGACGGTCATGGGTGCACAACAGTCGTAGACGATGACCAGGAGCCGTTGGATCGCGCGTGTATTGAGCGGACGGTTCAGATTGCGCCGGACCGTGGAATGATACGTGAACCGCGGGTCCCGGACGGCCGACTCGGATGGCGGCGCCCAATCGCAGCCGCGACACGTACCCCCTTCGGAGCCGCCGAGGTCGACACGGCGCCGCGTGGATAAGTAGAAAATTAGGGATTTTTCTGATTTATTTAAATACCATAACTTCAAAAATCCATATCTTTGTGTAGAAAAATCACAAAAATAAAATAAAAATACCCTCTTGCTCAGTGAACAGAGGAGAATAATGTGGAAAAGAAATTAATTAATTTTGCCTAGTACTTTATTTTTAATTAATTATTTACTCCCTGCATTATTTTAATTCTCCATGCATTCATACAATTCACCATGGCATGAGACCATAGGGCTTTTGAAGCCTCTAAACTTGGGAACATTCCCTGAATTTTCCAAGGTCAGAGGCCATCTCTGTGAAAAGTTATTGATTTTTCAAATGCATGTGGCTGTTTTGAGTATTTTAATTCCAAAAATTAGTATGTTGTGAAATAAATTCTAGGAAAATTTGGTGATGTTCCTTATGACCAGAGAACCCTAGGAAAAATAGGACTTGAGTTAATTCACTCAAAACAACCCTAATTGGCTTAAACACCCAAAATAGACCCCTAATTAATTAGAGCTAACTATACATCAAATTGACTTGAAATCAATTCTCCACTGACCTTTAGGATTAGAGGAAACCACCACAAAAGTTTGAAGTCAATTGGACTTGGTTAGCCTTACTAAATGGGTTGATTAAGCCATTTAGTCATTTTAAACTTTAAAAATTCATAACTTTCAAAATACCTTTCAAAAATTCACCAAATTGGTTTTGGAGCCTCTCTGATATCAGGGGAATTTAAGAAAATTAAAATTTCAATTTTCTAAAAAGTTGATTTTTTGTATTATTTTAATATTTTAATAATTAATAAAATAATAAAAATCACAAAAGTAATAAAATTCACCAAAATGTCACATTTTGAATTCTAATCACTTAGGAACAAATCCCATATTTTTCCTAGGTCTCTATGATGAGTTATTAAATTTTAAAGCCCTAGGGTAATTTTAAAATTAAAAAAAATGTATTTTCTAGCATTTCCACCAAAATAATTCTAATAAATCAAAGAAAAATCAGAAAATTGTAAAAATTGATTCTCTGATTTCCTTGATATCAGAGAGATTTTTGAAAAATATAAAATTCATTTTTCAACCTGTATTTTATTTTTAAATTAATTAATACTCCAAAACTCAAAATAATTATAATAAAAAGAATATAATTCAAAAAATCACCAAAATTGGTCCAAGTGGTCCTCTAGTCATTAGGAATGTCCCATAATTTTCTTAAGGACAGAAACTTTCCCTTGGTCATATTATTAAATTTTCCTTGGAAATCCCTATTTTTCACCAAAAATAATTACATAAATAAATTAAATACAGAAAAATCACATTTTCTCCTCTAATGTCCTCATTGACATATGAGTGAAGTCACATAAAAATTTAAAATTCATTTGAGCTCGATTTAATGAGTTATGGAATTATTAAGCTTGAAGGGCAAAATGGTAATTAAAATTTTAACCTTTAATTAAAACTTTAGGCTTAATAAAATGAAAGAGTAAAATATTTGATTTTAATCTTATTTGGATGATTGAAACTTAAATAATTAAAGGGTAGGAACTTATTAAACAATTCAACAATAATTGAAATGAACTTTAATTAAAATAATTAATTAAATTTGGAAGAATAATAAAATTGGAATTATTAAAATAGGGATATTATTAGGACAAGATTTGTTCTTTAATTTAAGAATCCCTAAATTAATCATCCCAATAATATTTAATTCCTAATTAAAATGATAATCCAAGTTTAAGATTTAAAATGCTAAAAGATTTAATCATTAAATTAAATTAAAGTTAAATTATTTAAAGCAAACCCTTTTAAAATAAAATATTAAATTAAAATTAAAAAATTAAATTAAATTAAATTAAATTAAATTAAAACACATTAAATTAAATTAAATTAAATCAAATTAAATTAAATTAAATAATTAAATTAAATCAAATTAAATTAAATTAAATTAAATTAAATTAAATTAAATTAAATTAAATATAACATCACCTAAGACATGAAGAATTCAAAATAAATCTAAAACAACTTGAACACTATTCCAAACTTAAATCCATTAACTAAAATTAAATCACAACTCACTTGAACATCCATTTGCCCTCGAAAGCTCGTGATGTCATAACTCTTAAAAGGAGTGTTAAAAGAAGTGTTACTTCACTCATAGGATATTCAAATGTCCTAGTTCACTGAGCAAGACAACAAAACTTAAACTCTCTGACGATTAATTCATTTGTTTTGGACTTAAAACAATCCTAGAAATATTGAAAAGATGTTTAAGATTCGTCTTAAGCACTTCCTTAATATGATAGGATATTTATAAGAACAATTGAACTTAAATGTTCTTTGATGAAGAAAATCGTCCTCAAACTAAAATACAAGAACCTAGACGTCATAGGAAATGACTAGCTATAGGATTAGGAGCTTGGTAGAAAACCATAACCCTTCCCTTAGCTTTACCTAGGAACTTACTTTAAATGCTTAAATATTCTAACTGTGTTTTAAGTGCAGCTTGGAATGACGGGAAGACCCTCCAGGTACGCTTTTATTTTATTGCAAATTACTTTATTGCAACTTATTTAATCGCATCGCACTTACTTTGCTTGCATGATAAACAACTGTTGCATGAAAACTTACACCTTTAGGACAGAAACTAAAACTGAAACCCATAACTAAATTAAAAGACACTACAAGATAAAAATTCACCGCCACAACATTTCAAAATATAAGACAACTCAAAATTTAATCACAAACAGAACAACAAAACTACAACTACAACTAAATTAAAACGTCTCATTGAATGATCGGGAATACTTCGGATGATGTAACCCACGTGTTGCTAACGGGATTTCCCACGGCCTAAATGAAAGTGCGAACTCATTCAACTGAGTTTAGCAAATTCATCTGGACTAAGTGAATTCGATGAAAATAACTGTGTCGGGATGACGGAACCGTGGGATCTTAATCGGTTCTGTTTAATCAACTCTAAGACCTGTTTTAATTAAAATATTAAAGACACATGGAAATTAAGACTTTCTCTTGATTCATGCATATTAACCTATCGAAGATGAGGTTGAAGTCTCCCCGCAGTGTTGCTGATAACCTTACTGATTACGGATACCCCGAAAGAGATAGATACAAATGATCCCGATTATGCATAAGATTATTTTGGGAATCGATATGATATTTGAAGCACGAAATAGGAAGATCATTTCAGGAAGAAACTTTGGATAAGTTTGCCACCACATCACCACCAAACCAAATTCCACTCCTTCCCGATAGAAATCTGCTGTGTAACCATGCGAGGTCTGTAGTTTTAGAACTATCGATTGATTTTATAGCATTCTAGATTTCTTGCTCGGTTGGGATGGTAGTTAACTCAAGTACATTGGTGTAATGCAAGTTGTCTGGAAAAAGAGATCTATCGATAGGCAATGCGGTTACTGGGAGGAGGATTAAGTAGCCTTTGTCAAAATGTGTAATAGCTCCAGACGATCTCGGTGTCCTCATGGAGTTTCTGGCAAAGTAATTTGTGTGGATAGAGTGAATAGTATTACATTTCCTTCTATATTTTATACACAGGCATGGTAAAAATGGTCATTCTATCCCCATGAATAAAATGGTTCAAAACGGCTTTTTGTTTTAGATATTGCTCCAGCTTATCGATGTACTTGATAAATTATTTTGTGCGGTGAAGTAATGTTCATACGCGCGGTACAGCTTGGATTTTTTAGACTCGGTGGTCGAGCTCTTTCTCGGCCACTTGGACGGCTTCATGGAGGTTTCCTATAAAGTTCAATTCCATTTCCTAAAGAGCTTTGCGAGTATACGCCAGTACGCAATCTGATGAGAGGGTGCGGGTGATCGATACGGTGCGGTTTCAGGCAATCTTGTGAACCTCGGCTTATGGGGACAGCGTTGGATATCTGAAAGGAGGGGGAGTATTAGAGCGGGTGGGGAGAGTAATAGATATAAGGAGAGGTCTATGATCAGAACCAGCAAGACTCGGGTGAGAGTAACATAAGTAGGCGATTAGAGGAACGAGGTTGTTAAACGACATCATCGAGCCTCTCCCCGAGATAATCCCTCTCTTCCATGTAAAAGCGAGTCCTCTAAATCCAAGGTCATAAAGATTGGCTGCATGAGGCCTTATCACATTGAAAATGGTCATATCAGAGAGCTTGGGAGGTCTACCCCCAATTTTTTCATTTGAAGACCCCACCTTTGTTAAAATCACCCCCAACTGATCCGGGGTGGTATGCTTGGACAACGTGTCACATCAGGCGGCTCCACATGATAACTTTATCTTCCTTTTACCATCCCGGCATAAACAAAGGTTATTAAACCATCCCTGCCATTAATCTGAAAGGAAGAATGTATAAATTGCTTGTTGTCAATAAGGATAGACTGGTTCTCTTTTCTACAAAAAATCCAAATTTTATTATTGCGATTCGCATAGTGGTTGTAGCCTTGTAGCTTGCTTGATGATTTTACGAGGATATTTATTAACCAAAGGTTCCGGGATGGTAATGCACCATAATTTATATTTTTTGTTTAAATGTAGCAGTCTTTTTTAAAAGATAGGGGATTAGCAATACCCCTAATATTCCAACAGAGGAAATTTATCATTAAATGGGATGGGAATTAAAAAAGAGGATTGAGATCTAGATCTAGATCTCCCACGGTAACGAAATTCGACTAACTCCCCCACAGAAGGAGTTCCAAGTTTTGTACTTCACTGAGATTATTCTTCTTCTTTTTCCTGGAGGTTTGGGTGTGCCATTTGCCTTCCATCTCTTCTGCCTGCTGCTTGATTCCGGCATTGGAGGGAAGCGGGTATCCACTTGTGGTGATAGATTGAGTTGGTGTGAGAGCTATTCGACTTCCTCTTCCTCCCTTCGTAACTATGTGGGGATCTTCCCCAAAACGAACTCAGAAATATCATCGAAACATTTCGATAACTCCAGAGGAGATGAACTAGAGGGTGCGGTATCCACATTGGCTGTGGGTTCGATCATCTCACGACGAGGAAGGATTTGATGGCGGGTGTTCTCTGCCTCATTTGGAGGGTAAAGCAAGTTTTGAGAGACTGAGTTCACAAAGTCTCTCCTTTCTCCTGAGCCACTGTTATGCTTAAAACAGTATCGACAGATTGCTTGTGTTAGTTTCCTTTGTTATGGATCTTCTAGATGGGGGATGAATTCGTAGCGTTACTGATTGTGTGTCAGACATTTTGCAATGAGAGAAGCCAATAATAAGGTTTTTGTTGCATTATAACTTCTTGCCATTGTCCTTCCTTAGCTGATCCAATCCAAATTTTTTTTACCTCGGGCAGTGAAATATCCCTCTTTCAATCTGGATCCTAGCCATTTAGGTTTAGCTTTATTAATTGTAACGGCATCAGGTCTTAAGGGATTCGATAGACCTCACGTTGGAAAGAGCATCTGATTAAAAAATCTGTATGGAAGATTGGGTGGTTAAACCAGATTGGCACAATTGGAGGGTCCTTGCTGAGGATAAAATCTGCTGTCCATTTGATTATTTTCATCTCCACTCCGGCAATAGTCACGAATGTTTATGAAATAACATAGCATAATCCTCCTTGACGAGTGAAGTTGATAAGAAGGTGTCTTCCATCCCAATGATCCTAGCTTCCAATTCCGCCAAAAATTCAGTGATTCAAAGTATTTCCTCCTTAGCTCCATCTTGGGATGTCTGACTAAATTTCTGATCAGTGAGTTTCGCTTCATCATCAGCTCCTGACGATTACGTCAGTGAAAATCACGGCGGGATGGCCATCCCCTTTTCTCCCCGGAAGGGTACGATAAATGGGCAAGAAATTCTTCCGAACTGTTGCATCATGCAATCTCTGTGGGAAAAATAATCTCGAAGGATCTGTGATGGAAGGGCAGATCTTACTTTCAGCATGGGTGGCCCCTTTTCGATGTTGGTGGTAAGATCGGTGAGCCATCGGACCACCCCGGCCTGCCAACGAGGCCACCAATGGAGCAGTGTACCCAAACGAGATGGGAAAAAGGAAGAAATGCACACAGACCAAGACGAGACGATGTCAGTAGTGAGCACGGCCACGAGTGGAAGTGCACGGACGAAGGCAAAGAAAAACCACCCCAAAAAGAGCACGATGGAGCAGAGTAAAAGATTTGAAAAACAAAGAACCAGAGACAACAAAAAGGCGCAGGAAGAGCGACAAGGAGCCGAGAACACTTCACCTCCGAGACCAGCACACATGACTTACACACCACCACCCTCAGCGCGCAGTGAGGGTCATGCTAGAAACCACAAGCGGAGCATATATATATATATATATATATATATATATATATATATATATATATATATATATATATATATATTCAAAAATATCACATTTTATCTTAAAATATGAAATCAAATAGATCTCATATATGCGATAGTTAAATAATCGAAGCAGTGCTAGCTCTAAAGAGCATATATCATCCCCGAAAGAATAGATATATTGCTTGGTGGTGAGCTTGATCGAATAAACTTAAGAACTTATGACATCCGTTTAGTCTGTGAACCATTTATATTGACGAAAACTTACTCTATCTAATATGAAGAAACTAGATAGGGTTTATATTAATCTGGGGTCTTTAAGTTTCCTATAAGTGCATGCTATTAAAGTTAATTATGTCTTAGATAACAAATGTTACCTAAGAAAACTCTTGATCTAGATCGAAAGTAATTGTACTCGTGACTTCCAAAAGGTAGGATCTTCAATAAAATGTGGCCAATATGAATCCAATAGGTGAGTGACTGAAGTTTAGAACAGTTACTATATGAATCAAAGGAAAAGAGAGCCAGAAACACGAATCCCGAGAAGAATCTGAGTGATTTCACAAAATACTCTATTATTTGGCTTGATTTGAGATACTTATTTAATGTTTAATCCCACAAATTTTATTTTTAGGGCTTACATTCACTTGATACCGATCATGTGAATAGCCTTGAAAAGATAGGAGGATTTATGTCATATTGGATGACCATCTCGAAACCCCAATACGAGTTAGAGATTATATTACCTGAAGATACGAAAGGCCTAAAGGGATAAAGTGAGGATTTATCACGCACTAGGCAAGCAATCTCGAAGTCCTATGGCCCGTTTTTTATTTCTAAAGAATTTGTCTAATGAAGATGGCCAGCTGCCTGGTGCGACTTTTTTTATTTGCCAAAACTTCTGAACTCGCTATATATATATATATATATATATATATATATATATATATATATATATATTAATTTATTTTCAATGAGTCACACAATTAAACGCAAAGTATACGTATTGGTCGATAATACGGGGCTCTAGTGGAGTCCTGGATATCGATCCCAGATTTGGAGGCAATTAATTTTATGGCGTAGCATAGAAATCACTTCTCGAATCACGGCACGATTACGAAGTAATTTCGATTCTTAATATAAAGACTAACGGTTATTGCCTACTTCTACTTAAGCACATTCCAACGAGTTAAACTAACACAAGACTATATTTATAACTAGTTTCAGTTGTAAGAAAGAGTCTTCCTCATCTCCAATTATAATATGATGATTATTGAGACATAGATCGATGATGCAAATGTATTGTGCCAAATAGGAGCATTACTATTCTTTACCCTTTTTTAGCGTATAAAGAACATTGGTTAATCTACTTTAGTCCCCTAAATTTATGGTTAGGGTAGGGAGGATGCTCTCACTCCAGGCTCCCACTTCCCTTCCCCTGAATCTTAACTCTCGCTTTGGTTTCAAATCTTAGGATTAAATTGGATATTTATTTAGTGTCTACAAATCTCCGAATTCACCCATCGAAAGTATATTTCTATTTATTTGCACTCAACCACCATAAAATAGGTCTCTAATTCATGGACATTAAATGTGGCCTTCACTTTTTGTTGTGAAATTCATAAAACTTTTGGAACATATATTTCCAAATAGTTTTAACAATTGATTGGCCATATCGAAAAGAAAATGAAGTTCTAAGTGAAAAGATCATCACACAAATTCTCCATAATAAATTGACACATCATTTCCATATTGAGAAATTCATACCGATTTTACATTGATTTTGAAAGACTGAAATCCTCAATTCGGTCCTATCGTTTGGGTGCTGAAGTGTAGATGTTAGCCACCGAGCGAAGGGAACATGGGAGCTTCGAAGTGAGGAGACGATATCTCTATGCTTCTTCGTAGATTCATTAACCAAGCATAGGATTAGTCAATGTTCTTTATGCCTGGACCAAAGGGTAAAGAATATGAATGCTCCTACTTGGCAATATATAATTCTAACTAATTTAATTATTCGTTCACTTAATTTTCTTAACGAGGAGAAGATGCTGCTACATATTGTAACTTTCCATTCAACATTAGTAGTAGAATTTAGTATAATTGTTCTTTATTTACGTTTACTAGATAATTAATTCAACGATTGTGATTAGTTTTGTAATCCCTAAACTTCCACTATTAGATATCGATATCTAGGACTCCATTAATACGTATACTTATGATTGATAAGAGGTAACTTTGCTATTATTGAATTTTTTTTTACACTTGTTAACACTTATAAAGTAACGCATCCCGCTGTCAAAGTTTTGGTACCGTTGCAGCGGGGAAATAGAGAAATTATTAAGTAATTAGTGGGATAATTATTAAGGAAATTATTGATAATGGACTATTTTAAATTACATAAAGTTTTAATTTCGATTGCGTATACGCAAGAATTTAGAATGAAAAATTTAATACCTTACGATTCGGAATTAGAGCGTACTATTAAAAAAATTAGAAAACAGAAAATAGAAGTTATAGATTTAAATCAAATGGCAAATAATCCGGTAATTGAAATTGAAAGTAGACCCGAGACCTTTAGAGATTACGCTAACCCTACATTGAATGAAATTCACTTAAGCATCAACACGATGTGGCAATTATTAATTAATTTGAGCTTAAACTACGGGGAGTATCTAAATGGTACAAATAATCAATTTAGTTGTTCACCAAAGAAAGATCCTAATTTACATCTCGCTAGTTTTTTGAAACTTTTTGCTACTTTTAAATGTGACGGAGTATAATGATGCGATTAGACTTAGGCTTTTTACTTTTTCTTTAAGGGATAAGGCTAAGATGTGGTTAAATTAGTTGCTTTTGGATCTATTAGAACTTGGGGAGAATTATCACAAAAATTTCTATCCAAATATTTTCCTCCTTCAAAAACTACCAAGCTTAGAAATGATATAACTTCTTTTAGTCGATTTGATGGAGAATCGATATGTCTGACTTGGGAGAGATTTAAGATCTTCTTAGGAAATACCCACATCATGCGTTACCATATTGATTATTATTCAAACTTTTTATAATGGATTAGTAGGATCTCTTAGATCTGTGTTGATCTTATTTGGTGGTTCATTAATGTGAAAACCATTTTGATGTGGCTTATTCATTAGTGAAGAAATGGCTACCAAAAGATTACTGATGGCCTTACGAAAGGCTAAATCTAAAAAATAGCTAGTATCCATGATTATGATGCAATATCTATGTTAGCTTCTCAGTTAGCATATATCTAAGAAATTAGATCATTATGGAATGAATTATTCTCCTCTTATAATGGAAGAGAATTCATGCGGCCGATTTTGGATGTTGACCTTCTTATGAAACTTTTTAAATCTTGAAAGTAATAATAGACAGTAATCCTTATTCAAATTATTACGATCATGGTTAGAAGAATCATCCTAATTTTAATTGGAATAACAATTCTACCAATCAATAATGGGCGAACAACCCGGTAAACCCATTAAAATTCATACAGCTTGAGAAATCCTAATTATAAACCTTCTTATCACCTGGATTTAATAATAACACTAAATTTAAGGAAAACAATATTTGACCTTGGAAGAATTGATATTAAATATGCGTCAACATTTGCGAGAATCAAGGAAATCAGTTACAAATTCAAGGAAACCAATTATAAAATCAAGGAAGCTATTAAAAATATTGAAACTCAACTTGGGCATATTCTTGCATCACTTAATAACAGAATTCCTGGAACTTTTATAGTAATGTAAAAATTAATCTAAGACGAGAAAGAACGAAATAAAAGTGATACGGTTATGAAGTGAAAAAGAATTAGAAACTAGAGTACAAAAGGCAGGCAGTTGAGACAACATTGACGGAACCTCCTTTCTGGGGTTCCTTCATGTACTCCTTCGGGATCGTTATATTCCCTTTCCGAAGGTTGTCATTGAGCCAACTTTTGAAGGTAATGCAATCTTCTATTTTGTGCCCAAGCATCCGGTGGTAAGGGCAAAAGTTGGGATCACCTTTCTTGTTGACTTCCTCCGGTCTTTTAGGCTCGCGTACTCGGAAATCCGGAGTCTTCATCGGACTACGGAACATTTTCGCATCGCTTCATTCTTGAACGGATATTCTCTGTTCAAAAGCTCCTTTAATGTACGTTGCGGACGAGGTGGTTGTTCATACTGCAGAGATGACTGATAGCTGGGCCGGGGTTGCTGGTAATTCTGTTGAGGTTGCTGCGGTTGTTCTGACGATATTTGTATCGGTTGCTTGCCTTTGCTTGTCCGTCTTGTCGGCGAAACTTAATTGCTTCGCCTCTTCTTGCAAGCTTCCGGCCTTGCTTAACAACTTCTCAAAAGTCTTAATAGTGAATCCCTTGAGGAGAAGTGCTATCGGGCCGTGAATGCTTTTAAGTAAAATGCCGATCGCGTGTTGTTCTTGCGGTTGTGGTTCACACTTCATGCTTAAGTTCCTCCATCGAAGTATGTAATCCACCAAAGTTTCATTCGGCTTTTGTTTCTCTACCACTAAATCACCTATAGTGATGTGGTGCCGAGCTCCGGCGAATCGCTCGATGAAGAGGTTCTCTAGCTCCGAGAACGTCTTCACCGAACCATTTGGTACTCCCGCATACCGCCGAAGGCGATTCCCGATGACCGCCGACGAACCGTCGGAAGAGTAATGCATCGCTTCCGCCGCATTGCAACAATCGGCATGAAAGTGTGCCACATGCCGTCGGGGATTCCCGGCTCCGTCGAAGGTCTCGAACGCAGAGGTGGTACGAAGCCTTTCGGGTATTGGACGGCGTCGAATTCTTCCGGTAAGGTCTACCCGTCCGAATGGATGTCCCGCTCTTCGATTGTGCTAAGGCTTCTCGCACCTCGTCGTTCCACCGAGTTCTTGATATCCTTTTCAGGAATCATACTTTGTATTGTATCCTTTTTCAGCTGATCATCCCCATTGACGGACGTAATCTCCTTTCCTCCGTCTACAATGTGAATGACCTCTGGGGGTGTCTCTCTATGTGGTTGTACTTGACTTTGGAGAGTGGCTAGGGCTACAGCCATCTCTTCCATCTTTTTCGACATCTGGGCGATCGTATCATCTTTCTCTTGAAGCTGCCTCCTCATTACTTCCGGCTCCTCTCTTTCTGCGGCTGCAGGAGCACCTTGCGAAGCTGATGAAGCTCGTGTTTCTACCATGTTGATTTCTGCGTATTCGTTGTCCATGAATTCCGATGAATCAATCTCGTCCCCGAACTTTTCTTCTCTTTCTTTTGCCAATCGTCGGATATCGGTTCTCAACTTTTCCATGGCATCTTCTAGCGGGGCTTTCTGCGTGTCTTCGTGGTTGTCGTGCGATAGCTGCCGGGTCCCCTTCTCACGAGTCCCCTTCATCGCGGTAGCACTTTCTTCAGATTCAAGTCTCCCGGCGAGACTTTCTTTCTCGGCCGTCTGTTTCAATCTCAATCGCCCAGTAGTGGGATGCCATACCATCCTTCTAACGACAGAAGGTCTAGGACCGGATGGTGCCGCGACCAAATGTCGGAAGGTGGTATCCTCCCTAATCTGTAATCCTGAGACGACAACGGGCGGACTAACCTTCATTCTTTTATTTGGCTTTTCTGTCATGATGGCAGGCTCTACTCGGGGCCCAAGACAGGATTTAACTGGCACCCGCCCTATCCTTCGTAGAATTTCTGATACGGGGCAGTTTTCCTTCTTTGCTAACTTTTTTACCAAAGTTTGCAGTCGAGCAAACGGCGTAGTTCTAGTTCTTTTCTTGCGGCTATCGTTGTAATATGCGGGCCGTGGTAATGTGGCAAGCAATCTTGCAAATATTTTCTTCATCTTCTGCGGCGGAGAGGGGATGAAACCTGCTTCCTCCCAAGAGCGGTATGTATTCAGGCAGCGGTGTATATTCTGGCAGCGGTGTATATTCTGGCAGTTCTGGAATTTCCTCTAGGAAAGCAATTTCAGCAGCTCTGGCTTCTTTAGCGATCCTTCTACTTTTGTTTCTTCTTTGGGTCCTTGTTAGTGACGGAATCTTTGAACTGGACCCGATTTCGAAAACAGAAGGTCTTACAGAAGATCCGTACCCTCCACGGTAATAGGTCCATCATAATTCCGGATTTCTTTCCCCTTTGATTTGGCGAAAGTCGGGGTAGGTGCGAAACAACTAGACCGGCGGGGTAGAGATAACGGTCCTTCTATGGACATCGGTACTCCTCTTAGTCGAGATCCTTTGCAGAGGAGGGAATTCTTGGGTCGACCTAAGGCCGAACTCAAGCAGCGGCTCTTCAGCTTCAGATACCTTGTTCATCAGTGCAAAGAGGGAGACGTCGGTGATCTTGACATTCGTGTTTTCAAATCCTTGTCCAAATCGGATGATTCCATTGTCGGGCAGCTCATCCTTATAGACGACGAAGTCCGATCCATTGGTAAAAGAGAAAATCAGTTTCGGGGCTTCCATTTCGCAAGGTAGATTCCGGTTGTCGATCCCAAGTTATGCTTCTTTTCTTTAGGACGAAAAGAAAGGAATTGAAAAGAGTCCGAACTCATTCTTATCCATGTATTTATAAGAAAGAAACACTTATTAAAAGAATCACTTATTAGAGGGTTTGTTTATTTAAAACGGAGTGTTCAAAGGTGTAGAGAAGGTAAGGAATCCGAATCGGAGTTGGAAAGGAAAAGAGAGTCTTAAGCAAGACTTCTCGACTCGAAGGATCACTCCTAAACTAACACCTATTGGGGTCCACCCCACCTCGAAATGAGGTAAAGGATCTCGGAACCTCTCTCGTTTAGGGGTGTCTAAACAGCGGCTCCTAAATCCGAGAGAATGTTGGTTATACTTGTTCAAGGTAGAAATGAACATAGTACCCCAACGGAAAGAAGGGTAGTTTGATCCATAAGGGATATGGATGCACTACCGATTTTTGAAAGCAGAATTATTTGATTAAAATGGAGAGAGGAATTGTCCCCAGCGGAGTCGCCAGAAGTTGTCGGCATATTTTTAGGTTGTGTGTTGTATTTTTTAAAAGGGGTCGCCTACAGAAATTGTCGGCGAATTTTAAATTTAATTTAAATAAGTAATTTGAAAAGTAGTATTTGATTTTGAAAATAATTTTAAATTTTAAAATTTTAAGATATGAAAATCAAACCGATCTCACATCCCAAATAGTTTGTATAAACGAGCACCGCACCACAAACCGTGTATCTATCCCTAAGGATAGACACATCGCTAATGGTGGGGCTCGGTTAAATAAACTAGAAGATTTGTGACATCCGTTTGGTCTCGCGAACCAATTTTATAAGCCGACAAATTCCTCGCTTAATATGAAAACATTAAACGAGGTTTATATTACCTGGGTTCTTTGAAATTCCCTATAAGGGCAAGCCCCTATAGTTAATTACATCTTAAGTGACGGGAATCACCTAAGAAAACTCTCGATAATAATCAATAATTCTGCTCTCAAGAATTTCAAAGTTTAAGTTTTCAAAGGATTGAGTTTTTGAATCTCAATAGGGAATGGATCAAGTTTGGAACATTTTATTTTGGGAATTCAAAGGAAGAAAAGTAGGAGAAATTACGGATTCGAGGCGAACTTCGGTAATCTCCCGACTATCCTATTGTTTGGCTTGGATTTAGGAAAGTCCTAATGTTTTTTTAATGTTTTAATCTTGCCAATTTTAATTAATTAGGGCTTATATTTATATGATAGAATCATACAAATAGCCTGGAAGATATGAGGGTTTATGTCGTATCGGACGACTACCTCGGAGTCCTAAGACCAGGTTAGGGCTTAATTTGCAATGCAAATGCCTAACGAAGAGTTGAGGATTTATGTTGCACTAGGCAAACTACCTCGAAATCCTATGGCTTGGTTGTTTAATTCTAAGAATGGTTTAGCTGATGTAGAGTTGTTTTGCTGACGACGATGGCCGTGCTGCCCACCATGCTCCGAGCTCCTTGTTGTTGCAGAGGTTTAGTTTTAGAAATCATAAATCGAGGGGTGAGAAAAGTGTTTTGGTTTAGAGAAGTCTTAATTTCCAAGTGTTTTTGTGTTTTAATTAAAATAAATCTTAAAGTTGATTATAACGACACCGGTTAAGATCCCACGGTTCCATCCTTCCGGCATCATTATTTTTATCGGATTCACTTAGTCCAGATGAATTTGCTAAACTCAATCGAATGAGTTCCACACTTTCATTTAGACCGTGGGAAATCCCGTTAGCAACACGTAGGTTACATCATCCGAGGTATTCCCGATCATCCAACAAGACGTTTTAATTTAGTTGTAATTGTAGTTTTGTGTTACGTTTGTGATTAAATTTTGAGTTGTTTTATATTTTGAAATGTTGTGGCGGTGAATTTTATCTTGTAATGACTTTTAATTTAGTTTTGGTTTCAGTTTTGGTTTCTGTCCTAAAGGTGTAGGTTTTCATGCAACTGTTGTTTTATCATGCAAGAAAAGTAAAGTGCATTTGCAATAAAGTAATTTGCAATAAAATAAAAGCGTACCTGGAGGGTCTTCCCGTCATTCCAAGCTGCACTTAAAACACGATTAGAACATTTAAGCAAGTTCCTAGGTAAAGCTAAGGTAAGGGTTATGGTTTTCTACCCAATTCCTAATCCTATAGCTAGTCATTTCCTATGACGTCTAGGTTCCTTGTGTTTTTGGTTTGAAGATGATTTTCTTCATCAAAGAGCAATTAAGTTCAATTGTTCTTATAAATATCCAATCATATTGAGGAAGTGCTTAAGAAGAATCTTAAACATCTTTTTAATATTTCTAGGATTGTTTTAAGTCCAAATGAATTTAATTATGTAAATGAATCGATCGTCCGAGGTTTAAGTTTTGTTGTCTTGCTCAGTGAACTTAGGACATTTGAATATCCTATAAGTGGAGTAACATTTCATTTAATAGTCTGTTTAGGAGTTATGATAACTAAAGCTTTTGAGGGTAAATTGGTGTTCAAATGATTTGTGATTCAAATTTAAATTCAAATTGATGATTTAAGTTTGGAATAGTGTTCAAGTTATTTTAGATTTATTTTTGAGTTCTTTATGTCTTAGGTGATGTTATTTTTAATTCAATTTAATTTAATTTAATTTAATTTAATTTAATTTAATTTAATTCAATTTAGTTTGATTTTGATGTTATATTAAATTAATTTGACTTAATTTAATTTTTTTTTTAATTTAATTTAATTTGATTTAATTTAATTTGATTTAATTTGATTTAATTTTTAATTTAATTTAATTTAATTTAATTTAATTTAATTTTTAATTTAATTTAATTTAATTTAATTTAATTTAATTTTTAATTTTAATTGAAATTTTAAAATAATTTAATTTTAGTTTAATGATTAAGTCTTTTAATGTTTTAAATTTGAATTATCATTTTAATTAGGAATTAAACATTAAGGAAATGATTAATTTAGGGATTTTTTTTTTAAATTAAAGAATAAATCTCTTCCTAATAATATCCCCATTTTAATAATTCCCATTTTATCACTCTTCCAAATTTAATCAATTATTTAATTAAAATTTAATCATTTTAAATTGCTTAATGGGTTTCTACCCTCCAATTATTTAAATTTCAATCATCCAAATCAGATTAGGATCAAATATTTTACTTGTTAATTTTTTATTAAACCTAAAGTTTTAATTTAGGGGTTAAAATTTTAATTACCATTTTGCCCTTTAAGCTTAATAATTTCATAACTCACTAAATTGAACTCAAATGAACTTGAAATTTTTATGTGACTTCACTCATATGTCAATAAAGACATGAGAGGAGAAAATGTGATTTTTCTGTATTTAATTTATTTATATAATTATTTTTAGTAGAAAATAGAGATTTCCAAGGAAAATTTAATAACATGACCAAGGGAAAGTTTCTGTCCTTAAGAAAATTAGGGGACATTCCTAATGACCAGGGGACCACTTGGACCAATTTTTGTGATTTTTTGAATTATATTTTATTTATTAGAATTATTTTAAATTCTGGAGTATTAATTAATTTAAAAATAGAATATAAGTTGAAAAATGAATTTTATAATTTTTAAAATTCTCTCTGATATCAAGGATTCCAGAGAACTAAATTTTACAATTTTTTGATTTTTCTTTGATTTATTATAATTATTTTAGTGAAAATGCTAGAAAATACATTTTTTTAATTTTAAAATTACCCTAGAGCTTTAAAAATTAATATCTCACCAAATAGACCTAAGAAAAATATGGGGTTTGTTCCTAAGTGATTAAGATTCAAAATGTGACATTTTGGTGAATTTTATTATTTTTGTGATCTTTATTATTTTTTAATTATTAAAAATATTAAAATAATATTAAAAATCAACTTTTTTAGAAAATTGAAATTTTAATTTTCTTAAATTCCCCTGATATCAGAGAGGCTCCAAAACCAATTTGGTGAATTTTTGAAAGATACTTTGAAAGTTATGAATTTTTAAAGTTTAAAATGACTAAGTGGCTTAATCAACCCAATTAATAGGGCTAACCAAGTCCAATTGACCTCAAATTTTTATGGTGGGTTCCTCTGATCCTAAAGGTCACTGGAGAATTGATTTCAAGTCAATTTGATGTATGGCTAGCTCTAAATAATTAGAGACCTATTTTGAGTGTTTAAGCCAATTAGGGTTGTCTAAAATGAACTAACTCAAAACCTATTTTTCCTAGGGTTCTCTCGGTCATAAGGAACATCACCAAATTTTCCTAGAATTTATTTCACAACATGCTATTTATTGGAATTAAAATACTCAAAACGTTGACATGAATTTGAAAAATCAATAACTCTTCATAGGGATGGCCTCGACTTTGGAAAATTCAGGGAATGTTCCCAAATTCAGAGGCTTCAAAAGCCCTATGGTCTCATGCCATGGTAAATTGTATACATGCATGGAGAATTAAATGAATGCAGAGAGTAAATAAATCATAAAAAATAAAATACTTAATGAAATTAAATGATTTCTTTTCCACATTATTCTCCTCTGTTCACTGAGCAAGAGGATATTTTTATTTTATTTTTATGATTTTCCTACACAAAGTTATGAATTTTTGAAGTTTAGGGAATTAAATAAATAGAAAATACCCCTATTTATCTACTTATCCACGCGGCGCCGCCGAAACATCGGCAGCTCCGAAGGGATACGTGTCGCGCTGTGATTGGGCGCCGCCATCTGAGTCAGCCGTCCCGGGGCCCGATGTATCATTCCGTCTCCTCATCCGGCGCGATCCTGACCGTCCGTGCGCGCGTGTATTAAATGAACGGCATCCGTTCATCGTCCCCAAGCCTCCTAACCCGAGAACCGTCCACCTTCTAGCCCTAAGATCTCACTCAATTCTCCATGGATTTTTATGTTCTTATGCTCTATGGATTCGTCTCGAAGAGACGAACACATCTATACGGTTATCATGCATTGAAATTAAGGCATTTGAAATGGAGAATCTCCGAAGCTCGGGATGAAGAATTAGCTCATACCTTAGCTCCGAGAGGTGAAGCCTCGATCGGAGATGCTCAAGCACGTTCGTTGGAGCCGCAGGAGGCTAGGGATGAAGCCTCGGAGGTGTGGTGAATTGCCTAGGTGTGATTTTCACCAAGGCCGATCACAACCTTCGGAGTCCGGAACAACCTGGGTGGCCCGGAGATGGGGCTTTTGTCGGTGGACACCTTCTCTTGGTCCGGTGAAGGTGTAGGTGAGTTTAATTTGGTTTTGGTGTAGGATTCGAGAATGTCCTGTTCCGGCTCGAGAATCGAGCTCCAAAATCGAGCTCAATCAATGGGGATTAGAGCAGGAGAACAGTGGGGATCAACTGCTCTAAGTCTGGAGGGGAGTGAGGAGTGATTTTGGCAGAGTTTAGGTATGGTCTGGTTCAGCACCCCTTCATGGCCGAGAGGTGGGGGGTTTAAATAGACAGGGCTGGAGGGCCTCCCAGGGGGAGTTGTAGGCTGGGATCAGCTGCTCATGGCAAGTGAAGAACAGCTGTAATGGCCATTGGGCATGGGGCAGCTCAAGCAGGTGGAATTCCAAAGTCGGCTCACTCCCAAGGTCTCGGGCATGGCGTTTTCCGGCTGACCGGGTGGCCGGCCGGCCGTGCATGGGTCACCCTCAAGGTCAGGTGGGTCGTGGCTGGAGGCTTGTGCAATCAATCGGCCATGGACATGTGTAAAGGGTTCGAATCAAAGTGGAATGGGAAAGGCCTAGTTTTGGGTCTAAATGGGTCAACTCACCCATTTGGGCTTGGTGCACCCTTCAAGGTGGCTTTGGGTGCCGTGGGGGATCAAATGGATCACTTGGTTTGGCATGGAGAAGTCTCCATCCAAATATATTTGGATTAAATTTAGGTTTAGGTGAATCATGATTAAGGCTAATGAGCTTTAGGGATTAAGGAAAGGGGCCCTCCTTCCTACCCAATATGGCATGGTGGAGTGTCCAAGGCTCTCATGGCTCACATGTGGCTCATGCATGGCTTCATGGCTCACTTTTGGCTTGGGGAAAGCTTGGTCAATTTCATGAAAATGGATTTTAGGAATATTTTGGTAATTTGATGGAAATTTGTATGGAGCTTGATTTGGAATGATTTGATGATGAATTTAGGACTTAGGTATTGAGTTTAATTGAAAGTATGATGAGGGGAAATGTCATGTGGGCTTTATGGTAGATTTTGGGCTCATTGAAATGGTTTTAGATGGGCTTTTAAATGGTTTAGGAAAGTGGGCTTTTAAATTTTGAAATGGATTTTGGGATGAAATTTTGGTAAAGGCTTGGGCCAAATAATTGTTGAGTTTGGTTTAGGGATGTGTCATGAGTGTTTTGAAACAAATTTGAGGTGATTTGGGTTTGAATTGGGTTGGATATGGGTTTTTTTGGTGAAGAGGCTAAGGTAGGCCAAAATGGGCTAGTATGGGCCAATGTTGGGCTAGGGTTGAAATTGATGTAAAATTAATGTTGTGAAATGTTTATGGGAATGTTTCAAAGAGGTTTTGGCTTTGATGGGTTTTGATTTTGGGGTTTGGGCTCATTTGGGTTAGGTTTGGGTTTAGGTCAAAAATGGGCCTTTTTTAGCTTTGGGTTGAATTTGAGTGGGGTTTGGGTTTAGATTTTGGGTCAATCATGTTAGTGTTTTGTTTATGGGGATGTTAAGGAAGGTTTAGAAAAGATTTGGGGTTAATTGGAGTTGAATTGGTTTGGTTTGGGTTAGGTTTGGGTTTAGGTCCAAATTGGGCTTTAAGGCCAAAAGTGAAATTGAATTCAAATGACAATCAAATTGGACTTGGATCTGGTCTAGATTGGTACTGGGAATGTTAAATTGAAGTTTAGAATTGAATTGGACCAGAATTTGGGTCAATTGGGTAGGTTTGGTTTGACATTGGGTTCACTTTGGGTTAAAAATTGAAAATTTGGAAAATGGAAGATTAGGTGAATGTAAGTGGAATGAAATCATTTTTGTTGAGCCATGAAGCCACATCAAGCCCACATGAGCCATGAAGGGACTCATTTGAGGCATTCACTATGTTGTTCCTAACCCTCTTAGCCAAGGGCTTAGGGGTTAAGGACCATCCATGTGAATCACCTACATGAGTCAGGAGGTCAAGTCGGGTATGGGTGTGTTTTTAGGAAGTGTGTGAAGGTGTAGTGTATGTGTAAGTCAACCCTTCACCAGATCAGGCCACCCAGGGCAGTCCTAAGGCCAAAAAGTCCTATAGGAACTCATCCTTTAAACATCCACATTTGATTTCAACCCTCTAGGTGATTAGGGGTCTGCTAGTCAAGTTTGTGGAGTTTGCAGGGAGTTTAGAAGTGGTTTGAATTTCTAAAAGGTGGGTCTCAATTCTAGTCCTCTAAGATAGTCAAAGGAAAAGCCTAAGGCTAGATCCTAAGTACTAAAGAGAAGAAGAGAAGACCTCATCAAAAATGAGGTCAACACTTGTGTCTTACGATTTTGAATTAGAGAGAACTATAAGAAAAATAAAAAAAATTAAAAATTCAGAAAAAGATAAAAATATTAATAAAATGGGAAATCAAGATCATCAAAATGTTGAAATTCATCAAGAATTTAGACCTTTAAGAGATTATGCTAGCCCTACAGTGGATGAACTTCATGGTAGTATTCAACACCCTGCTGTAGCTACTAATTCATTTGAACTTAAACTTGCTATTATCCTTATTGTATCTAAGAATCAGTTTGGGGAAGCACCAATTGAAGATCCTAATTTACATCTTGCTAATTTTCTAGAATTGTGCGCTACATTTAAATATGATGGTGTTTCAGATGATGCTATTAGACTTAGACTTTATCCTTTCTCACAGAGGGATAAAGCTAAGATTTGGTTAAATTCGTTAGCACCAGGATCTATCAGAACTTGGGGTGATTTAGCACAAAAATTCCTTGCTAAACATTTTCCACTGTCGAAGACTGTGAAGCTTAGAAATGATATCACATCTTTTTATCAGTTTGAAGGGGAATCTATATATGAAGCATGGGAACATTTTAAAGATATCTTAAGAAAGTGTCTACATCATTCGATATCATATTGGTTAATAATTCAAACATTTTATAATGGATTAGTTGGATCTCTTAGATCTATTATCAATGCCGCTGCTGGTGGTTCATTGATGTCTAAACAGTTTGCTGATGCTTATGCTTTAATTGAAGAAATTTCTACTAATAATTTTCAATGGCCTTCTAAAAGGTTAAATCCTAAAAATTTTTCCAACATTCATGAAAATGATGCTTTTACGATGCTAGCAAATCAAATTGCTGTAATTTCAAGGAAGATAAACCAATTTGGGATGAATTTTTCTAAGTCAACTTCTATGATTGAAGAAAATTCATTAAGCTAAATGGTTGATTCTCAAACTTCACCAAAAACTTTGAATGATATAAGTAAGCCTAATAACCAATATTTTAATTATTATAACCCAGGTTAGAAAAACCATCCAAACTTTAACTGGAATACCAATAATCAGGGTGGTAGTAGTCAACAATGGGGGAATAACCAAGTAAATTTATTGGGAAACTAGAACAACCAAGGGAATAATAATTATAGACCAAACTATCCTCCAAGTTTTAACAATAGTTCACAATTTAAGGATAAGAAATTGTCTATTGAAGAAGTGGTGTTACAAATGAGAAGTCAATTACAAAGTCAAGGAGCTACAATCAGAAATATTGAGAATTAATTGGGATAGATTGCCAATTCATCAAGTAATAGATCCTAAGGAACACTTTCTAGTAATACAGAAGTAAATCCAAGAGACAAAACTAAAGAGCAAGTACAAGCTATTCAGTTGAAAAGTGGAAGAAAGTTGGAAGATAGAGTTCAAAAAGAGACTAAAGTGGAAAAAGAAGAAATTGAAAAACCAAAAGAGGACGCTCCAAAAGGTTTGAAAAAACCTATTTCTCCACCTAAGGTTGATTTAGAAAAGCCACCACCTCCATTTCCTTATAGACTTTGACACCAAAAATTGGATAAGCAATTTTCATAATTCTTAGAGATATTTTTAGAAGCTTACAATCAACATTCCATTTGTTGAAGCCTTACAACAAATGCCAAGCTATGTGAAAGTTATGAAGGATATTCTTAACAAAAAGAGAAAGTTTGAAGATAATGAGGCTGTTGCCCATAGTGAAGAGTGCAGTACAATAATTCATAAAAAGCTACCTCAAAAGCATAAAGATCCTGGAAGTTTCACAATTCCATGTGCAATTGGAGATAGATATTTTCAAAAAGCTTTATGTGATTTGGGTGCAAGCATTAATCTTATGCGATGATCAATATTCAAAAGAATGAGATTAGGAGAAATAACCCCTACCACTGTAACTTTGCAATTAACTAGTCGTTCAATCACATATCCTAAAGAAGTTATAGAGGATGTTTTGGTGAAAGTGGATCAATTTATTTTCCCTGTGGATTTCATTGTGTTGGATATGAAGGAAGATAAAGAGATACCCATAATTTAATGAGATATTTTCTAGCCATAGGTAGAGTGATGATATATGTGTAAAAAGGGGGAATTAATGATGCGAGTTAATGATCAAACTATTACATTCAATATTTCAAAGTCAATGAAATATCCTGCAAGAGGTAAAGATGATGAATGTTATAGGATGGATGTCATCAAATATTTGAGTGAAATGTCATTTCAAGTTAACTTATGAAGAGAAATCTGAAAGTAAAGAATTGGAACACAAGCAAGAAGAGGAATTACAATATTCTAAAGATTTTTATGAGGAAGATTTAAATTATGTTCATGAAAATTTTGAAATTTGGACATGACTGAAAAAGATGAATATTTTGGTTAATCAATTGAAAAAACTCCTGAACTTGATTTAAAGATGCTTCCTAATCATTTGAAGTATGCCTTTTAAAGTGATTCCTCAATTTTACCAGTTATAAATTTCTCTCAATTGACTAAAAGAGAAGAAGAGAGTTTTTTTTGAAATTTTAAAGAAATATAAGAAATCCTTTGGATGGACAATAGCTGATATTAAAGGAATCAATCCTTCAATTTGTATGCATACAATCTTTATGGAGAATAACTGTAAACCTCGGGCATATCCTCAAAGAAGATTAAATCCTATCATGAAAGAAGTTGTTAAGAAAGAAATTTTAAAGTGATTGGATGCCTGAAATATATACCATATTTCAGATAGTGCATGGGTTAGTCCTATTCACTATGTTACTAAGAAAGGAGGAGTTAGTGTGACTATTAATAAAAAGAATGAAATAATACCAGTAAGACAAGTTACAAGATGGTGAATATGCATTGATTATAGAAAATTAAACCTTGCCATCAGAAAAGATCATTTTCCACTTCCTTTTCTAGATCAGATGTTGGATAGACTAGTTGGGCATAAATACTTTTATTTTCTGGATGGATATACTGGTTACCACCAAATTCAAATTTCTCTTGAAGATCAAGAAAAAATAACATTTATCGGTCATTATGGAGCATTTGCTTTAAGAAGAATGCCCTTTGGTTTATGTAATTCCCCTGCGACATTTCAGAGATGTATGATGGCAATTTTCTGTGATTTAATAAAAAAGGAATTGATGTTTTTATGGGAGACTTTTCAGTTTTGGAATTTCATTTGAATCATGTTTAGAACATATATCTAAAGTTCTGAAACACTGTGAAGAAACTAATTTGGTTCTTAACTAGGTGAAATGCCAATTTATGGTAGTAGGAGAAATAGTTTTGGGACATCGTATATCAGAAAATGGTATGGAAGCAGATCCTACAAAAATTCAAGTGATCTCTAATTTACCTTGCTCAACTAATGTAAGGGGAATTAGAAGTTTTCTAGGACATGCTGGATTTTACAATCGACCCTATGAGCTGTGAGTTACATGGGAAATAGCACACCACCAATGCACATCCATGCGGCATTCCAGCCAAGGGTGGCTTGGAAGGTGATGTTATTGCCCATGTTTCTTACTATTCAGACATGAATTTTTGACAGACACTTTTGGATGGATCGGCAAGAAGTTTACACAGTCTGTTTTGGATTTACATGAATTGTATGAGACATTAAATTTCTGAGGAAAATATCATCATGACAAGATCAAGTTGTATAATGTACTTTCAGCAAGTTGGAATGAAAACGACTACGTTATATTTTGCCTTCACCTCTTTTTGTGCAAATTGACTGGGAAACGCCATTAGTGTTAAAAGAACTTTGAACGAAGAACAGAAAAGAAAAGAAAATAAGTGAGAATTTTTCCTAAAAATCTGAATATTAAAATGAACTTCAAATTCACATGAACATTAAATAAACAACAAAAATAAAAATGGGATCGTTAAAGGACAAACAAAATGAATCTAAATCTCAAATTGAATTCCGATCTGAATCCTCTGATTTGAATCTTTCAGTTCTTTCCTCAATTGAAATTTGTTTGAAACTCTTTTGAAATTTGAATATTCTCTTCGACTTGTCGTTAAGTCAAGTCTTTTCAGCTTGGTACACTTACCAGCTCCTTTCAATTCTCTTTCTTCTATGTTTTAGATGATCAACTAGTTCTATTGACACGGAGCCACAAACTTTGTTCGATTTGGTTCTGATGGCATGGGTCCCTCTTCATACAGATAAATCTTCGAGACTGGAGCCTAACTTCCAGTTCTCTTCGAGGCTAGAGCCTAACTTCTAGTCCTCTTTCAAATTCCGAGACTGGTACCTAAATTCCAGTTCTCTTCCTTCGAGGTCGGTACCTAAATTTCGACTCTCATTCGAGATCGATACTTAAATTTCGATTCTCTTTCGAATTGATACCTAAATTTCAATTCTAAATTCCGAGACTGTTACCTAAATTCCAGTTCTCTTCCTTCGAGGTCGGTACCTAAATTCCGACTCTCATTCGAGATCGATACCTAAATTTTGATTCTCTTTTGAATTGATACCTAAGTTTCAATTCTGAATTCGGTGACTGGTACCTAAATTCCAGTTCTCTTCCTTCGAGGTCGGTACCTAAATTCCGACTCTCATTCGAGATCGATACCTAAATTTCGATTCTCTTTCGAGTTGATACCTAAATTTCAATTCTAAATTCCAAGACTGGTACCTAAATTCCAGTTCTCTTCCTTCGAGGTCGGTACCTAAATCCCGACTCTCATTCGAGATCAATACATAAATTTCAATTCTCTTTCGAATTGATACCTAAATTTCAATTCTAAATTCCGAGACTGGTACCTAAATTCCATATCTCTTCCTTCGAGGTCGGTAACTAAATTCTGACTCTCATTCGAGATCGATACCTAAATTTCGATTCTCTTTCGAGTTGATACATAAATTTCAATTCTAAAATTCTGAGACTGGTACCTAAATTCCAGTTCTTTTCCTTCGAGGTCGGTACCTAAATTCCGACTCTCATTTCGAGATCAGTACCTAAATTCTGATTCTCATCCTTTTCGATCGATACCTAAATTTCGATTCTCTTTCAGGTTTGATACTTAAATTTCAAATCTCTCTCTCTCGAAATCAGTACCTAAATTCTGATTCTCATCCTTTTTCCATCGATACTTAAACTCTGATTCTCACTCCGAGGCTGGTACCTAAATTCCAGCTTCTTCGCAATCCCGAGGTTGAAACCTAGGTTTCAATTCTCATTTCAAATCCAAATTTCAAATTCAAAATTTCCTTAAATCGATTTCAAATTAAACTTCAAATAGAAATCTAAACTCACACATTGAAACTTGAAATTTAAAAGTAAAATAAAATCACAATCGAATTCCCTAGATCTTGTGATTTGGAGTTCACCTCCTTTTCCATGCCCTAGCGAGAGTTCATGAATCTCCAGCCTTGGAAATATACCTGATACTCCCCAGCGGAAATTCATCTACTTTGTCCTAAGTTTGTCACTTGGACATCTGTGTTGGTTTTGTTGATCTATTCGGTCAACGCCAATACGCACGGTGTGCTTGGTTAGCACACCACACCTATTGGGGGTCCATTTGTTGACCTCATTTTTGATGAGGTCTCTTCTCTTCTCTCTTCTTAGTACTTAGGTTCTAGCCTTAGGCTTTCCGTTTGACTATCTTAGAGGACTAGAAATGGGACCCACCACTTAGAAACTCAAACCACTTCTTAACTCCCTTCAAACCCCACATGTTTGATTATAAACCCCTAAACTACTTGGAGGGTTAAAATCAATATGTGGAGGTTTAAAAGATGAGTTCCCTATTGGACTCTTTGGCCTTAGGACTACCCTGGGTGGCCTGGTCTGGTGAGGGTTGACCTGCACACATTACACTTTCACACAAATTCGAAATCCTAAAACCATTCATACCTAATTTGACTTCCTGACTCATGTAGGTAATTCATATGGATGGTCCTTAACACTTAAGCCCCTGGCTAAGAGGGTTAGGAACAACATAGTGAATGCCTCAAATGAGTCCTCTCATGGCTCATATGGGCTTAATATGGCTTCATGGCTCAACAAAAGTGATTCCATTTCACTCACATTTGATCAATCTTCCTTTTTACAAATTTTCAATTTTTGACCCCCGGGGCCCTAGACCCACTAAACCTACCAAAAGTCCTTGAAACTACCCAAAATTTGCAAAATTGTCTAAATTACACAAAATTTCTCAAAACCAATCCTAAACATTTTCCATCACTCAAATTGACCATCTTTGGCTAAAAATACCAAAATTTCCAAAAATACCCCAAAACCCCCAAAAATTACCAAAATACCCTTTTACCCCAAAAATCCAAAAATTCAGAAAATTCCCAAAAAATTCCATAAAATCTCAAATATTCCCCATTTTATTTTGTTTAACTACACCATGGACAAATTTTGCCAATTTACACCACTTTTACTAAAACCCCCAATTTGACCTATTTTTAACCCAAGTGAACCCAATGTCAAACCAAGCAACCCCTATTGACCTCAATTCTAGTCTAATTCAATTCGAAACTTCAAATAAATATCCCCAACATCAATTTATACCAAATTCAAGTCAACTTTGATTGACATTTGAGCCCAATTTCAATTTGAAGCCTAAGGCCCAATTTTGGCCCATGACCTAAACATAGCCCAAACCAACCAAATTCAACCCCAATTGGCCCCAAATCTTTTTTAAAGCCTTCCTAACATCCCCATAAACAAAACACTAACTTGATTTGCCCAAAATTTGAACCTAAACTCCACCCAAACCTAACCCAAAACAAAAATCCCTTAAATTGACCTAAGCCCAAACCTAACCCAAATGGGCCCAAATCCCAAAATCAAAGCCCAACCAAAGTTGAAAACTCTTTGTGACACTCCCATGAACATTTATCAACATTAATTTTACATCAAATCCAACTTTAGCCCAACCTTAAACCAAGTTAGCCCAATTTGAGCCACTTTGGCCCCTTTACCAAAAAAGCCCAAATTCAACCCAATTCAAGTCAAAATTACTTTAAACTTGTATCAAATCACTCATGACACATGCCTAAACCAATTGCAACATTTATTTGACATGGTCCATCACAAAATTTTCATCCAAAAGCCCATTTTAAAATCCAAAAGTCCACTTCCTTAAACCACTTTAAAAGCCCATTCAAAACCATTTCAAAAGCCCAAGTTTTCAATTCAAAGCCCACATGACATTTCTTTCCATCATCCATTTAATCAAAATCACCCCTAAGTTTCAAAACCATCATTAAACCATTCCAAATCAAGCTTCATGAAAATTTTCCACCAAAATGCCAAAATTTCTAAAACCCACTTCCATGAAACTAAGCCAAGCCACCCCTAAGCCAAATGGGGCCATTGAGCCATGCACAAGCCACATGCAAGCCTTGGGAGCCCCTTTACACATCACCATGCCATTAATTGCAAAAGGAGGAGCCACGTTTAAACCCCCTTAAAAAAATTTTTAACCCTTTTAATGATACACCCTAACCCATGATTAATCTAAATATTCATGGATGGGGACTTCACCACCTTCTCTTAGCTGAACCCACTGATATCCCTCAGCCCAAAATCAGGCCTTGGGGAGGTGCACCAAGCCTAAAGCATGCATTTGACCAAACTAAGCCCAAAATGAGCCCTTCCCCCTTCCACTTTGATTCAACTCCTTTACACTTGGCATTTGCCAATTAAACTCACAAACCTCAAGCACTAACTTCCCTGATGACAACAGTGACCTGACCCTGGCTGGCCAGCCACCAGGCCGCCGGAAAACACCACACCCATGAGCACCTATTTGATTCAAAAATTCAATTCCCCCTTGCTGAGTTGTCCCAACCTAAATGGCCACATGGCTGTTCTTCCCTTGCCTTGAGCTGTTGATCCAAGCCTCCAATTGCCCCTGGGAAGCCCTCCAGCCACCTCTATTTAAACACCACCACCTCTCGGCCAAAGGAGGAGTTGAACCAAACCTTACCAAAACTCTGCCAAAATCATTCTAGACCCCTCTCCAGAAATAGAGAACTTGATCCCCACTGAAATCCAGCCCAAAAACCCTCTCTGTGAGCTCAATTTCTGAGTTGAAAATCCACCCAAAAAACAGGACACTTCACCATAGTGAGCCAATCTCCAAATTGATTGATCCTACACCTTCACCAGACCAAGAGGAGAAGTTCCCCAGCAAAAGCCCCCTCACCAGGCCAGCCATTGCTTCTAGCCTCCAAGCTTTGTGATCGGCCTTGGTCACTTTCATACCTAGACAATTCCCCGCAGCCGGAGACTTCATCCGGAGCTTACCCGGATTCAATCGAAGGTGACACAACTCTCGCATCGAAGCTTCACTTCTCTGAGCAAAGGTATGAACTCATTCTTCCTCCCGAGCTTCCAGCAATTCTCCATTTTGTTTGGGTTAATTTCATAGCCTATAAACCGTATGGATGTGTTAGTCTCTTCAAGACGAATCGATAAAGTATAAGAACAAGAAAATCCATTGAGAATCGAGTGAGATCTTAGGGTTTTAGTGTGGACGGCCATGGGTGCACACCAGTCGTAGACGTTGACCAAGAGCCGTTGGATCACGCGTGTATATAGCGGACGATCGAGATCAAGTAGGACGGCGCAATGGTACGTGAACCGCGGGCCCCTGGAGAGCTGAGTCAGATGGCGGCGCCGAATCACAATGCGACACGTGAGCTTTCGGAGCTGCCGAGGTTGACGCGGCGCCGCGTGGATAAGTAGGAAATTAGGGTATTTTTGAATTATTTAAATGCCCTGAACTTCAAAAATTCATATCTTTGCATAGAAAAATCACAAAAATAAAATAAAAATACCCTCTTGCTCAGTGAACAGAGGAGAATAATTTGGAAAAGAAATCAAGTTAATTGGATGAGTATTTTATTTTTAATATTTTATTTAATATTTTCAGTATTTTGATTATTCATTTGCATAGACAATTCACCATGGCATGAGAATAAAGGGCTTTTGAAGCCTCTGATCTTGGGAACATTCCCTGAATTTTTCAAGGACAGAGGCCATCTCTGTGAAAAGTTATTGATTTTTCAAGTTCATGTCACCGTTTTAGGTATTTTAATTCCAATAATTAGCATGTTGTAAAATAAATTCTAGGAAAATTTGGTGATGTTTCTTCGGACTCGTAGGACCCTATGAAAAATATATTTTGAATTAATTCATTCATAATAACCTTAATTGGTCTAAACCCCTAAAATTGAATTTGAATTAATTAGGGTTAACCACACATGAAATTGACTTGAAAACAATTCTCCATTACTCTTTAGGGTTAGAGGAACCTAACATAAAATTTTGAAATCAATTGGACTTGATTAACCCCACCAAATGGATTGATTAAGCCTCATAAGCAAAATGGAACTTTAAAAATTCATAACTCCAAAAATACTTTTCAAAAATTCACAAAAATGGCTTTGGAGCTTCTCTGATATCAGGGGAGTTCAGGAAAATTAAAATTGGAATTTTCTAAAAAACTTGATTTTTCACAATATTTTAATATTCTAATATTTAAAAAATAATAAAAATCATAAAAATATTAAAAATCATAAAAATGTCACATTTTGACTCCTAATCATTTAGGAAAATACCAAATATTTTTCCCAAGTCCCTAGGATAAGATATTGAATTTTAAAGACTTAATGTAATTTTTAATATTAAAAAATGAATTTTCAACCTTTTTCATTAAAATAATTCCAATAAATCAAACAAAAATCAGAAAATTATAAAATTTGTTTCTCTAAACTCCTTGAGGTCAGAGAAACTTAAGAAAAATATAAAATCTATTTTTCAATTTTTATTTTATTTTAAAATTAATTAACACTCTAAAACTCAAAATAATTATAATAAATAAAATATAATTAAAAAAAATCACAAAAATTGGTCCAACTGGTCCTCTGGTCATTAGAAATATCCCATAATTTTATTAAGGATAGAAACCTTTCCTTGGTCATGTTGTTAAATTTTCATTGAAAACCCTTAGTTTCTACTAAAAATAATTATATAAATAAATTAAATTCAGAAAAATCACATTTTCTCCTCTAATGTCTTAATTGACATGTGAGCGAGGTGACATAAAAATTTCAAATTCATTTGAGCTCAATTTAGTAAGTTATGAAAAAAATAAGCTTAAAAGGGCGTAAAGGTAATTAAAAAATTTTACCCCTTAATTAAAACTTTAGGTTTGATCAAAATGGGAGGTAAAATATTTGATTTTAACTTCCTCTTGGATGATTGAAACTTAGGGAAATTAAGGGGTAGAAACTCACTAAACACTTTGAAAATATCAAAATGAAACTTTAATTAATTAAATGATTTAAATTTTGGAAAGAATATATTTAAAATTTGGATTATTAAAATAGGGATATTATTAAGGGGATATTTATTCTTTAATTTAAAAAATCCCTAAATAACTCACTTTAACAATATTTAGTTCTTAATTAAAAATTAAAATAATAATCCAAATTAACAATTAAAACTAAAATTAACAATTAAAATTAAAATTAAAATTAAATAAAATTAAATTAAATTTAAATTAAACTAAAATTAAATTAAATTAAAATTAAATTAAAATTAAATTAAAAATTAAATAAAATTAAATTGAATTAAATTTAAATTAAATTAAAATCAAATTGAATTAAATTAAATTAAAATCATTTAACAACAAACCTAAATGAAATCATTAAGAGTTAAATCAAAACATATCAATAAACACCTCTTTCTATCTAAGTAAATTTAAAACATGAACATCAATTTGAAATACCAAAATAATTGAAAATGTAAAGATTTAAATCAAATATAAAATAATTTGAACACTATTCCAAACTTAAAATTATTAATTAAACCCTCATAATTAAACTAAAACAGTTTAAATCATTAACTCAAACTTTAAATTAAGAAAGATTAAAATTCTCGATAAACCAACTTGCCCTTAAAGGCTTTAATTATTATAACTCTTAAATAGAGTATTAAGTGAGATGTCACTTCATTCATCAGGTAATCAAATACCTAAGTTCACTGAGCAAGAGACAAAGTTTAACTAAACTCCTGGATGATTAATTCACCTGTGCAACTAAATTTTCTTGTACTCAAAATAATCCCAAAAGTATTAAAAAGATGTTTAGGACTCGTCCTAAGTACTCCCTCAATATGACGGGATGTTTTAGAAGAACAACTAAATTTAATTGTTCTTTGATGAAGAAAATCATCCTTAAACCAAACCAAAAAACTAGCATCATAGGAGATGACTAGTTATAGGATTAGGAATTTGGTAGACAACCAAAACCCTTCCCTTAGCTTTACCTAGGCATCTGTTGAAATATTTAAATCCCTTAACATGTTTTTTAAGTGCAGCTTGGGATGACGGGAAGACCCTCCAGGTACGCTTTTATTTTATTGCAATTTAGTTTACTGCAATTTACTTACATGCACTGTATTTTACTTTTCTTGCATGTTAAATAAGACTGTTGCATGAAAACCAAAACCTTTAGGATAATCCCTGAATTGAAACTAAAACTAAATTAAAAGTCATTACAAGATAAAATTCACCGCCACAACATTCCAAAATATAAAACAACTCAAAATTTAATCATAAACAGAACAACAAAACTACAATTACAACTAAATTAAAACGTCTCATTGAATGATCGAGAATACCTCAGATGATGTAACCCACGTGTTGCTAACGGGATTTCCCATGGTCTAAATGAAAGTGTGGAGCTCATTCAGTTGAGTTTAGTAAATTCATCTGGACTAAGTGAATTCGATGAAAATAACGGTGCCGGGATGACGGAACCGTGGGATCTTAATCGGTTCTGTTTAAATAACTTTAAGATTTGTTTTAATTAAGACACCAAAGACACTTGGATTTTAAGATTTCTAAACCAAAACACTTCTCTCATCTCCTGATTTTCACATTCTAAAACTAAACCTCTGCAACAACAAGGAGCTTGGAGCTTAGTGGGCAGCACGACCATCGTCATCAGTAAAATGTGGGTCTACTTCAGCAAAACTTTCCTTAGCATTAAATAACCAAGCCATAGGATTTCGAGGTAGTTTGCCTAGTGCAACATAAATCCTCAACTCTTAGTTGGGCATTTGCATGATCATGTCATGTAAATTAAGCCCTAACCGGTCTTAGGACTCCGAGGTAGTCGTTCGGTACGACATAAACCCTCACATCTTCGAGGCTACTTGTGTGATTATATCATACAAATATAAGTCCTAATTAACTAAAATTGGCAGGATTGAAACATTAAATAAACTCCTAAATTGAGGCCAAATAATAGGATAGTTTGGGAAGTTGCCAAGATTCTTCTTGGATCCTCAGCTTCTCCTACTTTTCTTCCTTTGAACTCTTGAAGTTAACTGTTCCAAATTTGATCCATTCCCTATTAAAATTTCCAAAACTCAACTCTTTGAAAACTTTAAACTTTGAAATTCTTGAGAGCAAAACCACTAATCATTATCGAGAGTTTTCTTAAATGATTCCCGTCATTTGAGATGTAATTAACTATAGGGGCTTGCCCTTATAGGGAACTTTAAGAACCCAGGTAATATAAACCCCGCTTAATTCCTTTATATTAAGCGGGGAACTCGTCTGGCTTATAAAATTGGTTCACGTACCAAACGGATGTCACAAATCTTTTAGTTTATTTAATCGAGCCCCATCATCAAGCAGTGTGTCCATTCATTGGGATATATACACGGTTTGTGATGCGGTGCTCGTTTATATAAACTATTCGGGATGTGAGATCGGTTTGATTTCATATCTTAAAAAATTCAAATTTAAAATTATTTTCAAAATCAAATACTACTTTCTAAATTATATATATGTATTTAAATTAAATTTAAAATTTAAAATTCGCCGACAACTTCGTAGGCGACCACTCTTTAAAATTAAACTTACAACCTAAAACTATGCCGACAAGTATATAACTTTAAACATTTTCTTGTACCTTTGTACTAAACCACTCCAATAGCATAATCGCTCACATCTCACATTAATTCAAATTGTTTCCCCCAGTCAGGTGAAACTATTATAAGAGCAGCGATTAATTTTTCCTTTAATAAATCGAAATATTTTAAGCATTCATCATTAAAATCAAACTTCTTATCTTTTTCCAAAAGTTGGCATAGATGCTTAGTTATTTTTGAAAAATCATTAATATATCGCCTGTAGAATCCAACATGTCCCAAAAAGGTTCTTACCCCTCTCACAGTTGTTGGAGGTCGTAATTTTTTTATAATTTGAATCTTTGCAGGATCTACTTCCATGTCATATTCAGATATTTTATGCCCAAGCAAAATTCCTCGTACAACCATAAATTGATACTTTTCCTAGTTTAGGACTAAAGTTGTTCTTTCACATACCTCTAAAACTTTTTCTAAGTTGCATAGGCATGCATCAAATGAATTTTCAAATACTAAGAAATCATCCATAAACACTTTTATTCCATGATTTATTAATTTACTAAATATGGACATCATACATCTTTGAAATGTTGTAGGTACATTATATTATACAAAGGGCATCCTTCTAAAAGCAAAAGTTCCGTAGGGCTAGTAAATGTAGCCTTCTCTTGATCCTCATGAGCAATAGATATTTTGTGATAATCGGTATATCCATCCAAAAAGAAATAATACTTGTATCTAGCAAGTCTGTCTAACATTTGGTCTAAGAAAGGTAAAGAGAAATGATCTTTTCGGTTGGCGGCATTTAATTTTCTATAATTAATACATATTTGCCAATCAATGACTTGTCTTGTCGGTATGATTTCATTTTGTTCATTTACATCAACAGTCACTCCTTTCTTAGAAACACAATGAATCAGATTTACCCAAACACTATCAAAAATAGGATATATAATTCTAGCATGTAACCACTTTAAAATCTCTTTTTAACCACTTCTTTCATCATTGGGTTTGGTCTCCTTTGCAGATCAGATCTAGGTTTACGTTGATCTTCCAACAAAATTCTGTATATACAGATCGAATGATTGATTCCTTTAATATCTGCTAAGGACCAACCAAAAGCCTTTCTTTATCTTTTTAAAGTATCTAGTAATTTTTTTTCTTGATATTCATTTAAATCCAGAGATACAAGACTGGTAAGGTAGATGATTCTTCTAAAAACATATACTTCAAATGATTGGGGAGAATTTTCATCTTAAGTTCAGGAGGTTTTGTGATAGATGAAAATATACTTTTATCTCCACTTTCCATAGTGTCCAATCTTTCAAATTTTTCCTAAACAAATTCTAACTCTTCATTCTTCATATCATCCAAATCATCTTCACTTTCACTTTCATCCTCACATTCCAAATTCTCTTCAAACACATCTTTAAAATGATCTTCTCTCAAATAATCGAAAATTTCCATTCGAAAGCACTCGTCATCCTTTTCAGCTGAAGGGTATTTCATAGATTTCAAAATATTGAAATTCACTTCTTAATCATTAACTCTCATAGTTAATTCTCTTTTTTGAACATTGATCATAGCTCTCCCAGTAGCAAGGAATGGTCTTCCCAAAATAATTAAAATTTTTTTAATCTTCATTCATATCTAATACAATAAATTCCACAGGAAAGATAAATTTATCCACCTTCACTAATACATCTTCCACAACTTTTTTAGGATAATTAATAGAATGATCGACCAATTGAAGAGTCACAGATGTAGGTGAAATCTCTCCTATTCCCAATCTTTTGAAAATTGATAAAAGCATAAGATTAATAGTAGCTCCCAGATCACATAAAGCTCTTCCGAAAAATTTCTCACCTATAGCACACGGGATAGTGAAACTACCAAGGTCTTTAAGTTTTTCAAGAAGCTTCTTTTGAATAATTCCACTAGACTCACCGCTAAGTGCAACAGTCTTGTGGTCTTTAAACTTTCTTTTCTTTTTAAGAATATCCATCATAAACTTTGCATAATCAGGCATCTGTTCTAATGTTTCAACAAAGGGAATTTTAATTGTTAATATCTTATGGATTTCCAAAAACTTTACAAATATGTTATCCCTATTAAATTTTTTTAGTCTTTGAGGAAATGGAGGAGGTGATTTTTCAACAAAAATCTTCATTGGTTCAATCAGATATTCAAAGTTTAAATATATCTTTTTAGAACCTTTTTCAATGTCCACTTCCTCTCTATCAACTTAAACTTCTTTTAGTACTATTGTTTCCAATTCTTTTCCACTCCTCAATTGAATAGCCTTAATTTGCTCCTTGTTTTGATCTTTTGGGTTGATCTTACCATTGCTAGGAAGATTTCCAGAAGGTCTATTATTAAACGCAGTAAAAATTGTCCAAATTGATTCTCATTGTACTACATTGCAACATTTTGAGCTTGTATTTGATTACTGGTGTGACTTTTTTAATTTACAAAAATTAATGAACTCAGATTTAAATATATATTGATTTAAATGATAATGAGTCACACAATTAATGCAAGTATACATATCACTCAAGTAATACATGGCTCTAATAGAGTCTTAGAATATCGATCCCACATGGAGGCTTTACTTTTATGGCGTAACACAGAAATCTATTATCGAATCACAACACAATTGCAAGTGATTTAATTTTAAAAGTAAAGACAAACAGGTTCAGTTACTATATCTACTAAAGCACATTCTCAACTCTAGCAAGTTAAACTAATGCAAGAATAAATTTATAACAAAGTTCAGTTGTAAGAAAGAGTCTCCTCCTTTCCATTCATAATGTGATGATTATTGTGACACTGATCAGTGATGCAAATTATTATGCCAAATAGGAGCATTCCTATTCTTTATCCACATTTCAGCGTATAAACAATATTGGAAATCCGTGGTTAGCTGGGAGGATATTGGCTCTCACTCTAGAGTCCCACTTCCCTTCACCTGAAGGCTAACTCTCACGTCAGTTTCTAAGCATTAGGACCAAATTGAGGATTTTCAGCCTGTCACTCTGAAATCTCCAATTCTACGCCCATCAAAGTATATTTCCCTATTTATTTGCACTCAATCCCCATGAACTTCACCATTCATGGAATTTGAATGTGACCTTCACTTTTGTTGTGGAACTCATAATCCTTTTGGAATATTGATCTACAAAAAATACCTATTTCTTTATGTCTTAATTCTTATCAATTTCTAAGGATATTATGCTTTAATGAAAGGTATTTTTTTGTGTTTTTGGATGTAGGTGATGTAAAAAGGTCCAAAAAAGAAAAAGGAGCAAAAAGGAGAAAAAAGGAGCAAGAAGGAGCAAAAATGGAGCAAAATACAAAAAGTATTAAAAAATATGGCCTGGCGCCTAGGCGCCAGAAGTTGGCACCTAAGCGCCAGACTCGATACAGAAACTATCAAGTTTTTGACAATGTTTGAAAGGTTATTTTGATGGAGTGAGAGGTTATTGGACATTCTAGAAGACTGGAAGTTGTTCCTTGATAATAGGACATGTGATACATTTCATTTGGACGCTCCAAAACGGTTTTAATCGCGAAGAGGTGTGAGCCAAAGTTAAGAGGTGCGAAGAACTGGATGCGGTGTCCGTCGCCTAGGCGCCAGATTCCGGCGCCTATGCGCCAGACAGATCTTCTAGAAGATTCATTGAATGTGGACATGTTTTGAAGAGGTGCCTCGAGGCAACCCTTGAAGCCTATAAATAGGATTCCATTTCTTCGAAAAATGTGCTCCCCATTGTAACCCCTTTCTCTTATCCACTTTAGGATCTCTCATCCTTAGAGAGAAATAGAGAGAGAAATTTAGGGCCACTTTTGTTTAGTTTAGTGAGTTTATTTTCAAGTTGTTGCATCTGGAGTTCATTACACTGTTGAGTCAGTAGGAATCAGAAGATCTGTAGAAGAAATATTTGAGATAAGTATTTTATATTTGATTCAAAGTTTATTTATTATATTTTGCTGTTTATATTCAATGTGTTCTGAGTAGTTAGTTTACTTTCTTCCTTCAATAATGAAGAGATAAATAAGATAATAAAAGATTCGATGGAGAATTGAAATTCAAAATATTTTCAAAACATTGTGATTACATTAATACCTGATATTACTTTAATTTTTAAATTGGCTTGTTAAAACCTGTTGAAGAGTTTTTAGACCTAGAAGGAGAAAAACTCTTAACTTGTAAGTGTCACATGAATCCTTGGGTAGTCGAATGCCATGTGTGGGCTATTCAAGGTGAAGTGCAAATAAATAGGAAGATAAGATTTAAAGGGCGTAAAATTGATAAGTTTTTAGAGTGACAGACTAAATTCTTATAATTTGATTTATAGATTCGGGAAGGGTCACTAGTAGGGCCGACCATAGCCACCCTTGGACATCTAGTAGTGTGAGTCTAGATTAATCCATTCTACTAACAATACATCCGGACCTGATCTGTAAATTAGCCAATATTCTTTGCGCCTGGATCAAAGGGTAAAGAATTGGAATGCTTCTATTTGGCACAATACCATAAATCAAATTCTCCAACGAATATTGAATTATCATAAAAATCTTAGATTAATTGAAGGGAAGAAAGTTGTTTATTTTATATAGTTTTCACGAAATCATTGTCTTATTATTGTTTTCTTTATTTGCATCTAGTAAATTAATAGTAATTTATAGTTAGATTAAAATATAAAAAGATTTTTGAAATATAATATTTAGAAATTTATTACTATAATTTTTCCCTGTGGGATCGATACTCGGGTCTTTGTTTCAAAACCCTATATTACTTGAAATGATACGTATACTTGCGTAGTACCCAAAAAGTATATAAAATATTTTCATTTTAAAATTATATTTTGCAATATAAAAATATATTTAAAAAGTTTTATTTGGTACACATCTATATAGCAAGTTATTCCAGGTCAAGTGTTTCGCACCTTCGCTAGAAATTAAATTTTTTAGCAGTGGTAACAAATTCTTGTATTTGGAAGTACAAAAATCGGGTCAAGTTTTTGGCGCCTTTGCCGGGGAAGAAATAGAATAGTTATAAATTTTTTTTTAAATATTATATTTCCAAAAATATAAAAACAAATATAAAAAAATATATTAAAAAAAAGATATATATATAAAAATTTTATTCGTTGTTTTATGCGAAGATTTGGTTCTGAAGGATTAATACCTTTAGATTCCGAATTAGAAAGAACAATTAGAAAAATTAAAAAGAGAAAACAAATTCAAAAATTTCAAGAAATGGCTACTTTACAAAATCCAATCGAACTTAATGATCAAAATGTTTATAAACCATTAAGGGATTATGCTAACCCTACAGATTGATGAACTTCATAGTAGTATTCAAATACCCACCGTAGATGCTAATTCTTTTGAACTTAAACCGTCTATTATTCAAATGGTGCAAAACAATCAATTTGGTGGAACACCAAATGAGGATCCAAATTTACACCTTGTTAGTTTTTTAGAACTTTGTGCTACCTTTAAATATAACAATGTTTTTGATGATGCTATTAGACTTAGACTCTTTCCTTTTTCTTTAAGAGATAAAGCAAAGATGTGGCTAAACTCATTAGTGACTAGTTCTATTAAAACATGGGCTGAAATGGCACAAAAATTCCTTGCTAAATATTTTCCTCCTAAAACTACTAAATTAAGAAATGATATTACTTCGTTTAGTCAATTTGACGGGGAGACAATATATGAAACTTGGGAAAGATTTAAAGAACTATTAAGAAAATGTCTTCATTATGCTTTACCTGATTGGTTGATTATTCAAACATTTTATAATGGATTAATTGGATCTTTAAAATCAATTATTGATGCTCGTCACTGGAGGTTCTTTAATGTCTAAATCATTTGAAGAAGCTTACACTTTAATCGAAGAAATGGCTAATAACAATTTTTAATGGACTTCCGAAAGGATTAATCCTAAAAAGATGGAAAGTATTCACGATAATGAAGCCTTTTTTATCTTAGCTTCACAAGTAAGCAAGAATGTCTAAGAAATTAGATAATTTTGCAATTAATATTTCACATAATAACTCTGCTAATATT
Source organism: Papilionanthe hookeriana x Papilionanthe teres (assembly GCA_022702705.1). Lineage (NCBI taxonomy): Eukaryota > Viridiplantae > Streptophyta > Magnoliopsida > Asparagales > Orchidaceae > Papilionanthe > Papilionanthe hookeriana x Papilionanthe teres. The sequence continues at coordinate 92,170,493 of CM040427.1, read as the reverse complement.
GATGATTCTCAAACTATTGAAACTTTACAAGCTATTGCAAGTAAAAATAATCCTTATTATTATAATCCTGGGTGGAAAAATCATCCTAATTTTAACTGGAATAATTCACAACAACAATGGGGCAATAATCAATCTCATCCCACTGGAAATTGGAATAATCAAGTTAATCCAAATTATAAACCTCCTGGATTTAATAATCAACAGAAAAGGTTATCAATAGAAGAATTAATTTTACAAATGAATAATCAATTACAAAATCAAAATACTGCTATTCGTAATATTGAAAATCAAATGGGGTAAATTGCTACTTTAATTAATAACAGACCTGTAGGAACACTTCCTAGTAATGTTGAAATTAATCCAAAGGAAACTGGAAAAGAACATGAACAAGTTAAAGCTGTGCAACTTAGAAGTGGAAAGGAATTAAAAGAAAGAATGCGTAATGAAATTGAAAAAGAGATTGAGGTCAAGAGACCGAAAAACCTAAAGAAACTCTCTCTCCTAGTCAAGATCGATCGTTATACTCTGTTATTGTGGAAGTTGAAAAACCACCACCACCTTTTCCTCAAAGACTTAAACAGCAGAAACTAGATCATCAATTTTCTAAGTTCTTTGAAATCATTAAGAAACTTACTATTAACATACCTTTTCCTGAAGCTTTAGAACAAATGCCAACTTACGCAACATTTATGAAGGATATTTTAAGCAAAAAATAAAAATTTAAAGCTTTTGAAGTTGTTGCATTAAGTGAAGAATGCAGTGAAATAATTCAAAAGAAATTACCTGAAAAGCTTAAGGATACTGGAAGTTTCAGTATACCCTGTGCTATTGGAGAAAAATTTTGTGGAAAAGCTTTATGTGATTTAGGAGCAAGTATTAATCTCATGCCATTTTCTATCTTTCAAAGATTGGATTTAGGAGTGCTACTCCCACCACTGTAACCCTTCAGTTAGCTGATAGATCTATCACTTATCCTAAAGGAGTTATAGAGGATGTCCTTGTTAAAGTGGATAAATTTATCTTCCCCGTAGATTTCATAAGTACTTGATATGGAAGAAGATAAAGAGATACCTATTATTTTAGGGAGACCTTTTCTAGCTTCCGTACGAGCTATGATTGATGTGCAAAAGGGAGAACTAACCATGAGAGTTAATGATCAAGAAATTAAATTCAATGTTCTTAAATCAATGAAGTACCCCGATAAAGAGAAATGTTATCGAATGGATATAATTGATTATTTAATTGAAAAACATTATCAAGAAAATGTAAAGTCATTTCGAAGAAAAATTTGAATTTTTAACCGATGAAAATGAAGTAGTAGAAGAAGAAGAGACTCATTTTATTAAAGATAATTGGGAAACTTTAGACATAACTCAAAATGATATACTTTTACCATCAATTAAAAGAGCCCCTGAACTGGAATTAAAAATGTTACCTTCACATTTAAAATATGTGTTTCTTGGAAATTTGTTAAATTTACCTGTTATTATTTCTTCTGAACTGAGTAGAGATCAAGAAGAAAAACTACTAGGTGTGTTAATGAATTATAAGAAAGCTTTTGGTTGGACTATTGCTGATATAAGAGGAATAACCCCTTCCATTTGCATGCATAGAATCTTAATGGAAGAAAATTTTAAACCTACTATAGAATCGCAAAGAAGATTAAATCCTATCATGAAAGAGGTTGCTAAAAAAGAAATTATTAAGTGGTTAGATGCTGGTATTATTTATCCTATTTCGGATAGTCAATGGGTAAGTCATATTCATTGTGTTCCGAAGAAAGGATGAGTAACTGTCATTGTTAATGATAAAAATGAACTAATTCCTACAAGACAAGTTACCGGATGGCGAATTTGTATTGACTATAGGAAATTAAATAAAGCCACTAGAAAGGATCATTTTCCTTTACCTTTCTTGGATCAAATGCTCGATAAATTAGCTCGACACCCTTATTTCTGTTTTCTGGATGGATATTCTTGTTATCATCAATTACTTATTGCTCCTGATGACCAAGAAAAGACAACATTTACAAGTCCTTATGGAACATTTGCTTTTAGAAGAATCCCTTTTGATTTATGTAATGCACCTGCAACTTTTCAAAGATGTATGATGTCAATATTTTGTGATTTGATTGACAAAGGAATTGAAATATTCATGGACGATTTTTTGGTTTTTGGAACTTCTTTTGAATCTTGTTTGGAAAACATAGCCAAAGTTCTGCAAAAGATGTGAAGAAACAAATTTAGTTCTTAACTGGGAAAAATGTCAATTCATGGTCATAGAAGGCATTGTACATGGTCACAAAGTGTCACAAAAAGGGATGGAAGTAGATCAAGCAAAAGTGAAAATTATTGTTGAATTGCAACCACCTACTACCGTATATCGATGTGAGAAGTTTTCTAGGTCATGCTGGATTTTATAGAAGATACATAAAGGATTTTTCTAAAATTGCTAAACCTCTTTGTCATTTATTGGAAAAAAATGCAAAATTTGAATTTAATAAAGAATGTATTAATGCTTTTAATATTCTAAAAGAAAAAATTAATAACTGCACCTATCATTGTTGCACCTAATTGGAATAAATCTTTTGAATTAATGTGTGATGCAAGTGATTTTGCAATTGGAGCTGTATTAGGACAAAAATATGAGAAAATTCTCAAAGTTGTATATTATGCTAGTAAAACTCTCACCGAAACACAAAGAAATTACACTACCACTGAGAAAGAGCTTCTAGCTATAGTACATGCCTTTGATAAATTTAGACCTTATCTTCTTGGTACTAAATGCATAGTTCATACTGATCATTCTGCTATTAAATATCTATTATCTAAGAAGGATTCTAAACCTAGACTTATAAGATGGGTTTTACTTCTACAAGAATTTGATTTTCAAATAGTAGATAGAAAAGGAACTGAAAATCAAATTGCTGATCATTTGTCTAGAATTAAAAATAATATTATTTAGGAAGAAAATATAAATGAGAAATTTCCTGATGAATCTTTATATGTTATTCAAGGATGCAAAACACCTTGGTATGCTGATATTGTTAATTATTTAGTTAGCAATATTTTGCCTTATGACTTGGATAACAAATTTATTAAGAAATTTAAATATGATGCTAAATCTTATATTTGGGAAGAACCTCATTTATTTAAAATTGGTAAAAATTCTATGATTCGAAGATGTGTACCTTATGAGGAAACTTTAGCTATTATTCAGAAATGTCATGATTCTGATTTTGGAGGACACTTTAGCATAGATAAAACTGCATTTAAAATTTTAAATTCTGGATTTTATTGGCCTACCTTATTTAAAGATGTGAGACATTATGTGAAAACATGTGATCGATGCCAAAGGATGAGAAATATATCTAGGAAGAATGAAATGCCTTTAAACTATATATTGAAAGTTGAAATTTTTGATATATGGGGTTTAGACTTTATGGGACCATTTGTTCCATCATCTGGAAAAATTTATATTTTATTAGGAGTTGATTTTGTTTCAAAGTGGATTGATGCAGTTGCTTTACCAATCTGTGATTCCAAAAGTGTTTCTAAATTTTTAAAGAAAATGATTTTTTCAAGATTTGGAATGCCTAAGGTAATTATCACTCATGGTGGAAGTCATTTCAGGAATATAAGAATTCAATCATTACTACAAAAATTTGGAATCAAACATAGAATTGCAACTGCTTATCACCCACAAACAAGTGGAATGACTGAAGTATCAAATAGAGAAATTAAAAGAATTTTAGAGAAGACTCGTTAATCCTAAAAGAACCGATTGGGTCGATAGACTTGATTCCGCATTATGGGCTTATAGAACAGCTTATAAGACACCAATCGGAATGTCACCTTACCGGTTAATTTATGTTAAACATTGTCACTTACCTGTAGAACTTGAACATAAAGCTTATTGGGCGATAAATGAGTTTAATTTTAATTTGAATAAAGCAGGAGAAAAGCGATTATTGCAATTAAATGAGATGGAAGAAATAAGAAATGAATCATATGAAAATGCGAGGATTTATAAAGAGAAAATGAAGATGTTGCATGATAAGAAAATTTCAGGAAAAATATTTGAACCTGGACAAGAAGTATTACTATTTAACTCTCGTTTAAAACTTTTTCCTGGAAAATTAAGATCTAAATGGATTGGACCCTATATAGTTGAGAAAGTATACCATTATGGAGCTGTGGATATTAAAGATCCCAAAACAGGAAAAATTTTTAAAGTAAATGGATTAAGATTGAAGCCTTATTTGGGAGATAGTAAAAAGATTTATAAAGAGGCCTATGAATTGAGTCAACCTGATTAATGATTTACTTAAGTCGGGCTGACGACGTTAAACCAAGCGCTTTGTGGGAGGCAACCTATAATTATCTTTTGTTTTGAGTGTTTTTGTGTTTTAATGTAAGGTTATGCCTCGATCTTGATTAATTTTATATTACTTTAGAAAAATTTGATGCTCACAAGTCTTTGTTGACTTAAAGTCGAAAATTATTTTGAAGTATGTAAGATTTAGAAATTAGATCACTCTATTCTGAATATGAGTAAAAATGAGATCAAGTTAACCTTCATTATGATTGTTTAAAATGTGAGTTATTGAGTCTAAATTACTCTTACCAGTATAATTTACCTATCTCGGAGAACGAAATTTTGAAATTTGACGATTAGGCGAAATGGAGTTGAACATAGTTCCGACGCCTAGGCGCCAGAATCAAACTATGTATCAATAGGTCCAGCGACTAGGCGCCAGATTCGGCGCCTAAGCGCCACAGTTACTAGGTCGTGCAAAAACCAAAAATTTTTAGTTTTTCACACGATTTTCACCTTTAAATCAACCTATCTTCTTTCCTAACCATCAAGCAATCAAAATTACGTCCCTTGCACTTCATTCTTGAGAGATTTGAGAAATTTTTGAAGAATATGGAAGGAAGAAATCATGGAGAAGAAGCTAGGGACAAGGTCTCGAAGGATCCTCAACCCTACTTCAATGGTTTCATCGCTGTAAGTTTAGAGAAAATTTCTAGTCGTTTGAATAAGTTTAAAGCAAGAGTTTAAAAGCATCGGAGATCGCCTTCATGAGATGTTTCATCAAATCGAACATCTAGAATGGCAAATGAAACTTCAATTTGATCATTTTGCGGCTTATCAAGATGCTCAAGTTGAAATGTATGCGAAGAACAAGTGGATTGACGAAAAGACGGCTACGGATTTCCCGAGAGCGTTAGTGTTCTTTCCCAGTGGAATACACAATTTCCCTTGTAAAAATTAGAATATTCTGGTAATGAGATAGTTATTATATGGTTTGTTGAGTCGTTGTATAGATTTAGAGAATCAATTGTGTTTGTTTGTGTATTTGCTTTCATGTTCAATGTGTGATTGTTTTTGCTTAGAAATTGTTGTGTTTGAATGTGTATTAGGAACTTGAATCAAGTATAATACTTATCTGGAATGTATTGAGTCAATATTGAAAATTATAAATGGAATTTAGTGAGTTTGATTTAAACTTTATGTTTGATTGGTGGATTAAATATTTAATTTTTATAAACTTTTGAAAAATATTGTGGAAGTTAGAAACTGAAGCCCTACTCTGATATGAGTAATTGGAAGTTGACTTTATGAATTTTGGTGGAAAATTAAATTTAAAAATAATTTTTTTGTGAAAGGCGAGTCTGGTTCCTAGGCGCCAGAATTCGGCGCCTAAGCGCCAGTTCGGCTTGTACCCGAAAATTTACTTAAATAACTCTCTAAAGCCATTTTTGACGCCTAAGCTTCATCTTCTTCCCCATTTTCACGAAAATACACCTTTTAGATCAATTTTGAGGTCAAAACATCAAGGATTTGAGCGCGAAACCACTCGATTTCTTCGTCTCAAGGTCAGATCTACACTTTAAACCATTTATTTTCGATTTTCACCATAGATTTCCCTAGTTTTGTTAAGAACCGAAATTTTGAGAAAAATTTTGATTTTTAGTGATTTTTTTAGATTTTTAAACTTATTTTAAGTTTTATAAACTTAAAAAGAGTTTAAATCTTTTATTCCTAAATTTGTTCTTGTTTTCTTTCACGTTTAGTTGGCTCCGAAATCTAAACGCGGGAAGGCACGAGATAACTTTGATAGCAGCAAATTTTCTACTACGGCAGCGCATTTTCGTTTCCACGAATTTGCGACATCCAGGAAGTTCATTTCAAAAGGAAGTTTCTATCATCTGGGAGAAATGATTGAAAACACTATCGTTGCGCATAATTGACAACGATTCTGTTATTTCACTGCTGTTGCTGTCATCCCTATTGTTCGAGAGTTTTATGTAAATTTTCTGGATGCCGAAGATTATGAAGTCTTTGTCAGAGGTATCGGAATAGGATTTAGTCCTGAAAGAATCAATATATTTTATGGCCTGCCACTAACTATTAAATGCCATTATTCTGGATTATCACCATCTGAGGGAGATTTGGATATGATCATTGCTTATTTGACTGACGGTACAGGATCTTGGAAGATTAGGAACGGAAAAAGGGTAAACTTCAAATCCTCCAAATTAAATGGTATTTCTAAAGCATGGCACTATTTTATTTCTGCATGATTGTTACCTTCAAACCACCTGAGTGAAGTGACTAGAGATCGAGCGATATTAAACTTTTGCATTCAGGAAAGGAAACCTATTGATGTTGGCAGTATTATTTATGATTCTGTGGATTCTACTGCGAGATCCAACACTTTTGTTGGATTGGGATTCCCATATCTAATTTATTCATTATGACTTAGTAATGGAGTCACTGCTGATATTTCTGAGGAGAAGTTAAAGTATACCAAGCCAATTGGGCAGGAGAGTGTTAATATCTATGATCGTCTTCGAGGGAAGAGATAGACCGCTCCTTCTACTTCTGCACATACTCCAGGTAGACCTTCTACTTCTCGACCCTCTACTTCGCCGAGCCACCATCGAGTTTCCGGGAATCAATGCATGATCGGTTTTTAGAACGACGAGCAGGAGTTATTTCAAACTCACTGCAGGATTGATACTATTGATAGGAAACTTGATCATTTATCTGATTATACCCAGAGGAAGAGTAGTTATGATGCTGAGTATGATGAAGCCCTAGTCATATTTCTGAAGGGTGAACATGATGTTAGTTTTCCTACTTTTCCTAATTTCACACCATTTGTTGATCCTAAGGACGTAGAATTTTCCTTTGGTGACGATGATGATGATGAGGCTACAGCTAGTGACTAGTAATTATAGATCTTTATGATGAGCTACTCTGTTAGTTTGTTTTATTTAGATTGTTTGTTTAGTTTTGTGTTTAATGTATGTTGATTTGTTTAAATATCTGTGTGGATTGATTAGTGTTAAGATTCTGTTGTTAAAATATTCTTAGTATATTGTGTTGAGACTGAACTTAGAGTTAATTTATGATACGTTTGTTTTAGTCAACTGTTTAGTAATTAATAATTTTGCTCTGCTTTAATTTTGTTTCAAATTTAGTATAATCATAAAAATCAGCCTGCTTGATATTAATACATGCTTCAATTTTATCTTAATTATTCAAAAAAGCATGAGTAGAAGTTAATTTTTCTTTTTAAGATTGTTTTTACATACTTATAAAAATTCTTATGATTTTCTTTCTCTATTACTTTCAAATTATCATAGTATACCAAACTTAAGTTTGGGGGAAGGGAAAATACATTCAAATTTAAATTTTATTTGTCCTTAAAGAGCTAATATTTTCATAAAAATAAAAACTTTTTAACATAACGTAAGGAATGAAGAATTTATTTGAGATCACTTTTATTTTTGAAATTATAAACAATTTAGTGAAATTAACCAAAATTTTAATAACTTTCGATTAATTTTAAGAATAGAATTATTTAACTTAAAGAAGAATAAAATTAAGAATTTTTTTTATTCATGATAGAAATAATAGAATTTTAGAAATATTAAGTAATAAAAAATTATCACTTGAAAAAGAAAAGATTGGAAATCTTTTTGAATTCTTATTCATGTTATAATAATTAAGTGGAAATGTATAAGTTTTGAAAATATAAGTTAAGGATAATGAAGTTCAAAACCATTAACAGGCTATCCAGATATAGTAATCCTCTATATATATATATATATATAAAAAAGAGAAGAGAGGAGAAGCTTAAAGAAATGCCTAATCAAAAATTGGCTTCACTTGAATTATCTTATAAGAAGAAAACTAGTTACATATTTTACTTAATTTTTATACATGAATATTTATTTAGGAAAGATTTTTCAAGAAGATCTTTTTATTGTAAATTATCTATGAGATCTTAATATAATAGACTTCTATTATTTTCAAAATGGATGAAAAGTTTGAAATCTTATGATTTGGTAGTTAAATATTCTTTAAATTATTAAAATTAAACCTAGTTAGTGAAATTGGGTTAATAATTTACTAAAAACTTTATAAAATCAAAAATTATAAGGAATCTTAAATATTTATCTTTTATTTCAAAGGTTATACATTTTATATAGTAGAAAGAGTTACTTGAGGACAAGTAACATTTAAGTTTGGGGTATTTTGATCTATAAAAAATACCTATTTCTTTATGTCTTAATTCTTATTAATTTCTAAGGATATTATGCTTTAATGAAAGGTATTTTTTTGTGTTTTTGGATGTAGGTGATGTAAAAAGGTCCAAAAAGAAAAAAGGAGCAAAATGGAGCAAAAAGGAGCAAAAATGGAGCAAAATACAAAAAGTATAAAAAAATATGGCATGGCGCCTGGGCGCCAGAAGTTGGCGCCTAAGCGCCAGACTCGATACAGAAACTGTCAAGTTTTTGACAACATTTGAACGGTTATTTTGACGGAGTGAGAGGTTCTTGGACATTCTAGAAGATAGGCAGTTGTTCCTTGATAATAGGACATGTGATACATTGCATTTGGACGCTCCAAAATGGTTTTAATCGCGAAGAGGTGCGAGCCAAAGTGAAGAGGTACGAAGAACTGGACGCGGTGTCCGGCGCCTAGGCGCCAGATTCCGGCGCCTAGGCGCCAGACAGACCTTCTAGAAGATTCATTGAATGCGGACAAGTTTTGAAGAGGTGTCTCAAGGAATTGAAGCCTATAAATAGGAGTCCATTTCTTCAAAAAAACGTGCCCCCCATTGTAAACCCTTTCTCTTATCCACTTTAGGATCTCTCATCCTTAGAGAGAGAAATAGAGAGAAATTTAGGGCCACTTTTGTTTAGTTTAGTGAGTTTATTTTCAAGTTGTTGCATCTGGAGTTCATTACACCGTGGAGTCGGTAGGAATCGAAGATCCGTAGAAGGAATATTTGAGATAAGTATTTTATATTTGATTCAAAGTTTATTTATTATGTTTTGTTGTTTATATTCAATGTGTTCTGAGTAGTTAGTTTACTTTCTTCCTTCAATTATGAAGATATAAATAAGTTAATAAAAGATTCGCTGGAGAATTGAAATTCAAAATATTTTCAAAACATTGTGATGACATTAATACCTGATCTTACTTTACTTTTTAAATTGGTCATTTAAATTGTTAAAACCTGTTGAAGAGTTTTTAGACCTAGAAGGAGAAAAACTCTTAACTTATATTTAAAAAGATTTTTGAAATATAATATTTAGAAATTTATTACTATAATTTTTCCCCGTGGGATTGATACTGGGGTCTTTGTTTCAAAACCCTAAATTACTTGAAACGATACATATACTTGCGTAGTTCCCAAAAAGTATATAAAATATTTTCTTTTTAAAATTATATTTTGCTATATAAACATATATTTAAAAAGTTTTATTTGTTACACATCTATATAGCAAGTTATTCCAGGTCAAGTGTTTCGCGCCTTCGCCAGAAATTAAATTTTCTAGCAGTGGTAACAAATTCTTGTATTTGGAAGTACAAAAATCCGGTCAAATATATGTTTCCCGCAATTTTTAACAATTCAATTGGCCAAATCAAAAAGTAAATGAAGTTCTAAGTGAAAAGGTCATCAAAAATTTTTCATAATAAATCGGCACATCATTTCTATTTCACAACATCAATACATCAAATGAAAAGGAGAAAGACAAATAAATCTACTCAAGACTCATGAGGAAAAAATGACAAAACATGGACTTCATATATAAAAATAACTTCATACAAACAGAGTAAAGTAAAGACTACATATTTTAAACACTTCCCCAAGAGAATCTCAAGTAATTCCTTTGACTCCTCTTCTTTCTTCACAACAACACACAATTCTCTCTTTAGAATAGTAAGGAAAAAGAAATCTCTCACTTTCCCTCTCGTCTCACGCTCCTTAGAAGAGAAAAACAAAAACCTAACTTCCTACACAAAATGAAAAGAACTCACTCTCTAAACTCTAAACTCTTCTCTTCATTTCTTCCCCCTCTGAAATGTGGCTCCAAAAGTGTATAAATTCGGTGAAAACTGAATTCCCAAGAGTTTCCTTAAGCATCCTTTCAAAATCCGGCCAAATACATTGAATCTAGTTCAAAATCGGGATAAGGCGCTGTCCGGCGCTGGTAGGAGCGTCGTTTGGAGCATTACACTGCCAAAACATCGTTACTCTTCGGAAACTGGCGCTGTCTGGCGCTGTGACCTGTGCCAGACAGCACTAGTTCAATAAAATGCACTTTTGTCCTTTTTCGCTCCAAACTTGCTCCTTTTCACACCCTTTTACTCCAAAGGCCTAAATTCATTGTATTTGCATGAAATCATCAAAAATACCTTCCTTTAAAGTGCAATATCATCAAAAACAGGTATGAAAGGAATAGTAAAAAGCTATCAAATTTTCAATGGATCAAGATCCCCCAAACATAACTATTACTTGTCCTCAAGTAATTCTAGTTAATACATAAAATTATGGTCCACTACAATGAACTTTATTTCTAGAATACCATAATTTTGATTTAGATAAGTACAATAGTAAAATTTTTAGAAAGATATTTGAATAATTCAAGTAAATTTTACAGGTGTAAGAATATTTAGTAATCAAGTCTAAGAGTTCAAGCTTTCTATTCATTTAAAAAATGACTGTAGATTGTTCTATTAACGCACTTAAAAAGATTACGTGAAAAGAAGTTTATGAGAACACTACTAGTAAAGATCCTAATCCATACATATAAGTTTAGGATAGTAATTAAGTTTTTTTTCTCCTTAGGTAGGTCCACGAGAAGCCAATTTTTGATTAGGTATCTCCTCAAGCTTCTCCTCACTTCTTTTTTTTTCTTTTCTTTTGCTTTTTGCTTTTCTTTTCTTTTCTTATCTTTTACTTTTTCCAGTGAGGATTATTGTATCTGGATAGCCTTTAATGATTTTGAACTTCACCCATCTCACCCTAAATTTGAAACTTACCAAATTCCTTAACTTATAAGCACTTCTTTAGCTTATTAATGATTCATCACTGAGTCTCAACTGTTTCTTATCACATAAAATTTTAAGATTCTTAATATTTCAAACATACAGTCTTTCTTATTTTGAATAGTTGACTATAGTCCTATACTTTTATACCAAATATCTTACATTACAAAATTACTTTTCATTACCAAACACTTTCATTCAATTTCATAAAATACTTAAATAAAATCAAAATACAATTATCTGAAATTGAGCTCTATTACTGGAAATCATGTTACTAATTTTTGAAAATAATTTTAAATGAGAAAAATTAACAGTTAATTCATTTTTTTTTCTTCCCCTAAACTTATATTTTAAATATATTTTACATGGAAGAAAGAAAAAAAATCTAATACAGCTCATACCTTAATATGCTGGCTTTTCATACCTTTGAGTTTCAACATGTTTTTCTTCATAAAGTAGAACAGTATACCTGAAATAATTAAGAAGCATTTCTATACACAAATATGGGTGAAGTTTATAAAGAACAAGTTTAAAACACATTAAACAATGAACATAACATTAACATCCAACTGTTGCTGGTACAAAATAAACTAACAATCCAAACACATAAAAACTTCAATATCACATCACATACATCAACAATAAAGTCTACTACAAGTACATTCAACACACATATAATGTCTCAGATAAAAATCATAAGGAGTCTCAGGTACATCACAAATAAAAAGTACAAATACATCACAAAGTTTAATGAAAGATAAAAATAACAATATATAAACTACCAATCTTCATCTTCTACAGAAGCTCCACCATCATCAGATTCTTCAGGCTGGTATGGAGTATACTCAAGGTAAGAAGGAAATAGATCATCAGTGTCTCCTTTGAAAAATCTTATCTGTCTGTCATGATAAGCTCTCTCATATTATCTCCACCCCATTTGATAATAATCATTAATTTTGTTCCTCACTTCTAGTCCCTCTACTCTGGTGTTTAACCTTTCCAATTGATCCATAACATCATGCAGAGTAGGCTCCCTAGATGTAGATGATCTATCTCGACTAGAAGAAGGTTCATCAGCTCTCTTACTCCATTTCCATCCTACAAGGACTTCATAAGTCTTCAGATTTAGTTTAGTAATAGGCTTCAGGGGGTGAACTACCTCATCATTATCTTCAATCAGTACACGTGCCTGGATACATAAAGTATGAATCCGACTGGTGTGTCCTAGTCCTCCTGTAGTCTCTTCTTTTGATCTTGTCAAAATACTTTTATGAATAATAACCCCAATATTTATATTCATCATGTTCTGAATACAATAATTCAGAACAACTCTATCAACAGTAACATCACTGTGATGGTTGGTAGGTAACAATCTTGCAGAAATGAAATAATGTCAGGCTATTGATACAGGATTCAAAGTAGAATAAGGAAAATTAACTTTCATTCTCTGCTTAATTTTCCATTCCCCATTTCCATCAGTCAAAAGTTTATAATCTCATCCAATGCTTGATTCGTGATAAAAAAATTTTCATATTCTCAATGGTAGGGTGATCTCAACTGATAAAATGCATTTATGCTGGTAGGGGTAAATTCAACCATTTGGCCTCTAACCAGAATAAATTCACTCTAAGAATAATACAAATTAGCATAAAATTCTCGAACAATACCCAGCATCGAATCAACAGTGAAATAACAGAAAATCTTTCATTGATGATTAGCATTCAGTTCTTCAAGCATTCCTCCAGGATTTTCAAATGCTCTTTCATGATACATTTCTTATTTCTAAGAAACGTACTAAAATGTGAATAGGCTTTGAAATTCACAAATTTACTTTCATCATAATCAAATTTCCTCTTCCCCTTAGCCAATCTTGGATAAATTTATCTAAAAATATCAAAATTTTCCAAATCAATTTTAAAATTACAATGCAATCGACTGCAAGGCATATTTAAATAGATAAGAACTCAAAATCCATGAAAAATCTCCAAAGTTTCTCCAAAAACTTCAAAATTCCAAATCTTCCCAATGTAGGAGATTTCCATGGTCAAAATCAAAAAATATTTAGGTTAAAGTGTATCTCTTACCATAAGAAGATGAAATCCGAACTTTTTCGGCCACGAAATCGCTTCAAATCCAAAAGCTAGAGAGCCCTAGGCACAAAAATCATCCTTGATTAGAGGTTGAAGATAAAGATTTGGGCAAAAATGGTGGGTCCCAAGGTTAAATCACAAAATTGGAGTTTCAGGCATTTTTCGCATTCGAGCATTGTCCGACGCTACTAGCAGCACCGTTCATTATTCTGCTGAAATGGCCAAACTCTCTGACTTTTGGCGCTGTCCGGCGCTGGTGGTAGCACAGTTTGGGGCCAGTTCAAAAACTGGGTTTCCAACTTTCATTTGCAATTTCAATCATTCCAAACCTGTTCCAATGTCTAATTAGTCTAATTAAGCATGGAATAACATCTTAAAGTCTTGGCCAATGATATTTTTTAACATAAACAACACATAACATTACTGTCATATAAAAAATCCATGAGTCATACACATACACACAACACTAAACATTACATATTTTCAAGCCATATAATCTTAAATTCAGCATCGCGCACAACCATAACACAATAACGTTGAGAACAAAACAAACAAGAATGTCCAAATATAACATTCAAACCAAATAAACTAAAGCAAAGCAAAACAATCCGATACAAGAATACAGAAATACACTAATCAAGTTTCATTCTTCCTCTAAACTATCATCAATTCTAAGATCTCCCATTTATTGAGAATGGACAAATAAATTATAGAATGGATGAAGCATGAATTCTTTAGTAGAATCCTCTTCAATCCAACCTTTTATTCTCATCAATCTCGTCAAACTTCCTTCAACATATCTAGAATGATCAAAATGCTCCTTCATTCTCCAATCCAGATGATCAAAGAAATCAGAAGATTGTGGATTGCATTCATTAGATGTTTTTATTTCGTCTCTAATTTCTTGATTTTCTTCAAGATGATATGTGAACTTTCAGGAAAATAAGGAGAAATAGGTGCTGACCTTTGAGAAGGATGATCTTTTACAATGCTCATATCATTCTTCTCACCAATTGCATGGTTACTCTATGCATCTGCTGGGTCTATAGGCTTCCAAGGTAGAAGTAATCTTTCCCAGTTCTCATATGGCACTTGTGACTGATCGTAGAGGAAAATTATGGTGGAAGGATTTCCAAGCCCATAGTTTGATCCATGAATGATCAATCCCAACACAGACTTAACAGTTATCGAACCAACATCAATAGATATTCCCATTTGAATACAATAATTTAGAATAGTACACTCATTAATTACCTTACTGATTTTCATTGTCGGGAGCACTTTTGCACAAATGAAGTAATTTAAGTGTTTCGACATAGGATTTAACAGTGTGGTCGAGAAACTTACATTCATGTTATCTCTTATCTCCCATTCATAAATTTCATTCGTCAGATATCGGTATATGTCATTCTTATTGTCCTTCATCGGGGCAAAATTTGAATAGTGGCAGATTAGCACATTCTCTATCATGTATAAATCATTAATCTTTACAGGAGTAAATGTGACAAACCTGCCTCTTACATAAACTGATCCTTGGTTGATTCTATGAAGATTTACATAAAAATCCTTCACAACCGGAAAAACTATAGCGGTAGTAGTATAACACAATACTTCCTAACGTCTCTGAACAATAATTTCATCAATTCTATTTGTAGGAGAATTCGTACATTGATTTAAAAAGCCTTGCTCCTTAATCAATCTCATTTTTGAGATATTTTTGTTGAAAAGTAGCTGTGCCTCAAAACTTACAAACTTTCTACGATTGAACACTTGAAATCTTTGAAATTCCATCGCGTTGGAATCCATTTGGACAAGAATTTGGGTCTTCCTCTCCGTTCCTTTGGAAGTTCCAGTGTTTAGGGGAAGTTTTTGGAAGTTATGATGGAGGAGTTACCGCCTAGAACCACCAAAATTCAAATTTCAAAGACGAGAAATGATTTCCTGAACAACAACGCTGTCCGACGCTGATATCAACGTCGTTCGACGCTAGTTAAAATTTGCCAAACATCACATCGTTCAAAATTTTTTTCCAAATTTCGATTCGATTCATTTCTTAAATATTGTTAATGATAATTAAGGATTAATAAGACTTAACTAAGCAACAAACAAACACAAATAACACATCAAACAAAGCAAACACTCAATAACTGTGGGTTGCCTCCCACAAAGTACTTGCTTTAACGTCGTCAACCCGACATAACTTTCAGTTATTCAGGTTGATCCAACATTAAAACCTCTTTAAAATTAGGTCTATTGCCTTCAAAAAATGATTTTAATATTTAGCCATTAACTTTGAATATTCTTCCAGATTTAGGGTCTTCGATAATTACAGCTCCAAACTGATACATTTTTACGACAATGAAGGGTCCTGTCCATCTAGATTTCAGTTTTCCAGGAATACAATCAACAATCTATCTAATTTTTTTGATCATCTAGATTGGAGAACGAAGGAGCACTTTGATCATTCTAGATATCTTGAAGGAAGTTTGACGCGGTTGATGAAAATGAAAGGTTGGATTGAAGAGGATTCTATTGAAGAATTTTTGTTTCGTCCATTCTACAATCTATATGTTCATTCTTAATCAATTAGAGATCTCCGAGTTGATGATACTTCTGAAGAAGAATGAAAACTTGAGTATTTTATTTCTGTGTTTGTATATTTGATTGCTTTGCTTTACTTTGCTTTGCTTAGATGTTATATTTGAACTTACTTTCTTGTTTAGTTTGCAGCGTTATTGTGTTGTGGTTGCGATTGACGCTGAATTTTAAGATTATATGGCTTGATGATGTGTCATGTTTAGTGTTATGTGTATGTGTCTAAAACTTGGATTTTATATATGAAAGTGATTTTTTTGTGTTGTTTGTGTTAAAAAATACCATTTTTCCATGGCTCTAGAATGTCATTCAATGCTTATTTAGACTAATTAGACGTCAGAGTGGGCTTAAAAAGATTGAAATTGCAAAAGAAAGTCAAAAGCCTAGTTTTTTAACTGGCACTATACCGTGCTAAAAGACAGAGAGTTTGGCCATTAAAGCAGAAAAATGCGCCGAGCGGCGTTGGCGCTATCACCGAACAGCGCTCGACCAGGAAAAAGGCCTGAAACTCAAAATTTTCGCAATTTAACCCCGGGACCCACCATTTTTTCCAAAACCATCATCTTCTACCTTCGGCCAAGGTCGATTTTCTCACCTAGGGCTCACTAGCATTTGGATTTGAAGCGATTTCATGGCCAGAAAAATTCAGATTTCATCTTCTCTTGGTAAGAGCTACACTTTAACCTAAAATTTTTTTATTTTGACCGTGGAAATCTCCTACATTAGGAAGATTTTAAATTTTGAAGTTTTTGGAGAAACTTTGAAGATTTTTCATGGATTTTGAGTTCTTTTCTTTTTAAATTTACCTTGGAGTCCATTACATTGCATTCTTAAATTTGATTTGGATAAACTTGGTATTTTTAGACAAATGGTTCCAAGAATTTCAAACAGGAAGAGAAAAGTTGAGTACGATGAAAGAAAATCTGTGAATTTCAAGGCTTACTTGCACTTTAGTAGATTTCTTAGCAATAAGTAATGTATTCAAGAGAAAGCCTTTGAAATCCTAAAGGTATGCTTAAAGAACTTATTGCGAATCGTCAATGGGAGATTTTCTATTATTTCACTGTTGAAGCAATGCTGGGTATTGTTAGAGAGTTTTATGCAAATCTTTAGTATTCTAAGAGTGAATACATATTGGTTAGAGGACAAATGGTTGAATTCAGCCCTGCTCGCATTAATGCATTTTATCAGTTAAGAGCGCATTTTTCTTGTGAATACAAAAACATTCCTATTACGAAGGAAGCATTGGATATGATCGTAAAATTTTTGACTAATGGAAAAGGAGAGTGGAAGGTTAAACAAAGAATAAAAGTTAACTTCCCCCCTTCTACTTTGAATCCTGTATCAAAAGTCTGTCACTATTTCCTTTCTACAAGACTTTTGCTTACCAACCATCATTGTGAAGTTACAATAGATAGAGCTGTTCTGAATTACTGTATTCAAAACATGAAGAATATAAATATTGGGGCTATTATTCATAAAAGTATTTTGACAAGTTCAAAATGAGAGACTACAGGTGGACTAGGACACCCCAGCCTGATTCATGCCTTGTGCATTCAGTCAGGTGTAGCAGTTGAAGATAATGAAGAGGTGATCTATCCACTTAAGCCCATTACTAAACTAAATTTGAAAACCTATGAAGCCCATGTAGGATGGAAGTGGAGTAAGAAAGCTAATGAGCCTTCTTCTAGTCATGAAAGACCATCTACATCTAGAGAGCCTACTCTACATGATGTTATGGATCAGTTGGAATGGTTGAACACCAGAGTAGAGGGACTAGAAGTAAGGAACAAGATAAATGATGATTATCAAGTGTGGTGGAGAGAATATGAGATAGCTTATCATGACGCACATATGAGATTTTTCAGGGGAGACACTAGTGTTGTATTTCCTACTTACCCTGAGTATACTCCATGCCAGCCTGAAGAACCTGATGATGGTGTAGCTCCTGCAGATGAAGATTGGTAGTTTTTATAGTTTTATTTTCATTTTATTTTGTATTTGTGTTGTGTATATGTCATGTACCTGAGACTCTTTCTGATTAATATTTGTGATATACTGTGTATTTGGTTGTACTTGTAGCAGACATTATGTTGATTTGTGATGTATATGATGTTATAGTAGGCTTTATGTTGATTTGAGACTCTTTCATGTGTTTGGTTTGTTAGTCTGATCTGTGATAGTAACAATTAGAAGTTATTGTTGTGTGCATAGTTTATGTTTCATGTTTTTAAACTTCTTCTTTTATGAATTTCTAACCCATATTTGTGTAAAGAAATGCTCTTAATTATTTCAGGCCTACTGTTCTTCTTTATGAAGAAAACTTGCTTAAACTTAAAGGTATGAAAAGCCCAACATATTGAGATATGAGTTATATGTTTATATCTTTTCTGTCTTCCCATGTTAATTGAATTAATATTCAAAAATTTAAGTTTGGGTGAGGGAAAGATTTAGCTATTAATTGTTCTCATTTAAAAGTATTTTCAAAATTATTAACATGATTTCCTGTAATAGACTCAATTTCAGATAACTGTATTTTGATTTTAGTTAAGTATTTTGTAAAGTTGAATGAAAGTATTTGGTAATAAAAAAGTAATTTTGTAGGCTAAGATATTTGGTATAATAGAACAAGATTATAGTAACCTATTTAAAGTAAGAAAAACTGTATGTTTGAAATATTAAGAATCTTAAAATTTTATGTTATAGGAGAGGATTGAGACTCTATGATGAATCATTAATAAGCTAAAGAAATGCCTATAAGGTAAAAGAATGTGGTAAGTTTCAAATTTATGGTGAGAAGGGTGAAGTTCAAAATCATTAAAGGCTATCTAGATATAGTAATCCTCACTTAAAATAAAAGAAAAGAAAAGAAAAGAAAAGAAAAGAAAAGAAAAGAAAAGCAAAAGAAAATGAAAGAAAGAAAAGTGAGGAGATGCTTGAGGAGTTGCCTAATAAAAAATTGGCTTCACTTGGACCTACCTAAAGGGAAAAACTAAATTACTTTCCTGAACTTATATGTGTGGATTAGCATCCTTACTAGTAGTGTTCTCATGAACTTATTTTCTTGTAATTCTTTTAAGTGCCTTGATAGGACAATCAACAGTCATTTTAAAAATGAATAAAAGGCTAGAACTCTTAGACTTGACTACTAGATAGTCTTACACCTGCTGAATTTGCTTGAGTTATTGAAAGATCTTTCTAAAAACCTTACTAATGTACTTATCTAAATCAAAATTATGGTATTCTAGAAAGAAAGTTCATTACAGTGGATCATTATTTTTTGTATTAACTAAAATTACTTGAGGACAAGTAATAGTTAAGTTTGAGGGATTATGATCCACTGAAAATTTGATAGCTTTTTACTATTCTTTTCATACCTGTTTTCGATGATATTGCACTTTAAAGAAATATATTTTTCATAATTTAATGCAGGTACAATGATTTTAGGCCTTTGGAGTAAAAGAAAGCGAAAAGGAGCAAATTCAGGGAAAAAAGGGACAAAAGTGCGTTTTATTGAACTAGCGCTGAAAAGTGCTGTCGCGAGCGCCGGACTGCGTAGTTTTATATAGAGTTGTGACTGTTTTTGCGGAATAATGCGCTGAACGATGCCCTATCTAGCGTCGGACCGCATAGTTTTATATAGAGTTGTGACCGTTTTTACAGAATAATGAGCCGAACGACACCCTATCCAGCGCCGGACCGCGTCCTATCCCGATTTAAAACTAGATTCAATGTATTTGGCTGGATTTTGAAGGGTTGCTTTAGGAAATTCTTGGGAATTCAGTTTTGGTCAAATTTAAACACTTTTAGGGCCAAGTTTGGAGAGGGGAAAGAAAAGGAGAAGAGTTTAGAGTTTAGAGAGAGTGTCTTTCTATTATTTTTATGAAATCTAAGTTTTGTGTTTTCTCTTCTAAGGAGTGTGAGAGGAGAGGGAAAGTGAGAGATTTCTTCTTCCTTATTTATCTAAAGAGAGAATTGTGTGTTGTTGTGAAGAAAGAAGTGGAGTCAAAGGAATTCCTTGAGATTCATTTAGGGAAGAGTTTGAGATAAGTTGTATTTACTTTACTCTGTTTGTATGTGGTTATTTTTATATATAAAATCCATGTTTTTTCATCTTTTCCTCATGAGTCTTGAGTAGATTTCTTTGTCTTTCTCCTTTTCATGTGATGTGTTGATGTTGTGATATGGAAATGATGTGCCGATTTATTATGGAGAATTTGTGATTACTTTTTTACTTCGAACTTAATTTACTTTTTGATCTAGTTAATTAAATTGTTAAAACTTGTTGGGAAACATATTTTCTAAAAGGATTATGAGTTCCCCAACAAAAGTAAAGGTCACATTCAATGTACATGAATGAGAGACGTAGTTCATGGGGATTGAGTGCAAATAAATAGGGAAATATACTTTGATCGGCGTAGAACTGGAGATTTTAGAGTGACAGACTGAAATCCTCAATTTGGTCCTAATGCTTGGAAACTGAAGCGAGCGTTAGCCTTCTAGTGAAGGGAAGTGGGAGCTTTGGAGTGAGAGCCAATATCCTCCCTGCCTAACCACGGATTTGGGGACTAAACTTAGAATTAGCCAATGTTTATATATGGGTAAAGAATAGGAATGCTCCTATTTGGCACAATTCATTTGCATCACTGATCTATGTCACAATAGTCATCATAATATGATTGGAAGAGAGGAAGACTCTTTCTTACAACTGAACTTTGTTATAATTTTAGTCTTGTGTTAGTTTAACTTTACTTTGGTAGAAATAATAATTAAAACTGTTTGTCTTTTTTTTTTAAGAATTAAACTTACTTGTAATTGTGTTGTGATTCGATAAGTGATTTCTATGCTACGCCATAAAATTAAAACCTCCCTGTGGGATAGATATCCAGGAATCCACTAGATCTCTGTATCACTTGAGCGATATGTGTACTTGTGTTTAATTGTGTGACTCATTATAAAACTAAATCAATATATATCTAAATCTGAGTTCATAAATTTTGGCAAATTAAAAAAGTCGCACCACCTAACAGCATCATTCGACACTCCGTCGTATTTAAAGGTAGCACAAAATTCTAGAAAACTAGCTAGATGTAAATTAGGATCTTCATTAGGTGTTCCTCCAAATTGATTATTCTATACCATTTGGATAATAGCAGGTTTAAGTTCAAATGAATTAGCAGCAACATCAGGGTTTTGGATAGTTAAGTAAATTTCATATGCTGTTGGATTAGCATAATCTCTTAAGGGTCTTGGTATATTTTCATTTTGATTATTTTGATTGCTCAAGTTGTTAGCCATTTTGTGAGGATTTTTAGATTTTTTTTGTTGTTTTCAATATTTTCTAATAGTATGCTCTAATTCAGAATCATAAGACACTAAACTTATATATCTGATACTACGCATACAATCGCAATAAGCACACTAACAATAAACAAACAAACACAATTATGACTTGTAATTCGATATAAGCTTTCAAATACTACCAAATTAATTTTACAGTTACCTCCCTGCAACAACGACAAAAACTTGTAAATTTTTTAAATTGCCAAAATTTATGAACTCAGATTTATATATATATATTGATTTATTTTTCTATTGAGTGACACAATTAAACACAAGTATACGTATCGCTCAAGTAAGACAAGGCTCTAATGGAGTCCTGGTTATCGATCCCAGGAGGAGGTATTTAATTCTATAATGGAGGACTGAAATAACTACACGAATCACAACACAATTGCAGTAATTACTAATAATAAAAAGATGAATAAACAGTTGCAGTTACTAATTCTACCAAAGTACGTTCTAACTTCCTATCACAGTTAACAAACACAAGACAAAATTTATAACAAAATGTTCAAATGTAGGAAAGAATCCTCCTCCTGTCCAATAATAATGTGATGATTTAGTGACATAGATCGGTGACGCAATAGTATTGTGCCAAATAAGAGCATTCCTATTCTTTACCCTCTTCTGAGCAATATAAAGAACATTGGTTAAACCTAAGTTTAGTCTCCAAATCCATGGTTAAGCTGGGAGTATCCGGCTGTCACTAGGGAGCTTCCACTTCCCTTCGCCTAAAGGCTAACTCTCACTTTGGCTTCCAAACCCTAGGACCAAATTGGGAAATTCAGCCTATCACTCTAAAATCTCCAATTCTAAGCCCATCAAAATATATTTCCCTATTTATTTGCACCCGAACCTCATGAACTACGTCACTCATTCATGAACATTGAATTAAACCTTCACTTTTGTTGTGGAACTCATAATACTTTTGGAACATATGTTTCACAACAAGTTTTAACAATTCAATTAGCTAGATTAAAAAGTAAATGAAGTACGAAGTGAAAAGGTCATCATAAATTCTCCATAATAAATTGGCTCATCTTTTCCATATCACAATATCAACACAACACATGAAAAGGGGGAAGACAAAGAAATTTACTCTAGACTCATGAGGAAAAGATGACAAAAGATGGATTTTATATATAATACCAACTTCATACAAATAGAGTAAAAAAAATACTACTTATCTCAAACTCTTCCCCAAGTGAATCTCAAGGAATTCCTTTGACTCTTCTTATTTCTTAACAACAACACACAATACTCTCTTTAGATAAGTAAGGAAGAAGAAATCTCCCACTTTTCCTCTCCTCCTACACTCCTTAGAACAGAACACACACAAATCCTAGATTTTCTCTATTGGACTCTCTACACTAGAACAATGAAATGACATATTCCCCCTCTCAATTTTTGGCTCTAAAACAGTTTAAATTTGTATGTAACTGATTTCCTAAGTGTTTCATCGAGCACCCCTCCAAAATCTAGCCAAATACATCGAATTTGGAATTAAATCAGGATAGGGCGCGGTCCGGCGTAGGCTAGGGCACAGTCCAGCGCTTTTTTCTAGAAATAGCCTAAACTCTCTGTAATTTGGTGCGGTTTAGTGCTAGTGACAGTTTCATCTAGCGCTCCAGGTCAAAAAGTATATTTTACCTCATTTTGCTTAAAATTTGCTCCTTTTTGCTTCCTTTTTGCTCCAAAGGCCTAAAATCATTGTACCTGCATGAAATCATGAAAAATACCCTTCTTTAAAGTGCAATATCATCAAAAATATGTTTGGAATAGACATTAAAAAGCTATTAAATTTTTAGTGGATCATTAGGCGGGGAGGATACTGGCTCTCACTCCAGAGCTCCCACTTTCCTTCACCTAAAGGCTAACTCTCACTTTAGTTCCCAAACTCTAGGACCGAATTGAAGATTTTAGTCTGTCACTCTAAAATATCCAATTCTGCGCCCATCAAAGTATATTTCCCTATTATTTGCACTCAGCCCCCATGAACTTTGCCATCCATGGAATTTGAATGTGGTTCCACTTTGTTGAGAATTACACCACCCTCTCGAATTATAATGCAAATACAATGAATTTTAAGACTACAACGAGCTCTTTTTGTAATTTTAATGAAGTGCAAGTAAAAATCATCAAATTTATAATTAAAACTTCTTCAAGCATGCAGCCCAATATTCTAAACATAATCCTACTCATTGCATAAGAAAAGTAGAATGAAAACAATGGAATAAATCCTCTTATACCACTATTTCGAAACAAGAAGAAAGAGTAAGAGAAAGACATCACAAAGTACAAAGAAAACACAACAAAAAACCTCATTTCAAAGGAAATCCATAGCATAAGTGTTTACAAAATCATAAAATAAAGAAGAACACAATACTTAGCTTTTTCCCATTGAAAAACAGATTAAAATTTCTCTCATAAAGTCACCCGTTGATCTATGCAATACTAGTACAAACCTTATAAATTCTCTCAAAATCCCAACTCCAATATCTCCAGAAAAGTAGAAAACTACATTTATACTCCTATTCTAATATCTTTAAGCACTCTCCACGATTGTCCTAATATTTCCCCTTTTTTGGCTTCAAATTCACTTTAAAAAAGTGTAAGGATGAATTTCCCGAGAGGTGTTTCAAGAAACCTTCCAAAAAGCGTCCAAATTTAATGTATATGACCAATAACTGCCCAAAATCTCGTCCAAACAGTCTCGGATGTTGTCAGCGCTGATTAGGGCTCTAGTGGCACTACCCCGATGATTTAATTCAAAAGCTCTCTGGAATTGAGCTCCAGTGGCACCAATGTTATGTTTTTGAGAAATTGCCTCTTTTTGCTCCAAATTCGTTCATTTTCGCTTCCTTTTGCTCAAATCACCTAAAATAATCGTACCTGTAGTAAAATATGAAGAATACCTTCCTTTAAAGTGCAATTTCACAAAAATGAGTACAAATTATATTACAAAAATCTAACATATTTTTGGTGCATCAAAATCCCCCAAATTTAACTTTTACTTGTCCTCAAGTAACACTATAACTTTAAAAATAAAATATGTTGACTTGTGATTGTGGGTTCCAATAGAGTTTGCTAGAATTTTATCTCAGAAATGTTATAGTGTAACATAGGAGAAATTCTAGCAAATCAACCTAGGCTAGAGTGTAAGAGTATCTCATATTCAACTTAGGAATCCTGATTTTCTATTTGCTTCAAAAGTTATTGAAACTTATCAAACTAAATATTAAAGAAAGTATAAAATTAGAATTCAAGAACCTTATCTATACCAATTAAACCAATACCTTTTGAAATAAGAATAAGCATAAGATTGTTTTTAAGTCTTTTCATTTAAAAAGAATCAAGCGAAACCAATTTTTGATTAGTCTTCTCCTCAAGCTTCTCTTTACATTTTTTTCACTATTCTTTTTTCTTTTCCCTTTTTGTTCTTTCCTTTCTTTTAAGATCATTTTCAATCCCATTCTTTTACTTCTTTTTTTTTATGTGAGGATTACTATATCTGGATAGACCTATAATAATTTGGAATTCACTATCTCCTTTCTAAAGTCCAAAACTGAAAACATTCCCTCACTTTTTAAAAGTGTAATTATTAGTTTGATAATTTTTTCAATAAAGGCTCAATTCTCATTAAGTATAAATCTAAGAATCTTAGAATTTTAAGTTTTCAACTTTTTTCTACCATAAATAGCAAAATCATTTTTCTAATGTTTCCTACAAAATATCTTAACTCTAGAACATTTCATCACATAGGATTTCAACTAAGATATTTTTATAACATTCCTAAAATCAAAATTATAGTAACCTAAAGATAACACCACATGCCATAAGTTATTTTAAAAGTGATATTAAATTAAATACACACAACTGAGGACAAATGAAGTTACGTTTTAAATTTTTTTTTTTGGCCCAAAACTTAAATTTTAAAATATTTTGAAATTAATTCTATAAAATCTAGGAGGAAAAATAAGTAAAAGTTGAATCTACTAACTACTCCAACATTCTATCTAATTCATATACATGCATAATCAGGATAGAATGACTGCAGGAGAAAGTAAATCTAGCCTAAAGCATGCTTGCAATAATATTAAACTAAAAGGAAGTATACTCACTTTAAAATATATTTTTCTTCCTACCCCCAATTTTGATTTTTAACATATATAACATTCAACACAGAAAATATAAGAAGGAAGAAAAATAGTACAAAAATCTTATCTGCCACACATGCCTATTAGAAACATCTACAATTATTAATCAGGATAAAATAAAGTAGCAGAAAGTAAATCTAAACTAAGCATGCTAGAATGAAATTCACTGAATAAAAATTTAACTAGCATAGCAGGTATCAACATTGGAATATGAAAATATTCTTCAAGTCATATATAAATTGTAACACACAAACAAACACACATAATAAATGAGGTTAATTCTTTCATTAACTCATCACATCTCACTAACTTACCTCCAATTTCTAACAGAGTCACTACAATAATAAATTAGGTACATTTCAGCAGTTAAATTTGTGTGAGGTTGATATTTTTGAAAAGGGTTTTAGAATATAAGTTTATAAAACAAAATTTTGTTTTAATTTAATATATATATATAGATTTTTGAAAATAATATTTCAACATTTATCTATCCTATAGAATAAGTACGTGGCTTAAGGTGAAGCTTGATCAAATAAACTAAAGGATTTATGAAATCCATTTGATCTGCGAACCAATTTTTTACTGACAATTTCCCTTACCTAATACGAAGGAATTATATAAGGTTTATATTAATATGTGGACTTTAAGTTTCCTATGAGGGCAAGCCCCTATAGTTAATTACATCTTAGATAACCGAAGTCACCTAAGAAAACTCTTGATATAGATCAGGAAACATTTATTTTTCATGACTTCCAAGGATAAGATTTTCAAAGAAAATGTGATAGTCAGAAGTTCAATAGGTGAATGGCTCAAATCTTGGAACATTTTATTTTTATCAGAATCTAGAGGAGAGAAGACTAGAGGAAGAACATAGATTCAAGGAGGAACCCTGATGTATTCCGAAACTACCCTATGGTTTGGCTTTAAATCTTGGAAATGAATTTATTTAAATTTCGATCCTACCAATTAATTATAGGGATTACATAATATCCAATTATGTAAATAACCTGGAAGATGGGAGGATTTTTGTCGTATCAGACGAGAACCTTGAAATCCTAAAGCAAATTAGGGCTTATAGTGTACAGCAGAGCTGTGCAAAGGCCTAAAGAAAAGGTGAGGATTTATGCTGCACTAGGCAAGCTACCTCAAAGTTCTATGGCTTGTTTTAATTTCTAAGAAATGGTTTTACTGAGACAAGTTTTGTTGTTGAAGATGGCCGTACTGCCCACTATACATGCTTCAAGCTCCTTGTCGTAGCAGGTTTAGTTTAGAGAAGTGGCAATTGAAGAGATAAGAGAAGTGTCATGTTTTGGAAATATTTAATTTGAGGTGTCTTAATATTTTATTAGGGGAACATGAAAGTTGATTATAGCAACACCAATTAAGATCCCATGGTTCTATCATTCTGACATTATTATTTTCATCAGATTCACTTAGTCCAAATGAATTTACTAAACTCAACTTAATGTGTTCCATACTATCATTTAGACCATAGGAAAACCTCGTTAGCAACACGTGGGTTACCTCCTCCAAGAAATTTCCGATCATCCAACGAGACGTTTTAATTTAGTTACAGTTGTGGTTTTTGTCTTTGTTTATGATTAAATTTTGAGTTATTTTATATTTTGAATATTGTGGCGATGAATTTTATCTTAATTAGACTTTTAATTTTGATTTTGGCATCAGTTTTGTGGCTATCATAAGGGTTTCAGTTTTCATGTAGGGTGGTGGCTGATCCACTTAAAAAGTACCTATTTTTATGCCATATTTATGATTCAATTTTTAAGGATATTATGCTTTAATGAAAGGTATTTTTATGTTTTTGGATGTAGGTGATAAAAAAAGAGTTCAAGAAGGAAAAAGGAGCAAAAAGGAGCAAATATGGAGCTTAAAAGTAAAGTTGCCGAAATTATTGGTCTGGCGCCTAGGCGCCAGAATCCAGCGCCTAAGCGCCAGTTCGATACTAAAGCAGATAAGATTTTTGACAACTTTAGGCAGTTATTTTTACGGTGTTCAGTGGTTATTAGACCTTCTAGAAGACTGTAAGTTACTCTTAATACATAGAACATGTGATACAATGCATCTGGACACAGGAAAATAGTTTTAATCGAGAAGAGATGCGATCCAAAGTGAAGTGGTGCGAAGGCTTGGTCACGGACTCCGGCGCCTGGGAGCCAGATCCCGGCGCTTGGGAGCCAGATCCCGGCGCCTAGGCGCCACAGTTACTTTCTAGAAGATACATTGTATTTGGAAGAATTTTGAAGAGGTTCCTTAAGCAACCCATGGTCATCTTGGAAGCTCTATAAATAGGAGTCATTTCTACATAGAAAAGGGCCCCCAAGCTCCCTAGAGTTCACTCATGCTTGAAAATAATTTTAGGGAGCCACCTTCTTAAGTGATTAGTGAGTTTATTTTAGTTATTTTGAGTGTTACTACTCAATTCCTTGAGTAGTAACTGTAAGTTTATAAGTGTTGTTGCTGTTGAAGTCTTTCATTTTGCATTGGTGTTAGTAGGAGTCAGCGGATCACTTGAAGGAACATTCCAGATAAGTATTTGTAACTTGGTTTAAAGTTTTATAAATATGTTTTGTTATGTTAATTCAATGTGTTATGAGTAGTTAGTTTTCTTTCTTCTTTCAACCATGAAAAGATAATAAAGATAATTTAATTTCGATGGAGAACTTAAACTTAAATTTTATAAAAATTATGATGATATTAATACCTGATCTTATTTTACTTTTTAAACTGGCCATTTGAATTGTTAAAACTTGTTGAAGAATTCTGAGTCCTATCCGGAGATGAGTTCTTAACTAGTAGATATCACATGAATCCTTGGGTAATTGAATGCCTTGAGCGGGTTATTCAAGGTGAAGTGCAAATAAATAGGGAGATATTGTTTGTTGGGTGTAGAATTAATTAGTTTTTAGAGTGACAGACTAAATTCTAATAATTTGGTTTATAGAAAGGGAACGGGTCACTAGTAAGGCCGACCATAGCCACCCTTGGACATCTAGAACTGTGAGCCTAGATTAACCCGTTCTACTAGTAATACATCTTGAACCGATCTATAGATTAGCCAATGTTCTTTATACTATCAAGCGAAGGTAAATAATAGGAATGCTTCTATTTGGCGCAATACCATAATCTAATTTCTCCACAAATGATAATTATTCTAAAAAATCTTGGATTAGTTGAAAAGGAGAAAGTTGTTTTATTTATACTTACGTAGACCTTTACTTTATTGCTGCTTACTTATATTTAATAGAAATTTCATTAAACTTAAAATTTGATCTTTGAAAAGAAATAAAAATATAAATACTTTTAATTTGAAAATCTATTAAATTCCTTTAATTAATCTTAATTAAATCTTCTCTGTGGGATCGATAACCAGGACTCCAAAAGAGCCATGTATTACTTGAAACGATACGTATACTTGCATTTAAAATTAAGACTTTATGATATTATTTAAATATAAATTCATAAATTCTTACATATACAGATACCCATAAAAGTCTGTTCAAGTTTTTGGCGCCGTTTCCGGGGAATAAAAGAAATTAAAGAAGGAAGAATGCGAAAAGACAATTTCTAGATTTTTCAAATTAAAAAATATATACACTTTTATTTCTTTAAAAAATATAAATATAAAAATAATAATAATAAATATATATATAAAAACAAAATATCAAAAAGATTTTATTTTTATGTGTAGTTCTGGATCTGAATGATTATTACCTTTTGATTTTGAATTAGAAAGAACTGTTAGAAGAATTAGAAAAGGAAAACAAATTTAAAAATATTAGGAAATGACTAACTTACATAACAATAATCAAAATCCAATAAAAAATTAATGAAAAATATATTTATAAACCATTAAGGGATTATGCAAACCCTACAGTTGATGAACTTCATATTAGTATTCAAATGCCTGCTGTAGATGCTAATTCTTTTGAGCTTAAACCTTCTATTATGCAAATGGTTCAAAATAATCAATTTAGAGGAACACCAAATGAGGATCCAAATTTACACATTGCTAGTTTCTTAGAACTTTATGCTACCTTCAAATATTATAATATTTCTGATGATGCTATTAGGCTTAGACTCTTTCCTTTTTCCTTAAAAGATAAAGCAAAGATGTGGCTTAACTCATTAGCAACTGGTTCCATTAAAACTTGGGCAGATATGGCACAAAAATTCCTTGCTAAATATTTTTCTCCTTCTAAAACTGCTAAATTAAGAAATGATATTACTTTATTTATGCAATTTGATGGAGAGATAATTTATGAAGCATGAGAAAGATTTAAAGAACTATTAAGAAAATGTCCTTATCATGCTTTACCAGATTGGTTAATTATTCAAACATTTTATAATGGACTTATTGGATCACTTAGATCTATTATAGATGATGCTGCTCGTGGTTCTTTAATGGCTAAGACCTTTGATGAAGCTTTCACTTTAATTGAAGAAATGATTAATAATAATTTTTAATGGCCTTCTGAAAGGGTTAATCCTAAAAGATTGGCAAGTATTCAAGATAATGAAGCCTTTTCTATTTTAGCTTCACAAGTGGCTGCGATATCTAAGAAATTAGATAATTTTGCTATTAACGTATCACATGTAAGTAATGATAATTCTATAAATATTGATGATTCTCAAACAATGGAAACTTTGCAAGCTATTGCTAGTAATACTAATAAACCTTATTCAAATTATTATAATCTAGGTTGGAAAAATCACCCTAATTTTAATTATAATAATGGACATAACCATGGAGTAATAATCAAGGTAATACAACCAGGAATTCGAACAATCAAGGAAATTTAAACTTTAGACCAACTTATCCTCCTGGTTTTAACAATCAGCATAAAAAGTTATCTGTAAAAGAATTGACCTTGCAACTAGGTAATCAACTACAAAGTCTAAACACTGCTATTCAAAATATTGAGAATCAGATGGATCAAATTGCAAATTTTATTAATTACAGACCTCAAGGAACACTGCCTAGCAATGTCAAAATTAATCCTAAAGAAACTGGAAAAGACCATGAACAAGCAAAAGCTGTACAACTTAGAAGTGGAAAGGAATTAAAAGATAAGATTCAGAATGAATTTGAAAAAGAGAGAGAAGTTGAAGAGATTGAAAAACCTAAAGAAACTCTTTCTCCAAGTAAAAATCAAACTGTAATTCCTATTAAAGTGGAAGTTGAAAGACCACCACCACATTTTCCTCAAAGACTAAAACAACAGAAGCTTGACCATCAATTTTATAAGTTCATTGAGATTTTTAAGAAACTTACCATCAAAATTCCTTTTGCTGAAGCTTTGGAACAAATGTCAAGCTATGCAAAATTAATGAAGGATATTTTAAGCAAGAAAAAGAAATTTGAAGCTTATGAAACTGTTGCATTAAGTGAAGAATGTAGTGCAATAATTCAAAAGAAATTACCTCAGAAGCTTAAAGATCCTGGAAGTTTCACTATACCATGTGCTATTGGAGAAAAATTTTGTGGAAAAGCCTTATGTGATAAAGAAGCAAGTATTAATCTCATGTCATTTTCTATCTTTCGAAGGTTAGATTTAAGAGAGATTTCTCCCACCACTGTAACCCTTCAGTTAGATGATCGATCTATCACTTATCCTAAAGGAGTTATAGAGGATGTTCTTGTTAAGGTGGATAAATTTATCTTCCCTGTGCATTTCATTATACTGGATATGGAAGAAGATAAAGAAATACCTATTATCTTAGGGAGACCTTATCTAGCTACCGGACGTGCTATGATTGATGTGCAAAAAGGAGAATTAACTATGAGAGTTAATGATCAAGAGATATTATTTAATGTTCTGAAATTAATGAGGTATCCTGAAAAATAAAAATGCTATCAGATGGATATTTTTGATTATATAATTGAAAAGCATTATTAAGAAAAATGTAAGGTCATTTCTGAAGAAAAAAATGATGAATCCATAATATATAATGAGTCATTAACTGACGAAATTAAAGAAGTGAATGAATAAAATTTATTCGAAGAAACTCATTATATTCATGGTATTGGGAAATTTTAGACAGAACTAAAAATGATATACTTTTACCCTCAGGTCAAAAAGCCCCTGAACTGGAATTAAAAATGTTACCTACACATTTAAAGTATGCATTTCTTGGAACTTCATTAACTTTACCTGTGATTATATCTTCAGAACTAAGTAAAGATCAAGAAGAAAAGTTAATAGGAGTTCTGAAAAACTATAAGAAAGCTTTTGGTTAGACTATTGTAGATATAAAAGGAATAAGCCCTTCAATCTGTATGCATAGGATTTTAATGGAAGAAAATTGTAAATCCACTATTGAACCTCAAATAAGAGTTAACCTAATTATAAAAGAGGTTGTTAAAAAAGAGATTTTAAAATGTTTATATGCTGGAATTATTTATCCTATTTTGGATAGTCAATGGGTCAGTCTTATTCACTTGTTAACCTCATTTTTGATAAGGTCTTTTGCTTCTCTCTTTAGTACTTAGGATCTAGCCTTAGGCTTTTCCTTTGACTAATCTTAGAAGACTAGAAATGGAACCCACCACTTAGAAATTCAAACACCTTTTAACTCCCTACAAACCCCACAAGCTTGATTGTAGACCCCTAATCACCTGGAGGGTCGAAATCAAATGCGGAGGTTTAAAGGATGAGTTCCCTATAGGACTTTTCGGCCTTAGGATTACCCCGGATGGCCCTGGTCCGGTGAGGGTCGAGTTGCACATACACTACACTCTCACACACATTGCAAGTCCTAAAACCACACTCTTACCCAACTTGACTTCCCAACTCATGTAGGTAATTCATATGGATGGTCCTTAACCCCTAAGCCCCTGGCTAAGAGGGTTAGGAACAACATAGTGAATGCCTCAAATGAGCCCTCTCATGGCTCATATGGGCTTAATATGGCTTCATGGCTCAACCAAAGTGATCTGATTTCACTCACATTTGATCAATCTTCATTTTTCCAAAAGTTCAATTTTTGACCCCCGGAGCCCCGGACCCACCAAACCTACCAAATGTCCTTGAAGTTACCCAAAATTTGAAAAATTGCCTAAATTACCCAAGATCCCTCAAAATCAATCCTAAACACTTCCCACCATTCAAATTGACCATCTTTGGCCAAAAATACCAAAATTTCCAAAAAATACACCCCAATACCCTCCAAATACCCAAAATGCTCTTCTTAACCAAAAAATCTAAAAATTCAGAAAATTCCCAAAAAATTCCAGAAAATCCCAAATATTCCTAATTTCATTTTTTTTAACTACACCATGGGCCAATTTTTCCAATTTACCCCACTTTTACCAAAACCCCAAATTTGACCCATTTTTAATCCAAGTGAACCCAATGTCAAAACAAACCACCCCAATTGACCTCAATACATATCCAATTCAATTCTAAACTTCCATTAAATATCCCCAATATCAATTTAGACCAAATCCAAGTCCAATTTGATTGACATTTGAGCCCAATTTCAATTTGAAGCCGTAGGCCCAATTTTGACCCTTGACCTAAACCTAGCCCAAACCAACCCAATTCAACTCCAATTGGCCCCAAATCTTTTCTAAGGCCTTCCTAACATCCCCATAAACAAAACACTATCTTGATTTGCCCAAAATTTGAGCCTAAACTGCACCCAAACTTAACCCAAAACCAAAATCCCTTAAATTGACCTAAGCCCAAACCTAACCCAAATGGGCCCAAATCCCAAAATCAAAGCCTAACCAAAGTTGAAAAATCTTTGTGACACTCCCATAAACATTTCGCAACATTAATTTTACATCAAATCCAACTTTAGCCAAACATTAAACCAAGTTAGCCCAATTTGAACCACTTTGGCCCCTTTACTAAGAGACCCCACATTAAACCCAATTCAATTCAAAATCACTTCAAATTTGTTCCAAATCACTCATGACACATCCCTAAACAAAACCCAACATTTATTTGACATGGTCCTTCACAAAACTTTCATCCAAAAGCCCACTTCCTTAAACCACTCTAAAAGCCCATCAAAAACCATTCCAAAAGCCCAAAATCAATCCTAAAGCCCCATGACATTTTCATTTGTCATCCTTTTAACCAAAATCAATCCCTAAGTTTTAAATCCATGATCAAATGATTCCAAATCAAGCTTCATGCCAAATCACCCCTAAATGCCAAAAATCCCTAAAACCCATGTTCATGAAACTTGCCTAAGCCATTCCCAAGCCACATGAAGCCATGAAGCCATGCTTAAGCCACATGTAAAGCCATGAGATGTTTGACATGTGATCATCTCATAAATGGAAAATGGAGGAGCCCCTTTCTTAAGCCTTCTTTAAGCCTTTTTAACCCCATCCATGATACACACTAAACCAAGTTTAGCCACCTCACCATGGATGGAGACCACACCATTTTCTCTTGGCCGACCCAAGTGATTCTTTTCAGCCCAAAACCAGGCCTTGGGTGGTGAACCTAGCCCAAAACCATGGGTTGACTCATTTGAACCCAAAATAGCCTTCCCCCCATTCCATTTCAATTCAACTCCTTCACACATGTCCATGGCCAATTGACTGCACTAAACCCCAGCCCTGACCTCCCTGATCATGAGGGTGACCTGACCCTGGCCGGCCAGCCACCACAGCCGTCAGAAACCACCAGGCCGAGAGCACCCATGTGAGCCAATTTTTGAATTCTGCCTTGCTGACTTGTCCCATGCCTAATGGCCACCATGGCTGTTCTTCTCCTCACCAGAGCAGATGATCCAAACCACTAAACCCCCCTGGGAAGCCCTCCAGCCACCTCTATTTAAACACCACCACCTCTCGGCCAAATGAGGTGTTGAACCAAACCTTACCAAAACTCTGCCAAAATCATTCCATACCCCTCTCCAGACATAGAGAACTTGATCCCCACTGAAATCCAGCCCTAAAACCCTCTCTGTGAGCTTAATTTCTGAGTTGAAAATCCACCCAAAAAACAGGACACTTTACCTTAGTGAGCCAATCTCCAAATCGATTGATCCTACACCTTCACCGCACCAAGAGGAGAAGTTCCCCAAGCAAAAGCCCCCTCACCGAGCCGGCCATTGCTTCCAGCCTCCAAGCTTTGTGATCGGCTTTGGTCACTTTCATACTTAGACAATTCCCCAGAGCTAGAGACTTCATCTGGAGCTTGCCTGGACTCAATCGAAGGTGACACAACTCTCAGATCGAAGCTTCAATTCTTTGAGCAAAGGTATGAACTCATTCTTCCTCCCGGGCTTCCAGCAATTCTCCATTTTTTTGGGTTAATTTCATAGCCTATAAACCATATGGATGTGTTCTCCTCTTCAAGACGAATCGATAGAGTATAAGAACACGAAAATCCATCGAGAATCGAGAGAGATATTAGTGGCTCGAGTGTGGACGGTCACGGGTGCACACCCGCTTGTAAACGATGACCAGGAGCCGTTGGATCGCGCGTGTATCGAGCGGACGGTCGAGATCAAGCTGGACACCGCAATGGTACGTGAACCGCGGGCTCCTGGAGAGCTGAGTCAGATGGCGGCGCCGAATCACAGTGCGACGCGTGGGCTTTCGGAGCTGCCGAGGTTGACGTGGCGCCGCGTGGATAAGTAGGAAATTAGGGTATTTTTGAATTATTTAAATGCCCCGAACTTTAAAAATTCATATCTTTGCATAGAAAAATCAAAAAAATAAAATAAAAATAC
Organism: Papilionanthe hookeriana x Papilionanthe teres; assembly: GCA_022702705.1. Taxonomy (NCBI): domain Eukaryota; kingdom Viridiplantae; phylum Streptophyta; class Magnoliopsida; order Asparagales; family Orchidaceae; genus Papilionanthe; species Papilionanthe hookeriana x Papilionanthe teres. The sequence goes on along the minus strand of CM040427.1, from coordinate 92,135,233 downwards.
CCTCTCGCTCGCTGAACATGAGGATAATAATGTGGAAAAGAAATTAAGTTAATTGGATGAGTATTTTATTTTTAATAATTTATTTACTATTTTCAATGTTTTGATTCTTCATTCGCAAAGACAATCGACCATGGCATGAGACCATGTAGTTTTGAAGCCTCCGATCTCGGGAACATTCTCCGAATTTTTCAAGGTCGAGGCCATCTCTCGTGAAAAGTTATTGATTTTTCAAGTTCATGTCACCGTTTTAGGTATTTTAATTCCAATAATTAGCATGTTGTAAAATAAATTCTAGGAAAATTTAGTTATGTTTCTTAGGACCAGGGGACCCTATGAAAAATATATTTTGAGTTAATTCATTCATAATAACCTTAATTGGCTTAAACCCTTAAAATGGAAATTTAATTAATTAGGATTAACCACACATAAAAATAACTTGAAATCAACTCTCCACTGATCTTTAGGATACAGAGAACCTATCATAAAAAATTTACATCAATTGGAGATGATTAGCCCCATTAAATGAATTAATTAAGTCACATGATCAAAATTGAACTTTAAAAATTCATAACTCCAAAAATACATTTCAAAAATTCACAAAAATGATTTTGGAGCTTCTCTAATATCAGGGGAGTTCAAGAAAATTAAAATTGGAATTTTCTTAAAAAGTTGATTTTTCACAATATTTTAATATTTTAATAATTAAAAAATAATAATAATCACAAAAATATTAAAAATCATAAAAATATCATATTTTGACTCCTAATCACTTAGGAACAAATCAAATATTTTTCTTAAGTCCCTAGGATAAGATATTGAATTTCAAAGGCTTAATGTAATTTTTAATATTAAAAAATGAATTTTCAACCTTATTCACTAAAATAAATCTAATAAATCAAAGAAAAATCAAAAAATTACAAAATTTGTTTCTCTGGACTCCTTGAGCTTAGATAAATTTAAGAAAAATATAAAATCTATTTTTCAACTTTTATTTTATTTTAAAATTACTTAATACTCTAAAATTCAAAATAATTATAATAAATAAAATATAATTCAAAAAAATCACAAAAATTGGTCCAAGTGGTCCTCTAGTCATTAGGAATATCCCATAATTTTCTTAAGGATAGGAACCTTTCCTTGGTCATGTTGTTGAATTTTCTTTGAAAACCCTTATTTTCTACTAAAAATAATTATATAAATAAATTAAATTCAGAAAAATCACATTTTCTCTTCTAATGTTTTAATTGACATGTGAGTGAGGTGACATAAAAATTTCAAATTCATTTGAGCTCAATTTAGTGAGTTATGAAATAAATAAGCTCAAAAAGAGCATAAAGGTAATTAAAATTTTAACCCTTAATTAAGACTTTAGGTTTAATCAAAATGGGGGGTAAAATATTTGATTTTAACTTTCTCTTGGATGATTGAAACTTAGGGAAATTAAGGGGTAGAAAACCATTAAACACTTTAGAAATATCAAAATGAAACTCTAATTAATTAAATAATTTAAATTTTGTAAAGAATATATTTAAAGTTTGGATTATTAAAATAGTGGATATTATTAAGAGGATATTTATTCTTTAATTTAAAAAAATCCCTAAATAAGTAACTTTAACAACATTTAGTTCTTAATTAAAAATTAAAATAATAATCCAAATTAACAATTAAAACTAAAATTTAAATTAAATTAAAATTTAAATTAAAATTAAAATACAATTAAAATTAAAATTAAAATACAATTAAAATTAAAATTAAAATAAAATTGAATTAAAATTAAATTAAATTAAATTAAAACTAAATTAAATTAAATTAAAATTAAATTAAAATAAAATTAAATTAAATTAAATTAAATTTAAATTAAAATCAAATTGAATTAAATTAAATGAAAACATTTAACAACAAACCTAAGTGAAATCATTAAGAGTTAAATCAAAACATATCAATAATTTCAATACCTCTTCCTATTTAAGTAAATTTAAAACATGAACATCAATTCGAAATACTAAGATAATTAAAAAATGTAAAGATTTAAATTAAATCTAAAATAATTTGAACACTATTCCAAACTTAAAATTATTAATTAAAACCTCATAATTAAATTAAAACACTTTATGCCATTAACTCAAACTTCAAATTAAGAATGATTTAACTTCTCGATAAACCGACTTGCCCTTAAAGGCTTTAATTATTTTAACTCTTAAATATAGTATTAAGTGAAATGTCACTTCATTCATCAGGTAATCAAAAACCCAAGTTCACTGAGCAAGAGACAAAGTTTAACTAAACTCCTGGATGATTAATTCACCTGTGCAATTAAATTTACTTGGACTCAAAACAATACCAGAAGTATTGAAAAGATATTTAGGACTCGTCCTAAGCACTTCCTCAATATGACGGGATGTTTTAGAAGAACAACTGAATTTAATTGTTCTTTGATGAAGAAAATCATCCTTAAACCAAACCAAGAACCTAGACGTCATATGAGATGACTAGTTATAGGATTAGGAATTTGGTAGACAACCAAAACCCTTCCCTTAGCTTTACCTAGGTATCTGTTGAAATATTTAAATGCCTTAACATGTGTTTTAAGTGCAGCTTGGGATGACGGGAAGACCCTCTAGGTACGCTTTTATTTTATTGCAATTTACTTTATTGCAATTTACTTACATGCACTGTACTTTACTTTTCTTGCATGTTAAATAAGACTGTTGCATGAAAACCAAAACCTTTAGGATAGTTCCTGAACTGAAACCAAAATTAAATTAAAAGTCATTGCAAGATAAAATTCACCGCCACAACATTCCAAAATATAAAACAACTCAAAATTTAATCACAAATAGAACAACAAAACTATAATTGCAACTAAATTAATACGTCTCGTTGAATGATCGGGAATACCTTGGATGATGTAACCCACGTGTTGCTAACGGGATTTCTCACGGTCTAAATGAAAGTGTGGAACTCATTCAGTTGAGTTTAGCAAATTCATCTGGACTAAGTGAATTCGATGAAAATAACGGTGCCGTAATGACGTAACCATGGGATGTTAATCAGTTCTGTTTAAACAACTTTATGATTTGTTTTAATTAAAGTATTAAAAACACTTGGATTTTAAGATTTTCTCTAAACCAAAACACTTCTCTCATCTCCTGATTTATGACTTCTAAAACTAAACCTCTGCAACAACAAGGAGCTTGGAGCACAGTGGGCAGCACGGCCATCGTCATCAGCTAAACTCGGATCTACTTTAGCAAAACCATTCTTAGAATTAAATAACAAAGCCATAGATTTTTTAGGTAGTTTTCCTAGTGCAACATAAATCCTCAACTTTTCGTTAGGCATTTGCATAATCATGTTATGCAAATTAAGCCCTAACCGGTCTTAGGACTCCGAGGTAGTCGTTCGGTACGACATAAACCCTCATATCTTCCAGGCTATTTGTATGATCATGTCATACAAATATAAGTCCTAATTAATTAAAATTGGCAGGATTGCAACATTAAATAAACTTCCAAATTGAAGCCAAACCATAGGATAGTTTGGGAAGTTGCCAAGATTCTTCTTGGATCCTTAGCTTCTACTTTTTTTCCTTTGGATTCCCAAAATAAATTGTTCCGAATTTGATCCATTCCCTATTGAAATTTCCAAAATCCAATCCTTTGAAAACCTTAAACTTTGAAATTCTTGAGAGCAAAACCACTGATCATTATCGAGAGTTTTCTTAAATGATTCCCGTCATTTAAGATGTAATTAACTATGTGGGCTTGCCCTTATAGGGAACTTTAAGAACCCGAGTAATATAAACCCCGCTTAATTCATTTATATTAAGCGGGGAACTTGTCGGCTTATAAAATTGGTTCGCGTACCAAACGAATGTCACAAATCTTCTAGTTTATTTAATCGAGCCCCATTATCAAGCAAAGGTGTCTATTCTTCGGGATAGATACACGGTTCATGGTGCGGTGCTCGTTTATATAAACTATTCAGGATGTGAGATCGGTTTGATTTCATATCTTAAAATTTTCAAACTTAAAAATCATTTTCAAAATCAAATGCTACTTTCTAAATTATATATATTTAAATTAAATTTAAAACCTAAAATTCGCCGACAATTTCTGTTAGGTGACCCCTTTTCAAAATACAACACACAACCTAAAAATATGCCGACAACTTCTAGCGACTCTGCTAGAGACTTGTTCCTCTCTCCATTTTGATCAGATGGTTTTGTTTTCATAAATCGGTAGTGTATCCATGTCCCTTGTGGAGCAAACTACCATTCTCCCATTGGAATACCCCGTTCATTTCTGTCTTGAACGAGTATAGCCAACTCCTCTCGAATTTAGGAGCCACTATTTAGACACCCCTAAACGGAGAGGTTCCGAGATCCTTTTACCTCTTTTCTGAGGTGGGGTGGACCCCCAATAAGTGTTAGTTTAGAGCGGTCCTTCGAGTCGAGAAGTCTTGCATAAGACTTTCTCTTCCTTTCCAATTCTAAATCGGGCCCTTTACCTTTTCTATAACCTTTTTCCTTTAATCGTTTTGTTTCTAACAAACGAACATGCTAACAATGAACCTCCTAATAAATAGTCTCTTTTAAAAATCACAAATACACTAAGATAAATGAAAATGTGTTCAGAGTCTTTCTTTTTTCGTCCTAAACTTTACGACGGAAAGAAACATAATTCGGGACCGACATTCGGAATCCGCCCCGCGAAAATGATCGCCCTAAAGCTAATCTTCTCCTTCACCAACGGAATGGACTTCGCCGTTTACAAGGATGAGCTGCCCGACAATGGAATCATCCGTTTCGGACAAGGATTTGGCAACACAGATATCAAGTTTGCTGATGTCACTTTCTTCACACTAATGGACAAAGTGTCAGAAACTGAAGAGCCCGTGATTGAGTTCAACCTGAAATCGTCTCAAGAATTCCCTCCCCTGTAAAGGATTCCAGCTGAAAGGAGTACTACTGTTCGTAGGAGGACTGTTGTCTCTACCCCCACCAGTCTAGTCATCTCTGCACCTACCCCGACTTATGCCAAACTGAAGGGGAAGGAAATCTAAGTCTGTGATGAGCCTGTCACCGTGGAGGGTACAGATTTTGCTACAATACCATATATGTTTATGATTGAGTCCAGTTCGAGAATTGCACCCCTAACTCGGACTCAAAGAAGAAATAGAAATAGAAAGATCGTCAAGATCGAGAAAGCCAGAGCTGTTGAAGTTGCTTTTCTAGAAGAAATTTCCAAGGAAAGAGAAAAACTGCCTGAGTATATACCACTGTTGGAAGGGAGCAGGTTTCACCCTCTCTTTGCCGCATCAGATGAAGAGGATATCCGTAGGATCGCCGCTGCATTACCCCGACCTGCGTACTACAGCAATTACATAAGGAAAAGGGATAAGACTACGCCATTGGCTCAGTTGCAAGCTGTTATAGAAAGATTGGCAAAGAAAGAAAGATGCCCTATGTCAGAAATCTTAAGAAGGATAGGACGGGTGCCAGCTAAATCCCGCTTTGGACCACGAATAGAGCCTGTTGTTGCCACAGAGAAACCAAAGAAGAAGATAAAAGCCAGTTCACCCGTTGTTGTATCGGGCCTACAAATTAGGGAGGATACCACCTTCCAACATATAGCCGACAGATCATCCGGTCCTAGGCTTCCGGCTGCGAGAAGGATGGTATGGCGACGTACTACTGGCGAGCTAAGACCAAAACAATGTCCTGAGAAGAAAAGTCTCGTCAGGAGACTTGAATCAGAAGAAAGTGCTAGTGCAATAAAGGGGACTCCCGGAAAGGAAGTTCAATAACCGTCACGAGAAAACTGCGAGACCGTGTGGAAAAGGCCATTAGAGGATGCCATGGACAAGTTAAGGACCGACATCCGACGGTTAGCAAATGAAAGAGAAGAAGAACTAGGAGATGAAGTTAACTCATCAGAGTTCATGGATAAGGAGTATGCCGAGATCAACATGGTCGAGACGCGAGCATCATCGCCTTCACAAGGTGCTCCAGCAGCTCGCAGAAGAGATGAACCGAAAGTGATGAGGGCACAGCTTTGGGAAAGAGATGACACAATTTCCCAGATGGCAAAGAGGATGGAAGAGATGACTGCTGCCTTAGCCACTCTCCAGAGTTAAGTACAACCTCAGAAAGAGACACCCACAGAAATTATCCATATTGCAGATGGAGGAAAAGAGATCACATCCGTCAACGGAGATAAACAACCAACGAAAGATCTTGAACAAAGCATGATTCCAGAAAAGTACATTAAGAGCATGGTAGAACAGTAGGTGTGAGAAGCCCTAGGACAATCCAAGAGTGCAGCATCTATTCAGATGGGTAGACCTTACCTCGAAGAATTCAATGCAGTTCAATACCTGAAAGGCTTCGTACCACCTCTGTTTAAGACTTTTGATGGGACGGGAAACCCTCGGCAGCATGTCGCACATTTTCGTGCTAGTTGCTGCAATGCCGGTGGAAGTGATGCTTTACTCTTCCGTTAGTTCGTCAGCAGTTTGTCAGGGATTGCCTTCGAATGGTACGCAGAATTTCTAAACGGTTCAGTAAAGACCTTTTCAGAACTAGAGAATCTCTTCGTTAAACGATTTGTTGGGGCTCAGCACCACATCACTATCGGTGATCTAGTGGTGGAGCAACAGAAGCCGAACGAGACTTTAGTGGATTACATACTTCGATGGAGAAACTTAAGCATGAAGTGTGAACCACAGCTTCAAGAACAACATACAGTCGACATCCTACTTAAAAGTATCCATGACCCGATATCACTTCTCCTTAAAGGATTTACATTCAAGACTTTCGAGAAGTTGCTTAGCAAGGCCGGGAGCTTGTAAGAAGAGGCAAAACAGTTAAGTTTCGCGGACAAGAACGATAAGCAGAAGCTTGTGAAAACATTCGGAAAGAAATCTGGAATCGTCGCGACAGTAGATAAAGGCAAGCAGCCCGGTTCGGATACGATCGAGCGGCCACAGTCTAGTTATCAACCACCGCAACGGACTTATCAGCAACCTCAGCAGGGCTATTAGCAACCTCAGCAGGGCTATCAACAACCTCGTCTGAGCTATCAGTCATCTCAGCATTATGAACAACCGCCTCGTTCATTGCATACCTTAAGAGAACTTCTAAATAGAGAATATTCATTCAAAACTGAAGCAGTAGCAAAGATGTTCCGCAGCTTAATGAAGACACCGGATTTTAGCTGCCATAACCCAAGAAGCCGGAGGAAGCCAATAAGAAAGATCATCCGAACTATTGCCCTAACCACCAGATGCTCGGACACAAGATAGAGGATTGCATCACTTTCAAGAGTTGGCTTGATGACAATCTCCGGAGAGGGAACATAACGATCCCAAATGAATACATGAAGGAACCCCAGAAAGGAGGTTCCATCAATGTTATTTCAACGGATCCCATTGTTCCGACAGACCTGTACACGACCGATGATGGATGGAGTACCGTATAGACAAAGTATTCAAAGAAAATTTTGGATCACATCCAGAACGCTTCGGTACGCGCTTTAACTCAGAGTTTGAAACCTGTCGAGCCGGCACTATCACTTGCGATTGAAGAACCGTCCCAGAAGGAGGAGAAGATCGTGGAAGAAAAGAAGACCGAGGCTCCGAAGGGTAAACTAGGGGTCCGCTTATCCTAGGATGGTTATTTCCGATTTGGGAGAAATCCCTCGAACTCCCGACTCGTATGATTATCCGCTCGCTCCGGCGGGATCTTATAATGATAAGGGTTATGGCGTTGGCTACGTTTTGACTGTTTCTAACGATTATGTAACTAGCGACAACCGGCTTAATCTGGATCTCGATTCTAATACAAATAACGAATCTCAAATCATACACAACCTCGACGACCAAGACGAAGAAGATGTTCACAAAGGAGGCTACGAAAGCTCGACAAGCAACGAGTCCATTTATGAATTCCGAGGAGCTCCGATCACGATAGAATTAGAACTATCAGATCCTGAAGCAACTCCAGAAGAGCCGATCATCCCGATTCAAAAGGAGACACCGGCAGATCCAGCACCAGATTCAGAAGAGATTACTGAAGTTAATTTAAGACGTGAAAAAGTTCTACCCCCGAGAATGGGTCCAAAGGATAAAGTAAAGTAGGTGGTTGCTCAGGAAGAGCCAACCCCAGTAGAAGAATTGCCCATTCGGGAAGAAACCGAGGAACATGGTAATAAAGTGGACTACAACGTGCTAGCCCATCTTAGGAAGCTACCAGTCAAACTAAGCATATACGACACTCTGATCCTGTCAAAGGAGATGAGAGAGGCTCTGATTAAGGCTCTACTTGATCCAGAAATTTGTTTAGCTCAAATGGCCGGTAATTCCTTCGATGAGGTTTGCTCGTTAAAAGAACAACGAGGTGTTACTTTCACGGACAATGATCTATTACTGGGAACAACTGATCATAACCGACCGTTATACATTTCAGTCACTATTGGAAAGTTACGCTCTCCAGAGTGTTAGTTGATCTGGGAGCATCAATCAACATAATGAATCTTCGGACGCTAGAATATTTAGAAATTGATGCTCGCGAGCTTGAAGCAGACAAGATGCTATTAAGAGGCTTCAATCAAAAAGGAGAAAGAGCTCTTGGATCGATAACACTACTAATGAAGACCGGCGATTTAACAAAGACAACCGCAAAATTCCACATAATTGATTCTGAGACATCATTCATTGCTCTACTGGGTCGACCGTAGATCCATGAAAACCTGATGGTACCGTCATCTCTGCACCAGTGCATAAAGTATTACGAAGGAGGGGAACAGTGCATCAAAGGTGATTTGCAACCGTTCTCCATGCACGAAATTGGAATTCATGAAGATGCGACCTACTACGCGCCTCCGAAGAAAACAATCTTTTCCAGAAATACCATACTAAATGAAGCAAAAGAAATTCGAGACGATGAAGAACCTGAAGTTCTAGTCCAACAGTTACTCACCACTCCCTTAAGGCGAGATGGTGAAGATTTCTCCAAAACTCGCACCCGAGGTCGAGGCCGGGGACGAGGACGTGGAAGAAATGTTGGAACAGTTTGACAGAAGAAACCGGTCATCGATGCTGATTGGGAGAACAGTTCCGAAGAAGAAGAGGAAATCAAGAAAGAAGCAGCAACAGTAAACCAAAGGAAACCCCGGTTCAAGAGTTCTCTCAAAGATGAAAAGAATGAAGAATACAAATCAATGTACGAGAAGATTAACCATTATGTACATACTATGACACTGACCCCGATCCATTCTAATAAGATCGAGGGTATGGTGGTCAAGGAAGTGCATGGTGGTGGTACTAAACCAATCAAGTTTTACCGTGGTGCTTCTTCTTCCAATACTGAAAAAGATGTACAATTTGAAGATGTTACTTCATCTGAATTAATGGAATTACCTTTTGAGTGGTACTCTCCCTGTGTTCAAAATTTAATTCAACGTAATGTCTTAACTCGACAATGGACAAAAGGCCGATCATAACACTTTGAAAAATTATGGAATAATGCCGGTCGGCCTCCCAATTCAAAACATGGTCTCGGATTCGGCATAGTAGGATCAGTTGATGATACGGAACTTTGCTTGGTTGTCACTTGCGAGCCTAATGAAGACTGCTTGGAAATCTCAGAAGATCTTGAAGATCTGCCAATCGGAGACGCTCCACTAGAATTCAAAGAATAAATCAAATCTACAATAGACGAGTTAACAGAAGTTAACTTAGGTACTAGCGAAGAGCCTAGGCCTAACTTTGTTAGCTCCTTACTCAATAAAGAAGACTCTGAGGAAATAATCAAGCTACTAATGGAATTCAAGGATTGTTTTGCTTGGAGCTACGACGAAATGCCAGGATTAGCTCCAGAAGTCGCAGTTCACAGGCTAGGAGTGGATCCTACTTTCGTTCCAGTCAGACAAGCTCCCAGAAGAATGATTCTAGAAATTGAGCAACAAGTAATAGCCGAAGTTAAGAAGCTAATAGACGTTAAATTTGTCCGTGAAGAACAGTACCCAACTTGGTTAGCCAACGTGGTACCAGTTAGAAAGAAGAATGGTCAGATCAGAATCTGCATGGATTTCAGAGATTTAAATAAAGCATGTCCAAAGGATGAATTCCCGTTACTAATTCCAGAACTGATGATCGACATCGCTTCAACACATGAAATCTTCTCTTTCATGGATGGATCATCAGGATACAACCAGATAAAGATGGCACCAGAAGATGAAAAGCTCACGACATTCAGAACGCCGATCGGAGTGTATTGCTACACAGTAATGCCATTCGGACTAAAGAATGCAGGAGCAACATAACAAAGAGCGATGACGAAGATTTTTGATGATCTCATTCACAACCAAGTCGAGTGCTACATGGATGATGTCATCATCAAAAGCAAACTGAAGGAAGATCACCTGTATGATTTGAGAATTGTTTTCTAGCGACTGAGACAATACAACCTTAAGGCGAATCCCTTAAAATGCGCCTTCGGCGTCACCTCAGGAAAATTCTTAGGATTTGTTCTTCGACATCGCAGGATTGAAATCGATCCGGAAAAGATTAAAGCTATTTTAGAAATGCCTCCTCCCAAAACTTTGAAACAACTACGATCCTTTCAAGGGAAGTTGGCATATCTTCGACGCTTTATCTCTAACTTGTCAGGTAGGTGTCAGCCCTTTTCGGTATTAGTTAAAAAGGACGACAAATTCTTTTGGGATGAGAAATGCCAGCGGGCTTTCAAGGACGTTAAGCAATATTTAATGACACCTCCTGTCATAGCAGCCCTAGTCTCAGGTAGACCGTTGATACTTTATACCCCGGCTTTAGACGACTCCCTGGAGCCCCGCTAGCCTGTGTCAATGATGAGGGAAAAGAAAATGCTCTCTACTACTTAAGCCGTCGTCTAATTCCGACGGAGGTAAAGTATCCTCCTATTGAGAAGCATTTCTTGACCCTGATCTTCGCAGCACAGAAGCTCAGGCATTACATGCTTTCTCATAAGGTCAACCTTATTTCGAGAGTTAATCACTTGCAATACTGGATGACCCGACCGACGCTTTCTGGCAGACTTGCCAGGTGGTAGATGATACTATTGCAATTCGACATAACTTTCGTTCCTCTTCGCTCCGTAAAGGGACAAGTCCTAGCAGACTTCTTTGCAGCACACCCTTCACCGGCAGATTTGCCTCTCGACGACGATTTGCCTGACAAGCAGATAATGAGCCTAGAAGACCCTGATTATCAACGTTGGGAACTGTACTTCAACGGTGCGTCCTCAGCACAGAAGAACAAAGAATTGCAAACGATAGTGCCCGGTAAGGCAGGAATCAGACTAATCTTTATAACACCGAAGCGGGGGATGTTAAAATACTCCTACCACTTAACAAAACCGTGTACAAACAACGAGGCAGAATACGAAGCCATTATAACCGGATTAGAATTAACCATTCATATGGGAATAACGGACATCAACATCTACGGAGATTCTCAGTTGATCATTCAACAAGTCGCCGGACAGTAGAAAATTATAAAACCAAGACACGAGCAGTACTTTCAGTACGCCATGAAATTGTTGGAACAAATTCCAAACGTAATAATCTACAAGATTCCCAGAAAAGAAAATGCTCTCACCGATGCGCTAGCCCGCCTTGCAAAGGAATTTGCCTGCTTGCAGGATGAGTTAGTTGAAGTGTCAGTTCAAGGACGACAGGTCCTATCACAGCTCGACGTAGATACAATACACAAATCAGAAAAAGCAGAAGAAACATTTGCAACAGTGATAGAAAATACAGAAGATTGGCGGCAACCATTAATAGACTACTTGCAGACAGGAAACCTACCGGACGATAAGTCGATAGCCAATCAAATCAAGAAAAGAACTCTGTCTTACGCATTAATAAACAATACATTATACAGAAGGTCTTTTGATCAGATGTGGCTAAGATGCCTGAGCGGGTCCGAGGCTCGTGAAATCGTTAAAGAAGTACATTCAGGACTTTGTAGCGCTCATCAGTCGGGTCCGAAAATGAAAATGAAGATTAAAAGACTAGGGTACTACTGGCCCTCAATGATGACCGACTGTATGAAAGTTGCCAAAAGTTGTCACCAGTGCCAAGTGCACGGAGTGGTTCTACACCAACCTCCAAATGTGCTATATCCAACAATCGCGTCGTGGCCATTTGAGTGTTGGGGCACAAATATAGTGGGCTCGATAAAACCGCCTTCTTCAAGAGGACATCGCTTCATTCTTGCAGCTACAGACTACTTTTCTAAATGGGCAGAAGCTATACCACGCAGAGAAGTGAAGGCACACCACGTGCTACAGTTTTTTAAGAACCAAGTTGTCTACCTTTTGGGGTACTGTGCAGGATCATTTCAGATAATGGATCTGCATTCAAAAGTACAAAGATCAACAATTTTGTCAGATGACACGGGATCGATTGGCGATACTCAACGATCTACTATCCAAGAGCAAACGGCTTGGCCGAGGATTTTAATAAAAATATCGTTCAAATTTTAAAGAAAACTTTGGACGACAACAAGAGAAATTGGCACGAGAAGTTGTTAAAAGCCTTATGGGCCTACAGGACGACTTTTAGGACTCCTACTCAGTCTACACCTTACGCTTTAGTGTACGGGTCAGAGGCCGTCTTGCCCTTGGAAGTTCAGCTTCCGTCACTCCGAATTGAAGTTGCAGAAAAGATCACTACAGAAGAAAATGCCAGACTACGACTGGAAGAATTGGAAAGCTTGGAAGGGAAACGACTTTCCGTACAGCAGAATTTGGAACTGTATCAAGCCAAGATAATCCAGGCCCATGATAAACTAGTCCGCCCAAGCACTTTCAAAGTCGGTGACTTAGTTCTTGTTCTCAGAAGACTCATTCTTGCCCATCTCAAGATAGGTGGTAAATTTGAACCAACATGGGAAGGGTCGTTCGTGGTCGAGACAGTCTGCTCAGGAGGTTCCTACTAGCTTGTGAATTGCCGTGGAGAACGACCCATGCTTCCAATCAATGGACGGTATTTAAAGAAGTATTACGCAACCTGATGTTTTGAAGGGTGGCCTCTAAAATAGAATCTTATCCCTAGAAACATGGGTGAAGTAATCACTTTGTGACTGGGTCCGAACCCAAAACAAAATAAAATGGATGATAAAAAATCTCATCAACGAAAATGTTAAAAAGAAAACATGGGAAATCATAATAATAAAATGTCAATCTTTCCTTTTAAATCCATTCATTCCTGATATTTTCTCATCTCTTCCTACTTCCTTTAAATTTAAAAGAAGTGAATAAGAATTTTTAAGTGTTTTTTTTTTCTTATTGTTCTTGTTCTTAGTACGATCCCCGATACTTTCCTTTTTTTTGTGTGGAAATGTCGAACGGGCGGTTGGTTCTAAACTTTAGAAATGGTGCGACTCGGCACTCGATGAAAAGAGGGTGAGGGATGGAGCAGTGATAGAGATTGACTCAGACTTCACACCAGCCGGCTTACAATACGAAGAAAATGATTGGATCCCATTTGATCGAGAAGAACTTCACAGCCAGACAGTGATGAAAATGGGTGGCCCGAGCCACCAATCCAGCAACAAGAAAAGAAAAGAAAACGCCACGCATGCAACCAGAGAAGATAAGAAAGTTAAGTCCGTGGTTGCCACGGTAGAGGGTAGGCTTGTCAGTGCCGCACACGCAGAAATTCAAGGGGTAAGGAGAGCTACTCTCACTGCTACCCAGCGAAGAAATAAGAATCGTCGCATTCGCAAAATGTTGACCAAGTTAGCAGAAGATCAATATGAACAGACAGTGGATATTGTTAGTGCAAATGCTCCAAGGAGACCGGTTCTTCGGGAACTAGAAAGAAGAAAGTCAATTCCAAGAAGGTCGGAACAGATAAAAGAAATACCATGAAAAGCATAAATAGAGTCGGTACCTCGACGCCGAGCATACGTACCGGATCCGAAGAGTCTTGTTGTGAAAGCAACCCCGGAGGATGTCCCTATGGAGACTATCCCCGAGGAGCCGAGACATGCAGAAGAACGTGCTGGGGTTGAGCCATACATCCCGCGAGTATGTTACTCGACACCGAGGACTTCGGATAATCCTCAAATACGAAGTCGGAGAAAATGCAATTAGTTGAGAAGAAAACCTTTGAATACTTTGAAAGAATTGGAAACAAGAGGGTCAACATCTTGGAAGGCCTCGAGCTGCATACAGATGTTTTCTCAGATTATGAGGAACAACAAATTGTAGATTGCATCCTTGAATTGCAAAACATGGGTTGAGCTGGCCGCCTGAGAGAAAAGACATACTCAGAACCCCGAAGATGGATGCCAGGAATGGGAAGAGTTACAATCCAATGCAGATGTTGCTACAATTTTGCCACCGACAGAAAAGGAAATCCACCAGGGATACTCCGTCGCAGTGAGGTGGATCCGATGCCAAGAATCATCAAGAGAATGGTGAAAAGGATGATAACATGGAGGGTATTGCCTGCGGATTGCATACCCAACATGTCGCATTACCAACATCTACAAGGAAGGCAACCGCATACCTCCACATATAGACCATCATGACTTTGTTAGACCCTTCGCACGAGTGTCATTCGTCAACCAAGTGCAACATCATGTTCGGATCTAACCTTTGGATTGCGAGTGCCCGGTGAGTTCCGAGGGCCGGTGGAGATACCACTACCGGTATGTTCCGTCCTGGCGTTAAAATGAAACGGAGCAGACGTTGCAAAGCATTGCATTCCAGGAGTGCCTGTGGAGCGGATCTCAGTTACTTTTAGAAGAATGGACGATAGAAAAATGCCTTACCACTTTCAGCCAGATCCAAAATTGGAGAGTCTCCGGCCCTACGAGCTGTAAGTTAAATGGGAAATAACACACCTCCAATGCACATCCATGCGGCATTCCTGCCAAGGGTGGCTTGGAAGGTGATGTCATTGCCCATGTTTCTTACTATTCAGACATGGATTTTTTGACGTACGCCGTTGGATGGATCAACAAGAAGTTTACACGATCCGTTTTGGATTTACATGGATTGTATGAGACATTAAATTTCTGAAGAAAATGTCATCTTGACTAGATCAAGTTGTATGATGTACTTTCAGCAAGTAGGAATGAAAATGACTACGTCATATTTTGCCTTCACCTCTTTTTTGTGCAAATTGACTGGGAAATGCCATTAGAGTTAAATGAACTTTGAACGAAGAATAGAAAAGAAAAGAAAATGAATGAGAATTTTTCTTAAAAAATCTGAATATTAAAATGAACTTCAAATTCACATCAACACTAAATAAACAACAACAAAAAAATAAAATGGGATCGTTAAAGGACAAACAAAACGAATCTAAATCTCAAATTGAATTCCGATCTGAATCCTCTGATTCGAACCTTTCAGTTCTTCTCTCAATCAAAATCTGTTTAAAAATCTTTTGAAATTTAAATATTTTCCTCGACTTATTGCTAAATCAAGTCTTTTCAGCTTGGTACATTTACCAGCTCCTTTCAATTCTCTTTCTTCTGTGTCTTAGAGGATCGACTAGTTCTATTGACACGGAGCCACGAACTTTGTTCGATTTGGTTCTGATGGCATGAGACTGGGTTCCTCTTCATACAGATAAATCTTCGAGATTGGAGCCTAACTTCCATTTGTCATTCTAAAATTCTGAGACTGGTACCTAAATTCCAGTTCTCTTCCTTCTTGATCGATACATAAATTTCGATTCTCTTTCAAATTGATACCTAAATTTCAATTCTAAATTCTGAGACTGGTACCTAAATTCCAGTTCTCTTCCTTCGATGTCGGTTCCAAAATTCCGGCTCTCATTCGAGATCAATACCTAAATTTTGATTCTCTTTCGAATTGATACCTAAATTTCAATTCTAAATTCCGAGACTGGTACCTAAATTCCAGTTCTCTTCCTTCGAGGTCGGTACCTAAATTCTGACTCTCATTCGAGATCGATACTTAAATTTCGATTCTCTTTCGAGTTGATACCTAAATTTCAATTCTAAATTCTGAGACTGGTACCTAAATTCCAGTTCTCTTCTTTCGAGGTTGGTACATAAATTCCGACTCTCATTCGAGATCGATACCTAAATTTCGATTCTCTTTTAAATTGATACCTAAATTTCAATTCTAAATTCCGAGACTGGTACCTAAATTTCAGTTCTCTTCCTTCGAGGTCGGTACCTAAATTCCGACTCTTATTCGAGATCGATACCTAAATTTCGATTCTCTTTCGAATTGATACCTAAATTTCAATTCTAAATTCCGAGACTGGTACCTAAATTCCAGTTCTCTTCCTTCGAGGTCGGTACCTAAATTCTGACTCTCATTCGAGATCGATACCTAAATTTCGATTCTCTTTCGAATTGATACCTAAATTTCAATTCTAAATTTTGAGACTGGTACCTAAATTCTAGTTCTCTTCCTTCGAGGTCGGTACCTATATTCCGACTCTCATTCGAGATCGATACATAAACTTTTATTCTCTTTCGAATTGATACCTAAATTTCAATTCTAAATTCCGAGACTGGTACCTAAATTCCAATTCTCATTTCGAGATCGGTACCTAAATTCCGACTATCTCTCTCGAGATACGTACCTAAATTATGATTCTCACCCTTTTTCCATCGATACTTAAATTCTCACTCCGAGGCTGGTACCTAAATTCTAGTTCTCTACACAATCCCGAGGTTGAAACCCAGGTTTCAATTCTCATTTCAAAATCCAAATTTCAAATTCAAAATTTCCTTAAATCGATTTTAAATTAAACTTCAATTGAAATTGAAACTCAGAACAAATCGAAACCTAAACTCACACATTGAAACTTGAAATTTAAAAGTTAAATGAAATCTAAACTGAATTCCCCAAAACTTGTGATTTGGAGTTCACCTCCTTTTCCATTCCCCAGCAAGAGTTCAGGAATCTCCAGTCTTGGAAATATACCTGATATTCCCCACCGGAAATTCTTCTACTTCGTCCTAAGTTTGTCACTTGGACATCTATGTTGGTTTTGTTGATCTCTTCGGTCAACGCCAATACGAGCAGTGTGCTTGGTTAGCACACCACACCTATTGGGGGTCCATTTGTTGACCTCATTTTTGATGAGGTCTTTTGCTTCTCTCTTTAGTACTTAGGATCTAGCCTTAGGCTTTTCCTTCGACTAATCTTAGAGGACTAGAAATGGAACCCACCACTTAGAAATTCAAACACCTCTTAACTCCCTGCAAACCCCACAAGCTTGATTGTAGACCCCTAATCACTTAGAGGGTTGAAATCAAATGTGGAGGTTTAAAGGATGAGTTCCCTATAGGACCTTTTTGGTCTTAGGAAAACCTTGGATGGCCTGGTCTGGTGAGGGTTCACTTGCACATAGACTACACTCTCACACACATTCCAAGTCCTAAAACCACACTCTTACCCAACTTGACTTCCTGACTCATGTAGGTAATTCATATGGATGGTCCTTAACCCCTAAGCCCCTGGCTAAGAGGGTTAGGAACAACATAGTGAATGCCTCAAATGAGCCCTCTCGTGGCTCATATGGGCTTAATATGGCTTCATGGCTCAACCAAAGTGATCCCATTTAACTCACATTTGATCAATTTTCATTTTTCCAAAATTTCAATTATTGACCCCCGGAGCCCCGGACCCACCAAACCTACCAAATGTCCTTAAAGTTACCAAAAATTTGCAAAATTGCCTAAATTACCCAAGATCCATCAAAATCAATCCTAAACACTTCCCACCATTCAAATTGACCATCTTTGGCCAAAAATACCAAAATTTCTAAAAATGCCCCCCAATACCCTCCAAATACCCAAAATGCCCTTCTTAACCAAAAAATCCAAAAATTCAAAAAATTCCCAAAAAATTCCAAAAAATCCCAAATATTCCCAATTTCATTTTGTTTAACTACACCATGGGCCAAGTTTTCCAATTTACCCCACCTTTACCAAAACCCCCAATTTGACCAATTTTTAAACCAAGTGAACCAAATGTCAAACCAAACCACCCCAATTGACCTCAATTCTGATCCAATTCAATTCTAAACTTCAATTAAATATCCCCAATATCAATTTAGACCAAATCCAAGTCCAATTTGATTGACATTTGAGCCCAATTTCAATTTGAAGCCTAAGGCCCAATTTTGACCCATGACCTAAACCTAGCCCAAACCAACCCAATTCAACTCCAATTGGCCCCAAATCTTTTCTAAGGCCTTCCTAACATCCCCATAAACAAAACACTAACTTGATTTGCCCAAAATTTGAGCCTAAACTCCACCCAAACCTAACCCAAAACCAAAATCCCTTAAATTGACATAAGCCCAAACCTAACCCAAATGGGCCCAAATCCCAAAATCAAAGCCCAACCAAAGTTGAAAACTCTTTGTGACACTCCCATAAACATTTCTCAACATTAATTTTACATCAAATCCAAATTTATCCCAACATTAAACCAAGTTAGCCTAATTTTAACCACTTTGGCCCCTTTACTAAGAGACCCCACATTAAACCCAATTCAATTCAAAATTACTTCAAATTTGCTCCAAATCACTCATGACACATCCCTAAACTAAACCCAACATTTATTTGACATGGTCCTTCACAAAACTTTCATCCAAAAGCCCATTTTAAAATCCAAAAGCCCACTTCCTTAAACCACTCTAAAAGCCCATCCAAAACCATTCCAAAAGCCCAAAATCTATCCTAAAGCCCACATGACATTTTCATTTGTCATCCTTTTAACCAAAATCAATCCCTAAATTTTAAATCCATGATAAAATGATTCCAAATCAAGCCTCCTGCCAAATCACCCCTAAATGCCAAAAATCCCTAAAACCCATTTTCATGAAACCTGGCTAAGCCATTCCCAAGCCACATGAAGCCATGAAGCCATCCTTAAGCCCCATGTAAAGCCATGAGATGTTTGACATGTGACCATCCCATAAATGGCAAATGGAGGAACCCATTTCTTAAGCCTTCCTTAAGCCTTTTTAACCCCATCCATGATACACACTAAACCAAGTTTAGCCACCTCACCATGGATGGAGACCACACCATTTTCTCTTGGCTGACCCAAGTGATTCTTTTCAGCCCAAAACCAGGCCTTGGGTGATGAACCTAGCCCAAAACCATGGGTTGACTCATTTAAACCCAAAATAGCCTTCCCCCCATTCCATTTCAATTCAACTCCTTTACACATGTCCATGGCCAATTGACTGCACTAAACCCCAGCTCTGACCTCCCTGACCTTGAGGGTGACCTGACCCTAGCCGGCCAGCCACCACAGCCACCGAAAACCACCAGACCGAGAGCACCCATGTGAGACAATTTTTGAATTCTACCTTGCTAACTTGTCCCATGCCTAATGGGGCCACCATGGTTGTTCTTCTCCTCACCAGAGCAGATGATCCAAACCACTAAACCCCCCTGGGAAGCCCTCCAGCCACCTCTATTTAAACACCACCACCTCTCGGCCAAATGAGGTGTTGAACCAAACCTTACCAAAACTCTGCCAAAATCATTCCAGACCCCTCTCCAGACATAGAGAACTTGATCCCCAATGAAATCCAGCCCTAAAACCCTCTCTGTGAGCTCAATTTCTGAGTTGAAAATCCACCCAAAAAACAGGACACTTCACCACAATGAACCAATCTCCAAATTGATTGATCCTACACCTTCACCAGACCAAGAGGAGAAGTTCCCCAGCAAAAGTCCCCTCACCAGGCCAGCCATTGCTTCCAGCCTCCAAGCTTTGTGATCGGCTTTAGTCACTTTCATACTTAGACAAATCCCCACAGCCAGAGACTTCATCTGGAGCTTTCCTGGACTCAATCGAAGGTGACACAACTCTCAGATCGAAGCTTCACTTCTCTGAGCAAAGGTATGAACTCATTCTTCCTCCCGAGCTTCCAACAATTCTCCATTTTGTTTGGGTTATTTTCATAGCCTATAAACCGTATGAATGTGTTCGTCTCTTCAAGATGAATCGATAGAGTATAAGAACACGAAAATCCATTGAGAATCGAGAGAGATATTAGGGTTTGAGTGTGAACGGTCACGGGTGCACACTAGTCGTAGAAGATGAGCAGGAGCTGTTGGATCGCGCGTGTATCCAGCGGACGGTCGAGATCAAGCCGGACAACTCAATGGTACGTGAACCGCGGGCCCCTGGAGAGCTGAGTCAGATGGAGGCGCCGAATCACAGCGCAACGTGTGGGCTTTCGGAGCTGCCGAGGTTGACGCGACGCCGCGTGGATAAGTAGGAAATTAAGGTATTTTTGAATTATTTAAATGCCCTGAACTTTAAAAATTCATATCTTTGCATAGAAAAAGCACAAAAATAAAATAAAAATACTCTCTTGCTCAGTGAACAGAGGAGAATAACGTGGAAAGAAAATTAAGTTAATTGGATGAGTATTTTATTTTTAATAATTTATTTACTATTTTCAATGTTTTGATTCTTCATTTGCATAGACAATTCACCATGACATGAGACCATAGGGCTTTTGAAGCCTCTGATCTTGGGAACATTCCTTGAATTTTTTAAGATCAGAGGCCATCTCTGTGAAAAGTTATTGATTTTTCAAGTTCATGTCACTGTTTTAGGTATTTTAATTCCAATAATTAGCATGTTGTAAAATAAATTCTAGGAAAATTTGGTGATGTTTATTAGGCCAGGGGACCCTATGAAAAATATATTTTGAGTTAATTCATTCATAATAACCTTAATTGGCCTAAACCCTTAAAATGGAATTTTAATTAATTAGGATTAACCACACATCAAAATAACTTGAAATCAACTCTCCACTGATCTTTAGGATACAGAGAACCTATCATAAAAATTTGATATCAATTGGAGATGATTAGCCCACTAAATGAATTAATTAAGTCACATGATCAAAATTAAACTTTAAAAATTCATAACTCCAAAAATACATTTCAAAAATTCACAAAAAATGATTTTGGAGCTTCTCTGATATCAGGGGAGTTCAGGAAAATTAAAATTGGAATTTTCTAAAAAAGTTGATTTTTTACAATATTTTAATATTTTAATAATTAAAAAAATAATAAAAATCATAAAAATATTAAAAATCATAAAAATGTCACATTTTGACTTCTAATCACTTAGGAACAAACCAAATATTTTTCCTAAGTCCCTAGGATAAGATATTGAATTTTAATGGCTTAATGTAATTTTTAATATTAAAAAATGAATTTCAACCTTCTTCACTAAAATAACTCTAATAAATCAAAGAAAAATCAGAAAATTACAAAATCTATTTCTCTGGACTCCTTGAGCTCAGAGAATTTTAAGAAAAATATAAAATCTATTTTTTAAATTTTATTTTATTTTAAAATTAATTAATACTCTAAAACTCAAAATAATTATAATAAAAAAAATTTAATTCAAAAAAATCACAAAAATTGTTTCAAGTGGTCCTCTGGTCATTAGGAACATCCCATAATTTTCTTAAGGATAAAAACCTTTCATTGGTCATGTGGTTGAATTTTCTTTGAAAACCCTTATTTTCTACTAAAAATAATAATATAAATAAATTAAATTCAGAAAAATCACATTTTCTCCTCTAATATTTTAATTGACATGTGAGTGAGGTGACATAAAAATTTCAAATTCATTTGAGCTCAATTTAGAGAGTTATGAAAAAAATAAGCTTAAAAAGAGCATAAAGGTCATTAAAATTTTAACCCTTAATTATGACTTTAGGTTTAATCAAAATGGGGGGTAAAATATTTGATTTTAACTTTCTCTTGGATGATTGAAACTTAGGGAAATTAAGGGGTAGAAACCCATTAAACACTTTGGAAATATCAAAATGAAACTCTAATTAATTAAATAATTTAAATTTTAGAAAGAATATATTTAAAGTTTGGATTTTTAAAATAGGGATATTATTAAGAGGATATTTATTCTTTAATTAAAAAAAATCCCTAAATAAGTCACTTTAACAACATTTAGTTAATTAAAATAATAATCCAAATTAACAATTTAAAGTAAAATTTAAATTAAATTAAATTAAAATTAAATTAAATTAAATACAATTAAAATTAAAATTAAAATAAAATAAAATTAAAATTAAAATACAATTAAAATTAAAATTAAAATAAAATTGAATTAAAATTAAAATAAACTTAAATTAAAATTAAATTAAAATTAACTTAAAATTAAATTAAAATTAAATTAAAAATAAATTAAATTAAATTAAATTAAATTTAAATTAAAATCAAATTGAATTAAATTAAATAAAAACATTTAACAACAAACCTAAGTGAAATCATTCAGAGTTAAATCAAAACATATCAATAATTTCAATAACTCTTCCTATCTAAGTAAATTTAAAACATGAACATCAATTCGAAATACTAAGATAATTAAAAATGTAAAGATTTAATTTAAATCTAAAATAATTTGAACACTATTCCAAACTTAAAATTATTAATTAAAACCTCATAATTAAATTAAAACACTTTAAGCCATTAACTCAAACTTCAAATTAAGAATGATTAAAATTCTCGATAAACCAACTTACCCTTAAAGGCTTTAATTATTTGAACTCTTAAATAAAGTATTAAGTGAAATGTCACTTCATTCATCGTGTAATCAAATACCCATGTTCACTGAGCAAGAGACAAAGTTTAACTAAACTCCTGGATGATTAATTCACCTGTGCAATTCAATTTACTTGGACTCAAAACAATCCCAGAAGTATTGAAAAGATGTTTAGGACTCGTCCTAAGAACTTCCTCAATATGACAGGATGTTTTAGAAGAACAATTGAATCTAGTTGTTCTTTGATGAAGAAAATCATCCTTAAACCAAACCAAGAACCTAGACGTCATAGGAGATGACTAGTTATAGGATTAGAAATTTGGTAGACAACCAAAACCCTTCCCTTAACTTTACCTGGGTATCTGTTGAAATATTTAAATGCCTTAACATGTGTTTTAAGTGTGACTTGGGATGACGGGAAGACCCTCCAGGTACGCTTTTATTTTATTGCAATTTACTTTATAGCAATTTACTTACATGCAATGTACTTTACTTTTCTTGCATGTTAAATAAGATCATTGCATGAAAACCAAAACCTTTAAGATAGTCCCCGAACCGAAACCAAAACTAAATTAAAAGTCATTGCAAGATAAAATTCACTGCCACAACATTCCAAAATATAAAACAACTCAAAATTTAATCACAAACAGAACAACAAAACTACAATTGCAACTAAATTAAAACGCCTCGTTGAATGATCTGGAATACCTTGGATGATGTAACCCACGTGTTGCTAACGGGATTTCCCACGGTCTAAATGAAAGTCTGGAACTCATTAATTTGAGTTTAGCAAATTCATCTGGACTATGTGAATTCGATGAAAATAATGGTGCCGAGATGACAGAACCGTGGGATCTTAATCGGTTCTGTTTAAACAACTTTAAGATTTGTTTTAATTAAAATATTAAAAAACACTTGGATTTTAAGATTTTCTCTAAACCAAAATACTTCTCTCATCTCCTGATTTATGACTTCTAAAACTAAACCTCTGCAACAATAAGGAGTTTGGAGCACAGTGGGCAGCACGACCATCGTCATCAGCTAAACTCGGATCTACTTCAGCAAAACCATTTTTAGAATTAAATAACAAAGCCATAGGATTTCGAGGTAGTTTGCCTAGTGCAACATAAATCCTCAACTTTTCGTTAGGCATTTGCATAATCATGTTATGCAAATTAAGCCATAACCGGTCTTAGGACTCCGAGGTAGTCGTTCGGTACGACATAAACCCTCATATCTTCCAGGCTATTTGTATGATCATGTCATGCAAATATAAGTCCTAATTAATTAAAATTGGCAAGATTGCAACATTAAATAAACTCCCAAATTGAAGCCAAACCATAGGATAGTTTGGGAAGTTGCCAAGATTCTTCTTGGATCCTCAGCTTCTCCTACTTTTCTTCCTTTGGATTCCCAAAATAAATTGTTCCGAATTTGATCCATTCCCTATTGAAATTTCCAAAATCGAATCCTTTGAAAACCTTACACTTTGAAATTCTTGAGAGCAAAACCACTGATCATTATCGAGAGTTTTCTTAAATGATTCTTGTCATTTAAGATGTAATTAACTATAGGGGCTTGCCCTTATAGGGAACTTTAAGAACCCGAGTAATATAAACCCCGCTTAATTCATTTATATTAAGCAGGGGAACTTAGTCGGCTTATAAAATTGGTTTGCAGACCAAACGGATTTCACAAATCTTCTAGTTTATTTAATTGAGCCACATTATCAGGCAGTGTGTCTATTCTTCGGGATAGATGCACGGTTTGTGGTGCGGTGCTCATTTATATAAACTATTCAGGATGTGAGATCGGTTTTATTTCATATCTTAAAATTTTCAAACTTAAAAATCATTTTCAAAATCAAATGCTACTTTCTAAATTATATATATTTAAATTTAATTTAAAACCTAAAATTCGCCGAAAATTTTTGTTAGGTGACCCCTTATCAAAATACAACACATAACCTAAAAATATGCCGACATCACTGTGTTCCGAAGAAAGGAGGAGTAACTGTCATTGTTAATGATAAAAATGAATTAATTCCTACAAGACAAGTTACTGGATGGCGAATTTGCATTGATTATCAAAAATTAAACAACGCTACTAGAAAGGATCATTTTCCTTTACCTTTCTTGGATTTGATGTTGGATAAATTAGCTGGACACTCATATTCTTATTTTTTGGATGGATATTCTGGTTATCATCAATTACCCATTGTTCCTGAGGACCAAGAGAAAACAACATTTACAAGTCCTTATGGAACATTTTCTTTTAAAAGAATGCCTTTTGGTTTATGTAATGCACATGCAACTTTTCAGAGATGTATGATTTCAATATTCTGTGATTTAATTGATAAAGGAATTGAAGTATTTATGGAATTTTTTTAAGTATTTGGAACTTCTTTTGAGTCTTGCTTGGAAAATATAACGAAAGTTCTGAAAAGATGTGAAGAAACAAATTTGGTTCTAAACTGGGAAAAACGTAAATTTATGGTCATAGAAGGAATTGTACTTGGACATAAAATTTCACAAAAAGGAATGGAAGTTGATCAGGCAAAAGTGAAAATTATTGTTGAACTTCAACCACCTACTACCGTTACTGATGTGCTGGGTCATGCTTGATTTTACAGAAGATATATAAAGGATTTTTCTAAGATTGCTAAACCTCTTTGTCATTTATTAGAAAAGGAAGCTATGTTTGAATTTAATGAAGATTGTCTGAATGTGTTCAATATTTTAAAAGAAAAATTAATCACTGCACCTGTCATTATTGCACCTGATTGGAGTAAACCTTTTGAATTAATGTGTGATGCAAGTGATTATGCAATTGGAGCTGTATTGGGACAAAAATATGAGAAAATTTTCAAAATTATATATTATGCTAGCAAAGCTCTAAATGAAACTCAAATAAATTACACTACTACTGAGAAAGAGCTTTTAGCAATAGTATATGCCTTTGATAAATTTAGACCTTATCTTTTTGGAACAAAATGTATTGTACATACTGATCATTCCACTATTAAGAATTTAATGTCTAAAAAGGATGCTAAACCTAGATTGATCAGATGGGTTTTACTTTTACAAGAATTTGATTTTCAAATAGTGGACAGAAAAGGAGTCGACAACCAAATTGCTGATCATTTATCAAGAATTAAAATAATAGTGAGAAGATTTCTGAAGAAAACATAAATGAGAAATTCCCTGATGAACAGTTATATGTTATTTAAGGATTACAAATGTCTTGGTATGCAGATATGGTTAACTATTTGGTTAGCAATATTTTACCATATGGATTGAATAACAAATATATTAAGAAATTCAAGAATGATTCTAAATCTATATTTGGGAAGATCCTCATTTATTTAAAGTAGGAAGATATTCTGTGATTCAAAGATGTGTACCTTGTGAAGAAACTTTTGCAATTATTCAAAAATGTCACGATTCTGAATTTAGAGGACACTTTGTAGTGGATAAAATTGCGTTTAAAATTTTAAATTCTGGATTTTATTGGCCTGCATTATTCAAAGATGTTGGACATTATGTGAAAACTTATGATCGATGTCAAAGAATGGGGAATATGTTCAGAAAAGACTAAATGCCTCTAAGCTATATATTAGAAATTGAAATTTTTGATGTATGGGGTTTAGACATTATGGGACCTTTTGTACCATCAACTAGAAAGATTTATATTTTATTAGCAGTTTATTATGTTTCAAAATGGGTTGAAGCTGTAGCCTTACCTAACTGTGATTCCAAGAGTGTTTCGAAATTTTAAAGAAGATGATTTTTACAAGATTTGGAATGCCAAGGGTAATTATCACAGATGGGGGAAGTCATTTCAGAAATGTAAGAATTCAATCATTATTGGAAAAATTCAGAATTAAACATAGAATGACAACTGCTTATCACCCACAAACAAGTTGAATGGCTGAAGTATCAAACAGAGAAGTTAAAAGAATATTAGAAAAGACTGTTAATCCTAAATGAACTGACTGGGCTGATAGACTTGCTTATGCATTATGGGCTTATAGAACAGCTTATAAGACACTTATCGGAATGTCACCTTATCAGTTAATTTATGGTAAACATTGTCACTTACCTGTTGAACTAGAACATAAAGCTTACTGAGCGATAAAGGATTTCAATTATGATTTGAATGCTGCAGGAGAGAAACGATTACTACAGCTAAATGAAATGGAAGAGATGAGAAACGAGTCCTATGAAAATGCAAAGATTTATAAGGAAAGAATGAAGAAATTGCATGAAAAAAGATTTCAAGGAAAATATTTGAGCCTGGACAAGAAGTATTATTATTTAATGCTCGTTTAAAACTTTTTCCTGGAAAATTAAGATCTAAATGGATGGGATATTAAAGTTTCCAAAACTGGAAAAATATTTAAAGTTAACAGATTAAGACTGAAGCCTTATATGGGAGAAATGAAACCAAATTATAAGGAGGCTTATGAACTAAGTCTACCCGATTAATATAAATGATTAGGTCGGGCTGACGATGTTAAACAAAACGCTTTGTGGAAGGCAACCCATATATTATCATTGTGATTACGTGTGATTTGAATTTATTTTTTCAATGTTTGTGTGTTGATCAAACCCTTTTAATAGACCTATTTTTAGACTGAAACTTTGTAAAATTGACGATAGGCGAAACGGAGTCGAACATGGTTTCGGCGCCTAGGCGCCCAAAATCGGCGCCTAAGCGCCAGCATAACTAATGTTTATCGATAATCCGGCACCTAAGCTCCCCAGTTACTGTTCGTACAAAAACCAAAAATCTTCAATTTTTCACGAAAAAATCTCCTTATAAATTGCCCTATCTTCGTCTCCAATCCCTAAGCAACCCTATTATCGACCAGAACAATTCATTTTGGAAGAGAAGAGAGAGGTTTGGAAGCAATGGAGAGAGGAAATCATGGTAATGAGGTAAGAGACAAGTCTTCCAAAGATCCTCAACCTTATTTTAATGGTTTTATTACAGTTAGTATGGAGAGGTTATTTAGTCATTTAGAAAAGATTGAGGCGGAACTTCTAAGTGTTGGAAATCGTCTCCATGAGATGTACCACCAATTCAAGCACTTAAAGTGGCAAACAAAACTTCAGTTCGATCATATGGCGGCCTATCAAGATGCTCAAGTAGCAATGTATGAGAAGAACAAGTGGATTGATGAGAAGACGGCTTTGGAATTTCCACGGGCATTGGTTTTCTATCCATGCGGGCCTAGTGAACTTCATTCCGAGAGGGATGAAAATTAAAGTTCGGTGTTGAATAGATGTTTTATGTGTTATAGGTGTGATTGAGTTAAGTATTAGTGAGTCCAAGATTTGGTTCATGTGTTTTCTTAATTGTTCAATGTATGTTATTGGATTGAGAATTTGCTTTGAATTAGTGTTGTTTGTGTTGTTTATAGAATGATGAACCTTGTTATAGTCTTTTTTGGGAATTTATTGAGCTTAGAATGAAAAATATGAAATGAAATTGAGGAGTTTGGTTCTATCTTATGTTTGAAACATGGATGTAATTTATCATTTTAACTGATTGTGGAAATGCTTGGAAGTTAGAAATTGGAGTAATACTCTCATGTGAGTAATTAGAAGTTAAATTTATTAAGTTTTGCTGGAAATTATAATATTTAAAATGAATTTTTGGAAAGCCGAGTCTGGCGCCTAGGGGCCAGAACTCGGCGCCTAAGCGTCGGTTCAGCCTGCACCCGAAAATCGGGGTTTTAAACCCACCGACGCCATTTTTAACGCCTTAGCTCCCTTCTTCTTCCCATTTTTGTGAAAATCAGCTTTAGGGATCCATTTTGAGACCAGATTTTTTTAAGCTTGGAATCACTCGATTTATTCATCTCGAGGTCAGATCTACTATCTAAACTATTTATTTTCAAATTTCACCATGGATTCTGCTCTCTTGAAAGAGAACCAAAATTTTGAAGAAAAAAATAGATTTTTAAAGTTAAATCCATGGATTTTTAAGCTCTTTCAAGTTTGAAAAGCTTAAATTAGTTCATTTCCTTTGATCCTATAAATTTATTTTGTATATTTATTTCACGTTTAGATGGCACCTAAATCTAAGCAAGGAAAAGAATGAGAAAATTTTGATCGTAGCAAGTTTTCCACTATTGCGGCACATTTTCGTTACAATGATTTTACTATGACAAGGAAGTCTATCTCGGAGAGAAGTTCTTACAATCCTTGTGGAAGGATTGAAGATATTATTGTTGCACTCAACTGGAAACGATTCTGTTATTTCACTATTGTTGCTGTTATCCATGTCGTCAAGGAGTTTTATGCAAATTTCTTGGATGTCAAAGAGTACGAGATCTTCGTAAGAAGGGTTGGAGTAGGATTTACTCTAGAGGGAATCAACATTTTCTATGGCCTGCCACCGCACATTGAGTGCTATTACTCTGGATTATCTCCATCTGAGGGAGATCTGGAGATGATTATTACATACTTGACTGATGGTACTGGAGCTTGGAAGATCAGGAATGAAAAATGGGTAAATTTTTCATCTTTTAAGCTAAATGGTGTTTCTAAGGCATGGCCTTACTTTATTTCTGCTCGCCTCCTTCCATCCAACCATTTGAGTGAGGTAACTAAGGACAGAGCTATCCTCAACTACTACATACAAGAGAGGAAGCTGATTGATGTTGGGAGTATTATTTATTATTCTATAGAAGCCACTGCTTGTTCTAGCACTTCTGTGAGACTAAGATTTCCATCTTTAATTTATTCTTTGTGCGAGAATACTGGAGTTGTTGCTGAGCTTTCAGATGAGAAGTTCAAGTCTATAAAGTCCATTGGACGAGAAAGTGTGAGTATTCATGATCGACTCCGAGGTAAGAGTTCTACCGCAACCTCTAGTTCATTACCTACTTCTGGTAGACCTTCTACTTCTGAACCTTCTACTTCTGCTCCTGAGCCACCATCTAGTTTTTGGGAGAATATGCATGAAAATTTTATAGAGCAGCAGAATATGTTACTTTTGACCCAGTGTAGAGTCGATACTATATATTTGAAATTTTGGATAATCTTTTTGAGTACACCCAAAGGAGAAGTGATTATGATGCTGAGTATTCTGAGTCTCTTGTTAGATTCCTGAAGGGTGACCATTCTGTTCAGTTCCAGACCTGCCCTAGATTCTCACTATTTGATATCCAGAATAAGAATGTAGACTTTTCCTTTGATGACGATGAGGATGAGGAGACTGCTAGTGATGATTAGATTTTTAGGATTGTGTATCTGTGTTGTTTATGTTTTGTGTTAGTTTTGTATGTGTTTAATGATTTGTTTAATTTTAAGTTTAATGCATTGTTCTAAGACACTTATTGATGTATTAATGATTGTTGGATTGCTAAAATTTATTTCTGTTATGTGATATTTTATTTTTGTGTTAGTGTAGTGATC
Organism: Papilionanthe hookeriana x Papilionanthe teres; assembly: GCA_022702705.1. Taxonomy (NCBI): domain Eukaryota; kingdom Viridiplantae; phylum Streptophyta; class Magnoliopsida; order Asparagales; family Orchidaceae; genus Papilionanthe; species Papilionanthe hookeriana x Papilionanthe teres. Next base: position 92,105,209 of record CM040427.1, on the reverse strand, counting down.
AGAACACCTGTTTAGTTATTTTTATTTAAAATTATTAAAAAAAAATAATAATAAAATAAATACATATATATATGATTTTTGTAGGAATTGATCATGCTTATTAAAAATTTTCTATATATGCCTATACCTTTCTTTTATATTCATAAAAAGCATGTGTAGAAATTAAATTTTCCTTTCTTGATTATTTTTCATATACTTAGAAAAATTCCTGGCAGAAATATGATATTCTTTCTCTCACTCTTTAGAAATTTTCATGTTTATTGTTTATACAATACTGAAGTTTGGGGGAAGGGAAAATTCTTTGCAATTTAAATATTACTTGTCCTTATTGTACTAAAATTTCTGTTTAAGATTACTTAAATTTTTGAATTTATAAATAATTTAGTAAACTTAACTAAAATTTCAATAATTTTGATTGATTTTAAGAATATAATTAGTTAACTTAAAGAATAACAAGATTAAATTTTTTTCTATTTATAGTAAAGAGAATTGTATTTTTGAAATACTAAGGAATCAAGATTATTACTTGAAAAAGAAAAGATTGAAGTAATTTTTGAAAAATACTTTTGTCATATTTATTAAGTAAAAATGTATAAGTTTTTAAATATAAGTTAAAGATAGTGAAGTTCAAAATCATTAACAGCCTATCCGGATATAGTAATCCGCACAATTTAAAAAAAAAAAGAAAAAAGAAAAAAGAAAGAAAGAAAAAAGAAAGAAACGAATAAAAAAAAGAGAAATGTGAGGAGATGCTTGAGGAAAGCCTAATAAAAAATTAGCTTCACTTGAATTATCTTATAGGAAGAAAACTGATTACATTTTTTTAACTTAATTTTTATGTATATGCATCTTTATTAGAAATGTTTTTCATGAAAGTCTTTTTCTTGTAAATATTCTATGTAACCTTAATATGATAAATTACAATTATTTTTGAAATAAATGAAAAATTAAAAGTCTTATAATTTGGTAGTTAAATATTCTTTAAATTCATAAAATTAAACATACTTAGTGAAATTTGGTTAATGATTTGCTAAAGCATTTCTAAAACTAAAAATTACAAGAAATCTTAAATACTTAGACTTCATTCCACATGTTATATATTTTATGTAATTAAAAGGGTTACTTGAGAACAAGTAACGTTTTGGGGGAATTTGATCCACTTAAAAAGTACTTATTTTTATGCCTTTTTTATGATTTAATTTTGAAGGATATTATGCTTTAATGAAAGGTATTTTTATGTTTTTGGATGCACGTTATAAAAAATAAGTTCAAGAAGGAAAAAGGAGCAAAAAGGAGCAAAAATAGAGCTTAAAAGTAAAGTTGTCGAAATTATAGGTCTGGCGCCTAGGCGCCAGAATCCGGTGCCCAAGCGCCAGTTTGATACTGAAGCAGATAAGATTTTTGACAATTTTGGGCAGTTATTTTGACGGTGTTAAGCGGTTATCAGACCTTCTAGAAGACTGGAAGTTACTCTTAATATATAAGATGCATCTGGACACCGGAAAACTGTTATAATCGCGAAGAGGTACGATTTAAAGTGAAGATGTGCTAAGATTTGGTCACAGACTCCAGCGCCTAGGTGCCAGATCCCAGTGCCTAGGCGCCACAGTTACTCTGTAGAAGATACATTGTATTTGGACGAATTTTGAATATGTGCCTTAAGCAATCCCTGGTCATTTTTGAAGCTCTATAAATAGGAGTCATTTCTACAGAGAAAAGGGCCCCCAAGCACCCTAGAGTTCTCTCACGCTTAAAAATAATTTTTGGGAGCCACCTTCTTAAGTAATTAATGAGTTTATTTTAGTTATTTTGAGTGTAACTACTCAATTCCTTGAGTAGTAAGTGTGATTTTATAAGTGTTGTTGTTGTTGAAGTCTTTCATTTTGCATTGGAGTCAGTAGGAGTCAGCAGATCACTTGAAGGAACATTCCAGATAAGTATTTGTAACTTGGTTCAAAGTTTTATAAATATTTTTTGTCGTGTAAATTCAATGTGTTCTGAGTAGTTAGTTTTCTTTCTCCTTTAAACCATGAAAAGATAATAAAGATAGTTTAATTTCGTTGGAGAACTTATGCTTAAATTTTATAAAAATTGTGATGATATTAATACCCGATCTTAATTTAATTTTTAAACTGGCCATTTGAATTATTAAAACCTGTTGAAAAATTCTGAGACCTATCCGGAGATGAGTTCTTAACTAGTAGATATCACATGAATCCTTGGGTAATCGAAGGCCTTGAGCGGGTTTTTCAAGGTGAAGTGAAAATAAATAGGGAGATATTATTTATTGGGCGTAGAATTAATTAGTTTTTAGAGTGACAGACTAAATTCTAAAATTTGGTTTATAGAAAGGGAACGGGTCACTAGTAGGGCCGACCATAGCCACCCTTGGACATCTAGAAGTGTGAGCCTAGATTAACCCATTTTACTAATAATACATCCTGAACCGATCTATAGATTAACCAATGTTCTTTATACTATCGAGCAAAGGTAAAGAATAGGAATGCTTCTATTTGGTGCAATACCATAATCTAAGTTCTCCACGAATGATAATTATTCTAAAAAATCTTGGATTAGTTGAAAAGGAGAAAGTTGTTTTATTTATACTTGCATTAACCTTTACTTTGTTGCTGCTTACTTACATTTAGTAGAAATTTCATGAAACTTAAAATTTGATCTTTGAAAAGAAATAAAAATATAAATACTTTTAATTTGAAAATCTATGAAATTCCTTTAATTAATCTTAATTAAATCTTCCCTGTGGGATCGATAACCAGGACTCCAAAAGTGCCCTGTATTACTTGAAAGGATACATATACTTGCGTTTAAAATTGAGACTTTATGAAATTATTTAAATATAAATTCATAAATTCTTACATATACAGATACTCGTTAAAGTTAGTTCAGTGGCATTGTTGTTTAACATGCAAATTTGCAAGAAGAGAAAATACAGTAGTATGCAGGTAAGTAAATTGCATTAAAAATAAAAGCATACCTGGTAGGTCTTCCCGTCTTCTCAACCTGAAACTTTAGTATTTTAGAAATAACATTTATATTTTTTTGCAGGGAAGTAAAACCCTATGGATAGGTTTTTCACAGGCCTACCAAAATTTATGTCATAACCCGGTGAATTATTTTTATTTGTGAAAATTCTTCATTTAATAAATATAATAAGTGTAATAGTCATACATGGTGTCCAGAAGACTTGTCAAAAGGCCCAGGAGAAACCCAGATATTTAACAATACTTTTAAACTTCCTTGAGGTCCTTTTGGACTTATTATAATTATTAAATGATTTATCCCTTTCATACCCTTTATGCTCACTGAACCAATTTTGAAACTTAGGAAAATTATGGGAACAATTCTTAAATGATTAGGAGACCAAATGTAACAATTTTGTGATTTTTAAAATTTTTTTTATTTTTATTATTATTTAATTATTTAAATATTAAAATTATGATTAAAAATGAAAATTTTGTAAAAATCCTAATTTTATTTTTAACAGAATCGTCTGATCACAGAGAACTCACAAAATTAATTTTATAATTTTTTAGTTATATTTTAATTATTAAAATTAATGTTCAAAATTATCATTTCACTTAGAAAATTCATTTCGATGACCAAATGAACTCTAAATGCCATGAAACTTTTATTGGGAGTTCTCTGACTTTTAAATGGAGTTGAGAATTGTTTTTGGGCAATTTTCATTTATGTATAGTTCAATTTATTTTTATTTTTTATTTAAGCCTTAATTACCATTAGAGTTATTTTAAGTGAAATAAAGCAAGTTTGTATTTTTCCTAGGGACCTCTGGTCATAAGAAACCTACCCTGATTTTTCTGAATTTGTTAAATTAACGTACTAATTGTTACAATTAATTTTTGAAAACAGATGCCTAAACTTGAAAAATATAGAACTCTTCATAGGGGTCTCCTCTGACTTTGAAAAAATCAGGGAAGATCCCCCATGACAGAGGCTATAACACACCAAAATATTAGGCCATTGTAAAATGTCTACATGCATGGAGAATTAAAAGACCACAGAGGGTATTTAATTAATTAAAAATCATACATGCATCAAATAAATTTTAAACCATTTTCACATTATTCTCATCTATTCACTGAGAAAGAGGGTATTTTTCTTTTATTTTTATGATTTTTGTACACAAAGTTATGAATTTTTAAAGTTCACTAATTTAAACAATTCAAAAATACCCCTAATTTCCTACTCTAACACGCAGCGCCGTGTCATCCTTGGCAGTTCCGAAGCCTCCACGTGTCGCTCTGCCATTTGAAGCCGCCTTCTGACTCAACTGCCACATGGCCACGCTTTATGTTAAGATCTTCTGTCCGGTGCAATCCTGACCATCCGTTCATTGCACGCGCGATCCAACGGCTCCTATCATCGTCCCCAACTATCCTAACCCGTAAACCGTCCACCTTCTAGACCTAAGATATTGAGCTGAATGAACCAAATCACATGGGGTTTGTTCCTAGAGCTTCATCAAGCCTAAACGGACCTATCCATTCGGTTTATACGGTATGAAATATAGTGTACAGTTGTGGAGAACGAAGAAAAGCTCGGGAGGAAGAGTGAGTCCAATACCTTCATCTAAGAGGGGAGGCCTCAATTAGATGGTTGTGGCAGCTTCGATTGGTCCCAATGAACGTCTAGATGGAGCCTTTTGCCCTGTTGAATTGTCTAGACCCAAACTTGAGTTGGCCCGATTTAAGGTCTTGATGGAAGTCTGGTGCAGGGCCCTCTGTGATGGGGATTTAATGGGGGATCTTCTTCTTTCACTACTGTGAAGGTGTGGGTGCAAATAATTTAAGTTTGGTGCACCATGGAGCTAAATTGAGCTCTAAAATTAAGCTCTAGCGATGAGAATCATAGGGGGAAAGTGGTTGGAATGCTCTTATGGAGGTCGGGAGGAGCTCTGGTGAGATTTTGGCAGAGTTTTGCTAATAAATTTCCAACTCTACCACTTTGGCTGTGAGGGGTGGTTTTTATAGCCATGGCCTATTGGTTAAGCTCAGGTTTTGGTTTTGGGTGCAAAAGCATGCTAAGGTGAGGAGGAGAAGAGCTCTAATGAGCAGTTGGGGTTATACACATGAACAGGTGAGTTTGAGCTAGAATTGGCTTGGAGTGGCTTCAATTTTAGTATTTTCCAGCTACTTGGGTGGCCGGCAAAGCCAGGGCTGGTGGCCAGGGGGTTCAGGTGAGCCAGGGGAGGATTAATGTTGTTTTACCCCCAATGGCAAGTGATGATGGTGAAGATATTTTGATTAAGGCTAAATGTTGGGTGCAATCCCCTAATTCAAGGGAACTTTGTTCCAAGAATTCATTAGAGTGGGCTAGGTGGGTCTAGGGTTGTTCTTAGGGGTCACTTGGTAGCTATGGAGGAGTTGGTTTGGTCACATTTGGTTTAATTTGATTAAGTTAAGTCATGGGTTCAATTTTGGGTCACATGGGTCAATGTTGGGCTAGGTTGGTTTTGAGCTTGGGTTAGATCCAAATTATTGAGCAAATCTGTGTGTATGATTGTCATAAAGTGTTTAGAAAAGGTTTGGAGTGGTTTTGGATTGGTTTGGTAGATCAATTTGGCTTGATTTGGGATTTTGGTCAATTTGGTGTAAGTTAGGTTAACTTGGGTTTAGGTTGGGCTAGGGTTGGGTCCAAGGACAATTGAAGGTTCCAAATGGTCTATGGGTTGTCATAAAGAGTTCCTAACAGCAATTGGGTGGAATTTTTTTGGAGTAGGGCAATCAATTTGGGAGATTTTGGGCATATGGCCTGTTTGGATCCAAATTGGGTAAGCTTTGTCCAAGTGGATTTGAAGAGGCTTGGGCTCAAATTGGGGGCAATTTATGATTCAATTCAATTTTGCGGAGTGTTATGAAGGGGTTAGAATTCAAATTGGGGAGAAATTGATTGATGTTAGGTCAATTTGGGAGATTTGGGTCACTTAGGCAAAATTGGGGATTTTGGGCTTTAAGTGAATTTGAACTCAAATGTTGGTCAAATTGAACTTGGATTTAGTTTAGATTGGTATTGGAGATGTTGAATTAAATTTTGGAATTGAAATTGAGCAAGATTGGGGTCAGTTGGGTAGACATTGAGTTTAATTTGGCATTTTTATGTTAAAATGAGTCAAATTGGGTCTTTTGGTTAAATTGGGCTAAATTGGCCAAATTGGGTGATTTGGTAGTTGAGAGAAATGAAATTGGGAATATTTAATACGTTTTAGGAATTTATGGGAACTTTTGGAATTTTTGGAATTTTGGGCTAAGAGGGGCATTTTGGTCATTATGGGGATTTTTTGTAAAATTAGACAATTTTGGGTAATTTTGGTTAGTTTGAGTGGTAAAGAGTTTTCTAGGATGATTTTTGGAGAAAATGGGCAATTTTGGAAATTTTGGGGGATTTTAGGGTTTTGGGGCATTTTTGGATATTTTGGGTATTTTGTTGTTAGAAATTTAGAATGTTTGGGAAAATTGGGATTAGTTGAAAGTAATTAATAAGGAATTGTTTAGGTGGAAACATGGACCAAGGATCACTCTACTTTGGTCCTCTATGTGTTGGTACTAGCCAAACCCTAACCGAGGCTAAGAGCTTGGGAAAACCACTTACATAAGTTTCCAAAAAGATAGGGCATCCAAGTGAGATGTGCACTGTTTAGAGTTGTGTGTGTGTGTAGTGTAAGTGTGATGTAAGGTGCAGACCTCCCAGGGTAGATCCTATGGCCTGACCACTTATAGGAGACTTCGCCTGGGCTTCCTTATGCTTGGTCTCTTCCTCCCAAAAATTGGAGGTTAGGCCTTAAGCATATGAAAAATCCCAATGAAGTGAGAAAAGTTTGAATTTCTTTGGGGAGGGTTCCATGACTAGTCTTCTAAGAAAGACACCAGGAGAGTCCTTAGGCGAGACCCTAGGCTATTCTAAAGAAAGATTAGAACTCAACCAAAAGTGAGGTCAACAAATGGACCCCCAGTAGGAGTGGTGTGCTGGGCAAGCACACTGCACGTATTGGTGTTGACCAACGAGATCAACAAAACCAACACAATTGTTTGAGTCAAAACTCAAGACAAACACAAAATTTAGCGAGGAAGTTTCTGCTGGGGATTAGGAGATGAACCTTCAAGTCCCGGGAACTCTCGCTGGGGAAGGAAAATGGAATACTTCCATGAGAGGAGCTATGAATTTCAAGCCTCCAAATTATGAATGAGTCCAATTTGAATCGATTATGAAGTTGGAATTTGTATTTAGAAATAGGATTTAGAGTTTGGATTTGATTTCAATTTAAATTTTGAGTTTCAAATTTTAATTTTATGCTTTATGGAATTTATGGAAATTTCAGATTTTTTTAATTTTGAATTTGAATATTTTAATTTCGTGTGAAGTTTTGAGTTAGAAGTGAGTGTAGAGGTGAAATCAAAATTTCAGTATCGATCCTGGAAGGATGAGAACTCGAATTTAGGTGCCAGCCTCAGAAATGAGAATCAAAATTTCAGCACCGAGCTCATGATTTTTGTGGATGCAAAAAATTTCTCGAAAAGGAATTGGAAAATATAGTGAATTTCAGGGGAATCAGAAAACTAATCACCGTTCCCAAAATTTCACGGAAGGTGGAAAATTTTCTCGAAAGGGAGATGGAATATATATAGGGAAATTTGGGAAATCAGACGACTAAGCTCCATTCCTGGAATTTTATGGAAGGTGGAAAAATTTCTAGGAAGGATGATGGAAAATTAGGGTGCTTTAGGAAATCGGATGACTAAGCTCCATTCCTGAAATTTCATGGAAGGCGGGAAAATTTCTTGGAAGCATGATGGAAAATTAGGGAACATTGGGAAATCAGACAACTAAGCTCCGTTCCCGGAATTTCATGGAAGGCAGAAAAATTTCTTCGAAGGATGATGGAAATTAGGGAATTTTGTGAAATCAGACGACTAAGCTCCTTTCCCAGAATTTCATGGAAGGCAGAAAATTTCCTCGGAAGGATGATGGAAAATTAGGGAATTTTGGGAAATGGGAGGACTAAGCTCTGCTCCCGGAATTTCATGGAAGGCTGGAAAATTTCTCAGAAAGATGATGGAAAATTAGAGAATTTTGGGAAATCAGATGATTAATCTCTGTTCCCAGAATTTCATGGAAAGCGAGAAAATTTCTTGGAAGGATGATGGAAAATTATGGAATTTTGGGAAATCAGATGACTCAGCTCTGTTCCCGGAAATTCAAGGAAGGCAAGAAAATTTCTCGGAAGGATGATGGAAAATTAGGAAATTTTGGGAAATCGAGCGATTGAGATCTGTTCCCTGAATTTCATGGAAGGTGGAGAAATTTCTCGGAAGGAAGATGGAAAATTAGGGAAATTTTGGGGGAATCGGAAGACTAAGCTCTGTTCCTTGAATTTCATGGAAGGCAGAAAAATTCTCAGAAGGGAGGTGAAAAATTAGGGAATTTTGGGAAATCGGATGACTAAGCTCTGTTCCCGGAATTTCATGGAAGGCGAAAAATTTCTGGGAAGGGAGGTGGAGAATTAGGGAATTTTGGGAAATCAAATGACTAAGCTGTGTTCACGGAAGTTCATGGAAGGCGGAAAATTTCTCGGAAGGGAGGTGGAAAATTAAGGAATTTTGGGAAATCATACGACTAAACTCCATTCCCGGAATTTCATGGAAGGCAGAAAAATTTCTCTGAAGGGAGATGGAAAGTTAAGGAATTTTGGGAAATCAGACAACTTAGCTCCGTTCGCAGAATTTCATGGAAGGCGAAAAAATTTCTTAGAAGCGAGATGGAAAATTATGGAATTTTGGTAGATTCTTGGGTAAGAAAGCTTAAGGACTCACATCCGGCCCCAGGTGTCACATCAAGAGAGAAAGCTTGAAGACTCACATCTGAACTAATAGGTGACAGAAGGAAATCAGAATTTAGATACTGATCCCAGAATTTCATTTGAGGAGAATTTGGTAAATTTTGGTACTGACTTTCAAAGAAAGCGATTTGGTGCAATCCGTTCGAGACCGATAGCCATCGCAAGATTTGCATAATTTCAAGATATTTTGAGTTTGTGAGAAGCGGCGTTGTGTGAAAAGTGCCAAATTTTGCGGAGTGCCCGTAAAAGCCAATGATATGAAGATGAGTGTAAAGACTCAGAATCTTGAGAGAGAGAGAGAGAGAGAGAGAGAGAGAGAGAGAGTATTCTCATTTATTTGTTTTCAATTCATCATTTTTTTAAGTTTGTTTTGTTTCATTTTGTTTCATTTGATTTAATTTTATTTCAAATTTTAATTTTGAATTTCGATTTCCGTTTGCTTTAAGTTCTGAGTTCATTTTGATTTTAATTTCATTTTGTTATCATTTTATCTTTTTCTTCTGCATTATTCTTTTGTCCTTTTTATTTTGGAAGCAAACACGTTGTTCTACGGATTTAGACTATCGCATTGAAATTAAAGCATTCTAAAAACAAAAATCTTCATTAAATCTGCTGAAACTAGTACGACTGATCATATTCTGACAAGCATCCAAAAGTAGATCATGTGTACAAAACACAACAGAGATGACATATCATATCATCTGGCTGTTGCAAAAGTGGTGACAAAGACTGTCATGACACGCTGAAAGTAGTGGTAGATTCTGGCTGCCTTAGACTGCTGTGGGGATGAGCCAACCTGCCAAGGTTACGCTCCGGAACAAAAGACCCCTCACGAACACCCGGAGGTAGTGCCATCACAATGGTAAAGGATGAAGGTTCTCCAACTCTGGATCTGGCTCATAGTAAAATGGTGCTTTATCTTCATCAATTCTTCTGGAGGTAACAGACACCCTTTTTCTTCGAACTCCTGCAATGAAGTGTTTCGCTAAATCTTCTCCTTCTCCTTTTAATACTAGTACTGATCTGACTGGCTGGGGAATTTCGACAGAACCTCAGAATTCTCCAGACCCGATAATCTGGATTTCATCCAAACAAGATGTTGCTTTCACTTATAAAAGAGACCATGCAGAAGGGTCTCAAAGTCATGGTGGTCGATATGAGGCAGGATATAGTCCCCATCCTCATAAATATTTATGATGCAGCTATTTGGAATCTAGTCTGCCGGCAACACGTGTCACTTGACCATCCTCTTTATCATTTTCTTGCTTTGTGGCGGCATTGAATCCACCTCATCATCCTGTAAGATCCCTTGGGGATTGCCTTGTCAATCTATCAAAAAGTTATAGCAACAACCACACTGAATAGTGACTCTGCCCTTTCCACGTTTCCATTTTGACGACTCTGTATATGTCCTTGGCCTAAGACGACCTGCTCTGCCCAATGTCTGAAGAGTGTCGATGTAGTACAAAATTTCTTCTTCAACCCTCCTCGTGAATACATCAGTGTATAGCTTGAGTCCATCCAGGATATTTACAAACTTTCCTTCTATGTCTTCATAACGTTGAAATTCTTATTTTCTGATTCTTCTAATCTTATCCCTGATGTAGTCTGAGACTCCTCACAGCGGCGGTGGTAGGACAAACTGTGGTACGTACGACTCTACCTCAGGATATTTCTAGCTCCTAAGTAGTATTGAGGCAGCTGCATATGCCTCAAACGTGCCAAACTCTTCAAGATGTAAAACGTGACATTCCGGGCACTTTGAAAAATGCCTTTGTTGTTGAAGGCAGTCTGGGTAAACTCAAGTTGCAAGTCAGAGACCCAGTCAAAATTTCTTCCATCGGATCCAGTGTCGGTGCGAGATTCTCTGTAGTTTCTGGCTCTGTATCAGTGCGCGGTGCACTGTCGTCAGTTTATTCATTTCACGAGTGTAAGAATCTTCTGGAATGGGTGATAGTGCGGCGGCTAGCTCCCGAGCTTGTCTCCTCTCCATCCTGTCTAAGAGGTGACGCTTGTGACGATTTACATTTCTTCTTTTTGAACGCGCTAACGGTGCATCTGGAACACTTTCGGCTGAAGTAGCAACAAGATCACCTTCTCGAGTAGAAATCATGGATGGAACCTGACTATGTTTCTTGTCGAGGAGGTGTAAGTTAATGAATCCACCAGTTCCTCCGTATCCTGACATCTGTCCAGTCTCTTAATGACCAATCTTCTTCATCGACATTATATCTGTAATCTCCTTTTTTGTGTTTCTTTTTTAAGACACGAAGTCCAAGCCATTTATGGAAGCAAACACCAACTCGCAACTTGACATCGCCTGCACAAGTAAACAGGAGAAATGTCAGTGGGTGGTGTTGTGCACGAACAAGAACAAGGATAAAGTCATTATCTTTTATTATTTTAATAGGTTTTATAATTGTTTTGATGCCATTATCTTATTTAATTTTATTTTATAAGTTTTAGATTTAGAAATTTCAACAAGTGTATTTTATTTTGTGAGGAAATTTACTTTATTTTATTTAATTTCATTTTATTACAAGATTTGGACCCAGTCACAGACACTAGCCCTATTCTACATCGGAATGGAAATCTTTCTTCAGATTCTTCATGTCGCATAGTACTTCTTGAGATATCATCCATTTACCGGCAACATGGGTCTCTCCCCTTGAGAATCTACCAATTGGTACGATCCTCCAGAGTAAACCTTTTCCACCATGAATGGTCCTTCCCAGGTCGGTTCAAATTTCCCACCTATTTTGTGATGTGCAAGAATAGGCCTTCTGAGAACTAGCACGAGGTCACCAATATTGAACGACCTCAAGCAGACCAACTTATCGTAGGCTTGAATCATCTTTTCATGGTAGAGTTCCAAATTCTACTGTGGAAGCAATCTTTTTCCCTTTGAGACTTTCCAGTTGTGTCAGTCAAAGCTTGTCATTCTCTTCTGTTGTAATTTGATTGGCGACGGTCTGAAACGACGGTAGCTAAACTTTTAGCGGAAGGACTGCCTCAGATTCATACACAAGCGCATATGTTGTAGACTGTGTCGGCGTTCTGACTGTCGTCCTGTAGGCCCATAAAGCTTCTATAAATTTCTTGTGCCATGCTCTCTTGTTGTCGTCGAGCGTCTTCTTTAGAATTTGAACGAGTTTCTTGTTGAAGGCTTCTGCCATGCCATTCGCTTTGGGGTAGTAGATTGTAGAGTATCTCTAATGTATCTCATGTCTTCTAATGAAATTGTTGAATTTTGTTCTTTTGAAGATGGACCCATTGTCAGAGATGATTCTTTGCAGTACACCGAAGCGATAGACAACCTGGTTCTTGAAGAACTGTAGAACTTGCCGTACTGTAACTTCCTGTGTTGTAACTTCCTGTAGTGGAACTGCCTCTACCCACTTGGAGAAATAGTCTGTAGCTGCGAATATGAATCTGTGTCATCTCAAAGACTGAGGGTCTATCGGACCAACTATATCCGTGCCCCAACACTCAAATGGCCACGAAGCAATCGTGGGGTGTAGAACATTTGGAGGTTGGTGCAAGACCACTCTGTGCACTTGGCATTGATGACATTTCTTTGCTGTTTCCATGCAGTCTATCATCATTTCCGACCAGTAATGTCCGAGTCTTTTAATTTTCTTCTTCATTTTTGGTCCTGAATTGTGAGCTCCACACAATCCGGCATGTACTTCTTTGAAAATTTTCTGCGCTTCTGCTTTACTGAGGCATCTGAGCCACATTTGATCAAAAGATCTTTTGTACATAACACTATCAATTAAGGCATATGAGAGAGCTCTCTTTTGAATTTGATGCGTTGTTGACTTGTCTTCTGGTAACCTCCCGGTTTGTAATATTTTGTCAATGGCTGACTCTAATTTTTTATATTATCTGGCACTGTGGCTGCAATCTCCTCTTTTCCAATCTTGTGTAGACTGTCGAGGTCGATTTATGACAAATCATGATGTCCATGTACTGTAATATCTATAGAATCTTTGGGTGAACAAGCCAATTCTATAGAATATCTCACTTAGAATCTGTTATAGGAGCTTCATCGTGTACCGGAGGTATTCTTCTAATATCGGTTTCAGAATTTTGTATTGTCATACCACTTGTTGAATGATGAGCTCTGAATCGCCATAAATGGCAATGTCTGCAATTTTCATTAGTATTGTTAATTCCAAACCAGTGATTAGAGCTTCATATTCTGCCTAATTATTGATACACGACTATAACAAGTGGTAGGAGAATCTCAACATTGCCTGATCCGGAGTCATGAAGATTAAACTGATTCCTGCTTTGCCTGGTATCACTGTCTGTTGTCCTTTATCTCTTTGTGGTGATGACGCTCCGTTGAAGTATATTTCCCAAATTCTGGCACTGGGCTGTTCTACTTGTAGTATCTGTTTGTTTGGTAGTTCGTCATTGAGCGGGGACCCAACTGGCACTGGGTGCGCTGTGAGAAAATCTGTGAGAATCCTCTCTTTGATAGCGTGAAGGGGCATAAAAGTTCTTTAAAATTGCAATAATATCATCGACCACCTTGCTAAGCATCCAGAAAGAATTGGTCAGATCATCAAATATTGCAACGGATTAACTTTTGAAATCAGGTTGACCTTATGAGACAACATGTAATGTCTAAGCTTTTGAGCTGAGAAAACCAAAGCTATACAATGTTTCTCAATAGGAGGATACTTTACTTCTGCCGATATTAGACGTTGATTCAGGTAGTAGAGTGTGTTTTCTTTACCCTCATCATTGACTTGAGCAAGTAAGGCTCCGAGGGGCTCATCCAAAGCCGCAGTATAATGTATCAACGGTCTACCCGGGATAGGGGCTACCAAAACAAGAGGTGTCGTTAGATATCTTTTAATGTCTTCAAAAGCTTGTTGACATGGCTCACCCAAACAAATGTGACATTTATTCGAAGTAGGTGACCGCGATTTTTAGATATACTTAAAAATATAATAATTCGACACCACTACTAGAAAATCTAAATCCTCAGTAATAGCGCCAAATTAACTTGGAGCATAATTTTAATTTTAGTAACAATTATATATTATAATATTTAATTGTAGAGTTACCTTTAAACACAAGTATATGTATCACTCAAGTAATACTTGGCTCTAGTGGAGTCCTGGATATCGATCCCACACGAAATATTTTAGAGGCTACAGACTAGGATTATATAAATTTATTCAGAAGCACAATTAAATCGAAATTTCCTATCTGTCACTAATACGCAATCGACAATAATATGAAGTTTAAATTAAACTAGTTCTACTAACAATCAACTAAGTCTACTAAAGTGAAGTTCAAATATATAAGCAAGAATCTTTCTCCTTTGTTAAGATATTTAAGTGAATAGATAATTAGAATTAGTTTTAAAATTGTGTTGTGCCAAATAGGAGCATGCCTATTCTTTACCCTTTGGTCCAGGCATAGAGAACATTGACTAATCCTATGCTTGGTTACTGAATCTGAAGCTAAGCTAGGAGGATATCGGCTCTCACTTCGGAACTCCCATGTTCCCCTCACCTGAGGGCTAACTTCTACACTTCAGCACCCAAACGATAGGACCAAATTAAGGATTTTATCTTGTCATTCTAAAAATCTCCAATTCTACACACGGTGAATATTATTTGCCTATTTATTTGTACCCTCCTTCCAAGGACTTTGACCTCCCTGAATCTCGGATGTAATCTTTACTATAGTTGATAAACTCAACAGATTTTAACTATTCAACTAGCCAGATTGAAAGTAAATTAAGATTTAAGTAAAAGATTATCACAACTTTTTTAAATTTTTTATAGCACATTTATTCTATTTATCATTCCATAAAAATATCAAAACTAGGATAAAGACAGAACAACCACTTTGAATTCATGAAGAGGATGTAATAAAACATGGATTTCATTTATAAAAGTAAAGTTCTACAAACTAAAGTAAATAAACACAACTTATTTTAAATTCCTCCCCAAGTAAACTTCTTGAAGTTCATCTAAATCTCTTTCTTTCTTAACAGTATGCGGAATCCTCCTTCGAAATGACAATGCAGATGAGATCTCTCACTTCCCTTCCACTCTTACAATACTTCAAAGAATTACTCACAATCTCTATTTGAACTCACTATTTAACACTCACTAATAACAATTGACATTAGTGGACTCTCTATTGGACACTAAGTAATTATTAGAAGAATCTAATAGTACTTTTTACAGACTCTTAGTGACTTTTAGAGGACTCCAAAAGGATAATTTTTCAGCTTAAAATGGTTCTTTTTAAAAGTTGTTGAAGAGTCTCCAAGGGTTTTGCAAGCATCCCTTCGAAATCTGTCCACATTCGACATATTTTGTGAAAGAACCATCGATCCCGCTGTTGGCGGCCTCGAGTTGTGCCGCCGGCAGCCTTCTAGAAACACTGCCTTAAACAGGCCCCGCTGTCAGCGGCCTCGATCTCCGCCGTCGGCGGCCTCCCTTGAAATATATTCTGAACTCTCGGGAAAATCACGTCGTCGGCGCGATCATCCTTGTCGTCGGCGCCCTAGGTCAAATTTTCATAATTTAGTCCTTTTTGCTCTAAATTCGCTCCTTTTTGCATATTTTCGCTCCATTGTCCTTAAATCTTCATACCTACATAGAAACACCAAAAATACCCTTCTTTAAAGCGCAATATCATCAAAATCAGCATAAAATAAGCATGAAAATCTTAACCATTTTTCCTTGGGTCAAAATCCCTCAAACTTAACTATTACTTGTCCTCAAGTAATATTTAGTACTACATAAAAATTATGATTCATTGTGGTAAAATTTTAATTCATAAATACTATAATTCTAATTTAAATAAATATCATAGTAAAAATTCTTAGAAAGATTTTCAAGTAATTAGATTAATTCTGCAGGTATAAGGCTATCTAGTCATCAAGTCTAAGAGTTCTAGTTTTCTATTCATTTCAAGAATGACTATAAGTTTCCATATTAAATCACATAGAATGTTTAGAAGATAGGAACTTTATGAGGATACTATTAAATAAAGAAACTAGTCATAAATATATGTTCAGAAATGCTTTTAGTTTTTCCTTTAGGTTAATCCAAGTGAAGCCAATTTTTGATAAGGCATCTCCTCAAGCTTCTCATCACTCTTTTTTTTTCTTTTGGAATGTTTTTCAATCCTATATATTTTTCTTTTCTTTTCAGGGATTATTTTTCAATCCTTTTCCTTTTCTTTCTTTTTCTTTTTTTTCTTTTCTTTTTCAAGTGAAAATTACTATATCTGGATAGCCTGTTAATAATTTTGAACTTCACTCTTTATTTCCTAAATTTAAAACTTTAAAATATTCTTTACCTTATATGTACTTCATAGTTTTTACATCATTGAATCCCAATCTTTTCTTTTTCAACTAAATTCCTAAGATTCTTAATATTTCAAAATATAGTTTTCTGTACTTTAAATAGTTAACTATATTCTTATCCTCTTATACTAAATATCTTAACCTACAAAATTAATTTTCATTACCAAAAATAATTCTTTGAAACTTCTATAATATTTAGATAAAATCTAAATATAATTATTTGAATTAAATTTTATCACAAAAATCATATTATAATTTTTTTAAAATATGTTATTTGAGAACATATAATAGTTACGATTTTTATCCCCTCCCCCAAACTTAAAGTTTTCTATAATAGAAATAATATAAGGTGGAAAGAAAAATTCTAAATATAAAATTCATACCTTTGCACTTTATGCATTTTTGTCTTTTTTTTTTAAATTTGTAGGTTCTTCTCAAAATTTCTAACATCAACTGACCTGTAATATTTAAAAACCTTTCTACACATATAACAGTTTAGGGAAATTGTTGGGGTAATGAAACTTTTAAAACAAGTATATAAAACTAAACATTAAACAACAACTACTACACTACACAGGATATATGCATTACAGAACAAACAGTTTACTATTTTAGACTATTCAGTTCACAATTACAATTACCATCACAAATATCCAGAAATGAAAATGCAAACTGCAAAACTAAATACATATCCTAAAAACAAAGCATAGTCCACAGAATACAATAAAAATCAAAGTACTAAAACAAAACTAAAACAAATATATACATCACATCACTTCACTATCAGATATTAAAATCCCATCTTCATCACCTTGGTCAGCAGGATGATTGGGTTGATACTGAGTATACCGGGGGTATCCTGGAAAAATAACATCAGGCTCTCCTCTATAGTACCTAGCCTGAGCATCATAATATGCCATCTCAAAATTAGAGTGCCTCTGAAGATACTCACTATCGTGATCATGTCTTCTCTTTAATCCTTCAATCATGTGATCAATTCTTTCTAATTTTTCATCTAACTGCTCTAAAATTTTCCTCTACAGGGTCATGGCATTCATCAAATCATATAAGGTAGGGGGACTAGAGGCAGGAGGGTCATAGCTAGTAGAAGGAATGTCTCTACTAGTAGAAGGTGCCTTGCTCCTACTCCCTGATCTCCATTCCTCATGGGATTCATAAGTCTTTATATTCGCTTTACTAATGGGTTTCATCGGATACACCCTTTCCTCATCATCTCTTGCTTCAACTCCAGATAATTGATAAAGTGCATAGATTAGGCCAGGATGCCCTAAATATCCACTTGTCTCACTCTTTGTAGTGACCATAATGTTCTAATAAATTATTCTCCCCACATTAATGCTTCTGTTGTTCTGAATACAGAAATTCAGAAGAGCTCTGTCTCTCCAGACTTCACTATGATGATAGGTAGGTAGCAGAGTCGAATAGATGAAATAATGCCATGCCTTAGCAGTGGCATTCATCATGGATAATGGAAAGTTAATCCGTTCACGATTTTAAATTTTCCAAATGCCTTTCCCATCAGTGAGAAAGTCAATAACATCATTCAACGGACCCTCCATTGTTCCAAATGTTTCATACTCGCTAGAAAAATAATCGCGAAGCTCGTAAAAAGAGTTAATGCGATTAGCATTAAAGTTGATAGAAAATCCCCTTACTTGGATAGGCTTGTCCTCAAGTTGACTCAGATTTGAGTAAAACTCTCTCACAACTTCGATAGTTGCATTATTTGTTTTGTAGCAAAAGTTCTCTCATCCTCACTCTTTGATACCTCGTTCCACTTCTCCTCTAGGATTTTTGAAAACTTGATCTTGGATGCACTTCTTACTTTGAAAGATTGAGGTATACCTCGATTGTGCTTTCACGTTAATAAATTGAGTCCTGTCGTATTCGAGTCTTCTCTTTTGTCGTGGAGCCATTGTTTGATCTATCAAAATCACAAAAATAAAAACTAATCTCTAAAGTAATAATACAATGGCTTCTAAATGGGGTTTAAAGCAATCTAAATCTAGTTCCATGAATTCCATCTAAATCTTTTCTCCACATTTTCAAATTTCCCAAAATTTCTTAATGTGGAAGAAATTCATGGTGAAAATAAAAAATTTTTACATAGGAGTTAAGCTCTTACCAAGGGAAGATTAAATTCGGTGTTAGAATGTGTTGAAATTGCTCTAAATCTGAGATCTATCAAGCCCTAAGTCAAATTTTTAGGTAAAACGGGGAAGAAGACGATGAATAGTGGCATTTGACCGGTCAAAATCGTGGTTAAAAGGTAATATCCGCGATCTCGCCGTCGGCGGGGTCGTTCGCACCGTCAGTGGGTTATATTGAATTAAATTCCAATAACCTCGGGAAAATCACACCGTCGACGGCCTCGAGCTCACTGTCAGAGGCCTCAGGCGCGCTGTCGGTGGCCTCGGAGGCACCTTTGGTGGCCTCGGTGAGATTTTCAAAAATTGATCATTTTTCAAATTTTTGCGATTTCAATCAATTTTAAGCCTCCTCGTCATCTATTCTATCATTTTAATTATATATTTTAAGTGATTAAGTGATGTATTAACACAAATAAACATACACACAACAAAACTTTACATTTATATATTAAATCCAAGTGTTTACAATCCACAATACATAACACAGATAAGCAGGTAGTTTCTTAACATAAATCCATCTAATCAGCGTCTCAATCCAAACCACAACACTCAAAATGCTGAAAATAAACATATCAATCATAATCTCAACTATACTGAGATTAAAAAGCAAACTATGAAAGCAAACACACTAACAAAGTTCAAATCAAACACAACATAATGAATTAAATAAGCAATTCAATTCTACTACTCTTCAGAATCTGTACTGGTTTTTCCTCTGATATCACCCATTGCTTAAACATGGAAGAACATGTTATAAAAAGGTTGGAATAGAAATTCTTCAATTAAATCTTTATCAAACCATCACATCTTCTTCATTAAGCGTATCAGACTTTCTTCAAGTTGCCCAGTATGATCAAAATGTTCTTTCATCCTCCAATCTATATGATCAAAGAAATCAAACATATTGTTAACTGTACACTTTAAAGTTTGTACCTGCTTCTCCATATCTTTGATTCAGTGTAAGATCATCGGTGTCTTGTCCGCTACTAGAGGTTGAATAGGAATAGATTTCTAAGATGTTGGATCCATGATCATGCCCGTGTCATTTTCCTCATAATTGGGTGGGAACATATGTGTTGGGTCTAAAGGTTTCCAGGGTAGCAATATTTTCTCGCAAATCTCGTACGAAACTTGAAACAAACTGTATATTGAGAATATTGTTGAAGGATGTCTAAGCACTTGAGATGATCCTTGAACGATCAGGCCAAACATAGACTTCACAATAATTGATCCAATATCAATGGGTCATTCCATTTGAATGTAGTAGTTCAAAATTGCACTTTCTTTCGTGAATTTGCCGATTTTTATCGTTGGCAATAACTTTGCAGATATGAAAAAGTGCCAATTTTTCGAAACAGGATTAAAAAGTGTCACAGAAAAACTAAGGTACCCGTTTTCTCTAACTTCCTAGTCATCAATTTCATCCGTCCAAAATTGGTATATTTCATTAATATTATCTCTCGTCGGCACAAAATTTTCATAATGGTGGACAAGAACATTCTCAAGCATATAAAACTCATTAATCCTTCCAGAATTAAATGTTATCCGCCTACCTCGAACATAGACGCTTCCTTGGTTGATTCCATGTAAATTGGCATAGAATTCCTTAACCATTGGAATGACTATTGCGACAGTAGTATAGTAAAAAACCTCCCATCTTCGCCTCACTATCATTTCTTCAATTGGTGACAAAGAATTGCATAATCCTCGATTGACAAATCATCTTTCCTTGATTAGCCTTCTCTTAGACATCACCTTGTTGAAAAGTCGCTGCCCCTCGGCACTGACGAACTTTCCTCGATTGTAAACTTGAAATTTAGGGTAATCTACTGCATTGGAGGCCGTTAGAGAGGAATTGAAAATGTTTTACAATCGTTTTTGGGATTTGGAGTGTTTAAGAACCGTCCATGGGAGTTTATAAAGGACAAATTAGCTAAAAATCGCCAAATTTTGACAATTCAAACTCGAAAAACTGCCCACTCGACGATCCAGCTGTTGGCGGCCTCGAAGGTGCCATCGGCGAGCCTTGTACAATTAAATTCCAGGGCTCTCGAGAAAAACACGCTATCGGCGGCGTCGAGCACGCCGTCGGCGCCCTAGGCAAAATTTGCACTTTTACGCCGTGGTCTTTTACGTTCCAAATTTTCTCTATGGATCCAAATTCTTGATAATCAAATGTCAAATACAAGTAGTAGAATTAAATAATACTACAAACTAACAACAAATTCAAATAAACACACAATAAATAAAGATAACTATGGGTTACCTCCCATAACGGCCCGACCTATTCAAGTTTGACTGAGCATTAAAACCTCTTTAAAATTTGGTCTGTTACCCTCAAAATATGGTTTTAATCTATGTCCATTTACTTTAAATCTATTCCCAGTTTTTTTTATCTTCAATTTCAACAGCTCCATAAGTATAAACCTGAGTCACAGTAACGGGTCCTAACCAATGAGACTTCAATTTCCCAGGAAATAATTTCAACCTTGTATTGTAAAGCAAAACTTCTTGCCCTGGTTCAAAGTTCTTCTGGTTAATCTTCTGATCATGCATTAACTTCAGCTTTTCCGTTTAAATTCTATCGTTATCGTAAGATTCATTTCTTAATTCTTCTAATTCATTCAATTGCAACAATCTCTTCTCACCAGCATTTTTCAAATTATAATTGAATTCTTTAATTACCAAATATGCTTTATGCTCCAATTCTACTGGTAAGTGACATGTTTTTCCATATATAAGTCTGTAAGGAGTCATACCAATAGGAGTTTTATAAGCAGTCCTGTATGCCCATAATGCAGTATTCAGTCTCGTAGACCAATCTACTCTAGTAGGATTTACAGTCTTTTCTAAAATTTGTTTAATCTCACGATTAAGAACTTCAGCTAAACCACTGGTTTGACGATGATAGGTAGTAAAGAATCTATGAACAACATTAAATTTTTCTACTAATTTTTGAATGTATTTATTCCTAAAGTGGTATCCTCCATCAGTGATAATCACTCTCGGCATTCTATATCTTGTCAAAATGTTTTTCATTAAGAATCTTGAAACACTTTTAGCATCACAACGAGGTTGCTTCAATCCACTTTGATACATAATCAACTGCAATTAAAATATATAAGTTCCCAAAAGAAGGAATAAATGGTCCCATGAAATCTAATCCCTAAACATAAAAAATCTCCACTTCTAACATGAAATTCAGAGGTATTTCATTTCTTGTAGATATAATACCTGCTCGTTGACATCTATCACAAGTTTTGATATATTTGTAAACATCTGTAAAAAGAGTAGGACAATAAAATCCAGCTTGCAAAATTTTATGCGCAGTTTTGTCAATGCCAAAATGTCCTCCAAATTCAGAATCATGGCATTTTTGAATAATCTGTTCAGTTTGTTCATAAGGCACACGTCTCCTAATAATAAGATCGTTACATTGCTTATATGAATATGGTTCATCCCAAAAATATGCTTTTGCATCATGAATGAGTTTTTTCTGTTGTTTCAGAGTTAGCATAGATGACAAAATATCGCTTACTATATAGTTAACAATATCAGCATAGAAAGGTATTTTCCACTCATTTATATTATAAAGTTTTTCTTCAGGGAAGCTGTCTATAATTTCATTGTCGGTATCAGATGATTCATGATATTCTAGTCTCGATAAATGATCAACAAATTGATTTTCAGTTCATTTTCAATCAATCATCACAAAATCAATTTCTTACATTAACAGTACCCATCTAATTAATCTTGGTTTAATATCCTTCTTTTGCATCAAATATTTAATAGCAGAATGATTAGTATGCACAATATAATTAGTTCCAATTAAATATGATCTAAATTTATCAAAAGCATACACAATAACCAGTAATATTTTTTCAATAACAGTGTCGTTAATTTAAACATCGTTAAGAGTTTTCCTAGCATGGTATATAACTTTAAAAATTTTATCATATCTTTGACCAAGAACAGCTCTAATAGCATAATCACTAGCATCGCACATTAATTTAAATGGTTTCTCCCAATGAGGTGAAACTATTACATGTGCTATGATCAGTTTTTCCTTTAATAACTCAAGGCATTTAATCAGTCTTCGGTAAATTCAAATTTCTTGTCATTTTCAAAACGTTGGCTTAGAGGTTTGGTAATTTTTGAAAAATCTTTAATATAGTGCCTGTATAAAATAACATGTCTAAGAAAACTTCTTACCCCTCTCACTGTAGTAGGAGGTGGTAATTTAGCTATTACTTGAATTTTTTTAAGGTCTACTTCCATGTCATTTTCTGAAATTTATGCCCAAATACAAGTCCTCCTGCAACCATAAATTGACATTTCTCCCAATTCAGAACTAAGTTAGTTCTTCCGCATAGCTCCAAAACTTTTTCAAGATTATTTAAGCATGAGTCAAATAATGTTCCAAACACAGAGAAATCATCCATAAATACTTCTATTTAATTATCAATTAACTTACTAAAGATAGACATCATACATCTCTGGAATGTTGTAGGTGCATTACATAGTCCGAAAGGCATTCTTCAAAAAGCAAAAGTTCCATAAGGACTAGTATAAGTTGTTTTCTCTTGATCCTCAGGAGCAATAGGTATTTGATGGTAACCGGTATATCCATCCAAAAAGCAGTAGTGTTTGTGTCCAGCAAGTCTATCCAACATTTAGTCTATAAAAGGAAGAGGAAAGTGATCCTTTCGGGTGGTGGCCTTTAATTTCGATAGTCAATACAAATAAGCCATCCAGAAACTTGTCTGATGGGTATTAATTCATTATTTTCATTTGCTTCAACAGTTACTCCTCCTTTCATGGGAACACAATGAATTGGACTTAACCAAGTACTATCCGAAATAAGATTTATAATTCCAGCATCTAAACATTTTAAAATCTCTTTTTTAACTACATCTTTCATAATAGGGTTCAGTCTCCTTTAAGGATCAATTTTTGGTTTATGTTCTTCAATTAATAAAATTATTTGCATACAAATTGAAGGACTAATTCCTTTAATATCAGCTAGAATCCAACCAAAAGCTTTTTTGTATTTTTTAAATGTATCCATTAATTTTTATTCTTGAATTTCATTTAAGTCTGAGGATACAATTACTGGTAATATTGAAAACTTTCCTAAAAATATGTACTTCAAATGATTTAGAAGATTCTTTAATTCAAGTTCAGGGTGTTTTACAATAGATGGAATTAATTTTTCATTTTTTGGTGCTGTGGAGTTGAGCGTTTCAAAATTCTCCTGAATATAATCAGCTTCTTCACTTTCAATATTATCATAATTATCTTTTTCTATATCTTCTTTTTCTTCAAAATTTTCCTTGAAATATTATCTTTTCAAATAATCGCATATATCCATTCTGAAACATTCATCATCTTTTTCTATTGAAGGATATTTCATTGACTTTGAGATGTTAAAAGTTACTTCTTGATTTTTTACTCTCATTCTCAATTATCCTTTTTGAACATCTATCATGGCTCTTCCTGTAGCTAGGAATGGTCTTCCTAAAATGATTGGAATTTCTTTATCTTCTTCCATATCTAAAATGACAAAGTCCATATGGAAAATAAACGTATCAACCTTGACCAGAACATCTTCTACAACTCCTTTAGGATGTGTAATAGATCAATCAGCTAACTGTAAAGTTACAGAAGTTAGTGATATCTCTCCAATTCCTAAACTTTTAAAAGTTGATAGAGGCATCAAATTTATGCTAGCTCCCAAATCACATAATGCTCGCCCATAAAATTTTTCACCAATAGCACAAAGGATAGTAATCTACCAGGATCTTTAAGTTTTTCAGGAAGCATTCTTTGAATTATTGCACTACACTCTTTACTGAGTGCAACAATCTCATGATCTAGTAACTCCTCTTTTTGTTGAGTATATCCTTCATAAATTTAACATAATCAGGCATTTGTTCCAAAGCTTCAACAAAAGGAATATTTATTGAAGATTTTTTCAAAATGTCTAAGAATTTAGCAAATCTTTTCCTTTATCTTGTTGCTTTAGTCTTTGAGGAAATGGTGGTGGAGGTTTTCCAATAGTAATTTTCATAGGTTTCAGAGGGAAATATGGATATAAAGTTTCATTTTCTCCTTCAGTTTCTTCTTATTCCTTTTCAACTTCAGTTTATTTTTGAACTCTTGTTTCCAACTCTTTTCCACTTCTGAATTGAATTGCCTTAATTTTTTCTTTTCCTTGATCTTTAGGATTTACTTCAACATTGCTAGGTAAATTTCTAACAGGTCTATTGCTTAATGCAGTAGCAATTAGCCCCCAATTCATTTTTTATGTTTTTAATAGCAGCTCCTTGACTTTGTAATTGATTACCCATATTCAAAACTAATTCTTCCATAGATAACTTCTTCTCCTTAAACTGTGAATTATTATGAAAACCCGATGGATTAGAAAGTCTATTATTAGAATTAGCCTGGTTGTTTATGTTTCCTAATGGGTTTACAGGATTGCTCCCCCACTGAGGATTAACAGGATTTGCATTACCTTGGTATTCCAATTAAAGTTTGGATGATTCTTCCAACTTGGATTATAAACGTTTGAATAAGGGTTATTTTGTCTATTATTTATTACATCTATAGTTTCATATGAATATTGATCATCTACGATTTGTTCTAATGAATTTTCTTCTAACACCGGATGTGTTTGAGAACGATTCATTCCGTACTGATCTATTTTCTTTAAAAGAGTAGCAATTTGAGAAACTATCATAGTTAAACCATCAGAATCATGAATAATAGCTACTCTCTTAGGATTTACCCTTTCAGCAGGCCATTGAAAATTATTGATAACCATTTCTTCTTTTAAAGCATAGGCTTCTTCAAAAGGTTTAGAATTTGTGATCCACCAGCAGTAGCGTCAATTATAGATCTAAGAGATCCTACTAATCCATTATAAAATGTTTGAATAATTAATCAATCTGGTAAAGTATGATGTGGACATTTCCTAAGAAGTTCTTTATATCTTTCCCAAGATTCATATATCGATTCTCCCTCAAACTGACTAAAAGATGTGATATC
The DNA here is from genome assembly GCA_022702705.1 of Papilionanthe hookeriana x Papilionanthe teres. Taxonomy (NCBI): domain Eukaryota; kingdom Viridiplantae; phylum Streptophyta; class Magnoliopsida; order Asparagales; family Orchidaceae; genus Papilionanthe; species Papilionanthe hookeriana x Papilionanthe teres. The sequence continues at coordinate 92,079,765 of CM040427.1, read as the reverse complement.
ATTTCTAAGCTTAGCAGTCTTAGATGGTGGAAAAAATTTCGATAAGAATTTTGTGAAAGTTCTTCCTAAGTTCTTATAGATCCTGGTGCTAACAAATTTAACCAAGCCTTAGCCTTATCTCCTAGTGGAGAAGGAAAAATTCTAAGTCTGACAGCATCATCAAATACTCTGTCGTACTTAAAAGTAGCACAAAGTTCTAAGAAACTTGCTAGACGTAAATTAAGAACTCCATTTGAATTTCCACCAAATTGATTGTTTTGTACCATTTGGATAATTGCAGGTTTAAGCTCAAATGAGTTAGCAGTCACATCAGGATTTTGGATAGTTAAGTGAATTTCATCTAATGTAGGGTTAGCATAATTTCTTAGTGGTCTAGATTGATGTCATTTTCTATTCTTTGGTTGTTCACGTTGTTTTCCATTGTTTCAGAATTTATAGGTTCTTTTCTTAGTTTTCTAATTCTCCTAATAGTGTGTTCTAATTCTGAATTGTAGGGTATAAGATTTTCAGAACCAAATTTACGCATACAATCGAAATCAGTACACAGCAAAACAGTTAAAATTCTATTAATAAGTTTTCTATTAGTCCTAAATTGTCCGTTACTCTAATTATGTTATATCCCCGGCAACGATGCCAAAAACTTAACCACGACTTTTAAATATACTTAAAAATATAAGAAATCGACACCACTACTAGAAAATCTAAATCCTCAGTAATAGCGCCAAATTGACTTGAAGCGTAATTTTAATTTTAGTAACAATTATATATTATAATCTTTAATAGTAGAGTTACCTTTAAACGTAAGTATACGTATCGCTCAAGTAATACAGGGCTCTAGTGGAGTCGTTGATATCAATCCGTAGGGAATATTTTAGAGGCAACAGACTAGGATTATAGAAATCAATTCAGAATCACAACTAAATCGAAATTGTCTATCTATCACTAATAAGCAATCGACAATAATATGAAGTTTAAATTAAACTAGTTATACTAACAATTAACTAAGTCTACTAAAGTGAAGTTCAAATATATAAGCAAGAATCTTTCTCCTTTGTTAAGCTATTTAAGTGAATAGATAATTAGAATTAGTTTTAAAATGGTTTTGTGCCAAATAGGAGCATACTTAATATTTACCCTTTGGTCCAGGCATAAAGAACATTGACTAATCCTATGCTTGGTTATTGAATCTGCTGCTAGGCTAGGAGGATACCGGCTCTCACTTCGGAGCTCCCACGTTCCCCTCGCCTGAGGACAAACATTTACACTTCAGTACCTAAACGATAGGACCAAATTGAGAATTTTAGTCTGTCACTAAAAAATCTCTAATTCTACGCCCAATGAATATTATTTCCCTATTTATTTGCACCCTCTTTCCAAGGACTTTGAATTCCTTGAATCTTGAATGTAATCTTTAATATAATTATTAAAATCAACAGATTTTAACTATTCAACTGCCCATATAGAAAGTAAAATAAGATTTAAGTAAAAGATTATCACAACTTCTTTAATTTTTTTATGACACACTCATTCTATTTATCAATCCAAAAAAAATATCAAAACTTGGAGAAAGACAGAACAACTACTCAGAAGTCATGAAGAGGATGCAATAAAACTTGGAATTCATATATAAAGGTAAAGTTCTACAAACTAAAGTAAATAAACACAACTTATCTTAAATTCCTCCCCCAGCAAACTCCTTGAAGTTCCTATGAATCTTTTCCTTTCTTAACAGTACGCAGAATTCTCCTTCGAAATGACAATATAGAAGAGATCTCTCCCTTCCCTTCCACTCTTACAATCCTTCAAAGAATTCCTCACAATCTCTATATGAACTCACTATACACTAAGTAACTATTAGAAGACTCTAATAGTACTTTTTACAGACTCTTAGCGAATTTTAGAGGACTCCGAAAGGACAATTTTCGACCTAAAAGGGTTCTTTTTAAAGTTGTTGAAGAGTCTCCAAGGGTTTTGCAAGCATTCCTTCAAAAATCATCCACATTCGATGTATTTTGTGAAAGAACCGTCGATCCCGTCGTCGGCGGCCTCGAGCTGCGCCGTCGGCAGCCTTGTAGAAACACTGCCTTAAACTGGCCCCGCTGTCAGCGGCCTCCCTTGAAATATATTCTGAACTCTCGGGAAAATCACGGCGTCGGCACCATCGACCTCGCCGTCGGTGCCCTAGGTCAAATTTTCATAATTTAGTCATTTTTGCTCCAAATTCGCTCCTTTTTGCATATTTTCGCTCAATTGTCCATAAATCTTCATACCTACATAAACACACCAAAAATACCCTTCTTTAAAGTACAATATCATCAAAATCAGTATAAAATAAGCATGAAAATCTTAGCCTTTTTTCTTTTGGTCAGTAGTTCGAAAAGGGGAGACACCTTCCTCACACATTAGATATGAAGTGTCTTAGATATGCCATTATTCCATGAAAAGATCGTAATTGTTTTAAGGTTCTGGGAGGAGGAATTTCTAATATCGCTTTAATCTTTTCTGAGTCGATTTCGATTCCCCGATGATGAACAACAAATCCTAGAAATTTCTTAGTGGTAACGCCAAAAGCGCACTTTAAGGGATTCATCTTTAGATTGTATTTTCGTAACCGTTCAAATACGATCCTCAAATCATTTAGGTGGTTTTCCTTTACCTTGCTCTTAATGACCAAATCATCCACATAGCAATCCACTTGGTTGTGAATGAGGTCATCAAAGATCTTTGTCATTACTCTTTGGTATGTTGCTCCGATGTACTTTAAACTGAATGGCATCACGGTGTAGCAGTAAATCCTGATCGGAGTTCTGAGTGACGTAAGTGTTGCATCTTCTGGAGCCATCTTAATTTGATTGTAACCTGACAATCCATCCATGAAAGAGAAAATTTCGTGTGATGACACAATGTCCACCATTAATTCTGATATTGGCAAAGCGAATTCATCTTTCGAACATGATTTATTCAAGTCCCCGAAGTTGACACAAACTCGAATTTTTCCTTTTTTCTTCTTTATTGGTACGACACTGGCTAGCCATGTCGGATATTGTTCTTCTCGGATAAAGTTAGCATCTATTAATTTCTTAATTTCTGCTGTAACTTGCTATTCAATTTCGAGGCGTATTCTTCTGGGAGCTTGCTTCACTGGTGTTGTATTTTGATCGACTCCCAGTCGATGAAATGCAATCTTTGGAGATAGTTCAGGCATCTCGTCACAGCTCCAAGCGAAGCAATCTTTGAATTCTGACAGTAACCTGACCAAGTCTGTAACCTCTTCTTTGTTGAGCAACGAACTTATGAATGTAGGTCGGGGTTGCTCTTCAGTCTCGAGATTGATTTCTTTTAATTTGTCCACAGTTGACTTGATTTCTTCTTCGAACTCCAGCGGAGCCTCTTCTATTCATTGACCTTCGTATTCATCTTGGATGTTCTAACAATCTTCCATTGGCTGACTAGTAACAACCATGCAAAATCCTGAGTCATCGATGGGTCCGGTTGTACCAAACTCAAGACCTTCTTTCGAGTTGAGTTTCTTTCCTTTTGTATTCCATTTTTTTTCAAATGATTGTAACTTATCTTTTAGCATTTGCTTTGGCACATATCCTTGTTGAAATAATTTTTGTATACAAGGCGAAAAGTAACCAAATTGTAATTCCATTAATTCAATGGAGTTATTTTCTTCGAGAATTACACAAGGTTCAGAAGTAGAAGGAGAAGCTTTATAAAACTTGATCGGTTTAAAACCATCATTATTGTTTTCCGTGACTTCCATACTCTCCATCTTTTGAGCATGGATCAGAGTTAGAGTCATGGCTTGCACATAATGATTAATCCGATCATACATTGATTCATATTCATCTCTTTCAGTGTCATCCGTAGAAATCTCAAGCTGCGGCTTCTTCTGACTTATCATCATTCTTTTTTTATCTTCATCGGAGCTTCCTTCTACTTCAATGCTGATCGTCAGCTTCATCCGTTCAACAATCTGGTAAGTTCTTCATCGACCACATCCCTGGCCTCGACCTCGGATGCGTGGACTAAAAGAACCTCCACCAACTCGTTGCGAAGGAGTGGCGGGAGATCGCTGAACCGGAGCGGTATGGTCCCGTTCTCGTAGTTCTTCTGAATTTTCTGCTTTACTTGTCACAATTTCTCTTGAAAGTATTGTTTTATTCAGGAGAGCGTAGTAGGTGGAGTCTTCGTGAATTCCTACTTCATGTATTGAGAAAGGTTGTAAGTCTCCTTTAATGTAATTTTCTTATCCGTCCTTGTAGTATTTGATGCACTGGTGAAGCGACGATGAGACCATATTGTACTCGTTAAGCCACAGCTTATCAAACAGGGTATTAAATGATGTATCTGCATCGATGTCATGGAATTTTACATTTGTTACTAGATTTCAAACTTTCATTTGTAGTGTTATCGATCCAAGGGCTCTTTCCCCTTCTGGTTGAATCCTCTTAGCATCATATTATCCATAGACAATTCTCGAGCATCGATGTTCAAGTAGGCTAACGTCCATAGAGTCATTATGTTGAGCGACGCTCCAGGATCAATTAACACTCTGGAATGTATGAACCTACCGATGATGACAGAAATGTAGAGTAGACGGTTGTAATCGGTTATACTAAGTATCAAATCTTCATCGGTGAAGGTTACGTCAGGCTAGTGCAAACTCCATCTAAGGATGTGCTAGCCAGCTGTGCTAAGCAAATATCGGGATTAAGTACATCCTTGATCAAATTTTCTCTCGTCTCCTTTGACAGGATTAGAGCGCCGTAAATGCTTGTTTGAATGGCAACTTCCTGAGATGAGCTAGCACGTTATAATCCATCTTGTTTGAATTTTCAATTTCATTTCGAACTTGTATTTCTTATATTGCTTGAGATACTTCTTCTTGAGTAATTGACTATTTTAATTTATTCATTGGAATTGTCCTTGGCCGTAGCACCTGGCCACTTCTTAAGTGTAATTCTGTTATTTCTTCTTTTCCAGACCCAGAGGTTCTTCTATTACTATATGTGGCTCTTCTGTATCTGAAAAGTCCACGTTGATGGCAAGTGGAGTTCCTTTGCATTCGAGGAATGGCTCCTCGCTTCTGGCGCTGTCGTAGACAGTGTTGTCGACATTTTCTTCATTTTTTTTAACATTGTCGTCGGGAAAAATCATTATTTGAGGATCATTTTGGGAGTTGAAATTGGGGTTAGAGAGGTTGTTATTAGTTACGTCATCACTAGAGACAGTAAGAACATAGCCAACATCGTTTATCTTATCATTATGATACCCTAGAGGGGCATAAAGATAATGGTACAAGGTCAGGGGTTCGAGGGGTTTCACCCCCAAATTTGAAACAAACAATCTAATCGGGGCAGCCTCTATCCTACGCTTCGCGCTATCATGCATAATTTCATTCACGATTCATTTCTTCCTCCATTCTTGTTGTGGTGGCTTCCTCAGTGAAGCCTTCATCTTGGACTGGGCTAGCAGTAGACTCCAGACAGCGGCCTTCTTTGGAATAGACTGGAACAGATCCAGGACTTTCTTGAACTTGTTCCTGATTGTGCTCCATCTACCTTTGTCGGTATATGGATCAATCAGAGAGATTGGCTTGGCTGAAATCACGTTTATAGAACCTCTTTAAGGTTTTTTCAAGTATTACTTTGGTATCATTATATTCCCGTCCTAGTCATTCCGCTCGAGCCAATCCTTAAAGCTGAAGCAGCTTTCTATGGTGTGTCCCAGCATCTTGTGGTACTAGCAGAATTTTGGCTGAGCCTTCTTGTCCACTTCTTCAGGCTTCTTTGGTTCTAGCAATCTGAACTCGGGCTTCATCATTAAATTCCTGAACATCTTTGCTACGGCATCGTCCTTGAAGGAATAATTTCTGCATAGCCGTTTTGACATTGTCAGACCCTGTCATCCATCTGTCTTGTAAGACCTATGCTGCTGACCAATCTGACTGCTTTGCTATGCACGAGACTGACCATACTGCTGAGGCTGACTATACGGAGGAGACTGATAGTGCTGGTGCTTAGGCTGAATCTTCATTGGCTGTTTTCCTTTGTCGACCGTTACCACTACGCCAGACCTCTTCTCGTATGCTTTAGTAGGTTTTATTTTCTCTATTTTTTCTGTAGGCTCCATATGCTTTGAATTCTTCTTGTAAGCTTTTGGCTTTACTGAGTAGCTTCTCAAAGGACTTGATGGTGAGACCCTTAAGCATGAAGGCTACCAGACCATGGATACTCTTGAGTAGTATCTCGATCGTGTGCTGTTCTTGTAGCTAAGGTTCACATTTCATGCTTAAGTTTCTCCACCTCAGAATGTAGTCAACCAAAGTCTCGTCGGGCTTCTGTCGCTCCACCACGAAATCTCTTATGGTAATATGATGGCGGGCACCGACAAATCTTTTCACGAACATGTTTTCCAATTCTGTAAAAGTCTTTATTGATCCATTAGGAAGCTCGGCATATCAATCGAAAGCTATTCCTGACAAGCTACTTACAAACTGACAGAATAATAGAGCTTCATTTCCTCCTGTGTTGCAACAACTAGCTCTGAAATTTGCTATGAGCTGGCGAGGATTTCCCATCCCGTTGAACGTCTTGAAAGTAGGGGGCACGAAGTCCTTAGAGTAAGGAACGACATTGAACTCCTCTGGGTAGGCTCTACCTTTTGAAACTGTTGCGCCTCCTTTGGACTAAGTCAAGGCCTCCCAAACTTGCTGTTTGACCATCTGTTTAATGTCCTTTTCTAGTGGATTCGGAGCCAGATCTCTTCTTGGTGGTTTGTCTTCATTGGCTGAAGCGATTTCTCTTCTTTCATCGGTGATGTGTATAATCTCAGGATGGTTAACCTCACGAGACGCTGCGGGTCTTGACTGTGACTGACCGTGGAGGGTAGACATGGCAATTATGGCAGTGGTAATCTCTTCCATTCTCTTCTCCAGACGGCTAATCTGTTCATCTTTTGTCAGGATGTTCCTCCCCAGCTCATCTGCGGTATTCTCCTCACTAAGAGCATCGCGCGTAAATGATGAAGACCGAGTTTCAACCATGTTAACTTCCATGAATTCTTTGTCCATGTAATCTGACAAGAAGTAGTCTTCATCATCAATATCCAACCCTCGTTGTTTGGCTAACTCAGAAATTTCTGCCCAGAGCTTTCGAACTCTATCATCGACTATTTTCTTCTTAGTCATCTTTAAATCTTTAGGTTTTCCCGCACTATCAATTTTTTCTACAATTGATTCAGAAGCAACGACGACAAGTGTCATCGGGAACATCAGACTCATTTTCCATTTTTTGGTCAACAGACTTTTCAGAATGTACTGGTTCAACACCTTTCGGTAACCACACTTCCTTTTAAAAGTTGATGCCTTGAGATGATGTGTCTCGGCGGTGACATTGAGGTGACAAGGGGAAGTGTGTTCCCTAGTGTGTAGACCATGCACAGAGGAGAATAATCCTCTCTCATTCTTTCTCTTTTGGGGCTCCTTATGATCATCGGTAGCTGGTACTCTCGGACCCCTCCAGGACTTGACTGATCTGCTTATAGCAATATCATCTATGGCAGCTGTATCAACACGTTTTTCCAGACGGTGTTTGATGAAAACTCAGATGGGTCTTTCCATTTCAAGAATTTTAATCCTTAATTTCAGGGAATATTGTACATCCCATTCTTTTAAGAAGTTTGTCAACAAAATAATTTTCTATTTCAGAAAATCTTCGTAGAAGGGTGTGAGCTCGGGTGATAGGTGTAGGCCTTCCCCTCACCTTATCACGACCGTGTGGTGCTGGAAGTGTAGCGGCAATCCTATGGATGCTTTCATCTCCAGAAGTGTCAGCTAAAGGGTTGAACCTGCTACCTCGAAGAAGAGGAGAGGAATCCAATAAATCGAGTTCTTCAGTTGAGGATTTTCATCAATTGCTGGTTGATTTGCGACTTGTGTTCTGGCTGTCCTGTGAATTCTGTGGTTGCGGTTTCTTCTTTGAGATTTGGTCAGCAAGGGAGGTCTAGAACTCGAGCCAATCTCGAAGACTGATGGTGGGGCAAGAAAGGTATCATCAGAATCATCTTCACGCATAATTTCTTTCCCTTTGGTAGACGGGAAAGTAGGTGCAGTGACGGTGAAGCCGGTGCCAGTAGAGGTAACAACTCTCCTTGGCACGGAGACGACTGACTTGACGGGGGCAGTGGTTACGTTCACCTTCTTAGCAGAAGGGAAATCTTTGTGGGAGTTCAGATTGAACTTAGCGGGCAGTTCTTGAATTTCAGGAGAGGCCACTTTCACGACAAAAAATGGGGCTTTTCTGTGTACGACTTCAAACTTGTTGAAGCGAGTCTCGAACTGAATTAACAGTGCTGCAAGACAGGCCTCGGGGGAGGAGGGCAAGTTACAGGAGAAAGTTAGCATAAGGGTTGAAATCTTTGACTGTCAAGAGAAGTATTTTGAAGGTCAGTAAGGGCGAAAAACCTTGTCATCATAGTGCAAACAATATAAAAAAAGTTGTTTTGTGGACTGGGGAAAAATTTTACTTCATTTTGAAATTTTATTATCTTTTTATTTCATTTTTAGGTTTTCACATGTTCGTTAAAAGCAATTTTAAGATTTAAAGAAGAGTGGGTCAATCTACCGAAGATAGGATTGAACCCGAGTGGTACAAAAAGGAGGTGAAGTACGGGACCCCATCAGAGGTCCCCTTTCACAACGTAGATTGCCCTAGCGAGATTTGCTCATCGACACACCTATTGGGGGTCCGACCCCACAAGATTAAAAGGAACACCTAGGGAGTCTTGAACCCTTCTGTTTAGGGGTGACCAAACAGACGGTCTTGAAATCCAAAGGAGTTGATCACGATTTCCCAAGAAATAAATGTGTGAAGTGTGGCAATAAAGGAATGGTAATTTGGCTCATGAGGGACATGAGAAAATTACCGATATATGAATATAGTATTTCCTGGTCTTAATGAAGAGAGAAACTATCCCCAACGGAGTCGCCGTAAAACTCGTCACTCGTTAAATTTGTGTGAGGTTGATATTTTTTAAAAGGGTTTTAGAATATTGTTTTATAAAATAAAATTTTGATTTAATATAAATTTCAATTAAGATCAGGATTTAAGTAATAATAATAATATTTCATATTTAATGAATATGAAATCAAACCTATCTTATAAAAATGATAGTTTAAATAATCGAGCATTTCACCGCGAGAAATGTATTTATCGTGTAGAATAAGTACGTGGCTTGAGGTGATGCTTGATCAAATAAACTAAATGATTTAAGACATCCGTTTGATCTGTGAACCAATTTTTGACCGACAATTTCCCCTACCTAATATGAAGGAATTAGATAGGGTTTATATTAATTTGGGGTCTTTAAGTTTCTAATAAGGGTAAGCCCATATAGTTAATTAAATCTTAGATAACCGAAGTCACCAAAGAAAACTTTTGATAATAATCACGAAAAATTTATTCATGACTTCCAAGGATAAGGTTTTCAAAGAAAATGTGATAGTCGGAAGTTCAATAGGTGAATGGCTCAAATCTTGTAATATTTTATTTTTATCAGAATCCAAAGGAGAGAAGGCTAGGGGAAGAACATAGATTCATGGAGGAACCCTGATGCCTTCCAAAACAACCCTATGGTTTGGCTTTAAATCTTGGAAATGATGTTATTTAAATTTCAATCCTGCCAATTAATTATAAGGATTACATAATATCCAATTATGTAAATAACTTAGAAGATGGGAGGATTTATGTCGTATCAAACGATAACCATGGAAGTCTAAAGTGAATTAGGGCTTATATTGTACAACAGAGCTGTACAAAGGCCTAAAGAAAAGGTGAGGATTTATTCTGCACTAGGCAAGCTACCTTGAAGTCCTATGACTTGTTGTTTTAATTTCTAAGGAATGGTTTTACTGATGTAGACAAGTTTTCTTGTTGAAGTTGGTCGTGATGCCCAATATGCATGCTTCATGCTCCTTGTCGTAGCAGGTTTAGTTTAAAGAAGTGGTAATTGAAGAGATAAGAGATGTGTCATGTTTTGGAAATATTTAAATTGAGGTGTCTTAATATTTTATTAGGGGAACACTAAATTTGATTATAGCAACACCGGTTAAGATCCCATGGTTCTATCATCCCGGCATCACTATTATCATCAGATTCACTTAGTCCAAATGAATTTACTAAACTCAACTTAATGAGTTCCATACTTTCATTTAGACCGTTGGAAAACTCCATTAGGATTACATGGGTTAACTCCTCCATGGAATTCCCGATCATCCAACGAGACGTTTTAATTTAGTTACAGTAGTGGTTTTTGTTTTTGTTTGAAGATTAAATTTTGAGTTGTTTTATATTTTGAATGTTGTGGCGGTGAATTTTATCTTGATTTGACTTTTAGTTTTGATTTTGGTCTAAATTTTGTGGCTATCCTAAAGATTTAAGTTTTCATGCAGGGTGACATTGTTGTTTAACATGCAAATTTGTAAGAAGCAAAAGTACATAAGAGTGCAGGTAAGTAAATTACATTAAAAATAAAAGCATACCTGGTAGGTATTCTCATCATCTCCACCTGAAACTTTAGTATTTTTGTAATAACATTTATATTTATTTGCAAGGAATTAAAACCCTATGGATAGGTTCATCACAAGCCTACCGAACTCTATTTCATAACCCGGTGATTTCTATTTATTTGTGAGAATTCTTCATTTAATAAATATAATAGATGCAAAAGTCCTACAAGGTGTCCAGAAGACTTGTGAAAAGGCCCAGGAGAAACCTAGATATTTCACAATACTTTTGAACTTCCTTGAGGTCCTTTTGGACTTATTATAATCATTAAATGAATTATTCCTTTCATACCCTTAAGCTCAGTGAGCCAATGTTTTAATCATCCTGAAAGGAGGGGTAATTATCACTTAGTGCTTTAGTTAAGAATTATGTGAGTGGATCTTTAGAGGTAAACTTGAGTTATGGAAGAATTTACCAAAATTTTGATGGGTTTTTAATGTTTTAAGAGGTAGTTTAAAATTAATCATCTTTTCTTTTCTAACTCTAGTTAGTTAATTCTTTTGATTAAGCCTAGCTCATTACTAAGATAAGATTTAGTGGGTATTTCTATGTCTTTAGAAAAGAAAATTTTATGAATTTCACGATTATGATTCTCATCAAAATATTGATCTATCATTTAAACATCAAATGAAGATAAATTAAATTAGTGGAATATTAACTTCCAAAATCAACCCCTAACCTTAAGGTTCTTTTAATCTGATTTTTCTTCCAAATTATGATAATTAAGTAAATTTAAATATTTAATTTTGATGTGACAAAAATTGCAATGGGTTTCTACCATTTGTCACTTAATGTTTCAATCATCCAACATAATAATTAAGATCATTTATTGCCCTTTTTCCATTTTGATTAAGCCTAAATATTAATTAAAGCTAAACTTTCCAAAATTACATTATCACTTCATAATTCATTAAATTTAGCTCAAGTGACTTTGAAATTTTTATGTGACCTCACTTATAGGTTAATTAAAACATCAAAGGAGGAAATGTGATTTTTTAAATTTTATTTTAAATTATATATTTATTATAATGCAAAATAGGAGTTTTTAATGGAAGTTCAATAACTTGTCCAAAATAAAGCATATGATTTTAAATTTTTTCTGGGATTTAGACCTAGACCACGGGACCACTTGGACTAAATTTCACGATTTTTTGAGTTTTAATTTAATTACTAGAATTATTTTAATTTCTGGAGCTTTCTTTAATTATAAAATATTTTAAAAGTTGAAAATTCAATTTTATATTTTTCTTAAGTCCCTCCAAGGTCAGGGAACCTAGAGAAACAAACTTTATATTTTTTTGATTTTCACTTCAATTATTATAATTATTTTAGTGGAAAATTAAGAATGTCCATTTTTAACCTTTTAAAAATTTATTTAAGCTTTTAAAAATTAATATTTTAATTTTGAAACTTAAGAAAATTATGGGAATGGTTCATAAGTGACTAGGAGACTAAATGTAACAATTTGGTGATTTTTAATATTTTGTGATTTTTATGATTATTTAATTATTTAAATTATAAAAATATGATTAAAAAAGAAAATTTTGTAAATCCCCAATTTTATTTTTAAAAGAATCCTCTCGATCACATATAACTCGCAAAACCAATTTTACAATTTTTTTAGTTGTATTTTATTTATTAAAATTAGTTTAATGTTCAAAATTATAATTTCACTTAGAAAATTCATTTAAGTGACCAAATGAACTCCAAATGCCATGAAACTTTTGTTGGGAGTTCTCTGGCCTTTAAAATGTAGTGGAGAATTATTTTTGGGTCATTTTCTTTTATGTATAGTTTAATTTATTTTTAATTGATATTTAAGCCTTAATTACCATTAGAGTTATTTTAAATGAATTAAATCAAGTTTGTATGGTCCTATGGTCATAAGGAAACTACCCTGATTTTTCTGAATTTTTATAATTAACATGCTAATTATTAGAATTAATTTATGCAAACAGATGCCTAACTTAAGAAATATAGAACTCTTCATAGTGGTCTCCTCTGACTTTAGAAAAATCCGGAATGAACTCTCATGATAGAGGTAATAACACACCAAAATATTAGTCCATGGTAAAATGTTTACATGTATGGAGAATTAAAAGACCACAGAGGATATTTAATTAATTAAAAATCATACACACATCAAATAAATTTCAAACCATTTCCATATTGTTCTTCTTTGTTCATTAAGTAAGAGGGTATTTTTCTTTATTTTTATGATTTTTCTACACCAAGTTATGATTTTAAAAGTTCACTGATTTAAATAATTCAAAAATACCCCTAAGTTGCTAATTAAACACGCGGCACCGTGTCATCCTCGGCAGCTCTGAAGCCTCCACACATTGCTCCACCATGTGACTCCGCCTTCTGATTCAGATGCCACACGACCGTGCTTTATGTTAAGATCTTCTGTCTGGCATAATCCTGGCCATCTGTTCATTACACGCGCGATCCAACGGCTCCTGATCATCGTCCCCAACTGACCTAACCCGAAAACCATCCACCTTTTAGACCTAAGTTCTTGAGCTAGACTCAACTAAATCCCATGGGATTTGCTACTAGAGCTTCATCTAGCCTAGACGAACTTATCCATATGGTTTATATGGTATGAATATAGTGTACAATTATGGAGAATAAAGAAAAGCTTGGGAGTAAGAGTGAGTCTAATACCTTTGTCTGAGAGGGGAAGCTTCAATCAAATGGTTGTGGCAACTTCAATTGGTCCCAACGAACCTCCATATGGAGCCTTTTGACCTGGTGAATTGTCTAGACCCAAACTTGACTAGGCGTGATTTCAGGTCTTGATGGAAGTCTGGTGCAGAGGCCCCCTGTGATGGGGCTTTGATGGGGATTTTTTTCTTTCACTGCTGTGAAGGTGTGGATGCAACAAATTGAAGTTTGGTGCACTATGGAGTTGTGGGGAAATATGTCCTTGTTTCCGGCTAAATTTGAGCTTTGAAATTGAGCTATGGTAGTGGGAATCAGAGAGGGAAAGAGGCAGGAATGCTTTTAGGGAGGTCGGGAGGAGCTCTGGTTAGATTTTGGCAGAGTTTTGCTAAGAAATTTCTAGCACCACCATTTCGGTCGTGAGGCGTGGTTTTTATAGCCATGGCCAATTGGCTAAGCTCTGAGCCTGGTTTTGGGTGTAAAAGCATGCTAAGGTGGAGAAGAAAAGAGCTCTAATGAGCAGTTGGGGTTAGAAACATTAGCAGGTGAGTTTGGGTTAAAATTTAATTGGGGTGGCTCTCGGTTTTAGCATTTTCCGGCCATTGGGGTGGCCGGTAGGGCTAGGGCTAGTGGCCAGGGGGTTTAGGTGAGCAAGGGGAGGATTAATGATGTTTTACCCCCAATGGAAAGTGATGAAGTTGAAGATATTTTGATTGAGGCCAAATGTGGGGTGAAATCCCCTAATTCAAGGGAACATTTGTCCAAGGCTTCATTAGAGTGGGCTAGGTGGGTCTAGGGTGGTTCTTAGGGGTCACTTGGTGGCAGTGGAGGAGTTAGTTTGGTCACATTTGGTTTAATTTGATTAAGTTAAGTCATGGGTTTAATTTTGGGTCACATGGGTCAATGCTGGGCTAGGTTGGCTTTGAGCTTGGTTTAGACCCAAATTATTAAGCAAAATTGTGTGTATGATTGTCATAGAGCATTCAAAAATGGTTTGGAGGGGTTTTGGATTGGTTTGATAGATCAATTTGGCTTGGTTTGATATTTTGGTCAATTTAAGGAAAGTTGGGTTAACTTGGGTTTAGGTTGGGCTAGGGTTAGGTCCAAGGCCAATAAAAGGTTCCAACTGGTCTATGGGGATGTCATAAAGAGTTCACAACATCAATTGGGTGGAAATTTTGGGAGTAGGGCAATCAATTTGGGAGATTTTGGGCATATGGCATGTTTGGGTCAAAATTGGGTAAGCTTGGTCCAAGTGGATTTGAATGAGACTTGGACTCAAATTGGGGGCAATTGATGATTAAATTCAATTTTGTGGGGTGTTATGTAGAGTTTAGAGTTCAAATTGTGGAGAAATTGACTGGTTTTAAGTTAATTTGGGAGATTTTGGGTCACTTAGGAAAAATTAGGGATTTTGGGCTTTAGGTAAATTTGAACTCAAATGTGAGGCAAATTAAACTTGGATTTGGTTTATATTGGTATTTGAGATGTTCAATTAAAGTTTTGAATTGAAATTGGGCAAGATTGGGGTCAATTGGGTAGACATTGGGTTTAATTTGGGCACTTTTGGCTTAAAATGGGTCAAATTTGGTCTTTTGGTATAATTAGGCTAAGTTGGACAAATTGGGTGATGTGGTAGTTGAGAGAAATGAAATTGGGATTATTTGGGATGTTTTGGGAACTTTTGGGAATTTTTGGAATTTTGGGCTAAGAGGGGCATTTTGGTCATTTTGGGGATTTTTTGGAAATTTTGGCAATTTTGGGTAATTTTGGGTATTTTGGGATGATTTTGGCAGAAAAATGAGTAATTTGAGTAATTTTGGAAATTTTGGGGGATTTTAGGTTTTTGGGGCATTTTTGGGTATTTTGGGTATTTGGGTATTTTGGGGTTAGAAATTTGGAATGTTTAGGAAAATTGGGATTAGTTGAAAGTAAGTAATAAGGAATTGTTTAGATGGAGCCATGGACTAAGGGTCACCCTCATTTGGTCCTTTATGTGTTGGTATTAGCCAAACCCTAACCTGAGGCTAAGAGCTTGAGAAAACCATTTACATGATTTTCCAAAGAGTTAGGGGATCCAAGTGGGATGTGCCCTGTTTAAGTGTTGTTAGTGTGTAGTGTAAGTGTGGTGTAAGCTCCAGACCTCCCAGGGTAGATCTTATGGCCTGACCACCTATAGGAGACTTCCCCTGGGCTTCCTTATGCTTGGTCTCTTCCTCCCAAAAATTGGAGGTTAGGCCTTAAGCATTTGAAAACTCTTAATGAAGTGAAAAAATTTGAATTTCTATGGGGAGGGTTCCATGACTAGTCTTCTAAGAAAGTCACCAAGAGAGTCCTATGGCTAGACCCTAGACTATTCTAAAGAAAAACTAGACTTGAACCAAAAGTGAGGTCAACAGTACATTAGAATGATTTTATAGATTATAATCCCATATAAAAGATTATCTTTGATAAGTTGGGTCGCGAACACCAACCTCAGGCATCACCTTATCCCACTAAGTATGCACCTCTAACAGTTATAAATCGTAGTTTAAGATCATCCACATATAATTCATAAACTAAGTTCATGACTCCTATTAAATAAAAACAAAGTCAGAGAAAAGAAGTAACAAAATTAAGATGGAACTCTCACTGTTCAAATTCATGAAATCTCTTGTAAAACTCAAGTGCAAGTAAGATCTGAGTTATAGTGGATTAATCAATCCAACTACTAAAGAGAACATACAAGTCTAACCATAATAAGAAGTTAAGGAATCACCTCCCTCATGACACACAAAGATCAAATCAAACCACTAACAATCAAAACATCTACCAATCGACAATCAAATTGAACAATCCAAACTAAACTAAACACAATACAACACTAACAATCATGACTCTCAGGCATACTAAATTAAAGCACACTGAGAACTATAGGTTGCCTTTGGTTTAACGTCACCAGCTCGACAAATGATTCCTCCTAGATCAAAATTCCAATTAAGTAATCCTCAATCAATAGTCCAATCATTTTTAGATCTAGGGCTTCCTTCAAAATCCTCAAATTTTAATTTTTCATTCAGATATTCCTTTTCAGATTGATTCATATCATTGTTGCTCGTATCTCTTTCTAGATCCAATATTCTTCTATTGATTTTTTGAATTTGCATATTAATATCATCCTTGAAATTTATAAGAAATAAATCTCTATAAGACACTTCTAGATCTTTAAAATTTTGGATCAGATTCTCTCAACATAATTTAGATTCTAGATCGAAATCTTCTATGTTACTCTTCTATTTCAAGTTATCTTCATTTTCTTCCCTTTGGTACTGATTAAATGATGGAGGTGGTCTTTCTATATCTATCTTAGTTGAGGAAATGAGTTTTTCTAATGCCTTAGGAATTTCATCCAATGCTCTTTCAATCTCCTTATCCTCTTTTCTGAACTCAAAGTTCTTTTGAAATATATCCTCAAATTCTCTTCCAAGTCTTAATTTAATAACTTTATCTTGTTCATCATTCAGTTCAGGTTTATCTTATGATTGAGTTGAATCTGAAGATATAAAGACTGGTGGTGTAGATGAATTCCCTAAATAGGTAGGCTTTAAAATTGTATGAGGTACATCCATCTTATGTTCATGAGATTTTTTAACAAATGGAATTAAAATTTCACTAATTTTGATAGCTGATCCCCAAATATTTATGCTCACGTTTTTAACATTATATTTATTTTCAATGATAATATCTCTTTCTTTGCAATGGATGTGAAAGACTTAACACGTAATCAAATAAGAAATATATTTTAATTATTTTAAAATATGGAATTCTATGTAAGTATACATATCATTTATGAAGTAATGTAGGACTTTCTGATTAAGCGCCGAGATATCGAACCCACACGGAAATGTCTAAAAATATAAAGAAATAAGAAAATTAATTTTTTATTTTTTAAATTGATTTTGTAAATTATGTTTTAAAATAAATAATTTGAAAATTGTTTTTTATGTTTTCTATTTAAGAAAAAGTAAAGCAAGATATTAAAATTAACAAGACTTTAAAAACAATAAAAAAGCAATGAGAATAAAACATCTTTTTCCACTTTTAATGAATCAGTAATAATTATGAAATTTCATTGTGGAAGTGTCTAAATGTGTTGTACCAAATAGGAGCAATTATATTCTTTATCCTTACTTGGTTCTATAAAGAAAATTGGTTAATTTGAAGCTTTGAAATTTTGAAGATAGGTTAAGCAGAGAAGATACCAGCTCTCACTCTGGAGTTCCCTCTATTCCCTCCACCTGGGGGCTAACATCTCATAACAAATTTTTTCACGTCAAACCAAATTAGAGAGCATTAGCCTGTCACTCTAAAGTCTACTAATTTTACTCCCCATTAAAAACATATCTCCCTATTTATTTTCATTCAATTATATGGACTACAATTCTCATCCATAAAACTTCAAGTGATTCTTTCCAATTGTTGATTGAGACAATACCGCAGTGGATCTTACATAATCTCACAAAAAATTTTAACATCTTAAATGGAGAAATCAAGAAATAAATTAAGTGCAAAGAAATAATTAATCACAACTTCTTCCAACATTAAACTTTTATACTTCACACAACTTCCTTCCATAATTTAATTACTTCATCATTTAAAAGGAAAAATGTAAAGAAAACTACTCAAAACTCATGGAGAAAACACAAATAAAACTTGATTTGAAATTAGAAATCGTAGTGAAAACACAAGTTTTACTTAAAAAAATGTAAAAACAAAGATACAACACTTATCTGAAAATCCTCTCTACTAGACTCCAGAAGTTCCTCTAAATCTTTTGCTCTCCACTAGATAACTCCTTAGAGGTTAGCGCCCAACTCCAAGGATTGACTCTCCTAAATTCTAATACAAACTATGATAAAGTAAAGTGGAAGAGTAAAGAAAATATGGTGAGAAGAAGGCTCTCTTTCTTCCCCTTTCCCTGAAACCACTTCAAGCTTTTCTCTAACTTCTCCCAACAAATTTTTTTTCAAAACTCTTCTCTAGGGTGTGGGCCACTTTTTGATCTTCAAGTCTTCATTTTTAATAATTCTCCAAAAGGTGCTCTGGTGTCTCTTCAAATTATGTCCAAATTCAATGAATCCACCAAGAGATGCATCCATCCAATCAAAATTTACGTGAATTTTGGCGGTAATGGGAAGTTAATGAAGTTTAAACCAAAGGAGGCTTCAAAAACTCCTTCAAATTTGCACCAAAATTAATTAAAATTTGTCACTTCAACTGTGGCGCCTATGAGCCAGCCATTCGGCGCATAGGCGCTAAAGGCCAACTTTGTACACCTTCCAATTTTTGCTCCAAATTTGATATTTTTTGCTCCTTTTTATCGTAATCAGTGATTTTAATCATACCTGCAAGAAAAACACAAAAATACCTTCCATTAAGTGCAATATCATCAAAATAAGGTATAAAAATGTGCATAAAAATACTATATATTTTAGGTGTATCAAAATCCCCCAAACTTAAAATTTTACTTGTCCTCAAGTGACACTAAAATCATATAAAAATCAAGCATGAAAATTATGTAAATGAGTTTCTTTGGAAGGTTTCAAAATTTTGTTCTAGAAATGAAATAGTCCAATTTAGAAAAAAATTTAGTAAATAAGACCAACTTAAAGTTTAGAAAGTTCTTAAGTAAAGGATAATAAAAATATAAGTTTCTATCTAATTCAGAAATATTTGTAGATTCTTCAAAATATAGGAATTAAACATTTAATTTTCTTCACTTAAAAATTTTTATTTGAAAATAATTTTACTCACTACATTATAATCTTATGCTTTATAGTTTCTCTAAACTTATATTTTAAACTTTAGGTAGGAAACCAATTTTTGATTAGGCCCTTAAATCCTCAAGCTTCTCCTCCCTTTTCTTTTCTTTTTTTCTTTTTTTTTTATTCTCTTTTATTTTTAATAAGGCAAGGATTACTATATCTGGATAGGCCTTTAATGATTTTGAATTTCACCCTTCCATTTAAAATAAAGGTCAGATATATATCTTTCACTTAAAAGTCATAATAATAGTGTTGAAAATTATTTTTCAATAAAAAAGATTTAAAGTTTTGAAAAATAAAAGTCAAATCTTTTATTTTTCCAAAAATACAAAATTTCTTACTAAAGATAATTTAACTATATTTAACATTTCATTACTAAGAAAATTTTAACTTTAAATTTTTCATCATTACTATAAATTTTAACTAAATTCTCTTACTCATTTCTATATTCAAAATTTTGCTCCCCTAATATAACTTCATATACATAATTTTTTTCAATCAAAAATCAAATTGATTTATAGATATTCTTGAGAACAAATAAAATTTTAGTTTTTGAAAATTTGTTTAAAAATTCCCCCTAAACTTTAAATTTGTAGTTAGGATATAAACATTTAAGCATAAAAAATGATACATGGATAAGAATTAAAAAACTAAAATACCATGCTAGCAGGAATTTTCATATCTTAAATATGCAAGTATAACAGTTTAAATATGATTAAAAGAAAATCAAAATCAGTTTCTCAATTTTTTCATAAAAATTTCAAAAGACTTCTACAATAGTGGAGGTTTTCAAAGCAAATACACACCAACTTTAACATGACTAAAATCACGACGACATTAGATAATATATGGTAGTAGATTTTGAAAAGTTTAAACATGCAATTTAAATAGGGATTTCTAGTAGTGTTCTAAAATTTTCCTAATAGTTTTGGAATTAAATTATACACTACTAGAAACTCAAACACTAGATACACACTTAAAACATTTACTACCACAACCATATCACAAACATACAACATAAAACATCAATTTATCATATAAACATCTGAATGTGAGTAAATTAATAGTCCCAACTATGCTCTACACAATATCAGAGTTCATAGTAAAATATATCACATATAAGAACATCAAATAAAAACATCATATCACATAAGAAAATCACCTAACAACATCACAAACTCAAGATAACAATCCTAATCATCATCCTCATCATCATCATCTTCATTCCAATCTCTGGATGACACATAAGGTATATAAAAAGGATGAGGGGGCATATCAGCACTGTGATCACCTCTAACCACTCTATCCATGTACTGCTGATAATTCGCCTCATACTCATCATGTTTCACAATGTACCTTTTAATATTTTCTATCTTACCATCTATATCTTTAACGTGTTCTCTGGTAAGACTCACTTTCTTTAAAATCATTCTTAACAATGCAATTTGTGAATTTCCTAAAGATGATGCATGTGAAGTAGAAGCTCGTTAAGTAGAGGCAGCAGAAGTAGAAGCACTGGAAGGTCTAATAGATCCTCCTTTCCAACCAAATACTAAATGCATAGTGTAATTGTTAAAATTTACACTGGTAATGGGTTTAAGTGGTTGAAGAACCTCTTCCCATGTTTCAAACTTAACACCAGAATGCTCATAAACTGAATGAATCTAGGAAGGAAATCTCATAACTGCAGTAGCAGCAGCTTTTGCATAGTTTAAAACATAATAAAAAATAATAGCTCCAATGTCTATAGGCTTTCTTTGTTGAATACAATGGTTCAGAACAACTCTTTCTCTCGTAACTTAACTAACATGACTTAAAGGAAAAAACTTTGATGAGATAAAGTAATGCCATACCTTTGAGGTGGCATTCAACTTAGAGGCCTAAAAATTTACTCTTTTTTCATTTGTTATCATCTTCCACAAACCACTTACATCAGTAAGAAAAGACATTATCTCATCTAAATCTCTCTCAGAAGGATTACAATTGTCATAAAAACAAAATATCTCAGGAGGTAATTGGTAAAAAGTATTAATCATCACAAGCGAAAAGTCTACTTGGTGGCCTCTAACCATCACCATATTGTCTTTTGCTGCTGGCAAGATTTCATAGAACTCTCTAACACCAGAAACAACAACAACAGCAGAGAAGCAACAGTAATTTCCCAATTTCCTTAAATATTCATTTCTTCAATCTCTCCCCCTAGCTTACTAAACACTCGTTCAGGAATCAATTTACGTGATGAAAGTGCGTTGACGTATCTATCGTCCGCTCTAGAACTGACAAATTTGTTGGAGTCAAATCTCACCTTCGCTCTTGAGTGCTTCGACTTTCGAGGCTACTCTAAAAATTCACAAACAAGTCACCCTAAATTCCAAAATCAAACTAAACTTGCTAATTTAACTTACAAACACAATTTCCTATAAATTCAAGCAATTTCTCATTCTTTCCTCAAATTTTCACCATGAATAGTGATTTTCATATTTTTTCAATAATGTACTCAAAATACATGGTGAATATCAAAAATTATCACTTAGGAGAAGTGCTCGTATCTCAAGGAACTCAAATTTAACAAATTTCGGTTACCCTAATACTTCAATCTCACTAAAACTACTCTAGAACCACTGAAGAAGCACACTATTTTCGTCCAAAAATAGTTACTTAAAAGATAGGGATGAATTCCTAAGAGTTTCCATAGGCACCTCTTTAAATTTGAATTGAATTAACTTCGGGCTCCGGCGGCGCCAGATAGGGCGCCGGCGACGCTCTATCGTGCCAATTAAATTTTGGAGTCTCTGGATTTAGGCGCCGGCGGCACCCATTCTGGTGCCGGCGATGCCAGAACACTTTTTCCACCATTTTGCTCCTTTTTGCTCCTTTTTGCTCCGGTTTCGTTCCTTTTTGCTTCTTTTCACTCCAATCACCTAAAATCATCATACCTGCAACAAATCATGAAAAATACCTTTCTTTAAAGTGCAATATCATAACAAATGTGTAAAGTTATATAGTAAAAATAGTATTCTTTTTTGGTGCATCTGGATCCAGGAAAAATTTCACATTAGGAATATTTTGCATTAATTCCATAACATGATTAAAATATTGTTTAATTCGTGGTTTCAAAATTTTGTATTTTTCTGATATCTGATTGATAATCAGTTTGGAATCACCATAAATGTTAATACGTTTGATGTTCATTTTTATTGCCAGTTCTAAGCCAATTATGAGCACTTCATATTCATCTTCATTATTTGTACATGGCTAAGTAAGATGGTAAGCATATGGAATCATTCCTTTATTCGGAGTAATAAAAATTATTCCTACTCCTGCTTTTCTAGGTATAGCTGTTTGTTTGTCTTCACTTTTCCAGGCTGAGGAAGCACAATCAAAGTATAACTCCCATTGCTTTGAATTAGAATATTTTATTTTGAGTATTTGCTCATAAACTAAATCATCATTAAGTGGACATTTATTCGGTATGGGGTGTGCTGCTAGAGAGTCTACCAGGATTTGTCCTTTGACAGCACGAAATGGCATAAAGGTTATATCAAATTGAAGCAATAACATTGCCCGTCTTTCCAATCTTCCAGAAAAAGTTGGTTGAGTCATTATATATTGCAATAAGTTAATCTTTGAAATAAGAATCACTTTCTGTGATAACATGTAATGTCCTTACTTTTGAGCTGCAAAGATCAAAGCTAAACAATGTTTTTGGATTGCATGATACCTTATTTTAGTTTGATTTAAACAACCACTTAGGTAATATAGAGCATTTTCTTTACCTTCATCATTATTTTGAGCTAGCAATGCTCCTAAAGAAATTTCTAGTGCTGCAGTATAAAGAATAAGAGGTCTTCCTAACACAGGGCCTGCTAGAACAGGAGGTGTCATTTAATATTATTTGTTGTTTTCAAAAGCATATTGGCATTTTTCATCCCATATAAATTTGGTATCCTTTCTGGTCATGGCAGTGAGAGGTTGACATCTTCCTGACAACTTAGAGATGAAACGACGGATGTATGTGAATTTTCCTTGGAATGATCGTAATTATGTTAGATTTTTAGGAGGAGGCATATTCATTATAGCTTCAATTTTGAGCAGGTCAAATTTGATTCCACGATGTCGAACAACAAATCCTAAAAATTTTCCCGAGGTGACAGTAAAGGCACACTTAAGAGGATTCATTTTATGATTAAATTTTTGTAATCACTCGAAGACAATTCTTAAATCATATGTATGTTCGTTTCCGTATTTACTATTAACAACTAAGTCATCTATGTAACATTCAACTTGCTTGTGAATAAGCTCATCCAAAATTCTTTTCCTGGCCCTCTAGTAAATAGCACCAGCATTTTTTAGTCCAAATGGCATTACTTTATAACAGTATATCCCAATGGGTGTTCTAAAAGCTGTATTTAATTCATTTTCAAGGGACATTTTAATTTGGTTATATCCTGACATTCCATCCATAAAGGAGAATGTCACATGTGTTAATGCAATATCTACCATTAATTCGACAATGGGCAATGAAAATTCATCTTTTGGACAGGCTTTATTTAGATCTCAGAAGTGTACACAAACTCAGATTTGGCCATTTTTCTTCTTTACTTGTACTATATTGGCTAGCCATATTCGATATTTTTCTTCTCAAATAAAATTGGCCTCGATTAGTTTATTAACATCTGTGATGACTTGTTGTTCTATGTCAATACACATTCTTCTTAGACCTTATTTTACTGGGATAGTATTTTGATTTATCCCAAGCTAGTGAACTACCACTTTTGGAGCAAATTCAGGCATTTCGTCATAGTTCCAACGAAAGCAGTCCTTGTATTCTCTTAATTCTTAAACTATTTCTTTTGCTTCTATATTATTAAGAGAACTACTAATAAAAGTCAGTTTTGGGTTTTTGTTAGTTCCCAAGTTTATTTCCTTTAATTCCTTCATCGTTGATTTGATTTCTTCTTCAAATTCTGGTGGGGTATCCTCTATCATAGGATCGAGTATTTATTCAAAAGTAATATCATCTGAGACAACCAAGCAAAATTTCATATCATCTAAAGGTCCTTGGACACCAAATCCTACTCCCTCTTTGAAATTATAATTTCACTTATTATTATTCCATAAATGTTCTAAATCATAAGGTTTGTTTAATGAATTTTTTTCAGACATTAAACTATTTCGCAAAAGTTTTTGAACACATGGAGAATAAAGCTCAAAAGAAATTTTTAATGATTCCAAAAAGTTTTCATCTTTTGATTTTACATCAACATCTGAGCTAGTAGAACCAAGTCAAAATTTTATCAGTTTCTTATCTTCACTATGTATCTCTTTGACAACTAAATCTTTAACTTTTATGGAAAAAAGAGGAGTTAGAGTCATAATGTTTACATAGTGATTTATTTGTTCATACATAGATTCAATTTCTTTTCATTTATCTTCCTCTTCAAAAAATATCTTGAACTGGGGATCCATTGGAATTGTTTTCTTCCTTTTTTCTTCTTCATAATCCAAATGAATTTTAAACGTCGATGTTTTCTTCATGTTAGTAGCAGGGATCCCTTTTTTGTGCTTGTCGTTGGCCTCGTCTTCGACCACGGACATCATCTTGTTTTTCTTTGTTTTTGTTTTTATCTTTTTCCTTCATATTTGACACTGCATCTCTAGAGAATATCAATTTATCTACTGGGGCATAATATGCAGCATCCTCGTGTACACCAAATTTTTGGATTGAAAATGTTTGGACATCCCCTATTATGAAACATTCTTTTCCTTTTTGTAGATATTTAATACATTGGTGTAATGATGACGGTACAATTTTATTTTCATGGAGCCAAGGTAGGCCAAGTAGAGCATTAAAAGACATATCTGAATCAATGACGTGGAATATTTCCATTGTCAACATATTATCTGTCTTTAAAAGCAAATTTAATGATCCTACAGCTCGGTCTCTTTGTTGGTTAAATCCCCATAACATGATAGTATCAGTTAACAATTTATCGACATCAATGTCCAAATGTGTGAGAGTTTTTAAATTCATAATATTAATTGAAGCTCCAGGGTCAATGAGTACTCTTGGAAGCATAATATCATTGATGTTCAATGTAATATAAAGTGGACGATTATGTTCAATCGTACCGAGTAGCAAATCATTGTTAGAAAAGGTTATTTTTGCTCGTTCTTTGAATGAATATGCTTCATTTATAGAATTACTAGCAAGTTAAGCTAAATAGATTTTAGGATCTAAGAGTGCCTTTATCAAAGATTCTCTCATTTTCTTAGATAGGACAAAAGCATCATATATGCTCAATTTTGCTGGTAGCTTTCTTAAATGAGCCAATACATTATAATCTACTTTTCCATGAATATCATTTCTATTATCTTCCAATGATCGTTCTTGTACTGGAGGGATATTTTCCTTTAGTGCTATTATCTATTTTTCTTTTTCTATAGGGGCCATTCTTGAAGGTATAACTTTTCCACTTCTCAAGTTGACTTCAGTTATTTCTTGTAGTATAACATTCAATTCTTGAGTTTTTGAATCACAAAATTCCAATTCTATAGAGATTGGCACTTTTTCTAACTCGAGCATGAAAGTTTCATCTTCACCATTATTATCGTTTTGGTTGTCATTAGTCTTATCAGATTTACATATGATTGAAGTATCTTCTACAGGATCAAAATCAACTCTCTCATTTTCATGAATATCATGAGAAATAGTCAGGTTATAAGTGGAAGGGAAAACATTTTTATTTATGAACAAAAAGTCGTACAAATTTAACGGTCCAAGGGATTTTCTCCCTTTGTCTGAAACAACTATCCTAGAAGGATATGAAAAGTAGGAGTGAAAGATACAAAATGAGGAGCAGCCCCTATGTTTACAAGACTTTTATTTCTTTTTTTCTTTTTAGAAGATTCATTACAAACATTCTTAGGTTCAATGATCATTTCTTCATAAGATTTGCCTGGAGGAATATCAAAGTGTTATTCATGGGTATTTACTAAGATCATATTTACTGAACCCTTTTCAACCTCCTTCAGATATTCTTTTAGGATAGTAATGATTGCTTCTTTGAAGTTTTTTTCTAACCAGTCTTTGAAGATGAATAAATCTTTAATTTTATGTCCCAACATCCTTTGATATGGATAGTAGTTAAGATGATCTTTCAAATCAATCTCTGGCGGCCTTTTAGCCTCAGGTAATTTGAATTCAGGTATCTTTAACAAACAACAAAAGATTTTAACAACCGCTTCTATTTTAAATGGATATTACTTATTTGTTCTATCAGCTATCGTTCTTTTGTCTGCTTGAGGTAAAGTCGGTTGTTGATATTGTAATTGGTAAGATGACTATTGTTGTTGTTGATTTTGTCATTGCTTCTTTTGTTCAGGTTGTATTTGCATCACCACCTGTTTCCCTTTTTCTGTTGTGGTAGTTTTCTTCTCTAGTACTTTAACTGGTTTTGTTTTCTCAGTCTTTTCCATCTGCTTGGCTTCTTCTTGGAGATTAGAGCTTTGCTAAGTAATTTTTCAAATGGTTTTATGGTAAATCCCTTCAGCATAAATGTTATGGAGCCATGGATATTTTTAAGAAGTTTTTCTACCGCATGTTATTCTTGAAGCTGTGACACACATTTCATACTAAGATTTCTCCAACGTAGAATGTAATCCACAAGTGTTTCTCCTGGCTTTTGCTTTTCTATAACCAGATCTCCAACTATTACATGATGTTGTGCTCCAACAAAGTGTTGGATAAACATATTTTCTAGTTCTACAAAAGCATTAACAGAACAATTAGGAAGATCGGAGTACCAGTCAAAATCAACTTCTGTTAAACTATTGACAAATTTCCAGAATAACAGGGGATCACTTCCTCCTGCATTGCAATAGCTTGCTCTAAAATGAGCAAGATGTTTTCTCAGATTTCATTTTCCATCAAATATTTTGAAAAGTGGTGGAATAAAACCTTTACGATATTAAACTGAATCAAATTCATCTGGGTAGGGTCTACCCATTGAAATTGATGATCCAATCCATTCTTGTGTCATGGTTTCTTTTATTTTTTGTTCCACTAATTGTGAAAGTTCTTTTCAGGAATCCCACTTTGAATGGATTCCTTTTTCTTTTGTGAACTTTCTTCAACTTCAACTTTATCTTCATGAATATGTATTGTTTTCGGTCAGAAAATTTCAATAGCCGGTGGCAGAGTTGTTGGTGAGTTTTGTAAGGCTACTGCCAATTCTTCCATTCTTTGTTCAAGATGATTGATTTGTTCGTCTCGTTGTCGAATGACAGATCTTAATTCTTCAGTAATTGTTGACCTCACTTTTGGTTGAGGTCTAGTTTCTCTATTGATTGCCTAGAATCTAGCCATAGGACTTCCTAGTGACTTTCCTTAGAGGACTAGCAATGGAACCCTGCCTATAGAAATTTAAACATTTCTTACTTTACTTGAACTTTCATATGCTTAAGGCCTAACCTCGAGCTTTGGGAGGAAGAGACCAAGCATAAGGAAGTCTAAGTGAAATCCTTATAGGTGACTAATCCTTAGGACTAGCCATCGGGAAGCCTGTGTCACACACTAACATTCACAATTACACTTTACAATCTACACTCACATCCTAAATCAAATACATATCACTTCAACCTTCAGACCCTTTGGAAACTCATGTGAGTGGTCCCACTAGCCTTAAGCCTATGGCCAAACGAGCTAAGATAACCACATGGAGGACCAAAGGAGGCTTTCCTTAGCCTGTAACCCATCCAGAATGGCTCCATACATCATGGTCTGATGGTACCTCCTTTTCCCAAAATTTCATTTTTTACCCTGAAATTACTAAATTTCCCCTGAAAAGGGATCCAAAACCCAAAATTCCACAGAGTCACCCAGGGTTACCAAAAATTATTCTAGAGCGTTCCTATCATCGAACTGAGAAGTTTGACTGTAAACATGCCATACTTTTGAGCTAATGGCGGACCCCTCACGGCAAAACCCTGCGCAGTGGTCAGAAACGCTCCCGGAAACTGCCGTTCAACTCCAAATTCAATTTTAAATCACTTCGGACCTTTAAATCACATCTTTGACCAAGTTCCTAAAAAAGTCCCCAAAATTACCAAAATGCCCCTACATGGCCAAAAAATCAAAAAATTCTAAAAATTCCCAAAAATTTTTAGAATCTCCAAAAAATTACTAATTTCATTTTCTCCAACTACACCATAGCCCAAATTTGTCAATTTAAGCCGATTTTGTCAAAAGCCTCAATTTTGACTTAAGCCCGACCTAGGCCCCGGTTTGACCCAATTTGACCCAATGTTAACCAATTTCTTCCCGATTTGAATTTTTAATGCTTCGAAACATCCCCCTAAACTAAATGCAACATTCAATAGCCTCCAATTTGGCCTTGAATTTTGACCAAATCCTATTTAATCACAAAATCCCTAATTTTGACCTATTTTTGACATGTTTCGATGACGAGGTTGCCCAAACAATCTCGGATTCACAAATGGACTACGTAGTTGTGTCCAGAATGTTGAAAATAGTAGGAATCTATATAAAATTTGCTATAGTTCGATGCACGGGCAAACGACGTCAAATTCGGCATCCCCGGGGGAGTAAATAAGTAGTAAAATATTTTTTTTTCCTCCTTAACCTAATCGACTGAACCCTCCTCCTCCTACGCCTCTCCAATTCGCTATTTCAGCCTGGCTGAACCCTCCCCTTGCCTTGAGCAAATTTTCCATGGCTTCTCTCCTCCTCTCTTGCAAGAAGGCGATGTGGCTCATCCTTCTCCAAGCATTTTCTACCATAGGAGAATCTCCCGGCTTCAATCCCATCCATGGCAGCACTCCATCATATCCTACATGCTTTGTCACTTCTCCCCTGAATTTCTATCATCCCTATCACCTCCAAAATGGGTAGAGGGCTGCATCTTCTTCCTACCTTTGGGTATTATCCATGGGTAAGTTTCAGGCTTCTTTTTCCTTCTCCCTTGGCTATAAATTAGCCCGTTTTCTCCTTGTTTGGTGTTGGCCAAAAATTGCAAGAGAGGGGATGTGCTACCCATTTTTCTATTGATCCAAGGCTTAGGTAAAACTCTTTTTTATCCCTTACTTAGGCTATGTCTTTTTCTATTTTTGCGTTCCCCTTTGTCTTAGTTGATTTGCTTTAGCCATTAATGTGAAGTTTCACCTCACATGGCCTGATTTCTTATTGTCTTTGACTTAGCAATCATATGGTAAGATATTAATCTCATGGCTAAATTCTTACATGCAAAATTTTAGGATGTGAATTTGTCTTGAAAGCTTCTTTTACATGCCAATAAAATTTAGGATTTAAGCCTGTGTTGAGGCCACTTTTACATGTGATAATTTTTGGAGTTTATGTTCGGCTTTAGAGCCATTCTACATGACAAGTTTTAAAGTTCTTGTTTAGGCTTTCAAGCCACTTTACATGCCAAAGATTTAGAATTTGTGTTAGGCCTTAAAACCTCCTTCACATGTTAAAAACTTAGGATTTATAACTATGTTTGAATGTTCTTTTACATGCTAAAAATTTGGACCTCATGCCTATGTTTGAAAGTTAATTCGCGTGATAAGAATTTGGGTTTCATGCTTATGTTAAGGCCACTTTTACTTGTTGAAGATTTAGGATTTGTGTCTATCCTTTAAGGCCACTCTTACATGCTAAAAATCTGCAATTTAGGTTTGGCTTTAAAGCCATTTCATGTGCCAAACTTTGATTTTTATGTTAGGCTTTCAAGCCGCTTTCACAAGCCCAAAGGTTGGAAATTTATGCTTCGTTTTGAAACAATTTTTTCATGCAAAAATATGAAATTAATGCATATGTCGGAGCCATTTTACATGCGAACAATTTGAAGCTTAGGCTTGCCTTTAGAATCACTTTCTACATGGCTTAGTTCATGTTTGAAATGTTTAAGACTTTTGTCATTTCATATGCAAGTTGGAAGGTTTTCTTGCTCCTTTTGGAGAGCCAAAATTCATGCTTGTGATGTTAAGAATTTTCATTGTTTCATTTGAAGTTTGTGAAGGCTTTATTGCTCTTTTTAAAATGGTTAAATATCATGCTAGGGTGCTTTAGGTTTGGAAATGCGTCATATGATATTTTGCAAATTTTCTCACTTTCTCTAACTAGCTAAACATCATGCTAGAATACTTCAAACTTTAAATTGTTTCACATGACATTTTATGAGCCTCCTTGCTCTCTTTTAGATGGCCAAAAGCTGTGGTTAACATGTTTAAGAGCTTGTTTGTTTCATGAGGTGATAAAGATGGATTTATGTGATGTTGATAGCCCTCCACGCTACCCTTTTTCTGGGTGGCCGAAATTTTCAAGGGGAGGGGGTGGAAAATATTTGGTAGGTGACCACCTCGGGGGAGAGCAGGGCAGAAAGTGAAGGGTGTATATGTTGGTTAAGCTTTTATAAATGTTATAATTGTTTTTCAATGTAAAATAGCAATTATGCTCCCTCCCCTTTTATCAACGCAAGTATACGTATCATTCAGGTAATAAAAGGCTCTAATGGAGTCCTACATATCGATCCCACAGGGAAGTTAGAGACTTAAGGACTAATTTCAGCAAATGCAATTACTAATCTAGTATACGAAAATAATGAACACTTATACTAAACTCTATTTCTTAAAGATTAAATAAAAGATTATAATTTTGAAAAGTATCTTTCTCCTTGTTAAGAGAATTATGTGAATAAATAATTAAATTAGTTAGAATTATATTGTGTTTAATAGGAGCATTCCTATTATTTACCCTTTGGTCCAGGTGCAAAGAACATTGACTAGTCCTATGTTTGGTTACTGAATCTGCGGCAAGGCTGGGAGGATACCAGCTGCCACTTCAGAGCTCCCACGTTCCCCTCACCTGAGGGCTAACATCTACACTTCAGCTCCCAAATGATAGGACTGAATTGAATATTTTAGTCTGTCACACTAAAATATCCAATTCTACGCCCGATAATTAATATTTCCCTATTTATTTGCACCCTCCTTCCAAGGCTTTTGACTTCCCTGAATCTCAGAAGTAATCTTTACTATAGTTGATAATTCAACATATGTTAACAATACAATTGGCCAAATTGAAAGTAAATTAAGATTTAAGTAAAAGATTATCACAATTTTATTTAATATTTTTTGGCACAACTGATTTAATTCTTCATTTCACCAAATCTCAACAACAAGGAGAAAGACAAAGAAAACTAATCAGAATGCATGGGAAGAATAACATAGAACATAGATTTCATTTAAAGTTATAAAATAATAAACAAAAATAAACTTATCTCGAATCTTCTCCCCAAGCAGACTGCTTGAAGTTCTTTTGACTCTTCCATCTTGTACAACACTGTTAATTAAAGAGACTCACCCAGACACTAAAAAAAAAACTAACTCTCTCACTAAAGACACTACTAGAGAACACACTACAACCACGACGACCACTACTTTGGCCTAAATTCATCTATATTTAAAGAGGAAGGAATATATCCAAAGGTTACTTAAGCATCTCTTCAAATAGCGTCCACATTTAATGTATTTGTCTTGAACCGCCATTCTCACCGTTGGCGAGCTCGATCTCGCCGTCGACGGGCTTCTAGAACAATGGAAAACCGCTAAGGCTCACTGTCGGCGGGCTCGATCTCGCTATCGGCGGGCTCCTTTATAATATATTCAAAACTTTCGGGAAAATCTCGCCGTCGGCGGCTTATTCCTCGACGTCGGCGAGATAGTTCAATTTTCATCTATTTTAGTCCTTTTTGTTTGAGATTCGCTCCTTTTTGCTCTTTTTACTCCCATTACCTATAAATCTTCATTCCTGCAATAAAACATAAAAAAATATCTTTCTTTACAGTGCAATTTCATTTAAAATTGGTATAAATTTCTTAATACATTTTCTTGGATCAAAATCCCCCAAATTTAACTATTATTTGTCATCAAGTAATCTTGATACTACTTAAAAGTAATGATTATTTTTAGTAAAGTTTTAATTCAGAATTACTATGAATTTGATTTAAATAAATATTATAATAAATTTTATTAGAAATATTTTTAGACAATTAAACTAATTCTATAGATATAAGGCTATTTGGATATTAAGTTGTAAGAGTTCTAGTCTTATATTTATTTCAAGAATCACTATATTTTGTAATATTAAATTACTTAGGATATTCAGATGATAGGAATCTCATGAAAACACTACTTAGTAAAATACTAATACATATATATAAGTTCAGAAATGTAACTGAGTCTACCCTTTAGGTTGATTCAAATGAAGCCAGTTTTTGATAAGGCATCTCCTCAAGCTTTTCCTCACTTATATATATATATATATATATATATATATATATATATATATATACTAAGAACATCATTCCATCTAGTTCTTCTGCATCTTCCTTCTCTAGATTGACTAGAGGAGGCAGATCTACCCATCATATTTAATTTTCACTATTGGAACATTAGGGGAGTGGCAAACCTTGGCTCCCTTAATAGATTATTAAGACATAACAGGGTTTATAAATGTTGGGTGGTGGTTCTTCTTGAACCAATGGTTAAATCAAACTTGGACAGATTTATTAGAAAGTTCTCTGGTTACAATCTAGTTTTTAATTCTTCCAATAAAATTTGGGTTTTCTATAGAAAAGAGATAAAGGTTGATATCCTGGTAGATCATTCTCAATTTTTACATGTTCATTTTGAACTTGATATGTTTAAAGGATAAGCTTCTTTTATTTATGCTTCTTCTTCTAAAGCTGATAGAGAAGATATTTGGTCTCATTTACATATGATTGGTCAAAATATCAATGAGGGATGGATGGTTGCAGGTGATTTTAATTGTATTACACATCCTAGTGAAAAGAAGGGGGGAAGAAATCCTAATCTCAATGATATGCTGGTTTTTACTGATCAAATTAAAAATGCTGGTTTGTTTGATATTGGCTTTGAAGGTTCTCCCTTTACCTGGAAAAGAGGATGCATCTATGAAAGATTGGATAGAATCCTTGTTAATAAGGCTTGGCTAGATCTGTTTCCTATTTCCAAAGTCCAGGACCTTGCTAGATTGGGTCTGATCATTCCCCTCTACTTATTAAACTTGTTGTTACCAATACTGTTCATAAAGCCTGCTTCAGATATTTGAATGTATGGTCTTCTCATCCTAATTACAGTAAGTTAATTGAGCTTAATTGGTGCATTCTACATGATTTTTTAAATGCAAATCCTCTTATTCAATTATGGCAAATTCAGAAAAAACTGGCTAAGGCTTTGACTAGCTGGAATTGGAATGAGTTTGGTATTATTAATTCCAATATCATATATGCTGAAGATTTGGTCTCTAAGCTTGAAAAAGATGTTGAAAATGGTATTTGTTCTGAACATGAGTTACTGCTGGCAAATGAAAGATTGAATTCAACCATTCTTCAAGAGGAATTGTTTCTTCAACGAAAAGCTTCAGCCAATCATTTTCTTTATGGAGATAGGAATTCTAAGTTCTTCCATGATGTTATCAAATACAGGAGATCTCTCAACACTATTCTGAAAATTAACTCCTCTACTAAAGGATGGTTATATGATTCCCAAGAAATTGCTGATGATGCTGTTTTGTATTTCCAGAATTAGTTTTCCTGTCAGCCTGTTAATTCTTCATTATTTTCTGCTCAGCTGCTGCAATATGGAATGTTTAAAGAAAATGCTGATCTGTTAACTCATTCACCTACTGAAGAGGAAGTTTTTTCTGCCATTAATTCAATGGATAGTAACAAAACAAATTGGGCCGGATGGTTATTCTTCCGATTTCTACAAAAAATCTTGGAATATTATTAAGCAAAATGTGTTTGCTGCTATTCATGCATTTTTTCAAGGTTTTAATCTGCCTAAATATTTTGGATCCTCTTCTATCATTTTTATTCCTAAAGATAAGAATAAAAACTGTTGGAAAGACTTTAGACGAATTAGTATTACATCTACTTTCTCCAAGATCATAACCAAGGTTCTTGTGGACAGGCTTCAACCTTTTATAGTAGATTTAATTTCAGAAAACCAATCTGCATTTATTAAAGGTAGATGCATTAGTGAAAATAATCTTCTTGCCCAAGAACTTCTTGTTGATATTGACAAGCCATGTAGGGGATCAAATATTATTCTCAAGTTGGATCTTTCTAAAGCTTTTGATTCTATTAATTGGTCTTTTATACTTGATGTCTTAGCTGCTAGAGGTTTCAATTCAGATTTTTGCAATTTAATCTCTAGATGGCTGGAAAATAACTTTTATAGTGTTTTGATTAATGGAAGTACTCATGGTTTCTTCCAAGTCAGCGGGGGAATCAAACAAGGAGATCCTTTATCTCCTTATATATTCATTTTGGCTTTTGACTACTTCTCTAACTTGTTAAATCAAGTTCAACAGATAATCCTTATGTCCAATATCAGCACAAGTCCAATCTCTTGATTAGTCATCTTGCTTATGCGAGATGATGTTATTATTTTTTGTAATGGGAGCAAGCAATCTATTAAATGCATAATGAAAGCTCTTTCTTGTTTTGAAGTCATGCTTCGGAATGGAATTTAACAAGGCCAAATGTTCATTTCTTGCTTGCTCATTGATTAAAGCACATATTAAAAAGTGGATTTCTGAATATACTGGATTCAAAGAAGCCATTTATCCTCTTGTTTACTTGGGTTTCCCTTTGTTAAAAGGAAGAAGAAGGTTATCTCATTATGATGAAGTGGTTACTAAAATTTCTTCCAAGATTCAATGTTGGACAAATTCTTTCCTGTCAAATGGTGGTAGAATTACTCTTTTGAAAAGTGTTTTAACAACTTTTCCTTTATATATTAGAGAAGTTCTCAGAAACTTTTATCCCTTATCTTTAACATTTTTTTATGGGAAGGACAACATAAACAAATGCATTGGTCAAATTGGGATAAATTGTGTAAACCTCTTGCTAGTGGTGGGCTTGGTTTTATAAGTTTCCAACATCTCAGCTTTTCTTATTATTGTAATTAATGGGTTAAGTTTAGATCAAAGTCTTCACTTTGGTTTAAATTTCTTCATGGGAAATATTGCAAAACAGCTCATCCTTCTCAGGTTCAAGCAAAAATGGGTGATTCAAAAATTGGAAGAGGCTTTTAAAAGTAAGAGAGTTTGCTGAAAAATTATTTATTTGGGAAATTGGAGATGGTCAAATTGATTTTTGGCTAGACAACTGGTTATATAATGATTACCTAAAAGATCACCAGGTGATGTCTTCTTCTATACACAAAGTTTCTGATTGTTGGACCAATTTAAAATGGAATGAATCCAAGCTTAATGCTGCTGTCAACACAGATCTGGTAAATAAAATTATGTCTGTTCCATTACAGCCCAATCAAAAGGATAAATTGATTACCAAAAATCCATTTACACAAAGCTTATCCAAGTTCATTTATCTCTCTAGTAATAATTGGACTTATAATGATTGGGGGAAGCTTATTTGGAATAAGTTCATATCTCCTTCAACGCCAGTTTTTTGCTGGAAACTTTTTAGAAATTTTCTGCCAACTGATGATATTCTGAAGCTAAAGGGAATTTGGGGACCTTCCATATGTCATTTTTGTCACTCCAATGAAGAATCAATTTATCATTTATTCATCAACTGCCTTAGTGTACAGAAAGTATGGAAAACTGTTCTTAAGAATAAGGGGTTGCTTCATAGGCATCACTTATGGATTAATCTTATTGATTGCTGGCAGGACTGGAAGGAGACAGTAGAATTTTATATTCCATTTATTATTTTTTGGTTTACATGGATGGCAAGGAATGATATTATTTACAACAATAAGACATTTTCAGCCCAGGTTATCATTACAAATTGTTTGAATTATCTTTACAAGATAATCACCCTCTTCAAATTAAGTGATAAACCTTCTCATGTTAAGGCTCAATTGTTCAGTTGGAGAACTCCTAAGTTTCCATGGGTAAAAATAAATACTGATGGAAGTTTCAAACCTTCCAACGCTGGTATTGGTGCTCTATGTAGAAATCATATGGGATCTTGCTTATGGATTATTTCTGCTCCTATTACTGCCAATAATGCTCTTGAAGCAGAAGCTATTGATGTTTTCTAGGGTCTTAAGACATTCATTCTGAATCACCATTGTCTAATTCATATTGAGATGGACTCATTACTCTTACTTAATGTTCTTCAACATAAAGCAACTGCTCCTTGGTATCTCCGAATATGGATCAGTAAAATATCTATATTGGCACATAATAGAGCTATTGTTTGGAGCCATATCCACAGAGAGGGCAATCATCCTACAAATTGGCTTGCTACTAGAGCCTCTTCTTCTAATGACATTTTATGTTATTCTTACTATTCTATGGATCATAGATCTCCTTTATTCAAGGAGTTTAGACTTTTTTACATGGGGATTTGCTTTTAATTCCTCATATCAGATGTACTAGACTCTTTCAAGATTAATATATTAGTTGTTTTAAAAAAAACAAAAAAAAACCAAAAAAATAAATAAATAAATAAATAAATATATATATATATATATATATATATATATATATATATTTATATATGTATATATTTCTTTTTTTATTTTTTTTTCAAGTGAGGATCACTATTTTTTGTTAGCCTGTTAATAATTTTGAACTTCCTTTTCCTCTTCCTAAATTTGAAACTTGAAGCATTTACTTACCTTATATGTATTTCAAAATTTTTTACTTCATTAAGTTTCAATCTTTTCTTTCTCAACTAAATACCTTAGAATTTAATATTTTTGAAATATAGTTTTCCTTACTATAAATAGTTAACTATATTCTTATCCTTTATTCCAAATATCTTCATATACAAAATTGGTTAATTATTAAAAGTATTTCTTTTAACTTTCTATAATAATTAAATAAATTAATTCTAGTTTACTGAGTTAAAATTACTACAGAAAATATGTTATATAAATTTTTGAAAATATAAATTGAGAATAATGTAATAATTAAATTTGTATTTTTCCCTGCCCCAAACTTAAATTTTTGTATCTATTTATATAGGGTGAAAGGAAAATAAATTGTAAATTTAAATCATACCTTCGTGCTTTAGGTATTTCTCCTTTTTGAAGTTCTGCAGGTTTTTTTCATCACTTAATTACATGTACTGTTAATAACTTTCTACACATATATAATATCAAAGAAATTTCTAGGTAAAGAAGTTTTGAATTAAGTACAACTACTAACACAATTTATACTACAACATAACACAACATTCACATACATTTCATTAATCTAGTTTTAGAGTTACAATCATGAATTGAAATATTTAAAATTTAAAAAGCCACACACGTTTAACTTATACAACAATATTAAAATGTCTTAAACATCATAACTATCAAAGTTTATAAACTAAATAACAATACTGAATCTATGAAAACAAACAAACAATCACATAACATAAATATCTAATCAGAAAATC
Organism: Papilionanthe hookeriana x Papilionanthe teres; assembly: GCA_022702705.1. Classification (NCBI taxonomy): domain Eukaryota; kingdom Viridiplantae; phylum Streptophyta; class Magnoliopsida; order Asparagales; family Orchidaceae; genus Papilionanthe; species Papilionanthe hookeriana x Papilionanthe teres. The sequence goes on along the minus strand of CM040427.1, from coordinate 92,042,250 downwards.
TAATCATCAATGTTAAAATCCCAAGCAATATCTTCATCTCCTTGTTTCGCAGATGGAGTTGGCTGGTAGTGAGTATAACGAGGGCACTCAGGAAATATAACATCGGGCTCTCCTCTCCGATAATGATTCTCAGCATCAGAATAGGCTATTTCAAAGTCAGAATGTCTCTAAGATAATCGCTGTCATAATCATGCCTTTGCTCAAGGCCTCCAATTCTCTAATCTATATGTTCCAGTTTTTCTTCAATCTTTTCAAAGCTTTTTTGCTGCAGAGTCATTTCATTCATCAAATCATAAAGGGTAGGAGAACTATAGGTAGGAGGATCATAACTAATAGAGGAAATATCCCTACTAGTTGAAGGTACATAACTCCTAGTCCCAGATCTCCATCCTTCGTGGGACTCATAGGTTTTAATATTAGCCTGGGTAATGGGTTTCATAGGTTCAACCCATTCCTCATCATCTCTTGCCTCTACTCCAGACAATTGGCAGAGTGCATAAATTAGACCAGGATGTCCTAGTCCTCTTCGACTTTCACTTCTTGCAGTAGCTAATATATTCTTATAAATAATACTCCCCACATTAATACTTCTTTGGTTCTGAATACAGAAATTCAGAACTGCTCTATCTCTTGTTACTTCACTATGGTGATAGATAGGTAACAAAGTAGAATAAATAAAATAATGTCAAGCCTTAGATGTTGCATTCAACATAGATAGAGGAAAGTTTACCCCTTCACGCTGCTTAATCTTCCAAATTCCTTTCCCATCAGTGAGAAAGTTGATCACCTCTTCCAGCGGTCCTTCCATTGTTCCGAATGTATCGTATTCGCTGGTATTCAGATCTCGTACTTCGTAGAAAGAATTGATACGTACAGCATTAAGATCGACTAAAAATCCTCTAACCTTTATTGGTGCATCTTCTATTGCAGTTAGGTTGGCATAAAATTCTTTCACGAATTCAATAGTAGTTCTATTCATTGTATAATAGAATATCTCCCAATTTCTCTCTCTTATCATTTGTTCCACTTCTCCTCTTGGATTTTTAAAGTCTCTATCCTGAATGCACTTTCTTGCTTTGATATTAAGGTTGTATCTTGATTGTGCTCTAGCATTCATGAATCGTGTTTCGTCAAAATCCAGTCACCTTTTCTGTCGCGGAGCCATTTCTCAATCTATCAAATTTACAAAAATCTCAACTAATTTCCAAAATAATACTAGAATGGCTTCTAAAGGTGACTTAAAACAATCTAAATTGAATTCCATGAACTACTTCCAAATCTTTTTTTCACATTTTCAATTTTTCTGAAATTCCTCAATGTGGAAGAAATTCATGGTGAAAATAAAAAATTTTTATATAGGAGGGAAGCTCTTACCAAGGGAAGATAAAATCTGGAATCAAAATATGTTGATAATGCTCTAAATCCAAGATCTCTCAAGGCCTAGGTCGGTTTTTCGATGTTTTGAGGAAGGGGACGATGAATAGTGACGGTTGACCGATCAAAATAAAGTGTTTTTCGGGATCTCGCTGTCGGCGAGAAAAATCTCGTCGTCGGTGAGCTAATTAATTCAAATAGGCCCAAAGTTTATGGAAAATCTCGCCGTCGGCGGGCTCGATCTCACTGTCGGCGAGATTTTTCAAAATTTAATATTTTCAATTTCTATTTTATTTTGAATTCATATTAAGCCTCGTTTAATGTCCGATCAATCTATTAAATACATTTTATTGTGATTAGATACTATTTTAACACATAAATTTACACAACACAAAACATCATAACTTTATATATGAAATCCAGGTGATTAAAATATTCACACACTACATTACTAACAAAGTACATTTAAAATCTTAATACACACAGCTCAGCGTCGCAATCCAAACCACAACACTCAAAATACTGAGACTAAACAAACAACACTTAATCTCATTTAGACTGCGATTAATTATCAAAAGCATAAATTACATTAAAAGCTAAATTCCAACAAACTTAACACACAAATGAATACAAATAAATATCTTTTACTCAACAGGATCTGTACTAAATTCATCTCTGATATCTCTGATAGAACGTAAGTGCACGAACAGATTGTAGAAAGGCCTATAAGGAAATTCTTCTGTTGAATCTTCTTCAATCCATCCTTTCCTTCTCAAAAGTTGTATGAAACTAGCCTCAAGATGTCCGGAATGATCAAAGTGCTCCTTCATTCTCCAGTCAATACGATCAAATAAATGAGAGATATTGTTAACTGAATTCATCACGTTTTGTACCTCTTTCTCCAATCCTTTGAGTTTCCATAAGATCAGATTAGTTTTATCAGTAAAGGGCCTGATTGAAAGATTGTTTTGAGAAGCTTGATCCGCAATAATTGCTGTCTTATTATTGTTATCCAAAGTAGGAAACATATCAGTTGGGTCTAAAGGTTTCCAAGGCAAAAGTACCTTTTCCCAGGCTTCATAAGAAACTTGGTACTGACTACATAATGCAAAAATTGTTGAAGGATGTCCAAGCCCATGAATCGATCCATGCACAATCAGGCCTAAGGCAGACTTCACAATAATAGATCCAACGTCGATGGGTAATCCCGCTTGAATACAGTAATTTAAAATCGCACACTCCTTAGAAACTTTATTTACCCTCATAGTGGGTAATAATTTTGAAGAAATAAAGAAGTGCCAGTGTTTAGAGACGGTGCTTAAAAGTGATGCAGAAAAGCTAACGTACCCGCCTTCTCTTATTTCCCAATCTTCTGATTCATCAGTCAAATATCGATATATCTCATTCATATTATATCTTGTAGGAATGAAATTGGAATAGTGGTAAACAGGTGTATTCTCAATTGAATACAACTCATTAATTCTTGAAGGAGTGAAAGTTACCCATCTGCCTTGCACATATACGCTTCCATTGTTGATTCCATGAAGATTGGAGTAGATTTCTTTGACTACGGGGTTGAATACTGCAGAAGTTGTATAGCATAATACCTCCCAACATCGTCGCATGATCATTTCCTTGATAGGTGTTGTCAAATTCTCCACTCCTCTATTGATGAATCCTCTTTCTTTAATCAATCTCTTCTTCATCATAACTTTGTTGAATATCCGCTGGGCCTCATAACTGACAAACTTTCTTCGATTGAACACTCGGGATTTAGTGATTTCAAGTGGATTGGATGCCATAATACTATGTTCTTATGGGGTTTCAATTCGTTTCTCGGAAGTAAAAGGTAAAGAATTCGAGTTCTAGGCATTTTCTGAAGAGTTAAAACACTTAGAATTGTCAAAAACCGCAAAATAACTCCTTGAACAGCTGTTTCAACTATCTCGCAGTCGGTGACAACGATCTCGCCATCGGCGGGATAGTTATTAATATAAATTGAATTAGGCGCGCAGATCTTGCCGTCGGCAGGGTCGATCTCGCCGTCGGCGGGCTAAGGCATAATTGCCCAGTTTCGCTCTGGTGCGAATATTTTCAAATTTCTTCTATTGATCCAATACTATGATGACTATAAAGATAAGTATGAGTAGTAGAATTCATTTTATACCCTAATTAATAATAAATCAAGTAAAATATATTATAATTAAAGACTACTATGGGTTGCCTCCCATAAAGCGCTTGGTTTAATATCGTCAACCCGACCTATTCAGGTTAATAATCAGGTTGACTGAGCATTAAAACCTCTTTAAAATTTGGTCTTCTTCCTTCAAAATATGGTTTTAATCTGTGTTAATTTACTTTAAATTTGTTTCCAGTCTTTGGATCTTCAATTTCTACAGTTCCGTATGTAAATATTTGAGTTATAGTGAAAGGTCGTAACCATCGAGATTTCAATTTCCCAGGAAATAATTTCAATCTTGTATTATAAAGCAAAACTTCTTGTCCTGGTTCAAAATATTTTTGGTTAATCTTCCGATCATGCCAAAATTTCATTTTCTCTTTATAAATTCTATCGTTATTATAGGATTCATTTCTTAATTCTTCTAATTCATTCATTTGTAATAATCTCTTTTCACCAGCTTCTTTCAAATTATAATTAAATTCTTTAATCGCCCAGTACGCTTTGTGTTCTAATTCTATTGGTAAGTGACAAGTCTTTCCGCAAATAAGCCTGTAAGGAGTCATTCCAATTTGAGTTTTATAAGCAGTCCTGTATGCCCATAATGCAGTGTCTAGTCTTGTAGACCAATCTAATATATTAGGGTTTACAGTTTTTTCTAAAATTTATTTAATTTCTCGATTAGAAACTTCAGCTAGTCCACTGGTTTGTGGATGATAAGCAGTTGATGTTATATGAATAATGTAAAATTTTTCTACTAATTTGTGAATATATTTATTCCTAAAATGGGATCCTCTGTCAGTGATAATCACTCTCGACATTCCATATCTTGTGAAAATATTTTTCATTAAAAATTTTGAAACACTCTTAGCATCACAATAAGGTAAGTCTTGTGCTTCAATCCATTGATTAACATAATCAACAACAACTAATATATATAAGTTTCCAAATGAAGGAATAAATGTTCCCATGAAATCTAATCCCCAAACATCAAAAATTTCAACTTCTAATATAAAATTTAGAGGCATTTCATTTCTTCTAGATATATTACCTACTCGTTGGCGTTTATCACAAGTTTTAATATATCTATAAACATCTTTAAATAGAGTACACCAATAAAATCTAGATTGTAAAATTTTATAAGCAGTTTTATCCGTTCCAAAATGTCCTCCAAATTCAGAATCGTGACATTTTTGAATAATCTGTTCAGTTTTTTCATAAGGCACACATCTTCTAATAATTAAATCCTTACATTGCTTATATAAATGTGGTTCATCCTAATAATATGTTTTAGCATCATGAATGAATTTTTTCTGTTGTTGCAGAGTTAGCATGGGTGCTAAAATATCACTTACAATATAATTAACTATATCTGCATACCATGGTATTTTCCACTCATTTATATTATAAAGTTGTTCGTCAGGAAAATTGTCTGTAATTTCATTGTCAGTGTCAGATAATTCACAATATTCTAGTCTTGATAAATGATCCGCAATTTGATTATCGCTCCCTTTCTATTAATTATTTCAAAATCAAATTCTTGCATCAGTAATATACATCTGATTAATCTTGGTTTGGTATCCTTCTTTTGAATTAAATATATAATAGTAGAATGATCAGTATGCACAATACATTTAATTCACATTAAATAAGATCTAAATTTATCAAAAGTATATACAATTGCTAATAACTCTTTTTATGTAATTGTATAGTTGATTTCAGCATTATTGAGAGTTTTACTAGCATAGTATAGAACTTTAAAAATTTTATTATACCTTTGTCCAAGAACAGCTCCTATAGCATAATCACTAGCATCATACATAAGTTCAAATGGTTTCTCCCAATCAGGTGAAACTATTATAGGTACTGTGATTAATTTATCTTTTAATATTCCAAAAGCATTTAAGCATTCTGTAGTGAATTCAAATTTCTTGTCCTTTTCTAAAAGTTGGCATAGCGGTTTAGTAATTTTTGAAAAATCTTTTATATAACGTCTGTAAAATTCGGCATCTCCAAGAAAACTTCTTACCCCTCTCACTATAGTAGGAGGAGGTAATTTAGCTATAACTTGAACTTTTGCAGGGTCTACTTTCATACCATTTTCTGAAATTTTATGCCCTAATACAATTCCTCCTGCAACCATAAATTGACGTTTCTCCCAATTTAGAATTAAGTTAGTTTTTTCACATACTTCTAAGACTTTTTCAAGATGATCCAAGCATGTGTCAAATAATGTTCCAAATACAGAGAAATCATCCATAAATACTTTTATTCCATTATCAATTAATTTACTAAATATAAACATCAAACATCTCTGGAATGTTGCAGGTGCATTACATAATCCAAAAGGCTTTCTTCGAAAAGCAAATGTTTCATAAGGACAGGTAAATGTAGTTTTCTCTTGATCCTCAGGAGCAATAGGAATTTGATTATAACCGGTATATCCATCTAAAAAACAAAAATATTTGCGTCCAGCTAGTCTATCCAACATTTGGTCTAGAAATGGTAAAGGGAAGTGATCTTTCCTGGTGGCTGCATTTAATTTTCTATAGTCAATACATATACGACATCCAGTAACTTGTCTTATAGGTATTAAGTCATTATTTACATTAGCTTCAACAGTCACTCCTCCTTTATTAGGAACACATCAAATTGGGCTTACCCAAGCACTGTCTGAAATAGGATATATAATACCATTATCTAACCATTTTAATATTTTCTTTTTGACTATATCTTTCATTATTGGGTTTAATCTCCTATGTGGATCAACTCTTGGTTTATGTTCATTATCTAAAATAATTCTGTGCATACATATTGAAGGACTAATTCCTTTAATATCTGCTAAGGTCCAACCAAAAGTTATCGTATACTTCTTTAATGTGTCAAGAAGTTTTTGCTCTTGTGATTTGGTTAGTTCTGCCGATATAATAACCGGTAGAGTTGAAGAGTAACCGAAAAATGCATATTTAAATGAGTAGGTAAAATTTTTAACTCAAGTTCAGGAGGGTTTACAATCGACGAAACTACTTTATCTTCAAAGTATTCTTTAAAATGTTCATTTTGAAGATGTTCAAGAATTTCCATTCAAAAACATTCATCATCTTTTTCTATAGCAGAATATTTCATTGATTTTGCAATGTTAAAAGTTACTTTTTGATCGTTTACTCTCATAGTTAATTCTCCTTTTTGAACATCAATCATTGCTTTTCCGGTTGCTAAGAAGGGTCTTCCTAAAATTATGGGTACTTCATTATCTTCCTCCATATATCAAACAATAAAATCCACTGGGAAGATAAATTTATCCACTTTTACTTACACATCTTCAATAACTCCTTTAGGATATGTCACTGAACGATCAGCTAACTGAAGAGTTACTGAAGTAGGTGAGACTTCTCCCAATCCTAATCTATTAAAAATTGATAGAGGTATAAGATTTATGCTGGCTCCTAAGTCACATAAATCTTTTCCAAAAAAATTTTCTCCAATAGCGCAAGGTATAGTGAAACTACCAGGATCTTTTAATTTCTCAGGAAGCTTTCTCTGAATTATTGCACTACAGTCTTCGCTAAGTGCAACTGTTTCATTGTCTGTGAATTTTCTTTTTTTATTTAAAATATCTTTCATAAATTTCACATAATTTGGCATTTGTTCTAATACTTCTACAAAAGGAATGTTTACCGTTAATTTCTTCAGGATTTCAAGAAATTTAGAAAATTTCTTATCTTTTTTATGTTGCTTTAGACACTGAGGAAATGGTGGTGGTGTTTTTTCTACAGAAATTTTCATAGGTATTAGTGGATATTCTAAATTTTGATCTTGCTGATCCTTCTCTTTTTCAATTTCCACTTTCTCTTTCTCACTTTCAGTTTCTTTCTGTATTCTTGTTTCTAACTCTTTTCCACTTCATAACTGTATCGCTTTAATTTTGTCTTTTCCTTGATCTTTAGGATTTATTTCCACATTACCAGGGAAAGTTCCAGGAATTCTATTATTAAGTGCAGTAGCGATATGTCCAACTTGAGTTTCAATATTTTTAATTGTTGTTCCTTGATTTTGTAAATGGTTTCCTTGAATTTGTAATTGATTACCTGGATTTTGGAAATGGTGACCCATATTTAATATTAATTCTTCCATAGATAACTTCTTATCCTTAAATTGAGAGTTATTATTAAATCCAGGTGGATAAGAAGGTTTATAATTAGAATTTCCTTGATTAAATGGATTTTCTAATGGGTTTACTGAGTTGTTCATCCATTGCTGATTAGCACAGTTGTTATTCCAATTTAAAATTGGATGGTTCTTCCAACCAGGGTTATAATAATTTGCATAAGGATTATTGGGTCTATTATTAATAGCATTTAAAGTTTCATATGAAGATTGAGCATTTATACGTTGTCTAGATGAATTTTCTTCTATTTTATTAGGAGAATAATTCATTCCAAAATGATCTAATTTCTTGGATATAACAGCAATTTGAGAAGCTAACATAGAAATTACATCGGAGTCATGTATACTGGCTATTTTTTTAGGATTTAACCTTTCAGAAGGCCATTGAAAATTATTGGTAGCCATTTCTTCAACTAATGAATATGCTTCATCAAATGGTTTGGACATTAAAGATCCTCCAACAGTAGCATCTAAAACAGATCTAAGAGATCCTACTAATCCATTATAAAAAGTTTGTATAATCAACCAATCTGGTAACGCATGATGTGGGCATTTCCTAAGAAGATCTTTAAATCTCTCCTAAGCTTCGTATATTGATTCTCCGTCAAACTGACAAAAAGAAGTTATGTCATTTCTAAGCTTTGCAGTTTTTGAAGGAGGAAAATATTTGGATATAAATTTTTGTGATAATTCTCTCCAAGTTTAAATAGATCCAGGTGCTAAAGAATTTAACCACATCTTAGCCTTATCCCTTAAAGAAAAAGGAAAAAGCCTAAGTCTAACAGCGTCATTAGATACTCCGTCATATTTAAAAGTAACACATAGTTCTAAAATACTAGCAAGATGTATATTAGGATCTTCGTTTGGTGAACCACTATTATTGATTATTCTGTACCATTTGGATAATTGTAGTTTTAAGCTCGAATGAGTTAGCCACTACATCAGGGTTTTGGATAGTTAAGTGAATTTCATCTAATGTAGGTTTAGCGTAATCTCTTAAAGGTCTTGGTTGGTTTATATTTTCAATTTCTGGATTATTTGCCATTTGAGTTAAATTTATAATTTCTCTTTTTTGTTTTCTAATTCTTTTAATAGTGTGCTCTAATTCTGAATCATAAGGGATTAAACTTTCGGTTCCAAATTTACGCATACAATTTTAAGTAGATTTCAAATATAGTATATTACTTTAGTAACTACTTTTAATAATTACTTTACTTCCCCGGCAACGACGCCAAAAACTTGACCACCTCGGGGGAGAGCAGGGCAGAAAGTGAAGGGTGTATATGTTGGTTAAGCTTTTATAAATGTTATAATTTTTTTTCAAAGTAAAATAGAAATTATTCACCCTCCCCTTTTATCAATGCAAGTATACATATCATTCAAGTAATAAAGGGCTATAATGGAGTCCTAGATATCGATCCCACAGGGAAGTTAGAGACCTAAGGACTAATTTCAGCAAATGCAATTACTAATCTAGTATACGGAAATAATGAACACTTATACTACACTCTATTTATTAAAGATTAAATAAAAGATTATAATTTAAAAAGTATCTTTCTCCTTTTTAAGAGAATTAAGTGAATAAATAATTAAATTAGTTTGAATTATATTATGCCAAATAGGAGCATTCCTATTCTTTACCCTTTGGTCCAGGTACAAAGAACATTGACTAGTCCTATGTTTGGTTACTGAATCTGCGGCTAGGCTGGGAGGATACCGGCAACCAATTCAGAGTTCCCACGTTCCTCTCACCTGAGGGCTAACATCTTCACTTTAGCTCCCAAATAATAGGACCGAATAAAATATTTTTGTCTGTCACACAAAAATGTCCAATTCTACTCCCGATAATTAATATTTCACTATTTATTTGCACCCTCCTTCCAAGGCTTTTGATTTCCCTGAATCTCGGATGTAATCTTTATTATAGTTGATAATTCAACATATGTTAACAATTCAATTGGCCAAATTGAAAGTAAATTAAGATTTAAATAAAAGATTATCACAATTTTATTTAATATTTTTAGGCACAACTGATTTAATTCTTCATTTTACCAAATCTCAACAACAAGGAGAAAGACAAAGAAAACTACTCAGAATGCATAGGAAGAATAACACAAAACTTGGATTTCATTTAAAGTTATAAAACAATAAACAAAAAAAACTTATCTCGAATCTTCTCCCCAAGCAGACTCCTAGAAGTTCCTTTAACTCTTTCTTCTTGTACAACACTCTTAATTAAAAAGACTCACCAAGACACTAAATAAAACACTAACTCTCTCACTAAAGACACTACTAGAAAACACAATACAACCACGACGACCACTACTTTGGCGTAAATTCGTCTATCTTTAAAGAGGAAGGAATATATCCAAAGGTTACTTAAGCATCTCTTCAAAAAGCATCCAGATTTAATGTATTTGTCTTGAACCGCCATTCTCGATCTCTCTGTCGGCGGGCTTCTAGAACAATGGCTAACCGCTAAGGCTCGCTGTCGGCGGGCTTGATCTCGCTATCGGCGGGCTCCTTTATAATATATTCAAAACTTTTAGGAAAATCTCACTGTCGGTGGTTTATTCCTTACCGTCGGCGGCTTATTCCTTACCGTCGGCGAGATAGTTCAATTTTCATCTATTTTAGTCCTTTTTTTTCGGATTTGCTGCTTTTTGCTCTTTTTGCTCCCATTACCTATAAATCTTCATCCCTGTAACAAAACATAAAAAAATACCTTTCTTTACAGTGCAATTTCATATAAAATTAGTATAAATTTCTTAATACATTTTCTTATGGTCAGTAGGCTAACCTCATTTTCACCTTGCCAAATCTCTCTTCTTTATAAGATGCTTTCTACTCATGAATGATGAATGAAAGTAGTAATACATGCTTTAAAGTTTCATGCTTTCCACTACTAGCTATTGGATGAAATTGGTGGCCTATGTTGTAACATGCTAGGCTTTCTACTTTCATGTGTTGGGTGGAAATTGTGGCACTAAGTATGCATGACTTGTTAAGTATTAAGAGGGTGATACCTCACTTGGTTTGAGATACTTATTTCAAAAAAAAGAGAAGAAATGAAAAAGGGAGAGGAAATTTGAAACACATTATTTGGAGAACTTGACATGCTTTCTCGTTGCCTCTTTAAGCTTGATTCACGTTATTTAAAAAACTTGAAATGCTTCATATGGCCCTCTAAACTTGATATACATGTCCTTTGGCAAGTTTGATATGTCTAATATGTTTTTCTATGCTTACTACACAATATTTGTAAAGTTTAGCATGTTTAGTTATTTTTCTAAGTTTGCTACACAATGTTGGAAAGTCTAGCATGTTTTAGTTGTTTCTCTAAACTTGCTACATGTTTGAAAAAATTAGCATTCTTTATCTTTTTTTCCTAAAGCTTGAAACACATTGTTTGGAAAAAGTCTAGCATGCTTCAGGTGCTCCTTTAAGCTTGTTGTTTGGAAGGTTTATCATGCTTCACTCGATTCAAGACTTGTTGTATATTGCTTGGAAAGTTTGATGTGCTTCATATGCTTCTCTAAGTTTGGCAAATATTATTTGGGAAAGATGGCACGTATTATTTATGTTCTTTAGCATGTTTTGGCCTTGAAGCTTTTGCATCTCAAAGCATGAAATTATTTATTTGTTATGTGCAATTTTCGGATTTGGAAATGCACACACATACAACATCCAAATTTGAAGCCATATGGGCTTGTTTCTCACTTATTCCAACATGTATTCACATATACCTCACTTAAGCTTCAATTTCACATAATTTTCATCTCATTCCATGCATGAAAATGATTTAATAAAATACTTGTAATTTTCGGATTTGGATGTGCACACACATACAACTTTCAAATTTGAAGCCATATGGGCTTGTTTCTCACTTGTTCTAACATGTATTCACATATACATTATTTAAGCTTCAATTTCACACACATTTCACCTCATTCCATGCATCAAGAGGGCGTTTTCGTTTGTTGGGAAGCACATGAAATAAATGAGTAAAAGTTTTGTAATTTTCGGATTTAGGCACATTCACACTTAAAATACCCAAGTTTGAAGTCATGAACACTTGGCTTTCACCAATTTTGACAAGTGTTTATATACATATAATTAAGCCCACAATTTCACACATGTTTCACTCTACTCCACATATAAAAATGAAGTTTTTCATGTAGGAACTCCAAGGTCCCCTACATGTCACATACACACACTTAATACTTTCACTCCCCATCATTCCCTTGCATTCTTAGAATGAAAAGTTGCATTTATGTGTTACTTAGAAATTGTTGTTGAACATGTGCTTGCTGCCCTTATGTTAAATTGACACGATCAAGCATCAAATGAGTGGTCCTTAAGTAAGAAAAGAAAAGAAAGAAAAGTGACATTGTTTAGCACTTTAAAGAGAAGGGTTCTAGCATGCTTGGGAGCTTTAAATTTCATATGATTGGTGATAAGTTCTTTCTCCTTTACATTCTTTTAGCTTGCTTATAATGCTTGGAATGGTGTCACATATATATTATTCATTCTTTACATTACCCTACTTGCCTAAAATGCTTGGAATGGTGCTACATACATGTTGAATGTTGCGATTATAAAAAACTTGGGATTTGTTGGAAATGTTGAATGTTGTTACATATATATATGCTTGTGTACTGCTTGGATTGTAAATTGCATGTGTGAAAATCAATTTTTTACTCCGTTATGCTGCGAAATTTTTCTCTGGTCGAATTTGGCTTTTTCTATTCCTTTTGGGCATGTTGCCTCCTTACATTACAAAGCTTTTGGTTTTGATTTCACGTATCTCAACATTTTTGCTCCACATACTTTATAGTTATCCACGACACCATGATGGAGGGATTTGTTTTCATTTTCTACATTTTCTACACTACTTCAATACATTACACTACCTCACATTTTACACCACTTTGCCACATTACTACACCCTTCACATTTCTTCACATGACTTCACTAATTTACCTTGTTTCTTTACACCCACTACATGATAACCCTTAGCAACTTGTTGCAGGGGTTTCACCCTTTTACTCTACATGCTTTACATGATAACCTCTTGCACCATGTTGGGGGGGGGGGGGTTTGTTCAATTTCTTCACACATCTTACCGTTAGCTCTCTGCACCATGTTAGGAGAGGCTTTAACCGCTTTGACATGTGTTTTGACTTTCCTTTGACTTTGAGAGATAACCCGACTCCTTTGCAACATTTGTTAGGTGGATTTTCTTCTCCTATTTCTTTCCCTTGACCTCTTGTCCTTTGATTTTCACCTTGTTTCTTGGCTCAATTCACGTGCTTATGTAGGACACATAAGTGCGCATGTATAGCTTTCCGCTATATGTGGGGTCATCAAACAAGGCTGTAAGTGCGATGGGGATGATGATAGAATTGCAATAGAGAACCGACCCGAGAGAATCACAGAATAGTATCTCCTGACTCAGAGACCCTGGAGAGGGTAGAGAAAGGAAATTACCGATACTATTCACCCGTCCTTGAGGTTTCTACCTTTGATGGTTTAAAGATGATTGCAGTCCTATTTTGATTTGGGTAGTCAACATGTGGATCAAATTACTTTACAAGAAATACACATACATATTTTCAAAAAAATATAATAAAAATACAAATTTACCTCCACCACAAAACAACCTACGTACCTTTAGGTTTTTACTTGCATGACATCCAAATTGAAATGAATAAAAAATTTACAAAGGTTCACGGTTGGCTACTCAAGTCGGGTTAGGGCTGCCTTCTGCAGAAAGTCAGGCTAGTAGTCAGTACTTAAGGTGGGACATACAGCACAGCTTTGAGTCCTTTGCACCATCACGCTTACGGGCCTTTTGGACTTGTAGTCCATTGTTTTCTGTAGTTTTTCCCACGTTGTTTTCTATGGATTTCCTACGAATTTTCTTTATGGATTTGTTTTCTTGTATCTCCTATGAGACGTTACCTATTGCAAACTTTTGGTTTTCTTATGATTTCCTTTTGGTCTACTACACAGGTTTTACACTTAGTCTTTCTTTCACACACTGTGGCACATACACATACTTATTTGTTAGGATTTAGTGCTCTACTTTTAGTACATGTGCTTGGCTTTCTTATTGTCCATTTTGGTACACATATATTTGCTTGGCTTAGTTTGCCTACCTTACATTATTGTACATATACTTGCTTGGGACAGTTTCATGCTTTACTTTTGACTAATTTACATTACTGCACATATACCTGCTTAGGACAGTTTCCTGCTTTACTTTTCATTACTTTACATTACTGCATATATAACCGCTTGAGATGAAATAAATCACTTCACAACATTTCAAAATATAACAAAACTCAAGATTTAATCTCAAATAAAATAAAATCTCAACTTTAACTAAATTAAATCACCCCTTTGGATGTACAAGAGTTCCTTGGACGATGAAACCTATGTGTTGCTGATAAGGTCTCCCACGATCTGAATGAAAGTATAGGATTCATTAAGTTGAATTTAGTAAATTCATCCGGACTAAGGGAATCTGATGAAATTATGTAACCGGAATGAGGGAGCCTTGGGGTCTTAACCGGTGGCGTTATAATCAACTTTAACATTTGTTTAAATAAAACACTAAGCCACCTCAATTTTCAACATTCTAAAACACACTACTTCTCTCACCACCCCCCCCCCCCCCCGACATTTGTCACCTCTAAAACTGAAACTTCAGCAAAAACAACAAGGAGCTCGATGCAACATACCGAGGGTAGCACGATAGAGGATGTGGAAGGACATGTTCGAGATATCAAACATCGAGTCTAAAATAGCAACCTTCTTTCCTTAGTAATAACAACAAGCCATAGGACTTCGAGGTATTTGCCTAGTGTAATATAAACCCTCACCTCATCTTTTAGGCCTTTACACCTGGTGCACTATAAGCCCTAACTCGTCTAGGTTTCCGAGGTTGTCATTCCGATATGGTATAAATCCTCACATCTTCCAAGCTATTCTCATGATCGAAATCAAGTGAATGTAAGTCCTACTTAATTAAAATTGGCAGGATGAAACGTAAATTAAATCTTTCCCTAAATTGAATCAAACAATAGGATAGTTTGAGAAGTCATTGAGAATCCTCTCGAATCCATGCCTTCTCCTAGTTCTTCCTCCTTTGGATTCCACAACAACTCCTTCTCAAGACTTGACACCACTCACCTATTGGATTCCGACTATCACATTTCGTTGAAAAGAACCTTAGCCTTTTGAAGTGTAAGAACATATTTCCTAATTTGTATCAAAAGTTTTCTTAAGTAATCCCAATTATCGAAGATGTAATTAAATATAGGGGCTTGCCCTTATAGAAAACTTTTTCCGAACCCAGCTTAATATAAACCCTATTTAATCCTTTGTATTAAATAGGGAAAATTGTCGGCAAATAAAATAGTTTCGCAGACCAAATGAACATCATTTACTTCTTTAGTTTATTTGATCGAGTCTCATCCTCAAATTTTGTGATTATCCTTTGGGATAGATACAAGGTTTGAGGTACAGTGCTCTTTCATTTGAACTTCAGAAAATATGAGATCATTTTGACTTCATATTTTTTCTAAACTAAATTTATAATTAAATTAAAATTGTCCTTCCGAAGCGGGCGACGGGATTTCGATTCTGGCGGCCGACAGCTTCTAGTGGATAACCCCAACCAAAAACTCACCTTAATACTTTTACTTTTTATGCGCCGACAGCTTCTAGCAACTCTGTTGGGGATTAGTTTCTCTTTACATACAAATCAGGAAACTTGTTCTTACACATCAGTAATGTGTCTATGTCCCCCATAGACCAGATTACCATTCTTCCTTCGATATGCTTCACTCATTTCTTTCTTGGGTAAGTATCATCGACACTCCTTGACTTCAAGACTTGTTGTTTAAGCCACCTTTAAACAAAAGAGTCCAGGAGGCATTAGGCTTTTTATTTGATCTTTGGTGGGGTCGGACCCTCAATAGGTGTGATGGGTCAACAAATTTGATCGGAAAGAACTAGGAGAAGAGGGTCCCGAATTGGGTCCCATACCTCACCTATCCTTTTCATCCTTCACATCCAATCTTTGCTATTTCGTAAAGTTGAACTTCAAATTCCTCAATCCAATCCTGAAAGATTTCTGAAATTTTAACCTCTTTAAATCAACAACAACATTGAAAACACAAAACCAAAATACCTACGACACAACAAAACAAAGAAAAACAAACAAAACAAAATGAAATGCACTTACCCAATTCACAGATTGACCTTTATTAATTTGTAATTTTTTATATTACAAATACAAGGTTTTAGGTCCTTTTGCTAATACTTGGAATTTCCTTTCTGATTGACAGTGACAATGTCGATCCCGACACTTACGTTTTCCTGCAACCTGCCCACCTCCCGTGGGGCTCGTCTCGTTGCTCCTACAATTCGATTTAGAGCCGGCTTTGACCAGTTCGAGATCATTCTGAGAAACGTTCCATTTGTCATAGTGAAGGCCGTGACTCCTAAAATTCAACAGCCTTCCACCAAGTTCAACCTGAACTCCCGTCACGACTTTCCCACAGTCAAGAGGGCAAAAGTTGTTCCTACTCCCGTCAAGTCAGCTGTGTCTGTGCCCTGGAGGACCGTTGCTCTTACTCCCACTAGATTCACAGTAACGGCTCGTACCTTCCCATCTGCAAAGGGAAAGGAAATTCTCTGCGAAGTTAATGAGGAAGACCAAGTTATTCCATTAGTTTTCGAGGTTGGTTCCTGCTCCAAGACTCATAAGAGGAATCACCAATGCAGAAGTTCAAAGGTCGTCAGGTCCAAGGTTGCCAGTTTACCAGTTACAGATGAGATTCCTCATCAGAAGGAACTCGTTGAGCCCGAAGCCTCTCCTCTCCTCCGAGGAAATAGATTTCATCCGTTAATGGATACCACTAAAAATAAAAACCTCCACCAATTTACTGCTACGTTTCCGCCACTTACCCATAGACGGGGTGAGCATAGAGAGGAACCCTCAATTATCACTCAAGTCCGTGCCATGGTTCACAGACTCGTGGAAAGAGAGGGATGTTCCGTTTCTGAACTACTCAAGAGAACAGGATGTGCATTGTCCCCCAATATGAGGAAGGAAATTTTGAGAAAAGATAAGTCCGAGATACCGTCTGCCCGTGTCCCATTGAGATTCTGTCTGGGAGAACGCATCACCACTACCGCCAATACATATACAGCTGCTACCGCTTCAGTGCCCGTCAGACGCAGGACGACCAAGTCTCGGTTGGGTCTGAGAGTACCACTTGTCACAAATAAATGGAAATACTCATCAGAAGAGATTGGAATAGGATTGTGATCCTCCACACCTGGTTCACACCCTTGGGAGCACACCTCCTCTTGTTGTCCCGATTTCCCTACCGACATGTTCAAAAAGAAAGGTGTGGATACCAAAGGTTTCTATGACAGTACAGTCAGAAAAGTCCGCCAACCACAATACAGAACATGAGTGATACATTCCCATCAGCGTCACTCCTGTTGCTTCAAAGTCAATAACAAAAAGAGGGACAATGGAAGACAAAATTCAGAAACTTCGTGAAGAGATTTCAGAGTTAGCTGGGGAGCAAGGATTGGAGGCCGATGATGAGGACCTCCATCTGTCAGATTACATGGAAGAAGAAGAGTTCATGGAAATTAATGTGGTGGAAACTAGGGCCACCTCAGCTGCGCGTGAAACTTCTGCTACCGAGGGGAACCCCACAGAGGAATACCAGAGAGCCATCCAGACTCGGGATGAACGAATACTCCAACTAGAGAAACAAATGGAAGAGATGACTGCTGCCATGACAGCAATGGCTACGATACATGGACTGACACAGTCACGAACCACAGCATCTCTGGAAATCAATCAACCAGAAATTATACACATTACAGATGAAAAAGAGAAGTTGCCTCTGCAAGCATAGGAGAACAACCAAAGAAGAACCCAACACCGGATCACCCAGAGAAAGATGTTGATCAGATGATCGAGCAGAAGGTTCGAGAGGTCTTAGCTCAATCTAAAGGTGGTACATAAACTTCTATGGGTAGACCTTACCCGGAATAGTTCGATGTCATGCCTTACCCTATGGGCTTCGTACCACCGACCTTCAAAATGTTCGATGGCACCGAAAACCCTCATCAACACATCGCTCACTTCAGGACTAGTTGTTGCAACACAGGAAGGAGTGAAGCACTGCTTTTCAGACATTTCGTCAGTAGTCTATCAGGGGTAGCCTTTGATTGGTACGCAGAACATCCCAATGGATCAGTGATGAAGTTTGCAGAAATGGAGAGCTTGTTTGTCAAAAGATTCACTGGCGCGCAACACCACATCACTATTGGAGATCTCGTAGTAGAGCGGTAGAAACCCCATGAGTCCTTGGTTGACTAAAATCTCAGATGGAGAAACCTGAGCATTAAATATGAACCTCAACTACAGGAGCAGCTTGCAATTGAGATACTCCTCAAAAATATCCACGGTCAGGTGGCCTTCATGCTCAAAGGTTTGACCATTAAATCCTTCGAGATGCTACTCAGTAAGGCGAGCAGTCTTCAGGAAGAACTCAAGCACATGGAACCTACAGAGAGAATAGAGAAATTAAGACTGGTCAAGGCTTTTGAGAAAAAGTCAGTTAAGGTAGAGACAGTCGACAAAGCTAGGCAGCCAATGAGGATTCAGACAGAACCGTCTTCTCATTACAGTCAACCTTCTTCTCGATACGATCGACCATACGATCGACCGCCTTCACGATAAGATCGGCCATACGGTCGACCGTCTCCTCGAGTACTAACCAACAAGTACATCCGACATCCTCCATAGTACATCTAACCTCAGCAGTACGATCAGCCCTGTCCACAACAGTCTTCCGAGCAAGGACAACCAAGAGCATATACATTCCAAACGATAACAGAAGGACTGAACAAAAATTACTCATTTAAAGATGACGTCGTGGCAAAGATGTTCCAGAGCTTAACGAAGAAGCTCGAGTTCAAACTGCCAGCCCAAGAAACCGAAAGAAGTCGGTAAGAGCAATGAACCCAACTACTGTCTATATCACAGACTACTCGGGTACGCAATAGATGGATGCTTCATCTTCAAGGATTGGCTTGAGAAGAAGTACAAAGAGGGGAATGTCATGATCCTGAAGGAATATTTAAAAGAACCTGCAAGAGGTTCTGTAAACATGGTCTCGGCCGAACCACTCTCTCAGGTAGATCCCTACACTGGAGAAGGAGGATGGAGTACGATCTGGGACGACCTCAAGAGAGCCTTGGATCAGATTCGATTAGACCCAAAGCAAGTTATCATTCAGAGTTCTCCATCATAACAGCCAAAGATAAAGATTGTGACAGGGGAGTCTTCACGACGTCTGAAACCGAGGAAGAAGGATATCGTGGAAGGAACTAAGGACGATAGCATAAAGGGTAGGGTAGAGGCTGCCCCGGTTAGATTGGTTGTTTCAGATTTGGTGGTGAAATCCTTCAAACCCCTGACACTGTACCATTATGTCTGCGCCCTTCCGGGCTCTTTTGAATCTAATTATTTCGATTCCAGTTACGTTTTGGCTGTCTCTACTAATGACGTAACTAACCGCGACCAATCTATCCTCGATTTCCATTCCCAAACCAATCCTCAAATCACATTAACTTCCGATGAGAACTTCAATAAAGAGGAAAACATCGACAGTACCAGCTATGAACCTTCAGAGGATGAGAAACCAATCCTCAAATGCAATGGAACTTTGATCAACCTGGATTGTTCAGATACAGAGTTAACACAAGAAGAACCGATCACAATACCAGAAGAGCCCCTAGGTCCAACAGAGGAGGAAATTACAGAGTTGAACCTTAGAAGTGGGAAAGTATTACCTCCAAGAACATCGCCAACAGATAAAGGAAAATAAGTTATTACTCAAGAGCAACCGCCTCTAGTAGCGGAAGAGATACAAGTTCGAGAAGAAAATAGAAACCCAAATAAAGTGGATTACAATGTACTAGCACATCTTAGGAAGTTGCCGACCATGCTAGGCATCTACGACGCTCTGATCCTGTCCACGGAAATAATGGAAAATTTGGTTAGAGATTTGCTCAACCCAGAAATATGCTTAACTTACTTGGCCAGTTCATCCTCAGATGGAGTTTGTACTTTGGGAGAACAGCCCAGTGTGAACTTCACCGACAATGACTTACCACTTGGTATAGTCGATCACAACCGACCGCTCTACATCTCCATCAAAATCGGCATGTATGTGCTCTCTAGAGTTCTATTTGATCCAGGCGCTTCTCTCAATATAATGAGTTTACGGACATTAGCATACTAGGACATCGATGCTCAAGAACTTTCTACGGACAAGATGATGCTAAGAGGCTTCAATCATAAAGGAGAAAGAGCCTTGGGATCGATTACGCTACAATTGAAGGTTGGAGATCTAGTATCAACCGCAAAATCCATATCATCGACGCAGAAACTTTGTTTAACACTCTACTTGGTCGACTTTGGCTTCACGAGTATAACATGGTTCCATCGTCTCTACATCAGTGCATTAAATACTACAAAATTGGACAAGAAAATTGCATCAAAGGGGATTTACAGCCATTCTCGATACATGAAATAGGCATCCATGAGGACGCTGCCTACTACGCTCTGCCAAAGAAGACAGTCTTCTCCAGAGATGTTGTGACAAACAAAATCAAAGACCCGAAAAAGCCGCATGAACATGACCGTGTTGTTCCATATCAACTATCTCCCACCACCACTTAACCACGATGTGGTGGAGGTTCTTCTAGCTCACGCATCCAAGGTCGAGGCCGGGGACGTGAACGAGGAAGAACTTACCAGCTTGTTGGACGTATAAAACCAACAATCGATATCGACTCGGAAAGAAGCTCCGAAGAGGAAAAAGAAATGATGATAATCAACCAGAAGAAACCTCATTTCGAGATCACTTTGGAAGATACAACAACAAAAAGTGAATACGAGTCAATGTATGATCGAATCAACCATTATGTTCAAGCCATGACCTTGACTCAGATCAATTCTAAAAAGGTCGAGGGTCTGGAGGTCAAGGAAGCTCATAATGGTGGGATTAAACTGATCAAATTCTACAGAGGTTCTTTTTCTACCTCTACCCCTGTTGTAAAACTGGAGGGAAATGATAATGAATTAATGGAATTACCTTTTGGTTACTTTTCGCCTTGTGTACATAATTTAATTCAACAAGGACGCATACCAAAATGAATACCAAAAGATAAGCTACAACTTTTTGAAAAATTATGGAATACAAAAAGACAGAAACTCAATTCAAAAGAGGGACTCGACATTGGAACAATAGGACCAGTCGATGATTCAGGATTTTGCGTTGTTGTTACTAGCCAGTCAGACGAAAGTTGCTTCGACATACAAGAAGATTTTGAAGATTCTACCATCGACGATGCTCCGCCAGAGTTTGAAGAAGAATATAAGACAACGATGGATGAACTTAAAGAAATTAATCGCAGGACTAAGGAGCAGCCCCGACCAACTTTCATAAGTTGTCTACTTAACGAAGAAGAGGTTACAAACTTGGTCGAATTATTGACTGAATACAAAGATTGCTTCGCTTGGAGTTACAACGAAATTCCAGGACTATCCCCAAAGGTCACACTACACCTCTTTGGGGTGGATAAAAATACAACACCAGTAAAAGAAGAACCTCGAAGAATGCGTTTTGATATAGAACAACAAGTTACGAAAGAAATAAAGAAATTAATAGACGCTAATTTTGTCAAAGAAGAGCAGTATCCGACATGGTTAGCCAATATCATAGCAGTTAAGAAGAAAAGTGGACAAAATGAAGTATGCGTCAACTTCAGAGATTTAAACAAAGCATGTGGATCTTCGGGATACAATCAAATCAAGATGGCTCCAGAAGATGCAACGCTTACAGCTTTCAGAATGTCGATTGGAATTTACTGCTACACCGTAATGTCATTTGGCCTGAAGAACGCTAGTGCAACCTACCAAAGGGCAATGACAAGAATCTTTGATGACCTCATCCATAACCAACTGGAATGATACGTGGACGATTTGGTCATCAAAAGCAAAGTAAAGGGAGACCACCTATGTGATTTAAGGATTGTGTTCGAACGATTACGAAAATACAATCTTAAAATGAATCCCTTAAAATGTGCTTCCGGCATTACCTTCAGGAAATTTCTTGGGTTCGTTGTCTGTCATCGAGGAATCGAAATTGACCCAGAGAAGATTAAAACCATCTTAGAAATGCCTCCACCTAAAACCTTGAAACAACTATGTTCTTTTCAAGGAAAACCGACATACCTAAGACGCTTTATATCTAATCTGTCGGGGAGGTGTCGGCCTTTCTTGACTTTAATTAAAAAGGACGTATAATTTATTTGGGAAGAAAAATGCCAACAGGCCTTCAAAGATATTAAACGATATCTTATGATACCACCCATTCTGGCAGCCCCTATCCAGGGTAAGCCGTTTATACTTTATACCACGGCCTTAGACGACTCCCTCGAAGCTCTCCTTGCACAAGTCAATGATGAGGGTATGGAAAACGCACTCTACTACTTGAGTCGACGTCTAATACCAGTGGAAATAAAATATCTTCTTTTTTAGAAGCATTGTCAAGCTAAAATTTTCGCTGCTCAGAAGCTTAGATATTACATGTTATCTCATAAGGTAAACCTGATTTCGAAATTTAATACAATGCAATATTTGATGACCCGACCTACTCTTTCTGGATGTCTTGCAAGATGGTCGATGATATTATTGCAATTTGACATAAATTTTGTGCACCTTCATGCTATCAAAGGGCATATTTTAGCAGACATCCTTGCTGTGCACCCACTACCAGTTGGGTCTTTGCTTGACGATGAACTGCCAGACGAGAGAATACTACAAGTAGAGGTACCGAATACACAATGTTGGGAAATGTACCTTGATGGTGCTTCTTTAGCCAGAAAAGGTAAGGGATAGCATACAGTGATACCAGGCAGGGCAGGTATTGGTCTGATCTTCATGACACCGGATCGAGAAATGCTAAGCTTCTCCTACCATCTACAGAACCAAGCACCAACAATGAAGTAGAGTATGAAGCCTTGATTACAGGTCTGGAGTTGGAAATTTTAATGGACATAACTAACATTGCCGTTTACGACGACACATAGCTCGTCATCCAGCAAGTGGTAGGATAATACAGACTTCTGAAGCCAAGATTAACATATTACCACAAATACGCAATGAAACTATTGGAGCGAATCCCCAGTGTAACATTCTATAGAATTCCCAGAGCAGATAACGCTTACGCAGATGCTTTAGCTAAACTGGCTAAAGAATTTGCATGTCCACCAGAGGATTCTATAGATGTCACTATACGAGGATGCCAGGTTCTCTCACAGATAGACCTCGACACTTTACACAAACTGGGAGATGAAAGACTAGCAGCTACAGTAACAGATGATACGCCAGACTGGCGTCAGCCTATAACAGAATATTTACAGACTGGAAAGTTATCGGAAGATAAGTCTACATCGCACCAGATACAGAAAAGATCAATGTCGTACAGGTTAATTAACATCGTTATGTACATAAGATCCTTTGACCAGATGTGGCTTAGGTGTTTCAGCAAAGCAGAAGCACAGAAGATTGCTAAAGAGGTTCACGCCAGATTGTGTGGAGCACACCAGTCAGGACCGAAAATGAAAATAAAAATCAAGAGACTCGGGTACTTTTGGCCTGCAATGATGACAAATTGCATGAACACAGCTAAGAAATGTCATCAATGTCAAGTACATGGAGTGGTCCTGCACCAACCTCTGAACGTTCTACACCCCACGATTGCATCGTGCCCATTCTAGTGTTGGAGTACAGACATAGTGGGTCCATAGACCCTCCTTCTTCTAAAGGACATAGGTTCATCCTCACCTCTATAGACTACTTTTCGAAATGGGTAGAGGTCGTTCCATTACAATAGGTCATAGCACAAGAAGTTCTACAGTTCTTCAAGGAGTGGGATGTCTACCGATTTGGTGTGCCACACAAAATCATTTCTGATAATGGGTCCGCCTTTAAGAGCACCAAAATCAACAATTTCGTCAGACGTCACGGGATAGATTGGAGGTACTCTACAATTTACTACCCCAAAGCTAATGGACTGACAGAAGCATTCAACAAAACACTGGTACAGACTTTGAAGAAAAAGCTCGACGACAACAAAAGACAATGGCACGAGAAGTCACTATAAGCTCTATGGGCTTATAGATGACAGTTAGAACTCCGACATGGTCTACACCCAATTCTCTCGTGTACGGGTCAGAGGCAGTTTTGCCATTAGAAGTACAACTACTGTTACTTAGAGTCGTCGTTGCAGATCAAATCACTACAGAAGACAATGCCAAACTTCGACTAGCAGAATTGGAAATCCTCGAAGGGAATAGATTACTCGCACAACAAAAGTTGGAACTCTATCAAGCAAAGATGATCCAGGCCCACAACAAATTTGTACACCCGAGATTGTTCAAAGTTGGTGACCTCGTACTCGTACTCAGAAGACCTATTCTTTCATATACCAAAATAAGTGGGAAATTTGAACCGACTTGGGAAGGACCATTTGTTGTGGAGGAAGTTTACTCCGGAGGAGCTTACCAGTTGGAGGATTCGCAAGGGGAAAGACCTATGTTGCCAATAAACGGACGATACCTAAAGAGATACTACGCTACGTGAAAGTGTTAAAGAAGGACTTTTGTTCAGATGGAGCTATGTGGCCCGTATCTATGATTGGGTTTAAAAAATTTTGTAATGACTTCAAAATAAAATAAAATTAAATCTCCTTCCACAAAACATTCATGTGAAATTTTTTAATTCTGAATTCCATGGGATTACACTAAATAACATAATCACATTGACATAATTTGGAACCACATAACTTAAAACTCATTAAAATAAATTTTGATATTGTTCTTGTTTGTGCAAAATACCAACAACTGACATCACTCCTATCGTTCTTGCACAGGAAATGTCAGGACGCAAGTCGGTATTTGCTTCTAAGAGCGGCTTAAACCTCGCACTTCAGAAAGAATGACAGTCCTCGGGTTACGGTGGTACTGGAGGATTTGTTGATTCATACTTGCTTGATAGCAGATACGGTCAGCTTTTGTCCATGATCACCACTCCGAGAGGTGATATAGTTGCAGCTTCAATTGAGAGTCACTCCGATACGCCATTAGGTCGTACTAAGAAAAGGAATGCAGATCACCACAAACGCCATCTCCTAGACAGGATGGAGACCAGGCAAGCCAGACAGTTTGCCATTGAGTTGCCACCAGTGCCAGAGGAAGCTCCCTACGAACCTGAGATGAAAGAGATAGAAGAAAGTCTGCCAAGGACTGACACAGAACTGGAGCTCGCAGAAGTACCAGAGCTAGTACAAGACTTGATGGAGGAAATTTTCACAGGATGCCCGACGTGCAGCTCGGACTTCCCTAGACAGTTGAAAACTTCAGAGGCATTCATAATTTTCACAGGATGCCCGACGTGCAGCTCGGACTTCCCTAGACAGTTGAAAACTTCAGAGGCATTCTCAGTATGCCTAGACTGCAATGTACTACGACTGGAGGAATATGGGACTTATGAAGCGTATGCCGCCACTACATAGAGGAGGCAGCTGGGAGAGCGAACTAACGTCGAGCTCTACATACCAGAGTACGTCCTACTACCATCACCACCGCCGATACCAGATTACATTATGACAAAGATCAGAAAGGTTAGAAAAGACACATTTCACCACTACGACATCATAGAGAGTAAAGCAGTTAACATTTTGGAAGGCCTAGAGTTATACACAAATGTATTCTCAAATAAAGATAAGAAAAAGATCCTGACCTATGTTTGGACTCTCCAAGATATGTGCAGGGAAGGATTTTTAAAAAGAAAGACTTATTCGGAACCCAGGAAATGTAAAAGAGGCAAAGGCAGAGTCACGATACATTGTGGCTGCTGCTACAACTTCACAAAAGATAGACAAACCAATCCCCCAGGGATCCTACAGCTTGATGAGGTGGATGAAATGCCGCCGGAGATTAAATGGATGATCAAAAGGATGATTGAATGAAATATTCTGCCAGCAGACTGTATTCCCAACATCTGCATCATAAATATTTATGAGGATCGGGATTGCATCCCACCTCATATCAATCACCATGACTTTATCATACCATTCTACACAGTTTCATTCATCTGTGAATGCGACATTTTGTTTGGTCGAGAGATAAAGATCATTGGAGCAGGAGAATTCAAAGGCACAGTGAAGATCGCCCTACCAATTGGATCAGTTTTGGTGCTTCAGGAAAACAGAGCAGTCCTAGCCAAGCACTGCATCCCATGGGTTTGGGGACGTAGAGTTTTAGTCACATTCAGATGGATGGATGAAGATAAGACACCATTTTACTACGAACCAGATCCAGAGCTAGAAAGCTACCACCCATTACCGCTGTGACGGCAGTACCTCTGGGTGATCGCGAGGGGAATTTTGTTCCAGAGTGTAGCCTTTGGGAGGTTGGCTTTTCCACAGGATGGCATACCAGACATCGACAAACTTTCACCAGTTTTTACATCAGTTTACAACAGTTAATACTACTCCAAAGTCAATTTGATGGATATTTCAACTTACTACATGCAAACCTCTGTACCTGATCAGTTTTTGTGATATTTATCAGCATTTGATCAATTGTACCAGAATATTTCTTCAGCAAAATGAATGAAGATTTCTGTTTTCAGAATATCTCCTTTTGTTTGCGATGGTTAATAAGCCGCAGGGCCATACTTGGATCCCAAATTAAAGCGAACAAAGAACGATACAAATAATAATAAACAAACATGTACATGAAATTATAACATGAATCAAAGTTAAAAGAAAGACTCATGAATGAATTAAACAAAATAAAATTGAAATCAAAACATCAACGAATAAATCAAAGTGAAACACATCAACGAAAAGAAAAATAAAATTCCAATTAAGAAAACTTAAATAGACTCGAAACTTAAGTTCTCTCTTCAAAATTCTACGCCTCTCGTTCGTTCTAAAGCTTCTGCATTCGGAATAGAACGCTTCACAAATTCTCATATCTCACACATCACCACAGATTTTGAGTCTATTCATATTTGAGAAATCCTACAAGTGTCCATACCTCTTGCATAAGTTGCATGATCTCTACTCAAATTCCACAAAAATTGATTACATTTTCCTACATTTCCATACAATTTCCACATTTTCCTACAAGTCATACACTTCCATACAATTTCCTCATTTCCCTATAAGTCATAGATTTCCATATAATTTCCACATATCCTACAATTTTCGCATACTATATTCTTATCCTTTATTCCAAATATCTTAATATACAAAATTGGTTAATCTTTAACTTTCTATAATAATTAAATAAATTAATTCTAGTTTACTGAGTTAAAATTACTACAGAAAATCTGTTATATAAATTTTTGAAAATATAAATTGAGAACAATGTAATAATTAAATTTGTGTTTTTCCCTCTCCCAAACTTAAATTTTTCTATCTATTTATATAGGGTGAAAAAAAAATAAACTGTAAATTTAAATCATACCTTCGTGCTTTAGGTATTTCTCTTTTTTGAAGTTCTGCAGGTTTTTTACATCACTTAATTACATGTACTGTTAATAACTTTCTACACATATATAATATCAAAGAAATTGCTAGGTAAAGAAGTTTTGAAATAAGTACAACTACTAACACAATTTATACTACAACATAACACAACATTTACATACATTTCATTAATCTAGTTTCAGAGTTACAATCATGAATTGAAATATTTAAAATTTAAAAAGCCACACACTTTTAACTTATACAACAATATTAAAATGTCTTACACATCATAACAATCAAAGTATATAAACTAAACATCAATACTGAATCTAAGAAAACAAACAAATAATCACATAACATAAATATCTAATCAAAATATCTAATCATCAATGTTAAAATCCCAAGCAATATCTTCATCTCCTTGTTCCGTAGGTGGACTAGGCTGGTAGTGAGTATAACGAGGGCACTCAGGAAATATAACATCGGGCGCCTCTCTGATAACAATTCTCAGCATCATAATAGGCTATTTCAAACTCAGAATGTCTCTGGAGATAATTGCTGTCATAATCATGCCTTTACTCCAGGCCTCCAATTCTCTGATCTATATGTTCCAATTTTTCTTCAATCTTTTCAAAGCTTTTTTGCTGCAGATTCATTTCGTTCATCAAATCATAAAGTGTAGGAGAACTATAGGTAGGAGGATCATAACTGGTAGAGGGAATATCCCTACTAGTTGAAGGTACATAGCTGCTAGTCCCAGATCTCCATCCTTCATGGGACTCATAGGTTTTTATATTAGCCTGGAAAATGGGTTTCATAGGTTCAACCCATTCCTCATCATCTCTTGCCTCTACTCCAGAAAATTGGCAGAGTGCATAAATTAGACTAGGATGTCCTAGTCCTCCTCCACTTTCACTTCTTGTAGTGGCTAATATATTCTTATAAATAATACTCCCCACATTAATACTTTTCTGGTTCTGAATACAGAAATTCAGAACTGCTCTATCTCTTGTTACTTCACTATGGTGATAGGTAGGTAACAAAGTAGAACAAATAAAATAGTGTCAAGCCTTAGATGTTGCATTCAACATAGACAGAGGAAAGTTTACCCGTTCACGCTGCTTAATCTTCCAAATTCCTTTCCCATCAGTGAGAAAGTAGATCACCTCTTCCAGCGGTCCTTCCATTGTTCCGAATGTATCGTATTTGCTGGTATTCAGATCTCATACTTCGTATAAAGAATTGATAAGTGCAGCATTAAGATCGACTAAAAATCCTCTAACCTTTATTGGTGCATCTTCTATTGCAGTCAGGTTGGCATAAAATTCTTTCACGACTTCAACAGTAGCTCTATTCGTTGTATAATAGAAATTCTCCCAATTTCTCTCTCTTATCGTTCGTTCCACTTCTCCTCCTAGATTTTTAAAGACTCATCCTGAATGCACTTTCTTGCTTTGATATTAAGGTTGTATCTTGATTGTGCTCTAGCATTCACGAATCGTGTTTCATCAAAATCCAGTCGCCTTTTCTATCGCGGAGCTATTTCTCGATCTATCAACTTTACAAAAATCTCAACTAATTTCCAAAATAATACTAGAATGGCTTCCAAAGGTGACTTAAAACAATCTAAATCGAATTCCATGAACTTACTCCAAATCTATTTTTCACATTTTCAATTTTTCCAAAATTCCTCAATGTGGAAGAAATTCATGGTAAAAATCAAAAATTTTTATATAGGAGGGAAGCTCTTACCAAGGGAAGATAAATTCTGGTATCAAAATATGTTGATAATGCTCCAAATCCAAGATCTCTCTGGCCCTAGATCGATTTTTAGAAGTTTTGAGGAAGGGGACGATAAATAGTGATGGTTGACCGATCAAAATAAAGTGTTTTTCAGAATCTCGCTGTCGGCGAGAAAAATCTCGCAGTAGGCGAGCTAATTAATTTAAATAGGCCTAAAGTATATGGAAAATCTCGCCGTCGGCAAGCTCGATCTTACTGTCGGCGGGATTTTCTGAAATTTAATATTTTCAATTTTTATTTTATTTTTAATTCATATTAAGCTCGTTTAATGTCCGGTTAATCTATTAAATACATTTTATTGTGATTAGATACTATTTTAACACATAAATTTACACAACACAAAACATCATAACTTTATATATGAAATCCAGGTGATTACAATATTCACACACTACATTACTAACAATGTACTTTTAAAATCTTAGTACACACACCTCAGCGTCGCAATCCAAACCACAGTACTCAAAATGCTGAGACTAAACAAACAACACATAATTTCATTTAGACTGAGATTAAATATCAAAAGCGCAAATTACATTAAAAACTAAATTCCAACTAACTTAACACACAAATGAATACAAATAAATATCTTTTACTCAACAGGATCTGTACTAAATTCATCTCTGATATCTCCGATAGAACGTAAGTGCACGAACAGATTGTAGAAAGGCCTATAAGGAAATTCTTCTGTTGAATCTTCTTCAATCCATCCTTTCCTTCTCAAAAGTCGTATGAAACTAGCCTCAAGATGTCCGGAATGATCAAAGTGCTCCTTCATTCTCCAGTCAATACAATCAAATAAATCAGAGATATTGTTAACTGAATTAATCACGTTTTGTACCTCTTTCTCCAATCCTTTGAGTTTCCGTAAGAGCATATTAGTTTTATCAGTAAAGGGCCTAATTGAAAGATTGTTTTGAGAAGCTTGATCCACAATAATTGATGTCTTATTATTGTTATCCAAAGTAGGAAACATATCAGTTGGGTCTAAAGGTTTCCAAGGCAAAAGTACCTTTTCTCAGGCTTCATAAGAAACTTGGTACTGACTACATAATGCAAAAATTTTTGAAGGATGTTCAAGCCCATGAATCGATCCATGCACAATCAGGCCTAAGGCAGACTTCACAATAATAGATCCAACGTTGATGGGTAATCACGCTTGAATATAGTAATTTAAAATCGCACACTCCTTAGAAACTTTATTTACCCTCATAGTGGGTAACAATTTTGAAGAAATAAAGAAGTGCCAGTATTTAGAGACGGGGTTTAAAAGTGATGCAGAAAAGCTAACGTACACATCTTCTCGTATTTCCTAATCTTCTGATTCATCAATCAAATATCGATATATCTCATTCATATTATTTCTTGTAGGAACGAAATTGGAATAGTGGTAAACATGTGTATTCTCAATTGAATACAACTCATTAATTCTTGAAGGAGTGAAAGTTACCCATCTGCCTCGCACATATACGCTTCCATTGTTGATTCCATGAAGATTGGAGTAGAATTCTTTTACTATGGGGATGACTACTGCAGAAGTTGTATAGCATAATACCTCCCAACGTCATCGCATCATCATTTCCTTAATAGGTGTTATCAAATTCTCCACTCCTCTATTGATGAATCCTCTTTCTTTAATCAATATCTTCTTCATCATAACTTTGTTCAATATCCGTTGGGCCTCATAACTGACAAACTTTTCTTGATTGAACACTCGGGATTTAGTAATTTCAAGTGGATTGGATGCCATAATACTATGTTCTTGTGGGATTTCAATTCGTTTCTAGGCTGTAAAAGGTAAAGAATTCGAGTTCTAGCCGTTTTTTGAAGATTTAGAACACTTAGAATTGTCAAAAACCGCCAAAATAACTCCTTGAACCGCTTTTTCAACTATCTCGCCATTGGTGGCAATGATCTCGCCGTCGGCGGGATAGTTATTAATATAAACTGAATTAGGCACGCAGCTCTCACTGTCGGCGGGGTCGATCTCGCCGTAGGCGGGCTAAGGCATAATTGCCCAATTTCGCTCTGGTCCGAATATTTTCCTGTTTCTTCTATTGATCCAATATTATGATGATTATAAAGATAAATATGAGTAGTAGAATTCTTTTTATACCCTAATTAATAATAAATCAAGTAAAATATATTATAATTAAAGACTACTATGGGTTGCCTCCCATAAAGAGCTTGGTTTAACATCGTCAGCCCGACCTATTCAGGTTAATAATCAGGTTGACTGAGCATTAAAACATCTTTAAAATTTGGTCTTCTTCCTTCAAAATATGGTTTTAATCTGTATCCATTTACTTTAAATTTGTGTCCAGTCTTTGGATCTTCAATTTCTACAGTTTCGTATGTAAATATTTAAGTTATAGTGAAAGGTCCTAACCATCAAGATTTCAATTTCCAGGAAATAATTTTAATCATGTATTATAAAGCAAAACTTCTTGTCCTGGTTCAAAATTTTTTTGGTTAATCTTCTGATCAAGCCATAATTTTATTTTCTCTTTATAAATTCTATCGTTATTATAGGATTCATTTCTTAATTCTTCTAATTCATTCATCTGTAATAATCTCTTTTTACCAGCTTTTTTTTAAATTATAATTAAATTCTTTAATCGCCCAGTACATTTTGTGTTCTAATTCTACTGGTAAGTGACAAGTCTTTCCATAAATAAGCCTGTAAAGAGTCATTCCAATCAAAGTTTTATAAGCCGTCCTGTATGCCCATAATGCAGTGTCTAGTCTTGTAGACCAATCTAATCTATTAGGGTTTACAGTTTTTCTAAAATTCATTTAATTTCTCGATTAGAAACTTCGACTAGTCCATCTGGTTTGTGGATGATAAGCAGTTGATATTTTATGAATAATGTTAAATTTTTCTACTAATTTGTGAATATATTTATTCCTAAAATGGGATCCTCTGTCAGTGATAATCACTCTCGGCATTCCATATCTTGTGAAAATATTTTTCATTAAAAATTTTGAAACACTCTTAGCATCACAATAAGGTAAGGCTTGTACTTCAATCCATTGAGAAACATAATCAACAGCAACTAATATATATAAGTTTCCAAATGAAGGAATAAATGGTCTCATGAAATCTAATCCCCAAACATCAAAAATCTCAACTTCTAATATAAAATTCAGAGGCATTTTATTTTTTCTAGATATATTACCTACTCGTTGGCATTTATCACAAGTTTTAATATATCTATAAAGATCTTTAAATAGAGTAGGCCAATAAAATCCAGATTTGTAAAATTTTATAAGTAGTTTTATCCATTCCAAAATGTCCTCCAAATTCAGAATCATGGCATTTTTTAATAATCTGTGCAGTTTCTTCATAAGGCACACATCTTCTAATAATTAAATCCTTACATTGCTTATATAAATATGGTTCATTCCAAAAATATGTTTTAGCATCATGAATGAATTTTTTCTATTGTTGCAGAGTTAGCATGGGTGGTAAAATATCACTTACAATATAATTAACTATATCTGCATACCATAGTATTTTCCACTCATTTATATTATAAATTTGTTCGTCAGGAAAATTATCTGTAATTTCATTGTCAGTGTCAGATAATTCACAATATTCTAGTCTTGATAAATGATCTACAATTTGATCATCAGTTCCCTTTCTATTAATTATTTCAAAATCAAATTCTTGCATCAGTAATATCCATCTGATTAATCTTGGTTTGGTATCCTTCTTTTGAATTAAATATTTAATAGCAGAATGATCAGTATGCACAATACATTTAATTTCAATTAAATAAGATCTAAATTTATCAAAAGCATATACAATTGCTAATAACTCTTTTTTTGTAACTGTATAGTTGATTTCAGCATTATTGAGAGTTTTACTAGCATAGTATATAACTTTAAAAATTTTATTCTACCTTTGTCCAAGAACAACTCCTATAGCATAATTACTAGCATCATACATAAGTTCAAATGGTTTCCCCCAATCAGGCAAACTATTATAGGTACTGTGATTAATTTATCTTTTAATATTTCAAAAGCATTTAAGCATTCTGTAGTGAATTCAAATTTCTTGTCTTTTTCTAAAAGTTGGCATAGAGGTTTAGTAATTTTTAAAAAATCTTTTATATAACGTCTGTAAAATCTGGCATCTCCAATAAAACTTCTTACCCCTCTCACTGTAGTAGGAGGTGGTAATTTAGCTATAACTTGAATTTTTGCATGGTCTACTTCCATACCATTTTCTGAAATTTTATGCCCTAATACAATTCCTTCTGCAACCATAAATTGACGTTTCTCCCAATTTTGAACTAAGTTAGTTTTTTCACATACTTCTAAGACTTTTTCAAGATAATCCAAGCATGTGTTAAATGATGTTCCAAATACAAAGAAATCATCCATAAATACTTCTATTCCATTATCAATTAATTTACTAAATATAGACATCATACATCTCTGAACTATTGCAGGTGCATTACATAATCCAAAAGGCTTTCTTCGGAAAGCAAATGTTCCATAAGGACTGGTAAATGTAGGTTTATCTTGATCCTCAGGAGCAATAGGAATTTGATGATAACTGGTGTATCCATCTAAAAAAAGTATTTATATACGACATCTAGTAACTTGTCTTATAGGTATTAAATCATTATTTTCACTAGCTTCAACAGTCACTCCTCCTTTATTAGGAACACATCAAATTGGGCTTACCCAAGCACTGTCCGAAATAGGATATATAATACCATTATCTAACCATTTTAATATTTTCTTTTTGACTATATCTTTCATTATTGGGTTTAATCTCCTATGTGGATCAGCTCTTGGTTTATGTTCATTATCTAAAATAATTTTGTGCATACATATTGAAGGGCTAATTCCTTTAATATCTGCTAAGGTCCAACCAAAAGTTATCGTATACTTCTTTAATGTCTCAAGAAGTTTTTGCTCTTGTGATTTGGTTAGTTCTGCCGATATAATAACTAATAGAGTTGAAGAGTTACCTAAAAATGCA
This sequence comes from Papilionanthe hookeriana x Papilionanthe teres, assembly GCA_022702705.1. Lineage (NCBI taxonomy): Eukaryota > Viridiplantae > Streptophyta > Magnoliopsida > Asparagales > Orchidaceae > Papilionanthe > Papilionanthe hookeriana x Papilionanthe teres. The sequence continues at coordinate 92,008,079 of CM040427.1, read as the reverse complement.
TATTTTAAATGAGTAGGTAAATTTTTTAACTCAAGTTCAGGAGGGTTTACAATCGACTGAACTATATTTTCAACATTTTCCGTATTATCTAATATTTCAAATCTTTCTTGTATATAACCTAATTCTTCATTGTCTGTTTCTTAAATTAATTCTGTATTTTCTATCTCTAGTTTATCTTCAAAGTATTCTTTAAAATGTTCATTTTGTAGATGTTCAAGAATTTCCATTCGAAAACATTCATCATCTTTTTCTATAGCAGAATATTTCATTGATTTTGCAATGTTAAAAGTTACTTTCTGATCATTTACTCTCATAGTTAATTCTCCTTCCTGAACATCAATCATAGCTTTTCCGGTAGCTAAGAAGGGTCTTCCTAAAATTTTGGGTATTTCCTTATCTTCCTCCATATCTAAAATAATAAAATCCACTGGGAAGATAAATTTATCCACTTTTACTAACACATTTTCATTAACTCCTTTAGGATATATCACTAAACGATCAGCTAACTGAAGAGTTACTGAAGTAGGTGAGACTTCTCCCAATCCTAATCTATTAAAAATTGACAGAGGCATAAGATTTATGCTGACTCCTAAGTCACATAAAGCTTTTCCAAAAAAAATTTCTCCAATAGCACAAGGTATAGAACTACCAGGATCTTTAAATTTCACAGGAAGCTTTTTCTGAATAATTGCACTACACTCTTCACTAAGTGAAACAGTTTCATTGTCTGTGAATTTTCTTTTTTTATTTAAAATATCTTTCATAAATTTCACATAATTGGGCATTTTTTCCAATGCTTTGACAAAAGGAATGTTTACCATTAATTTCTTCAGTATTTCAAGAAATTTAGAAAATTGCTTATCTTTTTTATGTTGCTTTAGTCAGTGAGGAAATGGTGGTGGTGGTTTTTCTATAGAAATTTTCATAGGTATTAGTGGATATTCTAAATTTTGATCTTGTTGATCCTTCTCTTTTTCAATTTCCACTTTCTCTTTCTCACTTTTTGTTTCTTTCTGTATTCTTGTTTCTAACTCTTTTCCACTTTGTAACTGTATCGCTTTAATTTGTTCTTTTCCTTGATATTTAGGATTTATTTCCACATTACCAGGAAAAGTTCCAGGAATTCTATTATTAAGTGCAGTAGCGATATGTCCAAGTTGAGTTTCAATATTTTTAATTGCAGTTCCTTGATTTTGTAATTGATTTCGTTGAATTTGTCATTGATTAACTTGATTTTGGAATTGGTGACCCATATTTAATATTAATTCTTCAATAGATAACTTCTTATCCTTAAATTGAGAGTTATTATTAAATCCAAATGGACAAGAAGGTTTATAATTAGAATTTCCTTGGTTAGATGGATTTCCTAATGGGTTTACTGAGTTGTTCATCCATTGCTGATTAGCATAGTTGTTATCCAATTTAAATTTGGATGGTTCTTCCAACCAGGGTTATAATAATTTGCATAAGGATTATTGGGTCTATTATTAATGGCATTTAAAGTTTCATATGAAGATTGAGCATCTATAAGTTGTCTAGATGAATTTTCTTCTATTATATTAGGAGAATAATTCTTTCCAAAATAATTGAATTTCTTGGATATAGCAGCAATTTGAGAAGCTAACATAGAAATAGCATCGGAGTCATGTATACTGGCTATTTTTTTAGGATTTAACCTTTTAGAAGGCCATTGAAAATTATTGGTAGTCATTTCTTCAATTAATAAATATGCTTCATCAAATGGTTTGGACATTAATGATCCTCCATCAGCAGCATCTATAATAGATCTAAGAGATCCTACTAATCCATTATAAAAAGTTTGTATAATTAACCAATCTGGTAACGCATGATGTGGGCATTTCCTTAGAAGATCTTTAAATCTCTCCCAAGCTTTGTATATTGATTCTTTGTCAAACTGACTAAAAGAAGTTATGTCATTTCTAAGCTTTGCAGTTTTTGAAGGAGGAAAATATTTGGATAGAAATTTTTGTGATAATTCTCCCCAAGTTTTAATAGATCCAAGTGCTAAAGAATTTAACCACATCTTAACCTTATCCCTTAAAGAAAAATGAAAAAGCCTAAGTCTAACAGTGTCATTAGATACTGCGTCATATGTAAAAGTAACACATAGTTCTAAGAAACTAACAAGATGTATATTATGATCTTCATTTGGTGAACCACTGAATTGATTATTCTGTACCATTTGGATAATTGCAAGTCTAAGCTCGAATGAGTTAGCCACTACATCAGGATTTTGGATAGTTAAGTGAATTTCATCTAATGTAGGGTTAGCGTAATCTCTTAAAGGTCATGGTTGGTTTATATTTTTAATTTCTTGATTATTTGCCATTTGAGTTAAATTTATAATTTCACTTTTTTGTTTTCTAATTCTTTTAATAGTGTGCTCTAATTCTGAATCGTAAGGGATTAAAATTTCGGTTCCAAATTTACGCATACAATTTTAAGTAGATTTCAAATGTAGTCTGTTACTAGAAGTTAACTTTTTTGTCAAAAGTAGACCTATTGGGTCAATGAATTAGTCAATGGGTCAGAAATTGACCATTTTGACCAAACTTCACTTTTTGGTCAAAACTTAACCTATTGGGTCAATGGTTGGTCATTGAGTCAAGGATTGACCATTTTCACGAAAGTTAACTTTTTGGTCAAAAGTTAACCTATTGGGTTGGTGGGTTAGTCATTGGGTCAGAAATTGACTATTTTGACCAAAGTTTACTTTTTGGTCAAAATTTGACCTATTGTGCCGATTGTGTTGTCATTAGGTCAAAAATTGACTATATTGACAAAAATTGTTTTTGGTCAAAAGTTGACCTACTGGGTCATTGGGTCAAGGTTGGCCATTTTGACCAAAGTTAACTTTTTGGTTAAAAGTTGATCTATTGAGTCAATGGGTTGGTCATTAGGTCAAAGATTGACCATTTTGACCTAAGTTGGTTTTTTGTTAAGAGATTGACTTATTGGGTCAATAATTAATCATTAGGTTAAAAATTAACTATTTTGGCCAAAATTGACATTTTGGCCAAATATTGACCTATTTGGTCAACAGGTTGGTCATTGGGACAAGGATTGGCCAATTTAACTAAAGTTGACTTTTTGATCAAAAGTTGACATATTGGGTCAATGGGTTGGTCATTGGGTTAGAAATTGACCATTTTGACCAAAGTTGACTTTTTGTTCCAAAGTTGACCTACTGGGTCAATGGGTTTGTCATTGGGTCAAAGATTGACCATTTTGACCAAAGTTGACTTTTTGGTAAGAGATTGACTTATTAGGTCAATAATTTGTCATTAGGTCCAAAATTGACTATTTTGACCGAATTTCACTTTTTGGTCAAAAGTTTACATATTTGATCAACGATTGACCATTTTAACCAAAATTAATTTTTTGGTCAATGAGATGGTCATTGGCTCAAGGATTGACGATTTTGACCAAAGATGACTTTTTGGTCAGGGATTGACTTATTGGGCTAATAATTGTTCATTATGTCAAAAAGTGACTATTATGAAAAAAATTGTCTTTTTGGTAAAAAGTTGACCTATTCGGTCAATGGGTGTTTCATTGTGTCAACGACTGATCATTTTGACCAAAGTTAACTTTTGGGTAAAAGATTCACTTATTGGGTCAATAGTTGTTCATTAGGTCAAAATTGACTATAATGACCAAAATTGGCTTTTTGGTCAAAAGTTGACCTATTGGGTCAATAGGTTGGTCATTGGGTCAAGGATTGATCATTCTGACCAATGTTGACTTTTTGGTCAAAAGTTTGCCTATTAGGTCAATGGTTGGTCATTGGATCAAAAATTGACCATTTAAACCAAAGTTAAATTATTGGGTCAATGGGGTGGTTGTTAGGTCAGAAATGGACCATTCTTACCAAACTTGACTTTTAGTTAAAATTTGACCTATTGGGTAATTGGGTGGTCATTAGGTCAAAAATTCTCTATTTTGATGAAAATTGACTTTTTAATCAAAAGTTAACCTACTAGGTCAATGAGTTAGTCATTGGGTCAAGGAATGACCATTTTAACCATAGTTGACTTTTTCGTCAAAAGTGGACCTATTCGGTCAATGGGTTTGTCATTTGGTCAATGATTGACCATTTTGACCAAAGTTGACTTTTTGGTAAGAGATTGACGATTTGGGTCAATAATTGGTCATTAGGTCAAAAATTAACTATTTTGACCAAAATTGACTTTTTGGTCAATAGTTGACCTTTTGGGTCAATGAGTTGGTAATTGGTCAAGGATTGACCATTTTGAGCAAAAATTGACTTTTTGGCCAAAGATTGACTTATTGGGTAAAAAATTGGTCATTATGTCAAAAAGTGACTATTATGACCAAAATTGACTTTTTGGTCAATAGGTGACCTATTCGGTCAATGGATTGGTCATTGGGTCAACGATTGATCGTTTTGACCAAAGTTGACTTTTTGGTCAAAAGTTGGCCTATTCGGTCAATGGTTGGTCATTGGGTCAGAAGTTGTCCATTTTAACCAAGGTTAACTTATTCGGTCATTGGTTCGGTCTTTAGGTCAGAAACTGACCATTTTTACCAAACATAACTTTTTGGTCAATTGTTGACCTACTGAATCAATGGGGTGGTCATTAGGTCGAAAATTGTCTATTTTGACCGTGAATCTGACTTTTGGTCAAAAGTCGACCTACTGGGTCAAAGGGTTGGTCATTGGGTCAAGGATTGACCATTTTAACCAAAGTTGACTTTTTGATCAAAAGTTGACATATTGGGTCAACGGGATTTGTCATTGGGTCAATGATTGATCATTTTGACCAAAGTTAACTTTTTGGTAAGGGATTGACTTACAAGGTCAATAATTAGTCAATAGGACCAAAATTGACTATTTTGAATAAAATTGACTTTTTCGACATTAGTTGACCTATTGGGTTAATGGGTCGGTCATTGGGTCAGAAATTGACCATTTTGACCAAAGTTGACTTTTTCTTCAAAAGTTGACCTGTTGGGTCAAAGGGTTGGTTAATGAGTCAAGGATTGACCATTTCACCAAAGTTGACTCTTTGGTTAGAGATTGACTTATTTGGTCAAAAATTGGTCATTAGGCCAAAAACTGAAAATTTTGACCGAAGTTGACTTTTTGGTCAAAATTTGACTCATTGGGTCAACGGGACTAAAGTTGACTTTTTGGTCAAAAGTTGACCTATTGGGTCATTGTGTTGGTCGTTGGGTCAAAAATTGACAATTTTAACCAAAGTTCACTTTTTGGTCAAAAGTTGACCTATTAGGTCAATTGGGTGGTCACTAGGTCAAAAATTAACTATTTTTACAAAAGTTGACTTTTTGGTCAAAAGTTGACCTATTGGGACAATGGGTTGATCATTAGATCAGAAATGACCATTTTGACCAAAGTTGACTTTTTAGTCACCAGTTGACCTATTGGGTCAATTGGGTGGTCATTAGGTCAAAAATTAATTTTTTTGATCAAAACTGACTTTTTGGTCAAAAGTTGATCCTATTGGGTCAATGGGTTGATCATTGGATCAATGATTGACCATTTTGACTAAAGTTGACTTTTTTGTCAAAAGTTTGCCTATTGGGTCAATGGGTTGATCATTAGGTCAAAAATTGATCATTTTAAACAAAGTTGACTATTTGGTCAAAAATTGACCTGCTGGGTCAATGGGGTGTTCATTAGGTCAAAAATTACAATTTTTAACCAAAATTGACTTTTCGTTTAAAAGTTCACCAATTAGGTCAATGGGTTTGTCATTGAGTCAAGAACTGACTATTTTGACCAAATTTCACTTTTTTGTCAACAGTTGACCTATTGGGTCAAAGGTTTGGTCATTGGGTCAGAAATTGACCATTTTGACCAAAGTTAACTTTTTGGTCAAAAGTTGACTTTATCAGGTTAATTAATTGGTCATTAGGTCGAAAATTAACTATTTTGACCAAAATTGACTTTTTGGTCGAATTCGACATATTAATCGATGGGTCGAAAATATACCATTTTGATTAAAGTTGACTCTTTGGTCGAAAGTTGACTGACTAGGTCGATGGGTTGGTCATTAGGTCACGGATTAACCATTTTGCCAAAGTTGAATTTGGTCGACTGACACTTATTGGGTCAATAATTAGTCATTCGAACAAAAATTCAATATTTTGACCAAAATACTGTTTTTTATCAAAAGTTGATCCATTTGGTCAATGGGGTGGTCATTGTGTCACAAATTGAGCATTTTGACAAAAGTTGACTTTTTGTTCAAAAGTAGACCTATTGGGTTAATGAGTTGGTCAATGGGTAAGAAATTGACCATTTTGACCAAACTTGACCTTTTTGTCAAAAGTTAACCTATACGATCAATGGGTTGGTCATTGAGTCAAGGATTGACCATTTTCACTAAAGTTAACTTTTTATTCAAAAGTTGACCTATAGGGTCAATGGGTTGGTCATTGGGTCAGAAATTGACAATTTTGACCAAAGTTGACTTTTTGGTCAAAACTTGAACTATTGTACCAATTGTGTTGTCATTAGGTGAAAAATTGACTATATTGACCAAAATTGTTTATGGTCAAAAGTTGACCTACTAGGTGTTTGGGTCAAGGTTTGACCATTTTGACTAAAGTTGACTTTTTAGTCAAAAGTTGATCTATTGAGTCAATGGGTTGGTCATTGGGTCAAGGATTAACCATTTTGACCAAAGTTGATTCTTTGTTAAGAGATTGACTTATTGTGTCAATAATTAATCATTTGGTCGAAAATTAAGCTATTTTTGACCAAAATTGACATTTTGGCCAAATATTGACCTATTGGGTCAATTGGTTAGTCATTAGGTCAAGGATTAGCCAATTTGACCAAAGTTGACTTATATGTCAAAAGTTGACATATTGGGTCAATGGGTTGATCATTGTGTCAGAAATTGATCATTTTGGCCATAGTTGTCTTTTTGGTCTAAAGTTGACCTACTAGGTTAATGGTTTGTCATTGAGTCAAAGATTGACCATTTTGACAAAAGTTGACTTTTTGGTAAGAGATTAACTTATTAGGTCACTAAATTGTCATTAGGTCGAAAATTGACTATTTTGACCAAAATTCACTTTTTGGTAAAAAATTAACCTATTGGGACATGGATTGATCATTTTGACCAAAGTTGACTTTTTTGTCAAAAGTTGACCTATTGGGTCAATGGGGTGGTCATTAGGTCAAAAATTTATTATTTTGAGACTATTTTAACCGAAATTCACTTTTTGGTCAAAAGTTTACCTATTTGATCAAGGATTGACCATTTTGACCAAAGTTAATTTTTTAGTTAAAAGTTGACTTATCAAGTCAATGAGATGGTCATTGGGTCAAGAATTGACCATATTGACCAAAGATGACTTTTTGGTCAGGGATTGACTTATTGTGTTAATATTTGGTCATTATGTCAAAAAGTGACTATTATGAAAAAAATTGACTTTTTAGTCAAAAGTTGACATATACGATTCGATGGGTTGTTCATTGTGTCGACAGCCGATCATTTTGACCAAAGTTAACTTTTGGTGAGATATTCACTTATTGGGTCGATAATTGTTCATTTGGTTAAAAATTGGTGATTATGACCCAAAATTGACCTAATGGGTCGATAGGTTGGTCATTAGATTGACGATTGATCATTTTAATGAATGTTGACGTTTTTGGTCGAAAGTTGGTCTATTAGATCAATGGTTAGTCATTGGGTCAGAAATTAACCATTTTAACCAAAGTTAAATTATTCGATCAATGGGGTGGTTGTTAGGTCAGAAATTAACCATTCTTACCAAACTTGACTTTTTGGTCAAAAGTTGACCTATTTGGTCAAAAGTAGACCTATTTGGTCAATGGGGTGGTCATTAAGTCAAAAATTGTCTATTTTGACAAAAGTTGACTTTTTAATCAAAAGTTAACCTAGTGGGTCAATGATTTGGTCATTGGGTCAACGAATGACCATGTTAACCAAAGTTGACTTTTTGGTCAAATGGGGACCTATTGGGTCAAAGGGTTTGTCATTTGGTCAAAGATTGACCAAAGTTGACTTTTTGGTAAGAGATTGACTTTTGGGGTCAATAATTGGTCATTAGGTCAAAAATTGACTATTTTGACCAAAATTGACTTTTTGGTCAAAAGTTGACCTATTGGGTCATAAGGTTGTAATTGGGTCAAGGATTGACCATTTTGACCAAAGTTGACTTTTTAATGAAAGTTGACTATTAGATTGATGGTTGGTCATTGAGATTAAATTGACCATTTTGACCAAAGTTTACTTTTTTATCGAAAGTTGACCTATTGTGTCAATGGGTGGTCATTAGGTCAAAAATTGACTATTTTAACCAAAATTAACTTTATGGTCAAAAGTTAACCTATTAAGTCATAGGGTCAAGATTAACCTTTTTTTTTAAGTTGACTTTTTTGTCAAATGTTGACCTACTGGTTCATTGAGTTGGTTATTGGGTCAAGGATTGACCATTTTGACCAAAGTTGACTTTTTGGTCAAAAGTTGGCCTATTAGGTCAATGGTTGGTCATTGGGTCAAAAATTTACCATTTTAACCAAAGTTAACTTATTTGGTCAATGGCGTGGTCGTTAGGTCAGAAATTGACCATTTTTACCAAACTTGACTTTTTGCGCAAAAGTTGACCTATTGGGTCAATGGGGTGGTCATTAGGTCAAAAACTGACTATTATGACCAAAATTGACTTTTTGGTCAAAAGTTAACCTATTGGGTCAATGGGTTGGTGATTGGGTCAAGGAATGACCAATTTAACCAAAGTTGAGTATTTGGTCAACAGTTGACCTACTGGGTCAATGGGGTGGTCATTAGGTCAAAAATTTAAAATTTTAACCAAAATTAACTATTTGTTTAAATGTTAACCAATTAGGTTAATGGGTTTGTCATTGGGTCAAGTATTGACTATTTTGACCAAATTTCACTTTTTTATCAAATGTTGACCTATTGGGTCAAAGGGTTGGTCATTGGGTCAGAAATTGACCATTTTGACCAAAGTTGACTTTTTGGTCAAAAGTTGACCTATTGGGTTAATTGTGTGGTCATTAGGTCAAAAATTGACTTTTTGGTCAAAAGTTGTCCTATTGGGTCAATGGGTTGGTCAATGTGTCAAAAATAGACCATTTTGACAAAAGTTGACTTTTTGGTGAAAAGTTGGCCTATTAGGTCAATGGGCTGGTCATTGGGTCACGGATTAACCACTTTGACCAAAGTTGAATTTTTGGTCAGACTCTGGCTTATTGGGTTAATAATTAGTCATTCGGTCAAAAATTGATTATTTTGACCCAAATACTATTTTTGGTCAAAAGTTGACCCATTTGTTGAATGGGGTGGACATTGGGTCACAAATGACAATTTTGACAAAAGTTGACTTTTTGCTCAAAAGTAGACCTATTGGGTCAATGAGTTGGTCAATGGGTCAGAAATTGACCATTTTGACCAAACTTCACTTTTTGGTCAAAACTTAACCTATTAGGTCAATGGGTTGGTCATTGAGTCAAGGATTGACCATTTTCACGAAAGTTAACTTTTTGGTCAAAAGTTAACTAATTGGGTCAGTGGGTTGGTCATTGGGTCATGAATTGACTATTTTCACCAAAGTTGACATTTTGGTCAAAAGTTGACATATTGAGCCGATTGTGTTGTCATTAGGTCAAAAATTGACTATATTGACCAAAATTGTTTTTGGTCAAAAGTTGACCTACTGGGTCATTGGGTCAAGGATTGACCATTTTGACCAAAGTTGACTTTTTGGTTAAATGTTGATCTACTGAGTCAATGGGTTGGTCATTGGGTCAAGGATTGACCATTTTGACCAAAGTTGTTTTTTTGTTAAGAGATTGACTTATTGGGTGAATAATTAATCATTAGGTTAAAAATTAACTATTTTGACCAAAATTGACATTTTGGCCAAATATTGACCTATTTGGTCAACTGGTTGGTCATTGGGACAAGGATTGGTCAATTTGACCAAAGTTGACTTTTTGGTCAAAAGTTGACATATTGGATCAATGGGTTGGTCATTGGGTCAGAAATTGACCATTTTGACCAAAGTTGTCTTTTTGGTCCAAAGTTGACCTACTGGGTCAATGGGTTTGTCATTGGGTCAAAGATTAACCATTTTGACCAAAGTTGACTTTTTGGTAAGAGATTGACTTATTAGGTCAATAATTTGTCATTAGGTCCAAAATTGACTATTTTCACCAAAATTAACTTTTTGGTCAAAAATTAACCTATTGGGTCAAGGATTAATCATTTTGACCAAAAGATGACTTTTTTTGTCAGAAGTTGACCTGTTGGGTCGATGGGATGGTCATTAGGTCAAAAATTGATTATTTTGAAAATCTTTTGACCAAATTTAACTTTTTCGTCAAAAGTTTACCTATTTGGTCAAGGATTGACCATTTTAACCGAAACTAATTTTTTGGTCAAAAGTTGACCTATTAGGTCAATGGGATGGTCATTGGGTCAAGGATTGACCATTTTGACCAAAGATGACTTTTTGGTCAGGGATTGACTTATTTGGTTAATAATCGGTCATTATGTCAAAAAGTGATTATTATGCCAAAAATTGTCTTTTTGGTCAAAAGTTGACCTATTCGGTCAATGGGTTGTTCATTGTGTCAACGACTGATCATTTTGACCAAAGTTATCTTTTGGGTAAGAGATTCACTTATTTTGTCAATAATTGTTCATTAGGTTAAAAATTGACTATTATGACCAAAATTTGCTTTTTGGTCAAAAGTTGACCTATTGGGTTAATAGGTTGGTCACTGGGTCTACGATTGATCATTTTGACCAATGTTAACTTTTTGGTCAAAAGTTTATCTATTAGGTCAATGGTTGGTCATTGGGTCAAAAATTGACCATTTTAGCCAAAGTTAAATTATTGGGTCAATGGGGTGGTTGTTAGGTCAAAAATGGACCATTCTTACCAAACTTGATTTTTTAGTCAAAATTTGACGTAATGGGTAATGGGGTGGTCATTTGGTCAAAAATTATCTATTTTGATGAAAATTGACTTTTTAATCAAAAGTTAACCTACTGGGTCAATGAGTTAGTCATTTGGTCAAGGAATGACCATTTTAACCATAGTTGACTTTTTCGTCAAAAGTGGACCTATTGGGTCAATGGGTTTGTCATTTGGTCAAAGATTGACTATTTTGACCAAAGTTGACTTTTTGGTAAGAGATTGACGTTTTGGGTCAATAATTGGTCATTAGGTAAAAAATTGACTATTTTGACTAAAATTGACTTTTTGGTCAATTGTTGACCTTTTAGGTCAATGAGTTGGTAATTGGGTCAAGGATTAACCATTTTGACCAAAGTTGACTTTTTGGCCAGAGATTGACTTATTGGGTAAATAATTGGTCATTAGGTCAAAAAGTGACTATTATGACCAAAATTGACTTTTTGGTCGATAGGTGACCTATTCGAGTTAATGGATCGTCATTCAGTCAACGATTGATCGTTTTGACCAAAGTTGACTTTTTGGTCAAAAGTTGGCCTATTAGGTCAATGGTTGGTCATTGAGTCAGAAGTTGTCCATTTTAACTAAGGTTAACTTATTCGGTCATTGGTTCGGTCATTAGGTCAGAAACTGACCATTTTTACCAAACTTGACTTTTTGGTCAAATGTTGACCTACTGAATCAATGGGGTGGTCATTAGGTTGAAAATTGTCTATTTTGACCAGAATTGACTTTTTGGTCAAAAGTTGACCTATTGGGTCAAAGGGTTGGTCATTGGGTCAAAGATTGACCATTTTAACCATAGTTGACTTTTTGGTCAAAAGTTGACATATTGGGTCAACAGGATTTGTCATAGGGTCAATGATTGATCATTTTGACCAAAGTTAACTTTTTGGTAAGGGATTGACTTATAAGGTCAATAATTAGTTAATATGACCAAAATTGACTATTTTGAACAAAATTGACTTTTTCGACATTGGTTGACCTATTGGGTTAATGGGTCGGTCATTGGGTCAGAAATTGTCCATTTTGACCAAAGTTGACTTTTTTTTCAAAAGTTGACCTGTTGGGTCAATGGGTTGGTCATTGAGTCAAGGATTGACCATTTTTACCAAAGTAGACTTTTTGGTTAAAGATTGACTTATTTAGTCAATAATTGGTCATTAGGCCAAAAATTGAAAATTTTAATCGAAGTTGACTTTTTGGTCAAAAGTTGACTCATTGGGTCAACGGGGTGGTCATTTGGTCAGAAATTGACAATTTTGACCAAAGTTGACTTTTTGGTCAAAAGTTGACCTATTGGGTCAGTGTGTTGGTCGTTGGGTCAGAAATTGACCATTTTGACCAAAGTTCACTTTTGGTCGAAAGTTGACCTATTGGGTGGATTGGGTAGTCATTAGGTCAAAAATTAACTATTTTTACAAAAGTTGACTTTTTGGTCAAAAGTTGACCTCTTGGGACAATGGGTTGATCATTGGATCAGAAATGACCATTTTGAGCAAAGTTGACTTTTTGGTCACAAGTTGACCTATTAGGTCAATTGGGTGGTCATTATGTTAAAAATTAACTTTTTTGATCAAAACTGACTTTTTTGTCAAAAGTTGATCTATTGGGTCAAAGGGTTGATCATTGGGTCAAGGATTGACCATTTTGACTAAAGTTGACTTTTTTGTCAAAAGTTGGCCTATTGGGTCAATAGGTTGGTCATTAGGTCAAAAATTGACCATTTCAACCAAAGTTGACTATTTGGTCAAAAGTTGACCTACTAGGTCAAGGGGGTGGTCATTATGTCAAAAATTACAAATTTTAACCAAAATTGACTTTTTGTTTAAAAGTTGATCAATTAGGTCAATGAGTTTGTCAATTGAGTCAATGGGTTTGCCAATGGGTTGGTCATTAGGTCAATGAGTTGGTCACTGGGTCCAGGATTAACCATTTTGACCAAAGTTGACTCTTTAGTCAAAAGTTGACCTATTGGTTCAATGGTTGGTCATTGGGTCATAAATTGACCATTTTGACCAAAGTTGACTTTTTGGTCGTAAGCTGAACTATCATGTCAATGGGTGGTCATTAGGTCAAAAATTAACTATTTTGACCAAAATTAACTTTTAGGTCAAAAGTTGATCTATTAAGTCATTGGGTCAAGGTTTAACCATTTTGTCCAAAGTTGACTTTTTGGTCAAAAGTTGACCTATTGGGTCAATGAGTTCGTCATTGGGTCAAGGAGTGACCATTTTGACTAAGGTTGACTTTTTTGTCAGAGATTAACATATTATATCAATAATTGGTCATTATGTTAAAAATTGACTATTTTCACCAAAAATAGAATTTTTGATAAAAAGTTGACATATTGGGTCAATGGTGTGGTCATTGGGTCAGAAACTGACCATATTGAGAAAGTTGACTTTTTTGTCAAAATTTGACATATTGGTTCACTGGGTTGGTCATTGGGTCAAAAATTGACCATTTTGACCAAAGTTGACTTTTTGGTCAAAAGTTGACCTATTGTGCCAATTGGGTTGTCTTTAGGTTAAAAATTGGCTATTTTAACCAAAATTATTTTTTGGTCAAAAGTTGACCGATTTGGTCATTGGGTCAAGGATTGACCATTTTGACTAAAGTTGACTTTTTGGTCAACTTTTGACCTATTGGGTCGATGGGTTGGTCATTGGATCAAGGATTGACCATTTTGACCAAAGTTTACTTTTTGGTCAAAAGTTGACATATTGGGTCAATGGGTTGGTCATTGGGTCAGAAATTGACCATTTTGACCAAAGTTGACTTTTTTTTACCAAAGTTGACCTTTTGGGTCAATGGGTTTGTCATTGGTTCAAAGTTTGACCTTTTTGACCTAAGTTGACTTTTTGGTAAGAGATTGACTTATTATGTCAATAATTAGTCATTGTCATAAATTAACTACTTTGTCCAAAATTGACTTTTTGGTCAAAATTTGACGTATTGGGTCAATGGGTTGGTCATTGGGTCAAGGATTAATCATTTTGAACAAAGTTTACTTTTTAGTCAAAGGTTGACCTATTGGGTAAATGGGTTGGTCACTGGGTTAAAAATTTATCATTTTGACCAAAGTTGACTTTTTGGTCAAAAGTTGACCTATTGGGTCAATGGGGTGGTCATTAGGTCAAAAATTGACTATTTTGACCAAAATATACTTTTCGGTCGAAGTTAACTTATTAGTTGATGGGTTAGTCGTTAGGTGCAAGGATTGACCGGTTTGATCAAGTTATTATTTGGATGGAATTGAATTATTGGATTGATAATTGGACATTAGTCGAAAATTGACTACTTTGACGAAGATTGTTTTGTGGTCGAGTTAATGAGAATTAGCTCGATGGGTTGGTAATTGTGTCATGGTTTAATAATTTTGACCGAAAGTTGACTTTTTGGTCAAGATTGACTTATTGGGTCAATAATTGGTTATTAGGCAGAAAAATGACTATTTTTACGAAGTTGACTTTTTGGTCGAAAGTTGACCCATTTGGTTCTGGGGTGGTCATCATGTTGAAGAAATTGACCTTTTTGACGCGAAATTGACTTTTTGGTGAAACTTGACTGATTGGATCAGCGAGTTGGTCATTGATGTGAAATTGACTGGTTTTGGCTGAAAGTTGACTTTTTGGTCGAAGTTGACTATTAGATCGATTGGGTGGTCATTAGGTCGAAAATTAACTATTTTGACCAAAGTTGACTTTTTGGTCAAAAGTTGACCTATTGGGTTAATGGGTTGTTCATTGGGTCAGAATTTGACCATTTTGACCAAAGATGACTTTTTCGTCAAAAGTTGACTTATTGGGTCAATTGGGTGTTCATTAGGTCAAAAATTAACTATTTTGACCAAATTGGTATTTTGTCGAAAGTATTGGGTCGATGGGTTGATTCGTTCGATTCGAGGAATTAACCATTTTGATCAAAGTTGACTTTTTTGCAAAAGATGACCTGTTGGGTCAATGGGTTAGTCAATGGGTCAAAAATTGACCATTTTAATCAAAGTTGACTTTTTGGTCAAAAGTTGATCTATTGGGTTAATAGGACTGTCATTAGGTCAAAATAAAAAATTATAACAAAATTGACTTTTTGGTCGAAAGTTGACGATTGGGTCGATGGGTTTGTCATTGGGTCGGGATTGGCCCTTTGGATTAAATTTGACATTTTTATCGAAAGTCGACTGTTAATTCGATGGGTAGGTCATTTACTAGAAATTGACCATTTTGACCAATGTTGACTTTTTGGTAAAAAGTTGACCTATTGTGTCAATGGGTCAAAGATTTACCATTTTGACTAAAGTTGACTTTTTGGTCAAAAGTTGACCTATTGGGTCAATGAGTTGGTCATTGGGTCAGAAATTGACCATTTTTGCCAAAGTTGATTTTTTTTTCAAAAGTTGACCTGTTGGAGTCGATGGTGTAGTCACTTAGGTCGAAAATTGACTATTTTGAGCAAAATTAACTTTTTGGTCGAAAAGTTAAGCGATTGAGTCATTGGGTCGAAGTTAGCTATTTTGTCAAAGTTGACTTTTTAGTCGAAAGTAGACTATTGGGTTAATGAGGTGGTCATTGGGTCAAGGATTGACAATTTTGACAAAAGTTGATTTTTTAGTCAAAGATTAACGTATTGAGCCAATAATTGTTCATTATGTTAAAAATTGATTATTTTGACCAAAATTGAATTTTGGACCAAAAGTTGACCTATTGGGTTAAAGGGGTGGTCATTGGGTCAGAAATTGACCATATTGACCAAAGTTGACTTTTTTGTCAAAAGTTGACATATTTGGTCAATGAGGTGATCATGAGGTTAAACTTGACTATATTGAGCAAAATTGAGTTTTTGGGTAAAATTTGACCTACTAAGTCAATGGGTTGGTCGTTGGGTCAAGGATTGACAATTTTGACCAAAGTTGACTTTTTGGTCAAAAGTTAACATATTGGGTCAATGCGTTTGTCATGGGTCAAGGATTGACCATTTTGACCAAAATTGACTTTTTCGTCAGAGATTGACTTATTGGGTCGATAATTGGTCATTAGGTTAAAAATTGATTTATTTTGACCAAAATTGACATTTTGGTCGAATGTTGACCTATTAGGTTAATGGGTTGGTCATTGGGTCAAGGATTGATCATTTTTACCAATATTGACTTTTTGGTTAAAAGTTGGCCAATTAGGTCAATGAGTTCGTCGTTGGACCAGAAATTGACCATTCTAACAAAAGTTGACTGTTAGATTCGATGGGGTGAGTCATTTGGTTTGAAGCTCACTTATTTTGACCAAAATTGACTTTTTGGTCGAAAGTTGACTTATTGGTTCGATGGGTTGGTCATTGGGTCGAAAGTTGACCATTTTGATCGAAGTTAACTTTTTGGTTAAAAGTTGACTGTTGGGTTAATGGGTTGGTCGTTGGAGTCGAGAATTGAGCGAGTTTGAACAAGTTGACTTTTTGGTCAGTGATTGACTTATTGGGTAAATAATTGATCATTAGGTGAAAAATTGACCTTTTTGACGAAATTTAATTTTTTGGTCGAAAGTTGACCAATTGCGTCAATGGGTTAGTCATTGTGTCAAGAATTGACCAATTTGACTGAAGTTGACTTTCTGATCAAAAGTAGACCTATTGGGTCAATGGGGCGATCATTAGTTTAAAAATTGAACATAATGAGCAAAATTGACTTTTTGGTCAAAAGTTGACTTATCTGGTAAATGGGTTGGTCTTTGGGTCAAGAATTGACCATTTTTAACAAAGTTAACTTTTTTGTTCAAAATTTGTCCTATTGGGTTAATGGGTTGGTCATTGAATCGAAGCATTGACCATTTGACCAAAGTTGAATTTTTAGCCGAGAGATTGACTTATCGAATTCGATAATTGGTCATTAGGTCGAAAATTATTTATTTTGACCAAATTTGACTTTTGGTCGATAGTTGACATGCTTGGAGTCGAAAGATTTAGTCATTGCGTCAAAGGTTGACCATTTTAACTAAAGTTAGTTTTTGGGTTAAAAACTGACCTATTTGGGTTAATGGGTTGGTCAATGGGGCAGATTATTACCATTTTTACCAAAGTTGACGTTTTGGTCAAAAGTTGACCTATTGGGTCAATTGGTTGGTCAGTGGGTCGAGGATTTATCATTCTGACGAAAGTTGACTTTTTGATAAGAGATTGACTTAATTGGTCAATAATTGGTCATTAGGTAAAAAATTGATTATTTTGACCAAAATTGCCTTTTTGGTAAAATATTGACGATTAGATTCGATCGGTTGGTCATATAATTCGAAGCATTGAACAATTTAACCAAATTTGGCTTTTTGTTCAAATGTTGACATATTGGGTCAATAGGTTGTCCATTAGGTCATAAATTGACCATTTTGGTCAAAGTTGACTTTTTGGTCAAAAGTTGACGTATTGAGGCAATGGATTTCTCATTGGGTAAAAAATTTTTAATTTTGACCAAAGTTGACTTTTTGGTAAAAGATTGAGATATTGGGTCAATAATTTGTCAATAGGTCAAAAATTTACGATTCGGTCAAAAGTTGACCAATTGGGTTAATGGGTTGGTCATTGGGTCAAGAATGATCATTTTGACCAAATTTGACTTTTTTAGTCGAAAGTTGACTATTGGGTCGATGGGTTGGTCATTGAGTCGAGAAATTAACCATTTTGACCAAAGTTAACTTTTTAGTCGAAGTTAGCTTTATTGGATCGATGGGGTGGTCATTAGGTCGAAAATTGATTATTTTGATAAAAATTGACATTTTGTTCGAAAGTTAAACTAATTAGGTCATTGGGTCGAGGATTGACCATTTTGAGTAAAGTTGACTTTTTGGTCGAAAGTTCACTATTAGGTCGATGGGTTGGTCATTAGGTCGAAAACTTGAATATTTTGATCGAAATTAACTTTTTGTGCAAAAGTTGACTTATTTAGGTCGATAAGGCTGGTCATTAGGTCAAGGATTAAACATTTTATCCTAAGATGACTTTTTGGTCGAAAAGTTGATCTATTGGGTCGATAGTAGGTCATTGGGTCGAGGATTGACCATTTTGTCGAAAGTTGGCGTTTTGGTCGAAAGTTGTCCTATTAGGTCGATGGTTGGTCATTGGGTAAGAAATTGACCATTTCAACCGAAGTTAACTTATAGGGTCAATGGGCTGGTCATTAGGTCAGAAATTGACCATTTTTACCAAACTTGAATTTTTAGTCAAAAGTTGACCTATTGGGTCAATTGGGTGGTCATTAGGTCAAAAATTGATTATTTTGACCACAATTAACTTTTTGGTCAAAATTTAACCTACTTGGTAATTGAGTTGGTCATTGGGTCAGAGAATGACCATTTTAACCAAAGTTGACTTTTTGGTCAAAGGTTGACTTATTGGGTCAATGGGTTTGTCATTGGGTCAAAGATTAACCATTTTGAACAAAGTTATCTTTTTGGTAAGAGTTTGACTTATTGGGTTAATAATTGATCATTAGGTCAATAACTTCTATTTTGACCAAAATTCACTTTATTGGTCGAAAGTTGACCTTTTGGGTCGATGAGTTGGTCATTGGGTCGAGGATTAACCATTTTGACCAAAGTTGACTTTTTAGTCGAAATTTGACTATTAGATTGATAGGTTGGCCATTAGATTGAGAAATTAACCATTTTGACGAAAAGTTAACTTTTGGTCGTATGTTGAGCTATCATGTCGATGGGTGGTCATTAGGTAAAGAAAATTGTGTATTTTGACTAAAATTGACATTTTGGTCAAGATGTTGACTGTATTGAGTCATTTGGTCGAGTTTTAACCATTTTGTCGAAGTTGACTTTTTAGTCGAAAGTTGACTGTTCGATCGATGAGTTCGTCATTAGGTCGAGGAGTGTCCATTTTGACCGAAGTTGACTTTTTGGTCGAAGATTAACTTATTAGAGTCGATAGTTGGTCATTATGTAAAAATTGACTATTTTAACCAAAATAGAGTTTTTGATCAAAAGTTGACCTATTAGGTTAATGGGGTGGTCATTGAGTCAGAACTAACCATATTGAGCAAAGTTGACTTTTTTGTCAAAAGTTGATCTATTGAGTTAATGGGTTAGTCATTGGGTCAGAAATTGACCATTTCGACAAAAGTTGACTTTTTGGTGAAAAGTTAACCTATTGCTACAATTAGGTTGTCATTAGATCAAAAATTGATTATTTTGACCAAAATTGTGTTTTGGTCAAAAGTTGGCTTATTGGGTCATTAGGTCAAGGATTAACCATTTTGACTAAAGTTGACTTTTTGGTCAAATGTTGACCTATTGGGTCAATGGGTTGGTCATTGGGTCAAGGATTGACCATTTTGACCAAAGTTGACTTTTTTGTCACAAGTTGACATATTAGGCCAAAGATTTGGTCATTGGGTCATAAATTATCCATTTTGACCAAAGTTGACTTTTTGGTCCAAAGTTGACCCGTTGGGTCAATGATGGGCCTTTTTGACCAAAGTTGACTTTTTGGTCAAAAGTTGACTTTTTGGGTCATTGGGTCAGAAGTTGACCATTTTGACCAAAGTTGACTTTTTGGTCCAAAGTTGACTTATTGGGTCAATGGGGTTGTCATTATGTTAAAGATTGAACATTTTGACCAAAGTTGACTTTTTGGTAAGAGATTGACTTATTGGGTCAATAATTAGTCATTATGTCATAAATTAACAATTTTGACCAAAATTGACATTTTGGTCAAAAGTTGACTTGTTGGGTCAATGGGTTGGTCATTGGGTCAAGGATTGATCATTTTGACCAAAGTTCACTTTTGGTCAAAAGTTGACCTATTGGGTCAATGGGTTGGTCATTCGGCCAAAATTTTACCATTTTGACCAAAGTTGACTTTTCAATCAAAAGTTGACCTATTGGGTCAATGCGGTGGTCATTAGGTAAAAAATTAACTATTTTGACCAAAATTGACTTTTGGTCAAAAGTTGACCTATTAGGTCAACGGGTTGGTCGTTGGGTCAAGGATCGACACTTTTGACTAAGATTGACTTTTTAGTCAAAAGTTGACCTATTGGGTCACTAAGTTGGTCATTGTGTGAAGGATTGACCATTTTGACCAAAGTTGACTTTTTACTCAGAGATTAACTTATTGGGTCAATAATTGGTCATTATGTCAAAAATTGACTAGTTTGACCAAAATAAACTTTTTGGTCAAAAGTTGACCTATTGGGTTAATGGGTTGGTCATTCGGTCACAGATTGATCATTTTTACCGACGTGGACTTTTTGGTCAAAAGTTGGTCTTTTGGGTCAATGAGTTCGTCGTTGGACCAGAAATTGACCATTCTAATAAAAGTTGAACTATTCAGTCAATGGGGTGTTCATTAGGTCAAAAATTGATTATTTGTCCAAAATTGACTTTTTTGTCAATGGGTTGGTCATTTGGACAGAAATTGACCATTTTGACCAAACTTGACTTTTTTGTCAAAAGTTAACCTATTGGGTTAATGGGTTGGTTATCGAGTCAAGGATTGACAATTTTACCAAAGTTAACTTTTTTGTCAAAAGTTGACCTATTGGATCAATGGGTTGGTCATTTGGTCAAAAATTGACCATTTTGACCAAAGTTGACTTTTTGGTCAAAATATGACTAACCCATTGACCCAGCAAGTCAACTTTTTAACAAAAATCAACTTTAGTCAAAATAGTCAATCCATGACCCAAAGACCAACATATTGACCCGATAGGTCAACTTTTGACCAAAAAGTCAATTTTGGTCATAATAGTCATATTTTGAACTAATGACTGCCCCATAGACCCAATTGGTCAACTTTTGACCCAAAAAGTCAACTTTGGTTAAAATGGTCAATTCTTGACCCAATGACCAACCGATTAACCTAATAGGTCAACTTTTGGCCAGAATGTCAACTTTGGTCAAATTGGTCAATCCTTGACACAATGACCAACACATTGACCCAATTGGTCAAATTTTGACCCAATAGTTCAACTTTTGACCAAAAAGTCAACTTTGGTCAAAATTGCCAATCCTTGACCCAATGACCAACTCCTTGACCCAATAGGTCAACCTTTGACCAAAAATTCAATTTTGGTCAAAATAGTTTATTTTTTGATCTAATGACCAATTATTGACCTAATAATTTAATCTCTTACCAAAAAGTCAACTTTGGTCAAAATGATAATTCTTTGATCCAATGACAAACCCATTAACCCAATAAAGTCAACCTTCGACTAAAAAGTTAACTTTGGTTAAAATGGTCGATCCTCTGATCCAATAACCGGCCCATTGACCGATGAGGTTAACTTTTGACCAAAAATTGACCTTGGTCAAATTTGTCGATCCTTGACCTAACAACCAGCCCAATTGACCCAATAGGTTAACTTTTAACCAAAATGTCGATTTTTTCTCGATATAGGCGAGTTTTGACTGAATGATACCCCATTAACCAAATAGATCGACTTTTTGATGGAAAAGTCGACTTTGATCGATATGGTCGATTTCGACACGATAATGACCCTATTGACCTAATTGGTCAACTTTTGATCAAAATTTTAATTTTGTTTAAAATTGTTACTTTTTGACATAATGACCAATTGTTGACCCAATATGTTAATCTCTGACAAAAATGTCAACTATGGTGAAATTGGCAAATCCTTGACCCAATGACCAACTCATTGACCCAATAGGTCAACTTCTGACCAAAAAGTTAACATTGGACAAAATGGTTAAACCTTGACCCAATAATTCAATAGGTCAACTTTTGACCAAAAAGTTAATTTTGGTCAAAATAGTCAATTTATGACCTAATGACCACCCATTGATACAATAGGTCAACTTTCGACCAAAAAGTAAACTTTGGTCAAAATGGTCAATTTCTGACCCAATGACGAACCATTGACTCTATGGAGTCAACTTTTGACAAAAATTCAACTTTTGTCAAAATGAGTCGACAGCTCGACCCGATGACCAGACTCCTTGACCTAATAGGTCGACCTTTGACCAAAAATTGAATTTTTGGTGAAAATATTCGAATTTTGACCTGATGACCGAATTATTGACCCGATAAGTCGATCTCTTACCAAAAAGTCGACTTTGGGCAAAATGGTCGATCTATGATCCAATGACAAACCCATTGACCCGATAGATTGACCTTTGACCGAAGAATCGACTTTGGTTAAAATGGTCGATCCTTGACCCGATGACGAAACCCATTAACCCGATAGGTTAACTTTTTGACAAAAAAGTCGACCTTGATTGAAATGTCGATCACTTGACCCTACTGGCCAGCCCTTGACCCAATATGTCGACTTTTAACCAAAAAGTCAATTTTGGTTAATATAGTCAAGTTTTTACCAAATGACCACTATTGACCAAATAGGTCAACTTTTGACAAAATGTCAACTTTGGTCAATATGGTCAATTTTTGACCCAATGACCACCCCATTAAACCTAATAAGTCAACGTTTGATCAAAAATTCAATTTTGGTTAAAATTGTTAATTTTTGACATAATGACCAATTATTGACCCAATAAGTTAATCTCTGATAAAAAAGTCAACTTTGGTCAAAATGATCAATCCTTGACCCAATGACCAACTCATTGACCCAATATGTCAACTTTTGACCAAAAAGTTAACTTTGGACAAAATGGTTAATCCTTGACCCAATGACTCAATAGGTAAACTTTTGATCAAACAGTCAAATTTGGTCAAAATAGTCAATTTTTGACCTAACGACCAAACATTGATACAATAGGTCAACTTTTAACCAAAATGACTACTTTTGTCAAAATGGTTAATTTACGACCCAAGACCAAGCCATCGACCCGAATAGGTCGATTTTTGACCAAAAGTCGACTTTTGTCGAAATGGTCGATCCTTCGACCCGATGGCCAACTCCTTGACCCGATATAGTCGACCTTTGACTAAAATTTCAATTTTGGTCAAAATAGTCAATTTTTGACTAATGACGATTATTGACCCAATAAGTCGATCTCTTGACAAAAAGTCAACTTTGGTTAAAATGAGTCGATCCTTGATCCGATGACCGTCATTGACCAATAAGTCGACCTTTGACCGAAAATGTCGACCTTGGTTAAAATGGTCAATTCTTGACTCATTAACCCAGTAGGTTAACTTTTGACCAAAAAGTCAATTTTGGTCAAAATAGTCAATTTTTGACCTAATGACCGCCCTATTGACCCAATAGGTCAAATTTTGACCAAAAAGTTAAGTTTGATAAAAATGGTCAATTTCTGATTTAACGACCCCCATTGACCCAATAAGTTACTTTAGTTAAAATGGTCGATTTCGACCCGATGACCGACATTGACTGATAGATGACTTTTAACCAAAAAGTCAACATTGGTCAAAATGATTAATCTTTGATCCAATGACTAAACCTTTGACACAATAGGTCAACTTTCGACCAAAAAGTCAATTATGGTCATAATAGTTAATTTTTGACCAAATGACCAATTATTGACCCATTAAGTCAATCTGTGACCAAAAAGTCAAATTCTATCAAAATGGTCAATCGTTGAACTGATGACATGACCCATTGACATTAATAAGTGAAGTCTTTTGACCAAAAAGTAAACTTTTGGTCGAAATGGTCGATCCTTGACTCCGATGGACCTAGACAATGTCGACTTTTGACCAAAAAAGTCGATTTTGATCGAAAATAGTTAGTTTCTTGACACTAGTAATCACCTTCAATTGACCTAAATGGCCAACTTTTGACTAAAAAGTCAACTTTGGTCAAAATGGTCAATTTCTGACCTAATGACCAACCCATTAACCCAATATGTCAACTTTTGAACAAAAAGTCAACTTTGGTCAAAATGATCAATTCTTGACCTAATGACCAACTCATTGATCCAATAGATCAACTTTTGACCAAATAGTCAATTTTTGACCTAATGACAAATTATTGACCCAATATGTCAATCTCTTACTAAAAAGTCAATTTTGGTCAAAATGGTCAATCGTTGTCCTAATGACAAACCCATTGACCTAAAAGGTCAACTTTTGAACAAAAAACAACTTTAGTCAAAATGGTCAACCCTTGACCCAAAGACCACCCGATAGGTCAACTTTTGTCAAAAAGTCAATTTTGGTCATAATAGTCAATTTTTGAACTAATGACCGCCCCGTTGACCCAATTGGTCAACTTTAGGCCCAAAAAGTCATATTTGGTTAAAATCATCAGTTCTTGACCCAATGACTAATAGGTCAACTTTTGACCAGAAAGTCAACTTCGGTCAAATTGTTCAATCCTTGACACAATGACCAACCCATTGACCAATTTGGTCAACTTTTGACCAAAAAAACAATTTTGGTCAAAATATTCAATTTTTAACTTAATGACCAATTATTGACCCAATGACCAACACATTAACCCAATAGGTCAACTTTTGACCAGAAAGTCAACTTAGGTCAAAATGATCAATCCTTGACCCAATGACCAACCCATTGACCCAATAGGACAATTTTTGACCAAAAAGTCAATTTTGGTCAAAATAGTCAATTTTAACCTAATGACCAATTATTGATCCAATAAGTCAATCTCTTACTAAAAAGTCAACTTTGGTCAAAATGGTCAATCCTTGACCCAATAACAAACCAAGTGACCCAATATGTCAACTTTGACCAAAAAAGTCAACCTTGGTCAAAATTATCAAACCTTGACCTAACGACCAACCAATTGACCCAATAGGTCAACTTTTACCCAAAAATTCATTTTTCCTCAATATAGTTAAGTTTTGATATATGACCACCTCATTGACCAAATAGGTCAACTTTTCACAAAAAAGTCAATTTTAGTCAATATGGTCAATTTCTGACCCAATGACCACCTCATTGACCCGCTAGATCAACTTTAGATCCAAAATTCAATTTTGGTCAAAATAATCAATTTTTAACATAATGTCAAATTATTAACCCAATAAATTAATCTCTGAGCAAAATGTCAACATTAGTCAAAATGGTCAATGCTTGACCCAATGACCAATTCATTTACCTAATAGGTCAACTTATGACCAAAAAGTTAACTTTGGACAAATTGGTTAATCCTTGACCCAACGACTCAATAGGTCAATTTTTGACCAAAAAGTCAATTTTGGCTAAAATAGTCAATTTTTGACCTAATGACCACCCATTGACCCAAAAGGTTAAATTTTAACCAAAAAGTCAACTTTGGTCAAAATAGTCAATTTCTGACGCAATGACCAACCCATTAACCCAATAGGTCAACTTTTGACTAAAAAGTCAACTTTGGTCAAAATGATCAATCCTTGACCTAGTGTCCAACCCATTAACCCAATAGGTCAACTTTTGCCGATAAAGTTAATTTTGGTCAAAATAATCAATTTTTGACCTAATGACCAATTATTGACCCAATAAGTGAATCTCTTACCAAAAAGTGAAATTTGGTCAAAATGATCAATCATGACCAAATGACCAACCCATTGACCCAATAGGTCAACTTTTGACCAAAAAGTTAATTTTGGTTAAAGTAGTCAATTTTTGAACTAATGACCTCCCCATTGACCCAATAAGTTAATCTCTGGCCAAAATGTTAACTTTAGTCAAAATGGTCAATCCTTGACCCAATGACCAACTCGTTGACCCAATAGGTAAACTTTTGACAAAAAAGTCAACTTTGGTTAAAATGGTCAATTCTTGACCTAATGATAAACTCCTTAACCCAATAGGTTAACATTTGACCAAAAAGTAAATTATCGTCAAATTAGTAAATTTTTGACCTAATGACCAATTATTGACCCAATAAGTCAATCTCTGAAGAAAAAGTCAACTTTGGTCAAAATGGTCAATCCTTGACCCAATGACCAACTCATTGACCCAATAGGTCAACTTTTGACCAAAAAGTCAACTTTGGTCAAAATTTCCAATCCTTAACCTAATGACCAACCCATTAACCCAGTAGGTCAACTTTTACCCCAAAAGTCAATTTTGCTCAATATAGTTAAGTTTTGACCTATTGACCCCTCATTGACCAAATAGGTCAACTTTTGACAAAAAAGTTAACTTTGGTCAATATATTCAATTTCTGACCTAACGACGGCCCCATTGACACAATAGGTCAACTTTTGATCCAAAATTCAATTTTTGTCAAAATAATCAAGTTCTAACATAATGACCAATTATCGACCAAATATGTTATTCTCTGACCAGAAAGTCAACTTTGGTCAAAATGGTCAATCCTTGACCCAATGACCAACTCATTGACCCAATAGGTCAACTTTTGACCAAAAAGTCAACTTGGGACAAAATTGTTAATCCTTGACCCAATGACTCAACAGGTCAACTTTTGACCAAAAAGTAAATTTTGGTGAAAATAGTCAATTTTGGTTAAAATAGTTAATTTTTAACCTAATGACCACCCATTGACCCTATAGGTCAACTTTTGATCAACAGGTCAACTTTGGTCAAAATGGTCAATTTCTGACCCAATGAGCAACCCATTAACCCAATAGGTCAACCAATGGCCAAAAAGTCAATTTTGGTCTAAATAGTCAATTTTTGACCTAAGGACCAATTAATGACCCAATAAGTCAATCTCTTACCAAAAAGTTAACTTTGGTCAAAATGATCATTCGTTGACCCATGACAAACCCATTAACCCAATATGTCAACTTTTAACCAAAAGGTTAACTTTAGTAAAAATGGTCAATCTTTGACCCAATGACCAAGCCTTTGACCCAGTAGGTCAACTTTTGACCAAAAAGTCAATTTTAGTCAAAATAATCAATTTTCGACCTAATGTCCATCCCATTGATCCAATAGGTCAACATTTGACCAAAAAGTCAAGTCTGGTAAAAATGGTCAGTTTCTGACCTAATGACCAACCAATTAACCCAATAAGTTAACTTTGGTTAAAATGGACAACTTATGACCCAACAACCAAACATTAACCTAATAGGCTAACTTTTGACAAAAAAGTCAACTTTGGTCAAAATGATCAATCGTTGATCTAATGACCAACCTATTGACTGAATATGTCAACTTTTAACCAAAAAGTCAATTTTGTTCATAACAGTCACTTTTTGACTTAATGACCAATTATTTACCCAATAAGTCAATGTCTGACCAAAAAGTCAATTTTGGTCAAAATGGTCAAGCCTTGACCCAATGACCATTCCATTTACCTATTAGGTCAACTTTTGACCAAAAAGTCAACTTTGGTCAAAATGGTCAATCCTTGACCCAATATATTAACTTTTGACCAAAAAGTCAATTTTAGCCAAAATAATCAATTTTTGACCTAATGACCACCCCATTGACCCAATAGGTCAACTTTTGCTCAAAAAGTCAAGTTTGGTAAAAATTGTTAATTTCTGACCTAATGACCACCTCATTGACCCCATAAGTTAACTTTGGTTAAAATGGTAAATTTCTGACCCAATGACCAACCATTGACCTAATAGGCCAACTTTTGACCAAAAAGTTAACTTTGGTCAACATGGTCAATCCTCGGCCTAATGACCGACTCATTTACTCAACAAGGTCGACCTTTGACCAAAAAGTTAACCTTAGAAAAAATGGTTAATCCTTGACCCAATGACTCAATAGGTTAACTTTTCACCATAAAGTTAATTTTGGTCAAAATAGTCAATTTTTGACCTAATGACCACCCATTGACACAAAAGGTCAACTTTCGACCAAAAAGTAAAGTTTGTTCAAAATGGTTAATTTCTGACCCAATGACCAACTATTGACCTAATAGGTCAACTTTTGACCAAAAAGTCAACTTTGGTCAAAATGGTCAATCCTTGACCCAATTACCAACTCATTGACCTAATACGTCAACTTTTAACCAAAAAGTCAACTATGGACAAAATGGTTAATCCTTGATCCAATGACTCAGTTGGTCAACTTTCGACCAAAAAGTCAATTTTGGTCAAAATAGTCAATTTATGAACTATGGTCCACTCGATCGACACTAATAGTCAACTTTCGACCAAAAAGTAAACTTTGTTCAAAATGACTAATTTCCTGACCTAATGACCGAACAGTCAACTTTTGACTAAAAGTCGACTTCGTCAAAATGGTCGATCCTTGACCCGATTACCATCTCATTGATCTAATAGGTCAACTTTTGAAACAAAAGTCAACTATCGATCAAAATGGTTAATCCTTGATCCAATGACTCTCGATATAGTCGAACTTTCACCAAAAAGTCAATTTTGGTAATATAATTAATCGTTTTGATCTAATGACCACACCATCGACCTAATCGGTCAATTTTTCGACCAAAAGCCGATTTTTGTCAAAATAGGTCAATTTCTAACCTAATGACCAACACATTAACCCAATATGATCGACTTTTGACCAAAAAGTCGACTTTGGTCAAAATAACCAATTTTTAACATAATGCCGAATTATTGACCCAATAAATTAATCTGCGAGCGAAATGTCGACATTGGTCAAAATGGTCAATGCTTGACCCAATGACCAATTCATTGACCTAATAGGTCAACTTATGACCAAAAAGTTAACTTTGGACAAATTGATTAATCCTTGACCCAATGACTCAATTGGTTAACTTTTGACCAAAAAGTCAATTTTGGCTAAAATAGTCAATTTTTGACCTAATGGCCACCCATTGACCCAATAGGTTAAATTTTAACCAAAAAGTCAACTTTAGTCAAAATAGTCAATTTCTGACCCAATGACCAACCCATTAACCGAATAGATCAAATTTTGACGAAAAAGTCAACTTTGGTCAAAATGATCAATCCTTGACCTAGTGTCCAACCCATAAACCCAATAGGTCAACTTTTGATGATAAAGTCAATTTTGGTCAAAATAGTCAATTTTTGACCTAATCACCAATTATTAACCCAATAAGTGAATATCTTACCAAAAAGTGAAATTTGGTCAAAATGATCAATCCATGACCAAATGACTAACCCATTGACCCAATAGGTCAACTTTTGACCAAAAAGTTAATTTTGGTTAAAGTAGTCAATTTTTGACCTGATGACCTCCCCATTGACCCAATAAGTTAATCTCTGGCCAGAATGTTAACTTCAGCCAAAATGGTCAATCCTTGACCCAATGACCAACTCGTTGACCCAATAGGCAAACTTTTGACGAAAAAGTCAACTTTGGTTAAAATGGTCAATTATTGACCCATTGATAAACTCCTTAACTCAATAGGTTAACATTTGACCAAAAACTAAATTATCGTCAAAATAGTAAATTTTTGACATAATGACCAATTATTGACCCAATAAGTCAATCTCTGAAGAAAAAGTTAACTTTGGTCAAAATGGTCAATCCTTGACCAAACCAACTCATTGACCCATAGGTCGACTTTTAACCAAAAAGTCAACTTTGGTTAAAATTTCCAATCCTTAACCTAATGACCAACCCATTAACCCAGTAAGTCAACTTTTATCCCAAAAGTCAATTTTGCTCAATATAGTCAAGTTTTGACCTATTGACCCCCCATTGACCAAAGAGGTCAACTTTTGACAAAAAAGTTAACTTTTGTCAATATATTCAATTTCTGACCTAATGACCGCCCCAATGACACAATAGGTCAACTTTTGATCCAAAATTCAATTTTCGTCAAAATAATCAAGTTCTAACATAATGACCAATTATCGACCAAATATGTTATTCTCTGACCAGAAAGTCAACTTTGGTCAAAATGGTCAATCCTTAACCCAATGACCAACTCATTGACCCAATAGGTCAACTTTTGACCAAAAAGTCATCTTGGGACAAAATGGTTAATCCTTGACCCAATGACTCAATAGGTCAACTTTTGACCAAAAAGTAAATTTTGGTGAAAATAGTCAATTTTGGTCAAAATAGTTAATTTTTAACCTAATGACCACCCATTGACCCTATAGGTCAACTTTTGATCAACAAGTCAACTTTGGTTAAAATGGTCAATTTCTGACTCAATGAGTAACCCATTAACCCAATAGGTCAACCAATTTCCAAAAAGTCAATTTTGGTCAAAATAGTCAATTTTTGACCTAATGACCAATTATTGACCCAATAAGTTAATCACTTACCAAAAAGTTAACTTTGGTCAAAATGATCATTCATTGACCCATGACAAACCCATTGACCCAATAAGTCAACTTTTAACCAAAATGTTAGCTTTAGTTAAAATGGTCAATCCTTGACCCAATGACCAAGCCTTTGACCCAGTAGGTCAACTTTTGACCAAGAAGTCAATTTTGGTCAAAATAGTCAATTTTCGACCTAATGTCCATCCCATTGATCCAATATGTCAACATTTGACCAAAAAGTCAAGTATGGTAAAAATGGTCAGTTTCTGACCTAATGACCAACCAATTAACCCAATAAGTTAACTTTGGTTGAAATGGACAACTTATGACCCAACAACCAAACATTAACCTAATAGGCTAACTTTTGACCAAAAAGTCAACTTTGGTCAAAATGATCAATCGTTGACCTAATGACCAACCTATTGACTGAATAGGTCAACTTTTAACCAAAAAGTCAATTTTGGTCATAACAGTCACTTTTTGACCTAATGACCAATTATTTACCTAATAAGTTAATGTCTGACCAAAAAGTCAACTTTGGTCAAAATGGTCAAGCCTTGACCCAATGACCATTCCATTTACCTATTAGGTCAACTTTTGACCAAAAAGTCAATTTTGGTCAAAATGGTCGATCCTTCGACCTAATATATTAACTTTTGACCAAAAAAGTCAATTTTGGCCAAAATAATCAATTTTTGACCTAATGACCACCCCATTGACCCAATAGGTCAACTTTTGCTCAAAAAGTTAAGTTTGGTAAAAATGGTTAATTTCTGACCTAATGACCACCCCATTGACCAAATAAGTTAACTTTGGTTAAAATGGTAAATTTCTGACCCAATGACCAACCATTGACCTAATAAGCCAACTTTTGACCAAAAAGTTAACTTTGGTCAACATGGTCAATCCTTGACCCAATGACCAACTCATTTACCCAATAGGTCGACCTTTGACCAAAAAGTTAACCTTAGAAAAAATGGTTAATCCTTGACCCAATGACTCAATAGGTTAATGTTTGACCATAAAGTTAATTTTGGTCAAAATAGTCAATTTTTGACCTAATGACCAACCATTGACACAATAGGTCAACTTTCAACCAAAGAGTAAACTTTGTTCAAAATGGTTAATTTCTGACCCAATGACCAACCATTGACCCAATAGGTCAACTTTTGACCGAAAAGTCAACTTTGGTCAAAATGGTCAATCCTTGACCCAAGTACCAACTCATTGACCTAATAGGTCAACTTTTAACAAAAAGTCAACTATGGACAAAATGGTTAATCCTTGATACAATTACTCAATAGGTCAACTTTCGACCAAAAAGTCAATTTTGGTCAAAATAGTCAATTTTTGAACTATGGTCCACCGATTGACACAATAGGTCAACTTTCGACCAAAAAGTAAACTTTGTTCAAAATGGCTAATTTCTGACCCAATGACCGAATAGTTCAACTTTTGACCAAAGAGCCAACTATGGTCAAAATGGTCAGTCCTTGACCCAATTACCATCTCATTGAACAAATAGTTCAACTTTTAACCAAAAAGTCAACTATGGACAAAATGGTTAATCCTTGATCCAATGTCTGAATAGGTCAACTTTCGACCAAAAAGTTAATTTTGGTCAAAATAGTCAATGTTTGACCAAATGACCACCCATTGACCCAATCGGTCAACTTTTGACCAAAAAGCCAATTTTTGTCAAAATAGTCAATTTCTAACCCAATGACCAACCCATTAACCCAATATGTCAACTTTTGACCAAAAAGTCAACTTTGGTCAAAATGATCATTCCATGACCCAATGACCAACCTGACCTAATAGGTCAACTTTTGCCCATAAAGTCAATTTTGGTCAAAATAGTCAATTTTTGACCAAATGACCAATAATTGACCAAATAAGTGAATCTCTTACCAAAAAGTTAACTTTTGTCAAAATGATCAATCGTTGACACAATCACCAACCTATTGACCAAATAGGTCAAATTTTGACCAAAAAGTTAATTTTGGTCATAATAGTCACTTTTTGACCTAATGACCAATTATTAACCCAATAAGTTAATCTCTGACCAAAAAGTCAACTTTATTCAAAATGGTCAATCCTTGACCCAATGACCATCCCATTAACCTAGTAGGTTAACTTCTGACCAAAAAGTCAACTTTGGTCAAAATGGTCAATCCTTTATCAAATAGGTAAACTTTTAACCAAAAAGTCAATTTTGGTCAAAATAGTCTCAAAATAGTCAATTTTTAACCTAATGACCACCCTTTAACCCAATAGGTCAACTTTTGACAAAAAAGTAAACTTTGGTCAAAAAGATCAATCATTGACCCAATAGGTTAACTTATAACCAAAAAGTCAATTTTGGTCAAAATAGTCAATTTTGGATCTAAAGATGAATTATTGAGCTAATAAGTCAATCACTTACCAAAAAGCCAACTTTGGTCAAAATGGTCAATCTTTGACCTAAGGACAAACCCATTGACCCAGCGGGTCAACCTTGAACTAAAAAGACAACTTTGGTCAAAATGGTCAATTTCTGACTCAATGACAACCCATTGACCCAATATGAAAACTTTTGACCAAAAAGTCAATTTTGGTCAAATTGGTCACCCAAATACTAACCCATTGACCCAATAAGTCAATATTTGACCAAAATGTCAATTTTAGTCAAAATAGTCAACTTTGGTCAAAAAAGTTAACTTTGGTCAAAATGGCAATCCTTGACCAAATTACTAACTTGTTGACCCAATAGGTCAACATTTGACCAAGAAGCTAACTTTGGACAAAATGGTTAATCCTTGACCCAATGATGCAATAGGTTACATTTAACAAAAAAGTCAATTTTGGTCAAAATAGTCAATTTTTGACCTAATGACCACCCATTAATACAATAGGTCAACTTTCGACCAAAAAGTCAACTTTGGTCAAAATGGTCAATTTCTGACCCAATGATTAACCATTGAACCAATAGGTCAACTTTTGACTAAAAAGTCAACTTTGGTCAAAATGGTCAATCCTTGACCCAATGACCAACTCCTTCACCAATAGGTCAACCTTTGACCAAAAATTAAATTTTGGTCAAAATAGTTATTTTTTGACCTAATTACTAATTATTGACCCAATAAGTCAACCTTTGACCAAAAATTCAACTTTGGTTAAAATGGTCAATCCTTGATCCAATGACCAACCCATTGACCCAGTAGGTTAACTTTTGACCAAAAAGTCAACCTTGGTCAAATCTGTCAATCGTTGACCAACAACCGACCCATTAACCCAATAGATCAATTTTTAACCAAAAAGCCAATTTTTGTCAATATAGACAAGTTTGGACCAAATAAACACCCCATTGACCAAGTAGGTCAACTTATGCTGAAAAAGTCAACTTTGATTAATATGGTCAATTTCTGACCCAATGACAACCCCATTGACCTAATAGGTCAACTTTTGATCATAATTTCAATTTTGATTAAAATTGTTAATTTTTGACATAATGACCAATTATTGACCCAATATGTTAATCTCTAACATAAAAGTCAACTTTGGTGAAATCGGCCAATCCTTGACCCAATGACCAACTCATTGACCCAATAGGTCAACTTCTGACCAAAAAGTTAACATTGAACAAAATGGTTAATCCTTGACCCAATGATTCAATAGGTCAACTTTTGACCAAAAAGTCAATTTTGGTCAAAATAGTCAATTTTTTACCTAATGACCACCCATTGATACAATAGTTCAACTTTTGACCAAAAACTCAATTTTAGTCAAAATGGTCAATTTCTGACCCAATGACCAACCCATTGACCCAATAGGTTAACTTTTGACAAACAAGTCAACTTTGGTCAAAATGGACAATCATTGACCCAATGACCAACTCATTGACCCAATAGGTCAACTTTTGACCAAAAAGTCAATTTTGGACAAAATATCAACTTTGGTCAAAATGGTCAATCCTTGACCCAAAGACCAACACATTGACCCGACAAGTCAACTTTTGACAAAAAGTCAATTTTGGTCATAATAATCAATTTTTGAACTAATGACCGCATCGTTGACCCAATATGTCAACTTTTAGCCCAAAAAGTCAACTTTGGTTAAAATGGTCAATTCTTGACCCAATGACCAACCCTTTGACCTAATAGGTCAACTTTTGACCAGAAAGTCAACTTCGGTCAAATTGGTCAATCCTTGACACAATGACCAACACATTGACCCAGTTGGTCAACTTTTGACCAAAAAATTAATTTTGGTCAAAATAGTTAATTTTTGACCTAATGACCAATTATTGACCCAATAAGTTAATCTCTGACCAAAAAGTCAACTTGTTCAAACTGGACAATCATTGACCCAATGACCAACCCATTGACCCAGTAGGTTAACTTTTGAACAAAAAATCAATTTTGGTCAAAATAGTCAATTTTTGACCTGATGACCACCCCATTGACCCAATAGGTCAACTTTTGTTAGAATGGTCAATTTCTGGTCCAACGACTAACTCATTGACCTAATAGGCCAACTTTTGACCAAAAAGTCAACTTTGGTAAAAATGATGATTCCCTGACCCAATGACTAACTCATTAACCCAATAGCTCAAATTTTGACAAAAAAGTCAATTTTGGTCAAAATAGTCAATTTTTGACCTAATGACCAATTATTGACCCAATAAGTCAATCTCTGACTAAAAAGTCAACTTTGGTAAAAAAGGTCAATACTTGACCCAATGACTAACCTAGCGACTCAATAGGTCAACTTCTGACCAGAAGGTCAACCTTGGTCAAATTTGTCAATCCTTGACCTAACAACCAACCCATTGACCCAATAGGTCAACTTTTAACCAAAATGTCAATTTTTGTCAATATAGTCAAGTTTTGACCAAATGACCACCCCATTGACCAAATAGGTCAACTTTTGACAAAAAAGTCAACTTTGTTCAATATGGTCAATTTCTGACCCAATGACCACCCCATTGACCTAATAGGTCAACTTTTGATCAAAAGTTCAATTTTGGTTAAAATTGTTAATTTTTAACATGATGAGCAATTATTGACCCAATAAGTTAATCTTTGACCAAAAAGTCAACCTTGGCCAAAATGGGCAATCCTTGACCGAATGACCAACTCATTGACCTAATAGGTCAACTTTTTACCAAAAAGTTAACTTTGGACAAAATGACTAATCCTTGACCCAATGACTCAATAGGTCAACTTTTGATGAAAAAGTCAATTTTGGTCAAAATAGTCAATTTTTGACCTAATGACCACCCTTTGATACAATAGGTCAACTTTCAACTAAAAAGTCAACTTTGGTCAAATTGGTTAATTTCTAACCCAATGACCAACCATTGACCCAATAGGTCAACTTTTGACTAAAAAGTCAACTTTTGTCAAAATTGTTAATCCTTGACCCAATGACGAACTCCTTGACCCAATAGGTCAACCTTTGACAAAAAATTTAATTTTTGTCAAAATAGTCAATTTTTGACCTAATGACCAATTATTGACCCATTAAGTCAATCTCTTACCAAAAAGTTAACTTTGGTCAAAATGGTCAATCTTTGATCCAATGACAAACCCATTGACCCAATAGGTCAACCTTTGACCAAAAAGTCAACTTTGGTTAAAATGGTCAATCTTTGACCCAATGACCAACCCATTGACCCAGTAGGTTAACTTTTGACCAAAAAGTTAATTTTGGTCAAAATAGTCAATTTTTGACCTAATGACCACCCCATTGACCAAATAGGTCAACTTTTGACCAAAAAGTCAAGTTTGGTAAAAATGGTCAATTTCTGACCTAACGACCACCCCATTGACCCAATAAGTTACTTTGGTTAAATGGTCAATTTCTGACCTAATGACCAACCATTGACCTAATAGGCCAACTTTTAACCAAAAAGTCAACATTGGTCAAAATGATTAATCGTTGACCCAATGACTAACCCAATGACCCAATAGGTCAACTTTTGACCAAAAAGTCAATTTTGGTCATAATAGTCAATTTTTGACCAATTGGCCAATTATTGACCCAATAAGTCAATCGGAAACCAAAAAGTCAAATTCAATCAAAATGGTCAATCGTTGACCCAATGACCGACCCATTGACCTAATAGGTAAACTTTTGACCAAAAAGTAAACTTTAGTCAAAATGGTCAATCCTTGACCCAATGACCTAATAGGTCAACTTTTGACCAAATAGTTAATTTTTATCAAAATAGTCAGTTTTTGACATACTGACCACCACATTGACCCAAAAGGCCAACTTTTAACTAAAAAGTCAACTTTGGTCAAAATGGTCAATTTCTGACCTAATGACCAACCCATTAACCCAATAGGTCAACTTTTGAACAAAAAGTCAACTTTGGTCAAAATGATCAATTCTTAACCTAATGACCAACTCATTGACTCAATAGATCAACTTTTGACCAATTAGTAAGTTTTTGACCTAATGACAAATTATTGACCCAATATTTCAATCTCTTACCAAAAAGTCAACTTTGGTCAAAATGGTTAATCTTTTACCTAATGACAAACCCATTGACCCAAAAGGTCAACATTTGAAAAAAAATAACTTTAGTCAAAATGGTCAATCCTTGACCCAAAGACCAACCCATTGACCCAATAGGTCAACTTTTGACCAAAAAGTCAATTTTGGTCATAATAGTCAATTTTTGAACTAATGACCACCCCATTTACCCAATAGGTCAACTTTTGGCCCAAAATGTCACTTTAGTTAAAATGGTCAATTCTTGACCCAATGACCAACTCATTGACCCAATAGGTCAACTTTTGACCAGAAAGCCAACTTCAGTCAAATTAGTCAATCCTTGACACAATGACTAACTCATTGACCCAATTGGTCAACTTTTGACAAAAAAAATAATTTTGGTTAGTTAATTTTTGACTTAATGACCAATTTTTGACCAATAAATTAATCTCTGACCAAAAAGTCAACTTTGGTCAAAATGGTCAATCCTTGACTCAATGACCAACCCATTGACCCAATAGGTCAACTTTTCGACAAAAAATCAACTTTGGTCAAAATGGTCAATCCTTGACGCAAAGACCAACCCATTGACCCGAAAAGTCAACTTTTGACCAAAAAGTCAATTTTGGTCATAATAGTCAATTTTTGAACTAATGACCGCCCCATTGACCCAATAGGTTAACTTTTGGCCCAAAAAGTCACCTTTGGTTAAAATCATCAATTCTTGACCCAATGACCAACTCATTGACCCAATAGGTCAACTTTTGACCAGAAAGTCAACTTCAATCAAATTGGTCAATCCTTGACACAACCCATTGACCCATTTGGTCAACTTTTGACCAGAAAAATAATTTTGGTCAAAATGGTCAATTTTTGACCTAATGACCAATTATTGACCCAATGACCAACACATTAACCCAATAGGTCAACTTTTGACCAAAAAATCAACTTTGGTCAAATTGATCAATCCTTGACCAAATGACCAACACATAGACCCAATAGGTCAACTTTTGACCAAAAAGTTAATTTTGGTCAAAATAGTCAATTTTTGACATAATGACCAATTATTGACTTAATAAGTCAATCTCTAGCGAAAAAGTCAACTTTGGTCAAAATGGTCAATCCTTGACCCAATGACTAACCCATTGACCCAATAGGTCAACTTTTGACCAAAAAGTCAAATTTGGTCAAAATAGTTAATTTTTGACCTAATGACAACCCAATTGACCCAGTAGAGTCAGCTTTTGACAAAAAAGTTAAAGTTGGTCAAAATGGTCAATTTCTGACCCAATGACTAACCCATTGACCCAATGGTCAGCTTTTGACCAAAAAGTCAACCTTGGTCAAAATAGTTAATTTTTGACCTAATGACCACCCAAATGACACAATAAGTCAACTTTTGACCAAAAAGTTATCTTTGATTAAAATGGTCATTTTTTGACCCCTTGACCAACTCATTCACCCAATAGGTCAACTTTTGACCCAAAAGTAAATGTTGGTCAAAAAAGTCAATTTCTGACCAAATGACCACCCCGTTGACCAAATGGGTCAACTTTTGACCAAAAAGTCAGCTTTAGTCAAAATAGTCAATTTTTGGCCTAATAACCAATTATTGACCCAAAAGGTCAATCTCTGACCAACTTTGGTCAATATGGTCAATCCTTGACTCAATGACTAACCCATTGACCCAAAAGGTCAACTTTTGAACAAAAACTCAACTTTTGACAAGATGGTCAATCCTTGACCCAAAGACCAACCCATTAACCTGATAGGTCAACTTTTAGCCAAATAGTCATTTTGGTCATAAAAGTCAATTTTTGAACTAATGACTGCCCCATTGACCCAATAGGTTAAATTTTGGCTCAAAAAGTCAACTTTATTTAAAATAGTCAATTCTTGAGCCAATGACCAACTCATTGACCCAATAGGTCAACTTTTGAGCAGAAAGTCAACTTCGGTCAAATTGATCAATCCTTAACACAATGACCAACCCATTGACCAACTGGTCAACTTTTGACTAAAAAAGAATTTTGGTCAAAATAATCAATTTTTGACCTAATGAGCAATTATTGACTCATTAAGTCAATCTCTGGCAAAATGTTAACTTTGGTCAAAATGGTCAATCCTTGACCCAATGACCAACCCATTTACCCAATAGGTCAATTTTTGACGAAAAACTCAACTTTGGTCAAAATGGTCAATTCTTGACCAAATGACCAACCCATTAACCATCAAAAAGTCAATTTTGGTCAAAATCGTCAATTTTTGATCTAATCACCAATTATTAACCCAATTAGTCAATCTCTGACGAAAAAGTCAATTTTGGTCAAAATGATCGATCGTTGACCCAATGACCAAACCATTGACCCAATAGGTCAACTTTTGACCCCAAAAGTCAATTTTTGTCATAATAGTCAATTTTGACCTAATGACCAATTATTGATCTAATAAGTCAATCTCTAAGCAAAAAGTCAACTATGGTAAAAATGGTCAATCATTGACGCAATTACAAACCCATTGACCCAATAGGCCAATTTTTGACCAAAAAGTCAACTTTAGTCAAAATGGTCAATCCTTGACCCAATGATCAAAAGGTCAACTTTTGACCAAAAAGTCAATTTTAGTCAAAATAGTCAATTTTTGACCTAATAACCACACAATTGACCTAATAGGTCCACTTTTGACTAAAAAGTGAATTTTGGTCAAAATGGTCAATTTCTGACCCAATGACCAACCCATTGACCCCTGATAGGTCAACTTTAGTCAAAATGATAAATCCTTGACCCAATGACCAACCCATTGACCCAATAGGTCAACTTTGGTCAAAATGATAAATCCTTGACCAAATGACCAAATAGTCAAATTTTGACCTAACGAAAATTATTGGCCCAATAGTCAATCACTTACCAAAAAGATAACTTTGGTCAAAATGGTCAATCTTTGACCCAATGACAAACCCTTTGACCTAATATGTCAACTTTTGACCAAATAATTAACATTGATCAAAATGGTCAATTTTTGACCTAATGAACAACCCATTGACCCAATATGTCAACTTTTGACCAAAAAGTTAACTTTGGTCAAATTGGTCAATCCTTGACCATATGACCAACTGATTGAGCCAATAGGTCAATATTTCACTAAAAAGGAAAATTTGGTCAAAATAGTCAATTTTATACCTAATCACCAATTATTGACTAATAAGTCAATCTCTTACAAAAAAGTCAACTTTGGTCAAAATGATCAATCCTTGACCCAATTACCAACCCATTGACCCAATAGGTCAACTTTTGACCAAAAAGTCAACTTTGGTCAAAATGGTCATATTTTGTCCCAATAGGTCAGTTTTTGACCAAATAGGTCAGTTTTTGACCCAAAAGTTAACTTTGGTTAAAATGGTCAATCCTTGATGCAATGACTAAACCCTTTACCCAGCATGTCAATTATTGACCAAAAAAGTTAATTTTGGTCAAAATAGTAAATTTTTGACATAATGACCAATTATTAACCCAATAAGTCAATCTCTGACTAAAAAGTCAACTTTGGTCAAAATGGTCAATCCTCGACTCAATGACCAACCCATTTACCCAATAGGTCAACTATTGAACAAAAAATTAACTTTGGTCATAATGGTCAATCCTTGACCTAAAGGCCAACCCATTGACTCGATAGGTCAACTTTTAACGAAAAAGTCTATTTTGGTCCTAATAGTCAATTTTTGAACTAATGACTGCCCCATTCGCCCAACAGGTCAACTTTTGGCCCAAAAGTGAACTTTGGTTAAAATGGTCAATTCTTGAGCTAATGACCAACCCATTGACCCAATAGGTCTACTTTTGATCAGAAAGTCAACTTCGGACAAATTGGTCAGTCCTTAACACAAAGACCTACCCATTGACCCAATTGGTCAACTTTTGTCCAAAAAATCAATTTCAGTCAAAATAGTTAATTTTTGACCTAATCGCCAATTATTGACCCAATAAGTCAATCTCTGACCAAAAAGTCAACCTGTTCAAACTGGTCAATCCTTGACCCAATGACCAACCCATTGACCCAATAGGTCAGCTTTTGACCAAAAGTTCAAGTTTGATTAAAATTGTTAATTCTTGACCCAATGACCAACCCATTGAACCAATAGGACAACTTTTAACCAAAAAGTGAATTTTGGTCAAAATAGTCAATTTTTGACCTAATGACCGCCCCATTGACTCGATACAGTCGACTTTCGTTATAATGGTCGATTTACAGTCCAGCGACCGATTCATTGACCCGATAAGGCGACTTTTGACCAAAAGTCGACTTTGGTAAAAATCATCGATCCTCGACCCGATGACCCGACCCATTAACCCAATAAGTTAACTTTTGACCAAAATGTCGATTTTGGTCGAAATAATCGATTTTGACTTAATGTCCGATTATTGATCCAATAAGTTTATCTCCGACTAAAAAGTCGACTTTGGTCGAAATGGTCGATCCTTGACCTGATGATCAACATAGTGACTCAATAGGTCAACTTTTGACCAAAAAGTCAACCTTGGTCAAAATTGTCAATCCTTGACCCGACGACTAACCCATTGACCAAATAGGTCAACTTTTAACCAAAAGTCAATTTTGGTCAACATAGTCATGTTTTGACCTAATGACTACCCCACAGACCCAGTAGGTCAACTTTTGACAGAAAAGTCAACTTTGGCCAATATGGTAAATTTCTGACCAATGACCACCCCATTGACCCAATAGGTCAACTTTTGATCAAAAATTCAAATTTGATTAAAATTGTCAATTTTTCACATAATTACAAATTATTGACCCAATAAGTTAATCTCTGACCAAAAAGTCAACTTTGGTCAAAATTGTCAATCCTTGACCCAATGACCAACTCATTGACCCAACTGGTTAACTTTTGACCAAAAAGTCAACTTTAGGCAAAATGGTTAATCCTTGGCCCAATGACTCAATAGGTCAACTTTTGACCAAAAAGTTAATTTTAGTCAAAATAGTCAATTTTTGACCTAATGACCGCTCATTGACACAATAGGTCAACTTTTGACCAAAAAGTCATCTCTGGTCAAAATGGTAAATTTCTAACCCACTGACCAAATATTGACCCAATTGGTCAACTTTTGAACAAAAAGTCAACTTTGGTCAAAATGGTCAATTCTTGACCCAATGACCAACTCATTGACCCAATATGTCAACTTTTGACCAAAAAGTCAACTTCGGTCAAAATTGTCAATATTTGACCTAATGACCAATTATTTACCCAATAAGTGAATCTCTTACCAAAAAGTTAACTTTAGTCAAACTGGTCAATCTTTGACCCAATGACAAACACATTAACCCAACAGGTCAACTATTGACCAAAAAGTTATATTTGGTTAAAATGGTCGATTCTTGACCCAATGACCAATCCGTTGACCCAGTAGATTAACTTTTGACCTAAAAGTCAATTTTGGTCAAAATAGTTAATTTTTGACATAATGACCACCCCATTGACCCAATAAGTCAACTTTTGACTAAAAATAAAAGTTAGTGAAAATTTTTAATTTCTGACCTAACGAGCACCCCATTGACCCAATAAGATAACTTTGGTTAAAATGGTCAATTTCTGACCCAATGATCAACCATTGACCTAATAGGCCAACTTTTGACCAAAAATTCAACATTGGTTAAAATGATCTATCGTTGACCTAATAACCAACCCATTGACCGAATATGTCAACTCTTGACAAAAAAAGTCAATGTTGTTCAAAATAGTCACCTTTTGGCCTAATGACCAATTATTAACCCAATAAGTAATCTCGGACCAAAAAGTCAACTTTGGTCAAAATGGTCAATCCTTGATCCAATGACCATCCCATAGACCTAATATGTCAACTTTGATCAAAATGGTCAATCCTTGACCTAATGACCTAATAGGCAAACTTTTGACCAAAAGTCAACATTGGTCAAAATGACCAATCGTTTACCGAATGACCAACCCAATGATCCAATCAGTCATATTTTGACCAAAAAGTCAATTTTGGTCATAATAGTCAATTTTTGACTAAATGACCAATTATTGACCCATTGAGTCAATCTTTGACGAAAAAGTCAAATTTGGTCAAAATGGTCAATCCTTGACCAAATGTCTAACCCAATAACCGAATAGGTCAACTTTTGACCAAAAAGTCAGCTTTGGTCAAAATGATCAATCCTTGACCCAATGACCAACCCATTGACCTAATAGGTCAACTTTTGACCAAAAAGTCAATTTTGATCAAAATAGTTAATTTTCGACCTAATGACCACCCTATTGACCCAATAAGTCAATCTCTAGCCAAAAAGTCAACTTTGGTCAAAATGGTCAATCTTTGACCCAATGAGCAACCCATTGACCCAATGGGTCATCATTTGAAGAAAAAGTCATTTTTGGTCAAAATTGTCAATTCTTGACCCAATGACCAACCCTTTAACCCCATAGGTCAACTTTGGACCAAAAAGTGAATTTTGGTCAAAATAGTCAATTTTTGACCTAATGAGCAATTATTGACCCAATAAGTCAATCTTTGACGAAAAAGTCAGCTTTGGTCAAAATGGTCAATCCTTGACCCAATGACCAACCCATTGACCCAATAGGTTAACTTTTGATCAAAAAGTCAACTTTGGTCAAAATTGTTAATCCTTGACCAAACGACCAACCCATTGACCAAATAGGTAAACTTTTACCCAAAAAGTCAATTTTGGTTAATATAGTCAATTTCTGGACCAATAAATACCCCATTGACGCAATAAGTTAACTTTTGATCCAAAACTAAATTTTGGTCAAAAAAATCAATTTTTAACTTAATGACCAATTATTGACCCAATAAGTTAATCTCTGACCAAAAAGTCAAATTTGGTCAAAATTGTCAATCCTTGACCCATTGACAAACTCATTGACCAAATAGGTCAACTTTTAACCGAAAAGTCAACTTTGGACAAAAGGGTTCATCCTTGACCCAATGATTCAATAGGTCAACTTTTGACCAAAATTAATTTTGGTCAAAATAGCCAATTTTCATGA
Source organism: Papilionanthe hookeriana x Papilionanthe teres (assembly GCA_022702705.1). Lineage (NCBI taxonomy): Eukaryota > Viridiplantae > Streptophyta > Magnoliopsida > Asparagales > Orchidaceae > Papilionanthe > Papilionanthe hookeriana x Papilionanthe teres. Next base: position 91,964,540 of record CM040427.1, on the reverse strand, counting down.
AATTAATCAATTTTTGATCTAATGACCACCCATTGACCCAATAAGTCAACTTTTGCCCATAAGTCAACTTTGGTCAAAAAGGTCAATTTCTGACCCAATGACCAACCATTGACCCAATAGGTCAACTTTTGACCATAAAGTCAACTTTGGTCAAATGGTTTTCCCCAAAGAGCAACTCATTGACCCAATTGGTCAACTTTTGACAATAAAGTCAAATTTGGTCAAAATAGTCAATTTTTTTACCAAAAGACCAATTATTGACCTAATAAGTCAATCACTAACCAGAATGTTAACTGTTGTCAAAATGATCAATCTTTGACCCAATGAATAACCCATTGACTAAATAGGTCAACTTTTGACCGGAAAGTTAACTTTGATTAAAATGGTCAATGCTTGATCCAATAACCAACCCTTTGACCCAGTAGGTCAACTTTTTACCAAAAAGTTAATTTTGGTCAAAATAGTCAATTTTTGACCTAATGAGCACCCCATTGATCCAATAGGTCAATTTTTGACCAAAAAGACAAGTATGGTACAAATGGTCAATTTCTGACCTAATGACCAACCCATTGACCCAATAAGTTAACTTTGGTTAAAATGGACAACTTCTGACGCAACGACCAACCATTAACCTAATAGGCCAACTTTTGACCAAAAAGTTAACTTTAGTTTAAATGATTAACCCTTAGGCTAACGACCTACCCATTGACCGAATAGGTCAACTTCTGACCAAAAAGTCAATTTTGATCATAATAGTCACTTTTTGACCTAATGACCAATTATTAACCCAATAAGTCAACCTCTGGTGAAAATGGTCAATCTTTGACTCAATGCCAAAACATTGACCCAATAGGTCAACTTTTGACAAAAAAGTCAAGTTTGGTCAAATTTGTCAATTTCTGACCAAATGACCAACCATTAACCCTATAGGTCAACTTTTAACCAAAAGTCAGCTTTAGTGAAAATGGTCAATCTTTGACCCAATGACCAACCCATTGACCCAATAGGTCAACTTTTGACTAAAAAGTCAACTTTGGTCAAAATGGTCAATTGTAACCTAATGACCGACCCATTGACTCAATAGATCAACTTTTGACAAAAACCTCAAATTTGGTCAAAATGATCAATCGTTGACCCAATGACAAACCCATTAACCCAACAGGTCAACTTTTGACTAAAGACTCAATTTTGGCTATAATTTTTATTTTGACCTAATGACAACTCTATTAACCCATAAGGTCAACTATTGACCAAAAAGTCAACTTTGGTTAAAATGTTCAATTTTTGACCCAATGACCAACCCATTGACCCAAAAGGTCAACTTTTGACAAAAAAAGTCAACTTTGGTCAAAATGGTCAATTCTTGACCCAATGACCAACCCATTGACCCAATGAACAACCCATTTACATAATAGGTCATGTTTTGACCAAAGGTAATTTTGGTCAAAATGGTCAATTTCTGACCAAATGACCAACCCATTGACCCAATAGGTCAAATTTTGACAAAAACGTCAAATTTGGTCAAAATAGTCAATCTTTAACCCAATGACAAACCCATTGACTAAATAGGTCAACTTTTGACCAAAAAGTTAATTTTGGTTATAATTTTTTTTTTGAGCTAATGACGACCCTATTGACCCAATATGTCGTCTTTTGACCAAAAGTAAACTTTGGTTAAAATGGGCAATTTTTGACCCAATAGACAACCCATTGACTCAATAGGTTAACTTTTGACAAAAAAGTCGACTTTGGTCAAAATGGTCATTTCTAGACCGAATGACCAACTCATTGACCCAATGACCAACCCGTGGACCCAATAGGTCAACTTTTAAAGAAAAGTCAATTTTAGTCAAAAAGGTTAATTTTAAACCTAAAGAGCACCCAATTGACCCAATATGTCAACTTTGACCAAAAAGTCAATTTTGGTCAAAATGGTCAATTTCTAACTCAATGACCAACTCATTGACCCAATAGGTCAACTTTTGACCAAAAAGTCAACTTTGGTCAAGAAGGTTAATTTCTGACCAAATGCCACCTCGTTGACCGAATGGGCCAACTTTTGACCAAAAAGTCAACTTTTATTAAAATTGTCATTTATTTACCTAATGACCAATTAAAAAGACAACTTTGGTCAAAATGGTCAATCCTTGACCCAATGACCAACCTAGTGACCCAATAGGAGAACTTTTGACGAAAAAGTCAACCATGGTCAAAAGTGTCAATCCTTGACTCGACAACCAACCCATTAACCTAATAGGTCAACTTTTGACCGAAAAGTTAATTTTGGTCAAAATATTCAATTTTTGACCCAATGACCACCCCATTGACCCAATAGGTCAACTTTTAACCAAAAAGTCAACTTTGGTCAAAATGGTCAATCCTTGACCCAATGACCAACTCATTGACCCAATAGGTCAATATTTGCCGAAAAGTCAACTTTTGACAAAATTGTTAATCCTGACCTATTGACTCAATAAATCAACTTTTGACCAAAAAGTCAATTTTAGTCAAAATAGTCAATATTTGACCTAACTACCACCCATTGACCCAATAAGTCAACTTTTGACCAAAAAGTCAGCATCGGTCAAAATGGTCAATTTCTATCCATTGACCAAACCATTAATCCAAAAGGTTAACTTTTGACCAAAAAGTCAACTTCGATCAAAATGGTCAATTTCTGATCCAATGACCAACCCATTAAACCAATAGGTCAAGTTTTGACCAAAACGTCAACTTTGGTCAAAATGATCAATCCTTGATCCAATGACCAACCCATTGACACAATAGGTCAACTTTTGTCCAAAAAGTCAATTTTGGTCAAAATAGTCAATTTTTGACCTAATGACCAATTATTGACCCAATAAGTCAATCTCTTACCCAAAAAGTTAACTTTTGTCAAAATGATCAATCTTTGACCCAATGACAACCCCATTGACCCAATAGGTCAACTTTTGACCAAAAAGTCAACTTTGGTTAAAATGGTGAATCCTTGACCCAATGACCAACACTTTGACCCAGTAGGCCAACTTTTGACAAAAAAGTCAATTTTGGTCAAAATAGTCAATTTTTGACCTAATGAGCACGTCATTGATCCAATAGGTCAACTTTTGACCAAAAAAACAAGTTTGCTAAAAATGTTCAATTTCTGACATAATGACCAACCCATTGACCTAATAAGTTAACTTTGGTTAAAATTGTCAATTTCTGACCCAATGATGAACCATTGACCTATTAGGCCAACTTTTGACGAAAAAGTCAACTTTGGTCAAAATGATCAATCGTTGACCTAATGACCAACACATTGACCGAATAAGTCAACTTTTAACCAAAAAGTCAATTTAGTCAAAATTGTCACTTTTTGACTTAATGACCAATTATTGACCCGATAGGTCAATCTCTAACCTAATGGTCAACTTTGGTCAAAATGGTCAATCCTTGACCCAATGACCATCCCATTGAACTAATAGGTCAACTTTTGACCAAAAAGTCAACTTTGGTCAAAATGGTCAATCCTTAACCCAATAGGTGAACTTTTGACCAAAAAGTCAATTTTGGTTAAAATAGTCAATTTTTGGCCTAGTGACCACCCATTGACCCAATAGTTCAACTTTTGACCAAAAAGTCATTTTTGGTCAAAATGGTCAATCCTTGACCCAATGACCCAGTAGGTCAAATTTTGACCAAAAAATAATTTGTGTCAAAACTGTCAATTTCTAACCTAATTAATGACAACCCAATTGACACAATTGGTCAACTTTTGACCAAAAAGTTAACTTTGGTCAAAATGGTCAATTTCTGACCCAATAACCAACTCATTGACCCAAAAGGTTAACTTTTGACAAAAAAGTCAACTTTGCTCAATATGGTCATTTTTTGACCCAATGACAACCCCATTGACCCAATAGGTCAACTTTTGATAAAAAATTCTATTTTGGTTAAAATTATCGATTTTTAACATAATGACCATTAATTGATCTAATAAGTTAATCTCTGACCAAAAAGTCAACTTTGATCAAAATGGTCACTCCTTAACCCAATAACGAACTCATTGACCTAATAGGTAAACTTTTGACCAAAAAGTAAACTTTAAACAAATTGGCTAAATAAACCTTGACCTAATGACTCAATAGGTCAACTTTTGACCAAAAAGTCAATTTTGGTCAAAATATTCAATTTTTGACTTAATGAACACCCATTGACACGATAGTTCAACTTACGACCAAAAGTCAACTTTAGTCAAAATGGCCAATTTCTGACCCAATGACCAATTATTGACCCAATAGGTCAACTTTTGACCAAAAAGTCAACTTTGGTTAAAATGGTCAATTCTGGGCCCGATGACCAACTCAATGACCCAATAGGTCAACTTTTGACCAAAAAGTTAATTTTGGTCAAAAAAAGGTAATTTTTGACTTAATGAACAATTATTGACCCAATGAGTCATTCTCTTACCAAAAAATCAACTTTGGTCAAAATAGTCAATCTTTGACCCAATGACAAACCCATTGACCCATTAGGTCAACTTTTGAGCAAAAAGTCAACTTTGGTTAAAATGGTCATTCCCTGACCCAATGACCAACACATTGACCCACTAGGTTAATTTTTGACCAAAAAGTTAATTTTTGTCAAAATTATCAATTTTTGATCTAATGACCACCCAATTGACCCAATAGGTCAAATTTTGACCAAAAATCAAGTTTGGTAAAAATGGTCAATTTCTGACCTAATGACTAGCCCATTGACCCAATAAGTTAACTTTGTTAAAAAAGGTCAATTTCTGACCCAATGACTCATTGACCTAATAGGCCAACTTTTGACCAAAAAATTAACTTTGGTCAAAATGATCAATCCTTGACCCAATGACCAACTCATTGACCCATAGGTCAACTTTTGACGAAAAAGTCAACTTTGGACAAAATGGTTAATCCTTGACCCGACGATCAAATCATTGACCCAATAGGTCAACTTTTGACAAAAAAGTTAAGTTTGGTCAAAATTGTCAATTTTTGACCTAATGACCAACTCATTGACCTAATAGGTGAACTTTTGACCAAAAAGTCAGCTCAGAATGGTCAATCCTTGACCCAACGACCTAATAGGTCAACTTTTGACCAAAAAGTCAATTTTTATAAATAGTCAATTTTTGACCTAATGAACTCCCCATTCACCCAATGGCCAACTTTTGACTAAAAAGTCAACTTTGGTCAAAATGGTTGATTTCTAACTCAATCACCAACCCATTGACCCAATAGGTTAACTTTCGATCAAAAAGTCAACTTTAGTCAAAATAATCAATCCTTGACCCAATGACCAACCCATTGACCCAATAGGTCAACTTTTGACCAAATAGTCAATTTTTGACCTAATGACAAATTATTGACCCAATATGTCAATCTCTTACAAAAAATTCAACTTTGTTCAAAATGGTCAATCTTTGACCCAATGACAAATCCATTGCCCCAATAGGTCAACTTTTGACCAAAAAGTCAACTTTGACTAAAATGGTCAATTTATCACCTAATGAACAACCCATTCACCCAATATGTCAATATTTAAACAAAAAGTCAACTTTGGTAAAATTGGTCAATCCTTGACCATATGACCAAACGATTGACCCAATAAGTCATTATTTCACTAAAAAGGCAATTTTGGTCAAAATAGTCAATTTTTACCTAATGACCAACTATTGACTGATAAGTCGATCTCTTACCGAAACGATCGACTTTGGTCGAAATGATAAATCCTTGACCCAATACCAACCCATTGACCCAATAGGTCAACCTTTGACCAAAACGTCAACTTTGGTCAAAATTATCTTATTCTGACCCATTAACCAACCCATTGACCAATAGGTTAGTTTATGACCCAAAAGTTAACTTTAGTCAAAATGGTCAATCCTTGACACTATGACTAAAACAATGACCCAGTATGTCAACTATTGAGCAAACAGTCAATTTTGGTCAAAATAGTCAATTTTTTACATAATGACCAATTATTGACCCGATAAGTCAATCTCTGACTAAAAATTCAACTTTGGTCAAATGGTTAATGCTTGACTCAATGACCAACCCATTGACCCAATAGGTCATATTTTGAACAAAAAATCAACTTTGGTCAAAATGGTCAATCCTTGACCCAAAGACTAACCCATTGACCCGATAGGTCAACTTTTGACAAAAAAAGTCAATTTTGGTCATAATAGTCAATTTTTGAACTAATGACCGCCCCATTGACCCAATAGGTCTACTTTTGATCATAAAGTCAACTTCGATCAAATTGGTCAATTCTTGACACAATGACCAACCCATTGACCCAGTTGGACAACTTTTGACCAAAAAATCAACTTTTGTCAAAATAGTCAATTTTTGACCTAATGACCAATTTTTGACCCAATAAGTCAATCTCTGACAAAAAAGTCAACTTTCTCAAACAGGTCAATCCTTGATCCAATGAAAAACCAATTGACCCAATAGGTCAGCTTTTGACCAAAAAGTCAACTTTGATCGAAATGGTCAAGCCTTGACCCAAAGACCAACCCATTGTTCCACTAGGTTAACTTTTGACCAAAAAGTCAATTTTGGTCAAAATAGTTAATTTTTGACCTAATGACCACCCCATTGACCCAATAGGTCAACTTTTATTAGAATGGTCAATTTCTGGTCCAACGAGTAACTCATTGACCTAATAGACCAACTTTTGACCAAAAAGTCAACTTTGGTAAAAATGATCAATCCCTGACCCAATGACCAACCCATTATTAACCCAATAGGTCAACTTTTGACCAAAATGTCAATTTTGGTCAAAATAGTCAATTTTTGAACTAATGACTAATTATTGACCCAATAAGTCAATCTTAGATGAAAAAGTTAACTTTGGTCAAAATGGTCAATCCTTGACCTAATGACCAATGCATTGAATCAACAGGTCAACTTTTAACCAAAAAGTCAATTTTGGTCAAAATTGGCAATCCTTGACCCAACGAACAATCCATTAACTTAATAGGTCAACTTTTACCCAAAAAGTCTATTTTGCTCAATATAGTCAAGTTTTGACCTAATGACCACCTCATTGACCAAATAGGTCAACTTTTGACAAAAAGTGAACTTTGATCAATATGGTCAATTCTGACCTAATGACCACCCCTTTGACCCAATAGGTCAAGTTTTGATCCAATGACCAACTCATTGACCCAATAGGTCTACTATTTGACTAAAAAGTGAACTTTGGATAAAATGGTTAATCCTTGACCCAATGACTCAATAGGTTAACTTTTGACCAAAAAGTCAATTTTGGCCAAAATAGTTAATTTTTGAGCTAATGACCACCCCCATTGACCCAATAGGTCAACTTTAGACCAAAAAGTTAACCTTGGTCAAAATTGTCAATTTCTGTCCCAATGACCAACTCATTGACTCAATAAGTCAACTTTTGACCAAAAAGTAAACTTTAGTCAAAATGATCAATCCTTGACCCAATGACCAACCCATTGACCCAATAAGTCAACTTTTGACCAAAAAGTCAATTTTGGTCAAAATAGTTATTTTTTGACCTAATGACCAATTATTGACCTAATATGTCAATCTCTTACTAAAAAGCCAATTTTGTTCAAAATGGTCAATCTTTTACCCAATGAAAAACCCATTGACCCAATAACAGTTTGGACCAAAAAGTTAACTTTAGTCAAAATGTTCAATTTCTGACCCAATGACTAACCTATTGTCCTAATATGTCAACTTTTGTCCAAAAAGTCATCTTTGGTCAAATTGGCCAATCATTGACCCAATGACAACCCTTTGACCTAATAGGTCAATATTTGAACAAAAAGTCATTTTTGGTCAAAATAGTTAATTTACCTAATGTCCAATTATTGACCCAATAAGTTAATCTCTGATCAAAAAGTCAACTTTGGTCAAATGGTCAATCCTTGACCCAATGACCGAATAGGTCAACTTTTGACCAAAAAGTTAAGTTTTGTCAAAAAGGTCAATCCTTGATAAAATGATCAAATTGGTCAACTTTTAACCAAAAAGTAATTTTCATCAAAATAGTCAATTTTTGACCTAAGGACAACCAAATGGCACAATAGGTCAACTTTTGACCAAAAAGTCAATTTTGTTCAAAATGGTCATTCGACTCGATAATGAACCCTTGACCCGATATGTCGACTTTTGACTAAATAGTTAACTTTGGTGAAAATGGTCAATCTATGACTAAATGACTAACCCAGTGATCCGATAAATCGACTTGTGACAAAAACATCGAGTTTGGTCAAAATTGTCAATTTCGACCGATGACTGACCGATTAACCTATGGAGTCGATTTTGACCAAAAAGTCGACTTTAGTAAAAATGGTATATCTTTGACCCGATGACCAACCTATTGACCAAATAGGTCGACTTTTGACGAAAAGTCAAGTTAGTGAAAATCGTCGATTGTAAACTAATGACTGACCTATTAAACCGATATGTTAACTTTTAACAAAAGCGTCGAATTTAGTCAAAATGGTCGATCCTCGACCTAATGACAAACTCATTGACCGATAGAGTCAACTTTTGACCAAAAGTCGATTTTGGTTATAATTTTTCATTTTGACCTAATGACGACCCTATTAACCGAAAGGTCGACTTTTGACGAAAAGTCGACTTTGGTTAAAATGGTCAATTTTGGACCCAATGACCAACCCATTGACCCAAAAGTTCAACTTTTGACAAAAAAGTCAACTTTGGTCAAAATGGTCAATTCTTGACCCAATTATCAACCCATTGACCCAATAGGTGAACTTTTGACCAAAGGCAATTTTGGTCAAAATAGTCAATTTTTGACCTAATGACAACCCAATTGACACAATAGGCAACTTTTGACAAAAAAGTCAACTTTGTTCAAAATGGTCAATTTCTGACCCAATGACTAACCCATTGACCCAATAGGTCAACTTTTGACCAAAAAGTCAACTTTGGTCAAAATAGTTAATTTTTGACCTAATGACCACCCAATTGACAGAATAAGTCAACTTTTGACCAAAAAGTCAACTTTGGTCAAAATGATCAATTTCTGACCCAATGACCAACCTTTACCCAATAGGTCAACTTTAGACCAAAAAGTCAACTTTAGTCGAAATAGTTAATTTTTTACATAATGACCACCCAATTGACCCAATAGGTCAACTTTTGACCAAAAGGTCAACTTTGGTTAAAATGGTCAATTTCTAACCTAATGACCAACTTAATGACCCAATAGGTCAACTTTTGACCGAAAAGTCAACTTTGGTAAAAAAGGTCAATTTTTGACCAAATGACCACCAAGTTGACCAAATGGGTCAACTTTTGACCAAAAAGTCAACTTTGGCCAAAATAATCAATTTTTGGCCTAATAATCAATTATTAACCCAATAAGTCAATCTATGATCAAAAGGTCAACTTTGGTCAAAATGGTAAAACCTTAACACAATGACCAACCCGTTGAGCCAATTGGTCAACTTTTGACCAAAAAACAATTTTGGTCAAAATTGTCAATTTTTGACCTAATGACCAATTTTTGACCCAATAATTCAATCTTTGACCAAAAATTCAACTTGTTCAAACTGGTCAATCCTTGACCCAATGACCAACGCATTGACTCAATAGGTCATTTTTGACCAAAAAATCAACCTTGATCAAAATGGTCAATCCTTGTCCCAATGACCAAACTCATTCAACCAATAGGTCAACTTTTGACCAAAAAGTCAATTTTGGTAAAATAATTAATTTTTGACCTAATGACCACCCCATTGGCCCAATAGGTCAACTTTTGTTAGAATGGTCAATTTATGGTCCAACGACTAACTCATTAACCCAATAGGCCAACTTTTGACCAAAAAGACAACTTTTTGTAAAAAAGATCAATCCCTGACCCAATGACCAAACCATAGGTCAACTTTTGACCAAAAAGTCAATTTTGGTAAAAATAGTCGATTTTTGATATAATGACCAATTATTGACCCAATAAGTCAATTTCTGACTAAAAAGTCAACTTTGCTCAAAATGGTCAATCCTTGACTCAATGACCAACCTAGTGGCCCAGTAGGTCAACTTTTGACCAAAAAGTCAACCTTGGTCAAATTGCTAATCTTTGATCCAACGACCAACCCATTAACCCAATAGGTTAACTATTATCCAAAATATCAATTTTGGTCAATATAATCAAGTTTTGACCTAATGACCACCCCATTGACCCAATAGGTTAACTTTTGACAAACATATCAAGTTTGATCAAAATGGTAAATTTTTGACCCAATAACCAACCCATTGACCTAATAGGTTAACTTTTGATCAAAAATTCTATTTCGGTTAAAATAGTTAATTTTTAACATAATGACCAATTATTGACCGAATAAGTTAATATATGGCCAAAAAGTTAACTTTGGTCAAAATGGTCAATCCTTGACCCAATGACCAACTCATTGATGGTTTTTTGACAATTCTAAGTGTTTTAACTCTTTAAAAATGCCTAGAATTCGAATTCTAAACCATTTACTTCCTAAAAACAATTTGAAACTCCACAAAAACTCATCATTATGGCATCCAATCATCTTGAAATCACTAGATCTCGAGTGTTCAATCGAAGAAAATTTGTTAGTTATGAGACCCAACGAATCTTCAACAAAGTAATGATGAAAAAGTGACTGATCAATGATGAAAAAGTGACTGATCAAAGAAAGAGGATTCGGGAATAGAGGAGTGGAGAATTTGACAACGCTTACTGAGGAGATGATTGTGCACTGACGTTAGGAGGTATTATGCTATACAAGTTCTGTAGTAGTCATCCCTGTAGTAAAAGAATTCTACTCAAATCTTCATGGAATCAACAACGGAAGCGTCTATGTGCGAAGTAGATGGGTAACTTTCGCTCCTTTTAGAATTAATGAGTTATATTCAATTGAGAATACACATGTTTGCCACCATTCCATCTTTGTTCACTACAAGAAATAATATGAATGAGATCTATCGATATTTGACTGATGAAGCATAAGATTGGGAAACAAGAGAAGCGGCTATGTTAGCTTTTCTGCATCACTTCTAAACCCCGTCTCTAAACACTGGCACTTCTTTATTTCCTCAAAATTATTACCCACTACGAGGGTAAATAAAGTTTCTAAGGAGTGTGCGATTCTGAATTATTGTATTCAAGTAGGATTACCTATCGATGTTGGTTCAATTATTGTGAAGTCTGCTTTAGGCCTGATTGTTCATGAATCAACTTATGGACTAGGACATCCTTCAACAATTTTTGCACTATGTAGTCAGTACCAAGTTTCATATGAAGCCTGGGAAAAGTTACTTTTGCCTTAGAAACCCTTAGATCTAACAGATATGTTTCCTACTCTGGATAACGATAATGAAACAACCATCATTACGGATCAAGCATCTAAAAATTCTCTTTCAATCAGACCCTTTTCTGATAAAAAAAATCTGATCTTACAAAAACTCAACGGATTGGAAAAAGAGGTACACAACGTGATGAATTCAATTAATAACATCTCTGATTTATTTGATCATATTGATTGGAGGATGAAGGAACACTTTGATCATTCTGAACATCTTGAGGCTTGTTTCATACAGCTTTTGAGAAATAAAGGATGGATTGAAGAAGATTCCACAGAAGAATTTCCTTACAGGCCTTTCTACAATCTATTCGTTCATTACGTTCTATCGGAGATATCAGAGATGAGTTTAGTACAAACCCTAACGAGTAGAAGACATTCGTATTTGTTTATGTGTTGAGTTAGTTTGAATTTAATTTTTATGTAATTTGCACTTTTGATATTTTAGATATTAAGATTTGATCTCAGTATAGATGAGATTAGGTGTTGTTTGTTTATAATCAGCGTTTTGACTATTGTGGTTTGGATTGCGATGCTGAATTTGGTGTGTTAAGGTTGTAAAAATACCTTGTTAGTAATGTGGTGTACGAATATTGTAAACACTTGGATTTTATATAAAATTTGTGATGTTTTGACTTGTGTGGATTTAATTGAGTTAAAATAGTATCTAATCACAGTAAAATATATTTAATTGATCGATCGGACATTAATAAGGTTTAAAATGAATTAAAAACATTATAAAATATTAAAAATATTAATTTCCAAAAAATCCCGCCGACAACGAGATTGACGCCGCCGACTGTGACTTTTTCCAGAGACTTTAAACCTATTTGAATTAATTAGCTCACCGACAACGAGATTTTTCCCACAGACGTCGAAATCCCAAAAAGCACTTTTATTTGACCGGTCGACCGTCACTATTCATCGTCCCCTTCCTCAAAACTTCAAAAAAAACTGACCTAGAGCTTGAGAGATCTTGGATTTGGAGCAATTTCAACACATTTTGACACCGGATTTTATCTTCCCTTGGTAAGAGCTTCACTCCCATGCAAAAATTTTTTGATTTTCACTGTGTATTTCTTCCACATTTGGGGATTTTAAAAAAATTTAAATATAGAAAAAATAGTCGGAAGAAATCCATGGAATTCATTTTAGATTATTTTAAGTCACCTTTGGAAGCCATTCTAGTATTATTTTGGAATTTAGTTGAGATTTTTGTAAATTTGATAGATTGAGAAATGGCTCCACGATAGAAGAGGCGACTAGATTTTGAAGAGACATGATTCGTGAATGCCAAAGCTCAATCAAGATACAACTTTAATATCAAAGCAAGAAAATGCATTCAAGATAAAGTTTTTAGGAATCCGGGAGGAGAAGTGGAACAAACGATCAAAGAGAGAAGATGGGAAAATTTCTGTTATACGATAAATAAAGCTGCAGTTGAAGTCGTAAAAGAGTTTTATGCCAATTTGACCCGATAGAGGATGGGCCTACAAAGGTTAAAGGATTTTTAGTCGATTTTAATGCTGCATGAATAAATTCTTTCTACGAAGTACATGATCTCCATACCAGCGAGTATGATACATTCAGAACAATGGAAGGACTGCTGGAGGAGGTGATTAACTTTCTCACTGATGGGAAAGAGACTTGGAAAATTAAGCAGCGTGAACGGGTAAACTTCCCCCTTTCTATGTTAAATGCAACCTCTAAGGCTTGGAATTATTTTATTTGCTCTACTTTTCTACCCACTTATCACCATAGTGAAGTCACAAGAGATGGAGCAGTTCTAAATTTTTGTATTCAGAACCACAGAAGTATAAATGTGGGGAGTATTATTTATAAAAATATATTAGCCATTGCAAAAAGTGAAAGTGGAGGAGGACTAAGACATCTTGGTCTAATTTATGCACTCTGCCAATTATCTGGAGTAGAGGTGAGAGATGATGAGGAATGGGTTGACCCTATGAAACCCATTACCCAGGCTAATATAAAGACTTAAGAATCCCACGAAGGATGGAGATCTGGGACTAGGAGCTATTCACCTTCAACTAGTAGAGATATTCACTCTACCAGTTATGACCCTCCTACCTATAGTTCTTCTACCCTTTATGATTTGATGATTGAAATGACTCTGCAGCGGAAAAGTTTTGAAAGATTGAAGAAAAATTGGAGCATATTGATCAGAGAATTGGAGGATTAGAGCGGAGACATGATTATGACAGTGATTATCTCCAGAGGCATTCTGAATTTGAGATAGCCTACTATGATGCTGAGAATCGTTATCGGAGAGGAAAGCTTGATGTTATATTTCCTGAGTGCCCCCGTTATACTCACTACCATCCTACTCCACCTGTTAAACAAGGAGATGAGGATATAGTTTGGGATTTTAATGTTGATGATTAGATTCTATGATTAGATATTTATGTTGTGTGTTTGTTTAGTTGTTTAGTTTATGTATTTTGATTATTATGTTGTGTAAGACATTTAAATTTTGTTTTATAAGTTAAATTTGTGTAGTTTTAAATTTTAATATTTCAAATTGTGATTGTAACTCTGAAACTGGATCAGTGAAATGTACGTGAATGTTGTGTTAAATTGTGCTTAGTATTACAATAGGTATAAATTGTGTTGGTATTTTGTGCTTATTTCAAAACTTCTTTACCCAGCAATTTCTTTGATATTATATGTGTAGAAAATTATTAACAGTACAGGTTAATTAAGTGATGAAAAGAACCTGCAGAACTTCAAAAGGAGAAATACCTAAAGCACGAAGGTATGATTTAAATTTACAATTTGTTTTCTTTTCACTCTATATAAATAGATAGAAAAATTTAAATTTGGGGGAGGGAAAAACAAAAATTTAATAATTAAATTGTTCTCAATTTATATTTTCAAAAATTTTTATATAAATGATTTTCTGTAGTAAATTTAATTCGGTAAACTAGAATTAATTTATTTAATTATTATAGAAAGTTAAAAGAAATACTTTTAGTGATTAAACAAATTTTGTAGATTAAGATATTTGGAATAAAGGATAAGAATATAGTTAACTATTTAAAGTAAGGAAAACTATATTTTAAAATATTAAATTCTGAGGTATTTAGAGGAGAAAGAAAAGATTGAAACTCAATGAAGTGAATACTATGAAATATATATAAGATAAAGAAATATTTCAAGTTTCAAATTTAGGAAGAGGAAAATCAAGTTTAAAATTATTAACAGGCTATCCAAATACAGTAATCCTAACTTGAAAAAAAAAGAGAAAAAGAAAAAGAAAAAGGATTGAAAATCAATCCATAATGAAAAGAAAATAAAAAGTAAGTGAGGAGAAGCTTGAGGAGATGCCTTATCAAAAGTTGGCTTCATTTGAATCAACCTAAACGGTAAAACTTAGTTATATTTCTAAACTTATATAGATTAGTATTTTACTAAATAGTGTTTTCATGAATTTCCTATCATCTGAATATCCTAAGTAATCTAATATTGCAAATATAGTCATTCTTGAAATGAATAGAAGACTAGAACTCTTAAACTTGATAACCAAATAGCCTTATATCTATAGAATTAATTTAATTATCTAAATTTATTTCTAATAAACTTTACTATAATACTTATTTAAATTAAATTCAAAGTATTTTTGAATTAAAACTTTACTACAAATAATTATTACTTTTATGTAGTAACAAGATTACTTGAGGACAAGTAATAGTTAAGTTTGGGGGATTTTGATCACAGGAAAATTTGTTGAGAAATTCATACCAATTTCATATGAAATTGTACTTTAAAGAAATGTATTTTCTATGTTTTATTGTAGGTATGAAGAATTATAGGTAATGGGAGCAAAAACAAGCGAATCTGGAACAAAAAGGACTAAAAGAGATGGAAATTGAACTATCCCACCGACGGCGAGGAATAGGCCGCCGACGGCGAGGAATAGGCCACCGACGGCGTGATTTTCGCGGAAGTTTTTGAATATATTATAAAGGAGCCCGCCGACGGCAAGATCGAGCCCGCCGACAGCGAGCCTTAGCTGTTAGCCAATATTCTAGAAGCCCTCTGACAGCGCCATCGAGCCCGTCGACTGCGAGAAGGTCAGTTCAAGCAAATGTTCAATGAATCTGGATGCTTTTTGAAGAGGTTCTTAAGAAACCTTTGGAAATATTTTTCCCTCTTTAAATAGAGATAAATTTAGGCTGAAAAAGTATGTTCTTTTGGTGTGTGTGTCTTAATCTGAGTCTTGAGAGTCTGTAGTGTGTGAGTGTGTTCTAGAGAGTTCATTAGTAAGTTTAATTGAGTGTGTTGTACAAGAAGGAAGAGTCAGAGAAACTTCGAGAGTACGCTAGGGAGAAGATTCGAGATAAGTTTTTGTTTATTGTTTTATAGCTTTAAATGAAATACTAAGTTTTGTGTTATTCTTCCTATGCATTACGAGT
This sequence comes from Papilionanthe hookeriana x Papilionanthe teres, assembly GCA_022702705.1. NCBI lineage: Eukaryota > Viridiplantae > Streptophyta > Magnoliopsida > Asparagales > Orchidaceae > Papilionanthe > Papilionanthe hookeriana x Papilionanthe teres. The sequence continues at coordinate 91,948,748 of CM040427.1, read as the reverse complement.
AGTTTTCTCTGTCTTTCTCCTTGCTGTTGAGATTTTGTGAAATGGAAAATTGAATTAGTTGTGCCTTAAATACTAAATAAAAAATTGTGATAATCTTTTACTTAAATCTTAATTTACTTTCAATTTGTCCAATTGAGCTGTTAAAATATGTTGAATTATCAAGTATAGTAAAGATTACATCTAAAATTCAGGGTAATCAAAAGCCTTGAAATGAGGGTGCAAATAAATAGGGAAATATTATTTATCGGGCGTTGAATTGGATATTTTAGTGTGACAGACTAAAATCTTCAAATTCGGTCCTATCGTTTTGAGAGCTGAAGTGTAGATCTTAGCCCTCAGGCGAGCGGAACGTGGGGGCTCCGAAGTGGCAGCCGGTATCCTCCCAGCCTAGCCGCAGATTCATTAACTAAGCAAAGGATTAGTTAATGCTCTTTATGCCTGGACCAAATGGTAGGCATAATATAATTCTAAATATATTAATTATCCATTTATTTAATTCTCTTAACAAGAAGAAAGATACTTTTTCTAAATTGCAATCTCCCATTACGTAATAGAGTTTAGTATAATCGTTCTTTATTTCCGTATACTAGATAGTAATTGCATCTGCTGAAATTAGTTCTTAATCTCTAAACTTCCCTGTGGGATCGATATCTAGGACTTTATTAGAGCCCTTTATTAATTGAACGATATGTATACTTGCGTTAATGAAAGGGGTACACTTGCTATTTTTACTCTGTTAAACACTTATATAGTTATAAAGCTCCGCAAACATATCCACTCTGTGTGTGCCACCTGTGTAGTCAGTCAGCATTTGACCGAAAAGTCAATTTTTGTTAAAATAGTCAATTTTTGACCTAATGAACAATTAGTGACACAATAAGTCAATCTCTTACCAAAAAGTCAACTTTGGTCAAAATGGTCAATCTTTGACCTAATGACAAACCCATTGACCCAATAGGTCAACTTTTGACCAAAAAGTCAACTTTGGTTAAAATGGTCATTCCTTGACCCAATGACCTACCCATTGACCCAGTAGATTAACTTTTGACCAAAAAGTCAATTCTAGTCAAAATAGTCAATTTTTAACCTAATAACCACCCCATTGACCTGATAGATCAAATTTTAACCAAAAAATTAAGTTTGGTAAAAAGGGTCAATTTCTTACCTAACGACCACCCCATTGACCAATAAGTTAACTCTAGTTAAAATGGGCATTTTCTGACCTAACGACCAACCATTGACCTTATAGGCCAACTTTTGACCAGAAAGTCAACATTGGTCAAAATGATCAATCATTAACCGATTGACAAACCCCTTAACCTAATAGGTCAACTTTTGACAAAAAAGTCAATTTTGGTCATAATAGATAACTTTTGACCTAATGACCAATTATTGGCCTGATAAGTCAATCTCTTACCAAAAAGTCAACTTTAGTCAAAATGGTTAATTTTTGACCCAAAGACAAACCCATTGGCCCAATAGTTCAACTTTGGACCAAAAAGTCAACTTTGGTCAAAATGGTTAATTTCTGACCCAATGACTAACTCATTGACCCGATATGTCGACTTTTAACCAAAAGTCAACTTTGGTCAAATTAGGCGATCCTTGACCCGATTACCGACCCATTGACTCGATAGGTCGATATTTGACCAAAAAGTTAATTTTGATTAAAATAATCAATTTCTGACCCAAAGACCAACCATAAACCTAATTGGCTAACTTTTGACCAAAAAGTTAACATTAGTCAAAATGATCAATCGTTGACCTAATGACCACCCCATTGACCCAATATGTCAACTTTTAGTCAAAAATTATATTTTGGTTAAAATAGTCAATTTTTAACATCAAGACCAATTTTTGACCCGATAAGTCAATCTCTGACTAAAAAGTCATCTTTGGTCGAAATGGTCGATCCTTGACCCAAAGACAACCCTAGTGTCCCAATAGGTCAACTTTGTCAACCTCGGTCAAAATTGTTAATCTTTAACCCAACGACCAATCCATTGACCCAATAGGTCAACTTTTACCCAAAAAATCAATTTTGTTTAATATAATCAAGTTTTAACATAATGATCACCTCATTGACCAAATAGAGTCGACTTTTGACAAAAAAGTCAACTTTGAGTCGATATGGTTAATTTCGACTCGATGACCGCCACATTGACCCGATAGATCGATTTTTGATCAAAAATTGATTTTAGTCGAAATAATCAATTTTAACATAATGTCCATTTATTGACTCAATAAGTTAATCTCTGACAAAAAGGTGAACTTTGGTCAAAATGGTGTATCCTTGACCCAATGACCAACTCATTGACCCAATAGGTCAACTTTTCACCAAAAAGACAATTTTGGACAAAATGGTTAATCCTTGACCCAATGCAATAAGTCAACTTTTGACCAAAAAGTTAATTTTGGTCAAAATAGTCAATTTTTGACCTAAAGACCAACTATTGACCCAATAGGTTAACTTTTGACCAAAAAGTCAACTTCGGTCAAAATGGTCAATTTTTGATCTAATGTCCAACCCATTAATTCAATAGGTCAACTTTTGACCAAAAAGTCAACTTTGGTCAAAATGATCAATCCTTGATCCAATGACCAACATATTGACACAATAGGTCAACTTTTGCACAAAAAGTAAATTTTAGTCAAAATAGTCAATTTTTGACCTAATGACCAATTATTGACCTAATAAGTCAATCTCTTACCAAAAAAGTTAACTTTTGTCAAAATGATCAATCTTTGACCCAATGACAACCCCATTGACCCAATAGGTCGACTTTTGACCGAAAAATCAACTTTGGTTAAAATGGTGAATCCTTGACCCAATGACCAACACTTTGACCCAGTAGGCGAACTTTTGACAAAAAAGCCAATTTTGGTCAAAATAGTCAATTTTTGACCTAATGACCACCCCATTGATCCAATAGGTCAACTTTTGACCAAAAAGACAAGTTTTCTAAAATGGTCAATTGCTGACCTAATGACCAACCAATTGACCCAATAAGTTATCTTTGGTTAAAATGGACAACTTCTAGCCCAATGACCAACCATTGACCTAATTAGCCAACTTTTGACCAAAAATTCAACATTGGCCAAAATGATCAATCGTTGACCCAATGACCAACCCATTGCTTGATTAGGTCAACTTTTGACTAAAAAGTCAATTTGGTCATAACAGTCACTTTTTGACTTAATGACCAATTATTCACCTAATAAGTCATTCTTTAACCAAAATGTCAACTTTGGTCAAAATGGTCAATCCTTGACCCAATGACCATCCCATTGAACTAATAGGTCAACTTTTGACCAAAAAGTCAACTTTGGTCAAAATGGTCAATCCTTAACCCAATAGGTGAACTTTTGACCAAAAAGTCAATTTTGGTTAAAATAGTCAATTTTTGGCCTAGTGACCACCCCTTTAACCCATTAGGTCAACTTTTGACCAAAAACTCAACTTTGGTCAAAATAGTCAATTTCTGACCCAATGACTAACCCATTGACCCAATTGGTCAACTTTTAACCAAAAAATCAACTTTGGACAAAGTGATCAATCCTTGAACCCAATGACCAACCCACTGACCCAATAAGTCAACTTTTGACCAAAAAGTCAATTTTTATCAAAAAATTTAATTTTTGACATAATGACCAATAATTAACCTAATAAGTCAATCTCTTATCAAAGAGTCAACTTTGGTCAAACTGGTCAATTTTTGACCCAAAGACAAACCAATTGACCCAATTGGTTAACTTTGGATCAAAAAGTCGACTTTGGTCAAAATGGTCAATTTCTGACCCAATGACCAACCCATTGGCACAATATGTCAACTTTTGACCAAAAAGTCAACTTTGATCAAATTTGTCAATCCTTGTCCCAATTCCAACCCATTGACCTAATAGGTCAATAATTGACCAAAAAGTCAATTCTGGTTAAAATAGTCAATTTTTGACCAAGTGACTAATTACTGAACAAATAAGTCAATCTCATACCAAAAAATCAACTTTGGTCAAAATGGTCGATCATTGACCCAATGACTAACCCATTGACCCAATAAGTCAACTTTTGACCAAAAAGTCAACTTTGGTCAAAATGATCAATCCTTAACCTAATGACCCAACATGTCAACTTTTGACCAAAAAGCTATTTTGGTCAAAATTGTCAATTTTTTACCTAATGAAAACCAAATTGGCACAATAGGTCAACTTTTGACCAAAAAGTAAACTTTGGTTAAAATGGTCAATTTCTGACCCAATGACCAACCCATTGACCCAATAGTTCAACTTTTGACCAAAAAGATAACTTTAGTGAGAATGGTCAATCCTTGTCTCGATAACCAACCCATTGACCCAATAGGTCAACTTTTGATAAAAATGTCAAGTTTGGTCAAAATGGTCAATTTATGACACAATGACCAACCCATTGACCCAATTGGTCAACTTTTGACTAAAATGTCAACTTTGGTCAAAGTGGTCAATTTCTGACACAATGACAACCTCATTGACCAGATGGGTCAACTTATGACCAAAAATTATTTTTTGTCAAAATAATCAATTTTTGACCAAATGACTAATTATTGACCCAATAAGTCAAACTCTGACCAAAAAGTCAACTTTGGTCAAAATGCTCAATCCTTGACCCAATGACCAACCCATTTACCCATTAGGTCAACTTTTGACCAAAAAGTCAACTTTAGTCAAAATGGTTATGCTTTGACCCAATGACCAACTCGTTAACCCAATAGGTCAATTTTTGACTAAAAAGTCAATTTTGGTCAAAATAGTCAATTTTTGACCTAATGACCACCCAATTGACCCAATCGGTCAACTTTTGATCAAAAAGTCAACTTTGGTCAAAATGGTCCATTTCTAACCCAAAGACTAACCCATTGACCCTGTCGTTCAACTTTTGACAAAAACATCAAATTTGGTCAAAATGGTTAATCTTTGACCCGATGACAATCAATTGACCTAATAGGTCAGCTTTTGGCCAAAAAGTCAATTTTTGTTATAATTTTTTATTTTTTACCTGATGACCACCCTATTGACCCAAAAGATCAACTTTTAACCAAATAAGTCAAATTTGGTTATAATTTTATATTTTGACCTAACGACCACCTCATTGATCTAATAAGTCAACTTTTGACCAAAAAGTCAACTTTGGTTAAAATGGTCAATTTTTGACCTAGACCAACCCATTGACCCAATAGATCAACTTTTGACAAAAAAATCAACTTTGGTTAAAATGGTCAATTCTTAAACCAATGACCAACCCATTGACACAATGACCAACCCATTGACCCAATAGGTCAACTTTTGACCAAAAAGTTAGTTTTGGTCAAAATAGTTAATTTTTGACCTAATGACCACTTAATTGACCATATAGGCCAACTTTTGACCAAAAAGTCAACTTTAATTAAAATGAACAATTTCTGACCTAATGACTAACCCTTTGACCCAATAGGTCAACTTTAGACCAAAAAGTTAACTTTGGTCAAAATAGTTAATTTTTCACTTAATGACCAGACCCAATAGATCAACTTTTAGACCAAAAAGTCATCTTTTGTCAAAATAGTTAACTTTTCACCTAATGACCACCCAATTGACCCAATGACAATCCCATTGACCCAATAAGTCAGCTTATGACAAAAAAGTCAATTTTGGTTATAATTTTTTATTTTTGACATAATGACCACCCTATTGACCCAAAAGATCAACTTTAGACCAAAAAAGTCAATTTTGGTTATAATTTTTTATTTTTGACCTAATGATCACCCTATTGACCCAATAGGTCAACTTTTGACCAAAAAGTCAACTTTGGTTATAATGGTCAATTTTTAACTTAATGACCAACCCATTGACCGAATATGTCAACTTTTGACAAAAAAATCAACTTTGGCCAAAATGGTCAATTCTTGAACCAATGACCAACCCATTGACCCAATGACCAACTCATTGACACAATAGGTTAACTTTTGACCAAAAAGTTAATTTTGGTTAAAATAGTTAATTTTTTACCTAATCACCACCCATTGACCATATAGGTCAACTTTTGACAAAAATGTCAACTTTGGTCAAAATGATCAATTTATGACCTAATGACTAACCCTTTCACCCAATAGGTCAACTTTTGACCAAAAAGTCAACTTTGGTCAAAATAGTTAATTTTTCACCTAATGACCACCTAATTGACCTAATAGATCAACTTTTGACCAAAAAGTCAACTTTAGTCAAAATGGTCGATTCCGACTCAATGACCGACTCATTGATCCAAAAGTTCGATTTTGACCAAAATTCGACTTTTGTCAAAAAGGTTAATTTTTGACGAAATGACCACCCCGTTGACTACCTTTAACCTAAAAGGTCAACTTTTGACCAAAAAGTCAACTTTGGTCAAAATAGTTAATTTTTCACCTAATGACCACCCGAATTGATCGATAGATCGACTTTTGACCGAATACTTGACTTTGGGTCAAAATGGTCGATTTCTGACTCAATGACAAACTCTTTAACCCAATAGGTCAACTTCTGACCAAAAAGTCAACTTTTGTCAAAAAGGTCAATTTCTGACCAAATGACCACCCCGTTGACCAAATGTGTCAATTTTTGACTAAAAAGTCAACTTTGGTCAAAATAGTCAAATTTTGGCCTAATGACCAATTATTGACCCAATATGTCAATCTCTGACCAAAAAGTTAACTTTAGTCAAAATGGTCAATCATTGACACAATGACCAACCCATTGACCCAATCGGTCAACTTTTGACCAAAAACCAATTTTGTTAAAAATAATCTGTTTTTTTACCAAATGACCAACCATTGACCCAATAGGTCAACTTTTAACCAAAAAGTTAACTTTGGTCATACTGGTCAATCCTTGACCCAATGACCAACCCATTAATCCAATGGGTCAACTTTTGATCAAAAAGTCAACCTTGATCAAAATGGTCAATCTTTGACCTAATGATCAACCCATTGTTTCAATCGGTCATCTTTTGACCAAAAAGTCAATTTTGGTCAAAATAATCAATTTTTGATCTAATGACCACCCCATTGACCAAATAGGTCAACTTTTGTTAGAATGGTCAATTTCTGGTCCAACGGCTAACTCGTTGACCCAATAAACCAACTTTTGACCAAAAAGTCAACTTTGGTAAAATTGATCAATCCTTGACCCAATGACCAACCCATTAACCCAATAGGACAACTTTTGAACAAAAACGCAATTTTGGTCAAAATAGTCATTTTTTGACCTAATGACCAATAATTGACCCAATAAGTCAATCTCTGACTAAAAAGTCAACTTTGGTCAAAATGGTCAATCGATGACCCAATGACCAACCTAGTGACCCAATAGGTTAACGTTTGACTAAAAAGTTAACCTTGGTCAAAAGTGTCAATCCTTGACCCAACGACCAACCCGTTGACCCAATAGGTCAACTTTAAACTAAAAAGTCAATTTTGGTCAATATAGTCAAGTTTTGACCTAATGACCACCCCATTGACCCAATAGGTTAACTTTTATCAAAAAAGTCAACTTTGGTCAAAATAGTCGATTCGACCCAATGACCATCCATTCGACCAATAGAGTTAACTTTCGATCAAAAATTAGTTTTGGCTAAAATAGTCGATTTTTAACATAATGTGCGATTATTGATTCGATAAGTTAATCTCCGACCAAAAAGTCGACTTTGGTCAAAATGGTCGATCCTTGACCCAATGACGACTCATTGACTCGAATAAGTCGACTTGTTAAAAAATCGACTTTAGACCAAAATGGTTAACCCTTGACATAATGACTCAATAAACTTTTGACTAAAAAGTCCATTTTGGTCAAAATAGTCAATTTTTGACCTAATGACTAGCCATTAACACAATATGTCAACTTTCATCCAAAAAGTCAACTTTGGTCAAAATGGTCAATTTATGACCCAATGATCACCCATTGACCCAATAGGTCAACTTTTGACCAAAAAGTCAACTTTGGTCAAACTGGTCAATCCTTGACCCAATGACTAACCCATTGATCCAATGGGTCAACTTTTGACCAAAAAGTCAACCTTGATCAAAATTGTCAATCTTTGACCCAATGACTAACCCATTGAACCAATAGGTCAACTTTTGACCAAAAGTCAATTTTGGACTAAATAGTCAATTTTTGACTTAATGACCACCCCATTGACCCAAAAAGATAATTTCGGTCAAAATAGTCAATTTTTGACCTAATGACCAATTATTGACTCAATCAGTCAATCTCTTACAAAAAAGTCAACTTTGGTCAAATTGGTCAATCTTTGACCCAATGATAAACCCATTGACCTAATAGGTCAAATTTTGACCAAAAAGTCAACTTTGATTAAAATGTTCATTCCTTGAACCACTGACCAACCCATTGACCGAATAGGTTCACTTTTGACCAAAAAGTCAATTTTGGTCAAAATTATCAATTTTTGACCTAATGATCACCCCATTGACCCAATAGGTCAACTTTTAACTAAAAAGTCAAGTTTAGTAAAAATGGTCAATTTTTGACCTAACGACCACCCCATTGACCCAATAAGTTAACTTTGTTCAAATGGTAAATTTCTAACCCAATGACCAATTATTAACTTAATTTGCCAACTTTTGATCAAAAAGTAAACTTTGGTCAAAATGGTCAATCCTTAACCCAATGACCAACTCATTAACCCAATAGGTTAACCTTTGACTGAAAAGTCAACTTTAGACAAAATGATTAATCCTTGACCCAATGATTCAATAAGTGAACCTTTGACCATATAGTCAATTTTGGTCAAAATAGTCAATTTTTGACCTAATGACAACCCATTGACACAATATGTTAACTTTCGACCAAAAAGTAAACTTCGGTCAAAATGGTCAATTTCTGACCCAATGACCAACCCTTGACCCAGTAGGTCAACTTTTGACCAAAAAGTCAACTTTGGTCAAAATGGTCAATCCTAGACCCAATTTCCAACTCATTGACCCAATAGGTCAACTTTTGACCAAAAAGTCAATTTTGGTTAAAATAGTGAATTTTTGACCTAATGACCACTCAATTATCCCAATAGGTCAACTTTTGACCAAAAAGTCAACTTTGGTCAAAATGGTCAATTTTCTAACCTAATGACCAACCCTTTAACCCAATAGGTCAATCTCTTACCAAAATGTTAACTTTGGTCAAAATGGTCAATCTTTGACCCAATGACAAACCCATTGACCCAAAAGGTCCACTTTTGACCAAAAAGTCAACTTTGGTTAAAATGGTCATTCCATGACCCAATGACCAGCCCATTGACCGAGTAGGTTAACTTTTGATTAAAAATTCAATTTTCGTCAAAATAGACAATTTTTGACCTAATGACTACCCATTGACCCAGTTGGTCAACTTTTGACCAAAAAGTTAAGTTTGATAAAAATGGTCAATTTCTGACCTAACGACCACCCCATTGACCCAATAAGTTAAAATTGGTTAAAATGGTCAATTTCAGACCTAATGACCAACCATTCACCTAATATACCAATTTTCGACCAAAAAGTCAACATTTGTCTAAATAATCAATCGTTGACCCAAGACAAACCCATTGACCCAATAGGTCAACTTTTGACCAAAAAATCAATTTTGGTCATAATAGTCAATTTTTGACCAAATGACCAATTATTGACCCATTAAGTCAAATTTGGTCAAAATGGTCAATCCTTGACCCAATGACTAACCCATTGACCTAATAGGTGTACTTTTGACCAACAAGTCAACTTTAGTCAAAACGGTCAATCCTTGACCCAATGACCTAATAGGTCAACTTTTGACCAAGAAGTCAATTTTTGACCTAATGACCACCCCATTGATCCAATAGGCCAACTTTTGACCAAAAAGTCAACTTTTGTCAAAATGGTCAATTTCTGATCCAGTGACCAACACATTAACCCGATAAGTCAACTTTAGACCAAAAAATCAACTTTGGTTAAAATGTTAAATGCTTGACCAAATGAACAAAACTTTGACCCAGTAGGCCAACTTTTGACAGAAAAGTCAATTTTGGTCAAAATAGTTAATTTCTGATTCAATGACCTACATAATAACCCAATAGGTCAACTTTTGACTAAAAAGTCAAATTTGGTTAAAATGGTCATTCCTTGACCCAATGACCAACCCATTAACCCAGTAGGTTAACTTTTGATTAAAAATTCAATTTTCGTCAAAATAAACAATTTTTGACCTAATGACTACCCTTTGACCCAATTAGTCAACTTTTGGCCAAAATGTTAAATTTGGTAAAAATGATCAATTTCTGACCTGAAGACCACCCATTAACCCAATAAGTTAAATTTGGTTAAAATGATAAATTTCAGACGCAATGATCAACCATTGACCTAATAGGCTAGCTTTCGACCAAAAAGTCAACATTGGTCAAAAAGATCAATCGTTGACCCAATGACAAACCCATTGACCCAATAGGTCAACTTTTGACGAAAAAATCAATTTTGGTCATAATAGTCAATTTTTTGACCAAATGACTAATTATTGACCCATTAAGTTAAATTTGGTCAAAATGGTCAATCCTTGATCCAATGACTAACTCATTGACCTAATAGGTGTACTTTTGACCCAATGACTAACTCAATAGGTCAGCTTTTGACCAAAAATTGAATTTTGGTCAAAATAGTCAATTTTTAACCTAATGAACAATTATTGACCTAATAAGTCAATCTCTTACCAAAAAGTCAGCTTTGGTCAAAATGATCAATCTTTGACCCAATGACAAACCCATTGACCCAATAGGTCAACTTTTGACCAAAAAGTCAACTTTGGTTAAAGTGGTCATTCTTTGACCTAATGACCTACCCATTGACCCAGTAGGGTAACTTTTGACCAAAAAGTCAATTCTCGTCAAAATAGTCAATTTTTGACCTAATAACCACCCCATTGACCTGATAAGTCAAATTTTGACCAAAAAGTCAAGTTTGGTAAAAATGGTCAATTTCTTACCTAACGACCACCCCATTGACCCAATAAGTTAACTTTTGTTTAAATGAGCAATTTCTGACTTAATGACTAACCATTGACCTTATAGGCCAACTTTTAACTAAAAAACCAACGTTGCTCAAAATGATCAATCATTGACCGATAGACAAACCCATTGACCCAATAGGTCAACTTTTGACCAAAAAGTCAATTTTGGTCATTATAGTTAATTTTTGACCTAATGACCAATTGTTGGCCTAATAAGTCAATCTCTTACCAAAAAGTCACCTTTGGTCAAAATGGTCAATTTTGACCCAAAGACAAACTCATTGGCCCAATAGGTCAACTTTGGACCAAAAAAGTCAACTTTGGTCAAAATGGTTAATTTTTGACCCAATGGCTAACTCATTGACAAAAAATGTTAACATTTGATCAAAAAGTCTACTTTGGTCAAATTGGCCAATCCTTGACCCAATTAACAACCATTGACCCAATAAGCCAATATTTGATCAAAAATTCAATTTTGATTAAAATAGTCAATTTCTGACCCAAAGACCAACCTTAAACCTAATAGGCAAACTTTTGACCAAAAAGTCAACATTGGTCAAGATGATCAATCGTTGACCCAATAATCACCCCATTAACCCAATAGGTCAACTTTTAATCAAAAAATCTATTTTGGCTAAAATAGTCAATTTTTAACATAATGACCAATTATTGACCCGATAAGTCAATCTCTGACTAAAAAGTTAACTTTGGTCAAAATGAACTCGATCCTTGACTGATAATGACCACTAGTGTCCCGATAAGTCAACTTTGTCAACCTTGGTCAAAATTGTTAATCGTTGACCCAACGACCAACCCATTAACCCAATAGGTCAACTTTTACCCAAAAAATCAATTTTGTTCAATATAGTTAAGTTTTGACATAATGACCACCTCATTGACCAAATAGGTCAACTTTTGACAAAAAGTCGACTTTGGTCAATATGATCAATTTTTGACTCAATGACCACCTCATTGAGCAAATAAATCAATTTTTTATCCAAAGTTCAATTTTGGTCAAAATAATCAATTTTTAACATAATGTCCAATTATTGACCCAATAAGTTAATCTCTGACCAAAAAGTCAACTTTGGTCAAAATGGTCAATCCTTGACCCAATCACCAACTCATTGAACCAATAGGTCAACTTTTGACCAAAAAGTCAACATTGGACAAAATGGTTAATCCTTGACCTAATGACTCAATAAGTCAACTTTTGACCAAAAAGTTAATTTTGGTCAAAATAGTCAATTTTTACCAAATGACCACCCATTGACCTAATATGTTAACTTTTGACCAAAAGGTCAACTTCGGTCAAAATGGTCAATTTCTGATCCAATGACCAACCCATTAATCTAATAGGCCAACTTTTGACCAAAAAGTCAACTTTGGTCAATGTGATCAATCATTGACCCAATGACCAACCCATTGACACAATTGGTCAACTTTTGCCAAAAAAAGTCAATTTTGGTCAAAATAATCAATTTTTGACCTATTGACCAATTATTGACCCAATAAGTCAATCTCTTACCCAAAAAGTTAACTTTGGTCAAAATGATCAATCTTTGACCCAATGACAAACCCATTGATCCAATAGGTCAACTTTTGACCAAAAAGTCAACTTTGGTTAAAATGGTGAATCCTTGACCCAATGACCAACACATTGACCTAGTAAGCCAACTTTTGACAAAAAAAGTCAATTTTGGTCAAAATAGTCAATTTTTAACCTAATCACCACCCGTGATCCAATAGGTCAAGTTTTGACCAAAAGGTCAAGTTTGCAAAAAATGGACAATTTCTGACCTAATGACCAACCAATTGACCCAATAAGTTAACTTTGGTCAAATTGGACAACTTCTGACCCAATGACCAATCATTGACCTAAAAGGCCAGCTTTTGACCAAAAAGTCTACTTTGGTCAAAATGATCAATCATTGACCCAATGACCAACCCATTGACCGAATAGGTCAACTTTTGACCAAAAAGTTAATTTGCTAATAATAGTCACTTTTTGACTTAATGACCAATTATTGAACCAATTATTGACCCAATAAGTCAATCTTTGACCAAAAGGTCAACTTTGGTTAAAATGGTCAATCCTTTACCCAATGACCATCCCACTGAACTAATAGGTCAACTTTTGACCAAAAAGTTAACTTTGGTCAAAATGGTCAATCCTTGACCAAATAGGTCAACTTTTAACCAAAAAGTCAATTTTGGTCAAAAAAGTCAATTTTTGACCTAATGACCACCCCTTTGACGCATTAGGTCAACTTTTAACCAAAAAATCAACTTTGGTCAAAATGGTCAATTTCTGACCCAATGACCAACCCATTGACCCAATAGGTCAAATTTTAACCAAAAAGTCAACTTTCGTGAAAATGATCAATCCTTGACCCAATGACTGACCCATTGACCCAATAAGTCAACTTCTGACGAAAAAGTCAATTTTTGTCAAAAAATTTAATTTTTGAGCTAATGATCAATTATTAACCTAATAAGTCAATCTCTTATCAAAGAGTCTACTTTGGTCAAAATGGTCAATTTTGGACCCAAAGACAAACGAATTGCCTAATTGATCAACTTTGGATCAAAAAGTCAACTTTGGTCAAAATGGACAATTTCTGACCCAATGACCAACCCATTGACCCAATATGTCAACTTTTGACCAAAAAGTCAACTTTGATCAAATTGGTCAATCCTTGTCCCAATTACCAACCCATTAACCCAATAGGTCAATATTTGACCAAAAAGTGAATTTTGGTTAAAATAGTCAATTTTTGACCTAGTGACTAATTATTGAGCAAATAAGTCAGTCTCTTACCAAAAAATCAATTATGGTCAAAATGGTCAATCCTTAACCCAATGACCAACCCATTGACCTAATAAGTCAACTTTTGACCAAAAAGTCAACTTTGGTCAAAATGGTCAATACTTAACCTAATGACCCAACATGTCAACTTTTGACCAAAAAGAAATTTTGGTCAAAATTGTCAATTTTTTATCTAATGACAACCAAATTGGCACAATAGGTCAACCTTTGACCAAAAAGTCATCTTTGGTTAAAATGGTCAATTTCTGACCCAATGACCAACCAATTGACCCAATAGGTCAACTTTTGACCAAAAAGTTAACTTTGGTGAAAATGGTCAATCGTTGACTTGATAACCAACCGATTGACCCAATACGTCAACTTTTGACAAAAAAGTTAAGTTCGGTCAAAATGGACAATTTTTGACACAATGACCGGTTGACCCAATTGGTCAACTTTTGACTAAAAAGTCAACTTTGGTCAAAATTGTTAATTTCTGACACAATGACCACCTCATTGACCAAATGGGTCAACATTTGACCAAAAACTGTTTTTTGGTCAAAGTAATCAATATTTGACCGAATCACTAATTATTGACCCAATAAGTCAAACTCTGACCAAAAAGTCAACTTTGGTCGAAATGGTCAATCCTTGACCCAATGACCAACCCATTGACCCAATAGGTCAACTTTTGACTAAAAAGTCAACTTTAATAAAATGTTCAAGCTTTGACCCAATGACCAACTCATTGACCCAATAGGTCAATGTTTGACCAAAAAGTCTATTTTGGTCAAAATAGTCAATTTTTGACGTAATGACCACCCAATTCACTCAAAAGGTCAACTTTTGATCAAAAAGTCAACTTTGGTCAAAATGCTCCATTTCTGACCCAAAGACTAACTAACCCATTGACCCAGTAGTTCAAATTTTGACAAAAACGTCAAATTTGGTCAAAATGGTCAATCCTTGACCCAATGACAATCCTATTGACCCAGTAGTTCAGCTTTTGACCAAAAAGTCAAATTTAGTTATAATTTTTTATTTTTGACCTGATGACCACCCTACTGACCCAAAAGATCAACTTTTAACCAAAAAAGTCAATTTTGGTTATAAATCGTATTTTGACCTAATGACCACCCTATTGACCCAATAAGTCAACTTTTGAACAAAAAGTCAACTTTGGTTAAAATGGTCAATTTTTGACATAATGACCAACCCATTGACCCAATAGATCAACTTTTGACAAAAAAATCAACTTTGGTCAAAATGGTCAATTCTTGAACCAATGACCAACCCATTGACCAATAGGTCAACTTTTGACCAAAAAGTTAATTTTGGTCAAAATACTTAATTTTTGACCTAATGACCACTCAATTGACCATATAGGTCAACTTTTGACCAAAAAGTCAACTTTGGTCAAAATGAACAATTTCTGACCCAACGACTAACACTTTGACCAAATAGGTCAACTTTAGACCAAAAAGTCAACTTTAGTTAAAATGGTTAATTTTTCACCTAATGACCACCCAATTGACCAAATAGATCAACTTTTGACCAAAAAGTCAACTTTGGTCAAAATGGTCAAGTTATGATCTAATGACTAACTTATTGACCCAATAGGTCAAGTTTTGGCCAAAAAGTCAACTTTGGTCAAAAAGGTCAACTTATGACCAAATGATCACCGCGTTGACCAAATGGGTCAATTTTTTACTAGAAAGTCAAGTTTGGTCAAAATAGTCAATTTTTGGCTTAATGACCAATTATTGACCCAAAAAGTCAATCTCTGACCAAAAAGTCAACTTTGGTCAAAATGGTCAAACCTTGACACAATGACCAACCCATTGACCCAACTGGTCAACTTTTGACCAAAAACTAATTTTGGTCAAAATAGTCAATTTTTGACTAAATGACCAATTATTGACCCAATAAGTCAATCTCTGACCAAAAAGTCAACTTATTCAAACTAGTCAATGCTTGACCCAAAGACCAACCCATTGACCCAATAGATCAACTTTTGATTAAAAAGTCAACCTTGATCAAAATGGTCAATCCTTGACTCAATTACCAATCCATTGAAGCAATAGGTCAACTTTTAACCAAAAAGTCAACTTTGGTCAAATAGTCTATTTTTGACCTAATGACTACCCCATTGATTTAATTGGTCAACTTTTGTTAGAATGGTCAATTTCTGGTCCAAAGACTAACTCTTTGACCCAATAGACCAACTTTTGACGAAAAAGTCAACTTTCATAAAAATGATCAATCCTTGACCCAATGACCAACCCATTAACCCAATAGGTCAACTTTTGACCAAAAAGTCAATTTTGGTCAAAATAGTCATTTTTTGACCTAATGACCAATTATTGACCCAATAAGTCAATCTCTGATTAAAAAGTCAACTTTGGTCAAAATGGTCAATCCATGACTCAATGACCAACCTAGTGACCCAATAGGTCAATTTTGACTAAAAAGACAACCTTAGTCAAAAGTGTCAGTCCTTGACCCAACGACCAACCTGTTTGACCCAATAGGTCAACTTTAAACCACCAAGTCAATTTTGGTCAATAAAGTCAAGTTTTAACCTAATGACCACCCCATTGACCCAATAGGTTAACTTTTGACAAAAAAAGTCAACTTTGGTAAATATGGTCAATTTCTGACCTAATGATCATCCCATTGACCCAATAGGTCAATTTTTTATCAAAAATTATATTTTGGTTAAAATAGTCAAATTTTAATATAATGACCAATTATTGACCCAATAAGTTAACCTAATGACCAACTCATTGACCTAATAGATCAGCTTTTGACCAAAAAATTAACTTTAGACAAAATGGTTAATCCTTGATCCAATGAATCAATAGGTCAACTTTTGACTAAAAAGACCATTTTGGTCAAAATAGTCAATTTTTAACATAATGACCAGCCATTGACACAATAGGTCAACCTTCGTCCAAAAAGTCAACTTTGTTCAAAATGGTCAATTTCTGACCCAATGACCAACCATTGACACAATAGGTCAACTTTTGACCAAAAAGTCAACTTTGGTCAAACTTGTCAATCCTTGACCCAATGACCAACCCATTGACCCAATGGGTCAACTTTTGACCAAAAAGTCAACCTTGATTAAAATGGTCAATCTTTGACCCGATGACCAACCAATTGAGCCAATAGGTTAACTTTTGAAGAAAAAGTCAATTTTAATCAGAATAGTCAATTTTTGACCTAATGACCACCCCATTGAGTCAATAGATCAACTTTTGTTAGAATGGTCAATTTCTAGTATAATGACTAACTCAGTGACGAAATATACCAACTTTTGACCAAAAAGTCAACTTTCAGAAAAATGATCAATCCCTGACCCAATGAACACCTCATTAACCCAATAGGTCAACTTTTGACCAAAAAGTTAATTTTGGTCAAAATAGTCAATTTTTGACCTAATGACCAATTATTGACTCAATAAGTCAATCACTTATCAAAAAGTAAACTTTGGTCAAATTAGTCAATCATTGACCCAATGACAACCCATTGACCCAATAAGTCAACTTTTGACCAAAAAGTCAACTTTAGTTAAAATGGTCATTCCTTGAACCAATGACCAACCCATTGACCCAGTAGGTTAACTTTTGACCAAAAAGTCAAGTTTGGTAAAAATGTTCAATTTTTGACCTAACGACCACCCCATTGACCCAATAAGTTAACTTTGGATAAAATGGTAAATTTCTAATCCAATGACCAACTTTTAACCTAATTGGCCAACTTTTGACCAAAAAGTCAACTTTGGTCAAAATGGTCAATCCTTGACCCAATGACCAACTCATTCACCCAGTAGGTCAACCTTTGACCGAAAAGTCAACTTTAGACAAAATGGTTAATCCTTGACCCAATGACTCAATAAGTAAACTTTTGACCATAAAGTCAATTTTAGTCAAAATAGTCAATTTTTGACCTAATGACCACCCATTGACACAACAGGTCAACTTTCGACCAAAAGTAAACTTTGGTCAAAATGGTCAATTTTTGACCCGATGACCAACCATTGACCCAAGTAGAGTCAACTTTTAACCAAAAAGTTAACTTTGGTCAAAATGATCAATCCTTGACCCAATTTCCAACTCATTGACCCATTAGGTCAACTTTTGACCAAAAGGTCAATTTTAGTCAAAATAGTCAATTTTTGACCTAATGACTACTCAATTAACTCTATAGGTCAACTTTTGACAAAAAAGTCAATTTTAGTCAAAATAGTCAATTTTTGACCAAATGACCAATTATTGACCCAATATGTCAATCTCTTACCAAAAAGTCAACTTTGGTCAAAATGGTCAATCCTTGACCCAATGACAAACCCATTAACCCAAAAGGTCCACTTTTGACCAAAAAGTCAACTTTGGTTAAAATGGTCATTCCTTGACCCAATGACCAACCCATTGACCCAGTAGGTTAACTTTTGATTAAAAAGTCAATTTTCGTTAAAATAGACAATTTTTTACCTTATGACTACCCATTGACCCAATTGGTCAACTTTAGACCAAAAGGTCAAGTTTGGTAAAAAAAGTCAAATTCTGACTTGACGACCACCTCATAGACCTAGTAAGTTAAATTTGGTTAAAAAGGTCAATTTCAGACCCAATGAACAACCATTGACCTAATAGGTCAACTTTCGACCAAAAAGTCAACATTGGTCAAAATAATCAATCGTTGACCCAATGACAAACCCATTGACCCAAGAGGTCAACTTTTGACCGAAAAATCGATTTTGGTCATAATAATCGATTTTTGACCAAATGACCAATTATTGAGCCATTAAGTCAAATTTTGTCAAAATGGTCAATCCTTGACCCAATGACTAACCCATTGACCTAATAGGTGTACTTTTGACCACCAAGTCAACATTTGTCAAAATGGTCAATCATTGACTCAATGACCTAATAGGTCAACTTTTGACCAAAAAGTCAATTTTGATCAAAATAGTCAATTTTTTTACCTAATGACCACCCCATTGATCCAATAGGTCAACTTTTGACCAAAAAGTTAACTTTTGTCAAAATGGTCAATTTCTGATCCAGTGACAACCACATTAACCCAATAGGTCAACTTTTGACCAAAAAGTCAACTTTGGTCAAAATGATCAATCCTTGACCCAAACACCAACCCATTGACTTAATATGTCAACTTTTGACCAAAAAGTCAAATTTGGTCAAAATAATCAATTTTTGACCGAATGACCAATTATTGACCCAATTAGTCAATCTCTGACTAAAAAGTCAACTTTGGTCAAAATGGGCAATCCTTGAGCCAATGACCAGCCAAGTGAACCAATTGTTTAACTTTTAACCAAAATGTCAACCTTGGCAAAAATAGTCAATCCTTGACCCAACGACCAACTCTATTGACCCAATAGGTCAACTTTTACCCAAAAACTCAATTTTGCTCAATATAGTCAAGTTCTGACATAATGACCACCTCATTTACCAAATAGGTCAACTTTTGAAGAAAATGTCAACTTTAGTCAATATGTTCAATTTCTGACCCAAAGACCACCTCCATTGACCTAATTGATCAATTTTTGATCTATAATTCAATTTTAGTCAAAATAATTAATTTTTAACATAATTTCCAATTATTGACCCAATAAGTTAATCTCTGACCAAAAAGTCAATTTGGTCAAAAGGGTCAATCATTGACCCACCGTCCAACTTGTTGACCTAGTAGGTCACCTTTTGACCAAAAAGTCAACTTTGGACAAAATGGCTAATCCTTGACCCAATGACTCAATAGGTCAACTTTTGACCAAAAAGTCAATTTTGGTCAAAATAATCAATTTTTTACCTAATGAGCCATTGACACAATAGGACAACTATCGTCCAAAAAGTCAACTTTGCTCAAAATGGTCAATTTTTGACCCAATGACCAACCATTGACCCAAAAGGTCAACTTTTGCCCAAAAAGTCAACTTTGGTTAAACTGGTCAATCCTTAACCTAATGACCAACCCATTGACCCAATAAGTCAACTTTTGACCAAAAAGTCAACCTTGATCAAAATGGTCAATCTTTGACCCGATGACCAACCCATTGAACCAATAGCTCAACTTTGACCAAAAAGTTAATTTTGGTCAAAATATTAATTTTTTGACCTAATGACCCCCCCATTGAACCAATAAGTCAACTTTTGTTAGAAGGTTCAATTTTTGGTCCAACGACTAACTCAGTGACAAAAAAGACCAACCTTTAACCAAAAAGTCAACTTTCGTGAAAATAATCAATCCCTGACCCAATGACTAACACATTAACCCAATTGGTTAACTTTTGACCAAAAAGTTAATTTTGGTCAAAATAGTCAATTTTTCACCTAATGACCAATTATTGTCCCAATAAATCAATCTCTTACCAAAAAGTCAATTTTCTCAAAATGGTCAATCTTTGACCCAATGACAAACCCATTGACTCAATAGGTCAACTTTTCACCAAAAAGACAACTTTGGTTAAAATGGTCATTCCTTGACCTAACGACCAACCCATTGACCCAGTATGTTAACTTTTGACCAAAAAGTCAATTTTGGTCAAAATAGTCAGTTTTAGACCTAATGACCACACCATTGATCCAATAGGTTAACTTTTGCGCAAAAAGTTAAGTTTGGTAAAAATGGTCAAATTCTGACCTGACGAACACCTCATTGACCCAATAAGTTAACTTTGGTTAAAAAGGTAAATTTCTGACCCAATGACCAACCATTGACCTAATAGGCCAACTTTTGACCAAATAGTCAACTTTGGTTAAAATGGTCAATTCGTGACCCAATGACCAACTCATTGACCCAATAGGTCAACCTTTGATCAAAAATTTAACCTTAGATAAAATGGTTAATCCTTGACTTAATGACTTAATAGGTTAACTTTTGCCCATAAAGTCAATTTTGATCAAAATAGTCAATTTTTGACATAATGACCACCCATTGACACAATAGGTCAACTATCGACCAAAAAGTAAGATTTGGTCAAAAGGGTTTATTTCTGACCCAATGACCAAACATTGACGCAATAGGTCAACTTTTGACCAAAATGTCAACTTTGGTAAAAATGCTCAATCCTTGACCCAATTACTAACTCATTAACCCAATATGTCAACTTTTGACCAAAAAGTCAACTTTGGTCAAACTGGCCAATCCTTGACCCAATGACCAACCCATTGACCCAATGGGTCAAATTTTTACCAAAAAGTCACCCTTGATCAAAATGGTCAATCTTTGACCCAATGACCAAACTATTGAACCAATAGGTCAACCTTTGACCAAAATATCAATTTTAGTCAAAATAGTTAATTTTGACCTAATGACCACCTTATTGACCCAATAGGTCAATTTTTGACCAAAAAGTCTAGTTAACAACCACCCAATTGACCCAATAAGTTAACTATGGTTAAAATGGTAAATTTCTAACCCAATGACCAACTATTGACCTAATAGGCCAACTTTTGACAAAAAAGTCAACTTTGGTCAAAATGGTCAATCATTGACCCAATGACCAACTCATTAACCCAATAGGTCAATCTTTGACTTAAAAGTCAACTTTAGACAAAATGGTTAATCCTTGACCCAATGACTCAATAGGTGAACTTTCGACCAAAAAGTAAACTTTGGTAAAAATGATTAATTTCTGACCCAATGACCAACCAAGTGACCTAATAGGTCAACTTTGACCAAAAAGTCAACCTTGGTCAAAATTGTCAAACCTTGACCCAACGACCAACCCATTGACCAAGTAGGTCAACTTTTACTCAAAAAATCAATTTTGCTCAATATAGTTACATTTTGACTTAATTACCAATTATTGACTCGATAAAAGCCGATCTCTACAAAAAGTTAACTTTGGTCGAAATGGTCGATCTTTGACGAATAACGAACCCATTGATCCAAAAGCTCCACTGTTGACCAAAAAGTCAACTTTGGTTAAATTGGTTATTCCCTGACCCGATGACCCGACCCATTAACCCGATGAGGTTAACTTTCGATTAAAAGTCGATTTTCGTCAAAATAGACGATTTTTGACACTAATGATCACTCATTGACACAATTGGTCAACTTTTGACCAAAAGGTCAAGTTTGGTTAAAATAGTTAAACTCTGACCTGACGACTACCCATTGACCTAGTAATTTAAATTTGGTTAAAATGGTCAATTTCAGACCCATTGACCAATCATCGACACAATAGTTGACTTTCGACCAAATAAGTGACATTAGTCAAAATAATTAATCATTGACCAAATGACAAACCCATTGAATCAAGAGGTCAACTTTTGACCAAAAAATCAATTTTGGTCATAATAGTCATTTTTTGACCAAAAGACCAATTATTGACCCATTAAGTCAAATTTGGTCAAAATGGTCGATCACTTACCCGATTAGTCAACTTTTACACAAAAACTAATTTTGCTTAATATAGTCAAGTTTTGACATATCAAAACCCATTGACCCAAAAGGTCCACTTGTTGACCAAAAATTGACTTTAGTTAAAATAGTTAATTCCTTGACCCAATGATGACCAAATGACCCGATGAGGTTAACTTTTGATTAAAAAGTTAATTTTTGTCAAAATAGACAATTTTTGACCTAATGACTACCTATTGACCCAATTGGTCGACTTTTGACAAAAGGTCGAGTTTGGTTAAAATTTTTAAATTCGACATGACGACCTCTATTGACTCAGGTAAGTTAAATTTGGTTAAAATGGTCGATTTCGGATCGAATGATCAATCGTCATGAACCTAATAAACTGACTTTCGACTAATAAGTCAACATTGGTCAAAATAATCAATCGTTGACCCATGATAAAGCCCATTGACCCAAGAGGTCAACTTTGACAAAAAATCATTTTTTGTCATAATTATCATTTTTTGACCAAATGACCAATTATCGACCCATTAAGTCGAATTTGATCGAAATGGTGAATCCTTGACCCATTACTGACTAACCCATTGACCTAATAGGTGAACTTTCGACAAATAAGTCGACTTTAGTCAAAAGGTCGATCCTGACACTAATGACTTAATAGAGTCGACTTTTGACCAAAAGTCAATTTTGATCGAAATAGTCGATTTTCACCTAATGACCACCTCATTGAACCAATAGGCCAACTTTTAACCAAAAAGTTAACTTTCATCAAAATGGTCAATTTCTGATCCAGTGACCAACACATTAATCCAATAAGTCAACTTTTGACCAAAAAGTCAACTTTGGTTAAAATGATCAATCCTTGACCCAATCACCAACCCATTGACTTAATAAGTCAACTTTTGACCAAAAAGTCAATTTGGTCAAAATAGTCAATTTTTGACATAATGACCAATTATTGACCCAATTAGTTAATCCCTGACTAAAAAGTCATCTTTGGTCAAAATGGTCGAATCCTTGACCCGATGACTCGACCAGAGTGACCCCGATAGTTCAACTTTTGACCAAAATGTCAACCTTGGCCAAAATTCTCAATCATTGACCCAACGACCAACCTATTGACAAAAAAAAAATAGGTCAACTTTTACCTAAAAAACTCAATTTTGCTCAATATAGTCAAGTTCTGACTTAATGACCTCCTCATTTACGAATAGGTGAACTTTTGACAAAAATGTCGAACTTTGGTCGATATGTTCGATTTGCTGACCGAATGACACCCTATTGACCCGATAGATCGATTTTTGATCCATAATTAAATTTTGGTCAAAATAATCAATTTTTAACATAATTTCCAATTATTGACCCGATAAGTTAATCTCTGCCAAAAAGTCAACCATGGTCAAAATGGTCAATCCTTGACCCATCAACAACTCATTGACCTAGTAGGTCAACCTTTGACCAAAAATTCAACTTTTGACAGAATGGTTAATCCTTGACCCAATGACTCAATAGGTCAACTTTTGACCAAAAAGTCAATTTTGGTCAAAATAGTCAATTTTTGACCTAATGAGCAGCCATTGACACAATAAGTCAACTTTGGTCAAAATGGTCAATTTCTAACCGAATGACCAACCATTGACCCAATAGGTCAATTTTTGACCAAAAAGTCAACTTTGGTCAAACTGTTCAATCCTTGACCAAATGACGAACCCATTGGCCCAATAAGTCAACTTTTGACCAAAAAGCCAACCTTGAACAAAATGGTCAATCTTTGACCCGATGACCAACCCATTGAACCAATTGGTTAACTTTGACCAAAAAGCTAAATTTAGTCAAAATATTAATTTTTTGACCTAATGACCACCCCATTGACCCAATAAGTCAACTTTTGTTAGAAGGTTCAAATTAGGTCAACGGCTAACTTCGATGTGAGAAAGACCAACCTTTAACCAAAAAGTCAACTTTCACGAAAATAATCAATCCCTGACCAAATGACAACCCATTTTCCCAATTGGTCAACTTTTGACCAAAAAATTAATTTTGGTCAAAATAGTCAATTTTTTACCTAATGACCAATTACTGTCCCAATAAATCAATCTCTTACTAAAAAGTCAATTTTGGTTTAAAAGGTCAATCTTTGACTCAATGACAAACCCATTAACTCAAGAGGTCAACTTTTGACCAAAAAGTCAACTTTGATTAAAATGGTCATTCCTTGAGCCAACGACTAACCCATTGACCCAGTATGTTAACTTTTGACCAAAAAGTCAATTTTAGTCAAAATAGTCAGTTTTTGACCTAATGACCACACCATTGTCCCAATAAGTCAACTTTTGCTCAAAAAGTCAAATTTGGTAAAAATGGTCAATTTCTGACCTAACGACCACCCCATTGACCCAATAAGTTAGCTTTGGTTAAAAAGGTAAATTTCTGACCGAATGAACAACCATTGATCTAATAGGCTAACTTTTGACTAAATTGTCAATTTTGGTCAAAATGGTCAATTCTTGACCCAATGACCAATTCATTAACCCAATAGGTCAACCATTGACCAAAACGTTAACCTTAAATAAAATGGTTAATCCTTGGCTCAATGACTCAATAGGTTAACATTTGCCCATAAAGTCAATTTTGATCAAAATCGTCAATTTTTGACCTAATGACCACCCATTGACACAATAGTTCAACTTTCGACCAAAAAGTAAAATTTAGTCGAAAGGGTTAATTTCTGACCCAATGACCAACCATTGATCCAATAGGTCAACTTTTGACCAAAAAGTCAACTTTGGTCAAAATGCTCAATCCTTGACCTAATTACCAACTCATTAACCCAATAGGTTAACTTTTGACCAAAAAGTCAACTTTGGTCAAAATAGCCAATCTTTGACCCAATGACTAACCCATTGACTCGATGGGTCAAATTTTTACCAAAAAGTCAACCATGATCAAAATGGTCAATCTTTGACCCAATGACCAAACCATTGAACCAATAGGTCAACTTTTGACAAAAAAATCATTTTTTGTCAAAATAGTCAATTTTTGACCTAATGACCACCCCATTGACCCAATAGATCAATTTTTGTTAGAACGGTCAATTTCTGCTCCAATGACTAACTCAGTGACGAAATATACCAACTTTTGAACAAGAAGTCAACTTTGGTGAAAATGATCAATCCCTGACTCAATGACCACCCCATTAACCCAATAGTTCAAATTTTGACCAAAAAGTTAATTTCGGTCAAAATAGTCAATTTTTGACCTAATGACCAATTATTGACTCAATAAATCAATCTCTTACAAGAAAGTCAGCTTTGGTCGAATTGGTCAATCTTTGACCCAATGACAAACACATTGACCCAATAGGTCAACTTTTGACCAAAAAGTCAACTTTGGTTAAAATGATCATTCCTTGACTCAATGACCAACCCTTTGACGCAGTAAGTTAACTTTTGACCAAAAAATTAATTTTGGTCAAAATAGTCAATTTTTGACCTAATGGCCACTTTTGGTCAAAATAGTCAATTTTTGACCTAATGGCCACCCCATTGACCTAAAAAGTCAACCTTTGACCAAAAAGTCAAGTTTGGTTAAAATGATCAATTTTTGACCTAACAACAACCCCATTAACCCAATAAGTTAACTTTGGTTAAAATGGTAAATTTCTAACCCAATGACCAACTATTGACCTAATAGGCCAACTTTTGACAAAAAAGTCAACTTTGGTCAAAATGGTCATTCCTTGACCCAACAACCAACTAATTGACCCAATAGGTCAACCTTTGACCGAAAAGTCAACTTTAGACAAAATGATTAATCCTTGACCCAATGACTCAATAGGTGAACTTTCGACCAAAAAGTAAACTTTGGTAAAAAATAGTCAATTTCTGACCCAATGACCAACCAAGTGACCCAATAGATCAACTTTTACCAAAAATTCAACCTTGGTCAAAATTTGTTAAACCTTGACCCAACGACCAACCCATTGACCCAATAGGTCAACTTTAACTCAAAAAACTAATTTTGCTTAATATAGTCAAGTTTTGACCTAATCAAACCCATTGACCCAAAAGGTCCACTGTTGACCAAAAAGTCAACTTTAGTTAATATGGTTAATTCCTTGACCCAATGATCAACCCATTGACCCAGTAGGTTAACTTTTGATTAAAAAGTTAATTTTCGTCAAAATAGACAATTTTTGACCTAATGACTACCTATTGACCCAATTGGTCAACTTTTGACCAAAAGGTCAAGTTTGGTTAAAATTTTTAAATTCTGACCTGACGACCACCCATTGACCCAGTAAGTTAAATTTGATTAAAATGGTCAATTTCAGACCCAATGACCAACCATGGACCTAATAAGCCAACTTTCGACCAATAAGTCAACATTGGTCAAAATAATCAATCGTTGACCCAATGACAAACCCATTGACCCAAGAGGTCAACTTTTGACCAAAAAATCATTTTTTGTCATAATTGTCATTTTTTGACCAAATGACCAATTATTGACCCATTAAGTCAAATTTGATCAAAATGGTGAATCCTTGACCCAATGACCAACCCATTGACCTAATAGGTGTACTTTTGACAAATAAGTCAACTTTAGTCAAAATGATCAATCCTTGACTTAATGACCTAATAGGTCAATTTTTGAACAAAAGGTCAATTTTGATCAAAATAGTCAATTTTTTACCTAATGACCACTCCATTGATCCAATAAGCCAACTTTTGACCAAAAAGTTAACTTTCATCAAAATGGTCAATTTCTGATCCAGTGACCAACACATTAACCCAATAAGTCAACTTTTGACCAAAAAGTCAACTTTGGTCAAAATGATCAATCCTTGACCCAATCACCAACCCATTGACTTAATAGGTTAACTTTTGACCAAAAAGTCAATTTTGGTCAAAATAGTCAATTTTTGACATAATAAAACTATTGACCCAATTAGTCAATCTCTGACTAAAAAGTCAACTTTGGTCAAAATGGTCAATCCTTAACCCAATGACCAACCAAGTGACCCAATAGTTCAACTTTTGACCAAAATGTTAACCTTGGCCAAAATTGTCAATCCTTGACCCAACGACCAACCTATTGACCCAATAGGTCAACTTTTACCCAAAAACTCAATTTTGCTCAATATAGTTAAGTTCTGACATAATGACCACCTCATTTACCAAATCGGTGAACTTTTGACAAAAATGTCAACAATGGTCAATATGTTCAATTTTTGACCCGATGACCACCCCATTCACCCAATAGATGAATTTTTGATCCATAATTCAATTTTGGTCAAAATAATCAATTTTTAACATAATTTCCAATTATTGACCCAATAAGTTAATCTCTGACCAAAAAGTCAACTTTGGTTAAAATGGTCAATGCTTGACCCACCGACCAACTCATTGACCTAGTAGGTCAACTTTTGACCAAATAGTCAACTTTTGACAAAATGGTTAATCCTTGACCCAATGACTCAATAGGTTAACTTTTGACCAAAAAGTCAATTTTGGTCAAAATAATCAATTTTTGACCTAATGACCAGCCATTGACACAATAGGACAACTATCGTCCAAAAAGTCAACTTTGGTCAAAATGGACAATTTTTGACCGGAAGACAAACCATTGACCCAATAGGTCAACTTTTGACCAAAAAGTCAACTTTAGTCAAACTGTTCAATCTTTGACCTAATGACCAACCTATTAGAACAATAAGTTAACTTTTGACCAAAAAGTCAACCTTGATCAAGATGCTCAATCTTTGACCTGAAGACCAACCCATTAAACCAATAGGTCAACTTTGACCAAAAAGCTAATTCTAGTCAAAATATTTAATTTTTGAGCTAATGACCACCCCATTGACCCAATAAGTCAACTTTTGTTAGAAGGTTCAATTTCAGGTCCAACGACTAACTCAGTGACGAAAAAGACCAACCTTTGACCAAAAAGTCAACTTTCGTAAAAATAATCATTCCCTGACCCAATGACCGAACCCATTAACCTGATTGGTCAACTTTTGACCAAAAGTTAATTTTGAGTCAAAATAATCGATTTTTCAACTAATGACCAATTTTTGACCCAATAAATCAATCTCTTACTAAAAAGTCAATTTTGGTCAAAATGGTCAATCTTTGACCCAATGACAAACCCATTGACTCAATAGGTTAATTTTTGACCAAAAAGTCAACTTTGCTTAAAATGGTCATTCCTTGATCCAACGACCAAACCATTGACCCAGTATGTTAACTTTTGACCAAAAAGTCAATTTTGGTCAAAATAGTCAATTTTTGACCTAATGACCACACCATTGACCCAATAGGTCAACTTTTGCTCAAAAAGTCAAGTTTGGTAAAAATGGTCAATTTCTAACCTAACAACTACCCCGTTGACTCCGATAAGTTTCGACCGATGACCAACCATTGACCTAATAGGCCAAATTTTGACCAAATAGTCAACTTTGGTCAAAATGGTCAATCTTGACGCAATGACCAGCTCATTGACCCAATAGGTCAACCTTTGACCAAAAAGTTAACCATAGACAAAATGGTTAATCCTTGACTCGATGACTTCGATTGGTTAACTTTTGCCCGTAAAGTCGATTTTGATCAAAGATAGTGATTTTTAACTTAATGACCAACTATTGACTCGATAAGTCGATTTTCGACCAAAAAGTAAAGTTTGGTCAAAAGGGTTCAATTTCCTAACCTAATGACTAACCATTGACCCAATAGGTGACTTTTGACAAAGTCGACTTTGGTCAAAATGCTCAATCCATGACCCAATTACCAACTCATTAAGCCAATAGGTCAACTTTTGACCAAAAAGTTAACTTTGGTCAAACTGGTCAATCCTTGACTCATTGACCAACCTATTGACCTAATGGGTCAAATTTTTACCAAAAAGTCAACCTTAATTAAAATGGTCAATCTTTAACCCAATGACCAACCCATTGAACCAATAGGTCAATCTTTGACTAAAAAGTTAATTTTGGTCAAAATAGTTAATTTTTGACCTAATGACCACCACATTGACCTAATAGATCAACTTTTTTTAGAATGGTCAATGCCTGCTCCAATGACTAACTCAGTGACGAAATATACCAACTTTTGACCAAAAAGTTAACTTTGGTGAAAATGATCAATCCCTGACCCAATGACCACCCCATTAACCCAATAGGCCAACTTTTGACTAAAAAGTTAATTTCGGTCAAAATAGTCAATTTTTGACCTAATGACCAATTATTGACTCAATAAATCAATCTCTTACAAAAAAGTCAACTTTGGTCAAATTGGTCAATCTTTGACCCAATGACAAACCCATTGACCCAATTGGTCAACTTTTGATCAAAAAGTCAACTCTAATGACCAATTATTAACCCAATAATTCAATCTCTGACCAAAAAGTCAACTTTGGTCAAAATGGTCAATCCTTGACCCAATGACCATTCTATTGACCTAATAGGTCAACTTTTGACCAAAAGTCAACTTTGGTCAAAATTGTTAGAGCTTGACCAAATCGGTAAACTTTTGACCAAAAAGTCTATTTTGGTCAAAATAGTCTCAAAATTGTCAATTTTTTAGCTAATGACCACACCATTTACCCAATAGGTCAACTTTTGACAAAAAAGTCAACTTTGGACAAAATGATCAATTCTCAATCTGATTGGTCGACTTTTGACCAAAAGTCGATTTTGGTCGAAATGCACGATTTTGGACCAAATGACAAATTATTGAGCTAATAAGTGAATCTCTTTACCAGAAGGTCGACTTTGGTTAAAATGGTCAATCTTCGACCCAATGACAAACCCATTAACCCATTAGGTCAACTTTGGACTAAAAAGACAACTTTAGTCAAAATGGTCAATTTCTGACCCAATGACCAACCCATTGACCCAATATGTCAACTTTTGACCAAAGAGTCAACTTTGGTTAAATTGGTCAATCCTTGACCCAATGACCAACCCATTGACCCAATAGGTCAATCTTTGACCAAAATTTCAATTTTGGTCAAAATAGTCAATTTTTGACCTAATAATTATTTATCGACCTAATAAGTCAATCTCCTTCCAAAAAATCTACTTTGGTCAAAATGGTCAATCCTTGATCCAATGACCCACCCATTGACTCAATAGATCAACTTTTGACTAAAAAGTCAACTTTTGTCAAAATGGTCAATCCTTGACCCAATCACCCTGTAGGTCAACTTTTGACCAAAAACAATTTTGGTCAATATAGTCAATCTTTGACCTAATGACAACCCAATTGGCACAATAGGTCAACTTTTGAGCAAAAAGACAACTTTGGTCAAAATGGTTAATTTCTTACCCAATGACCAACCCATTGACCCAATAGGTCAACTTTTGACCAAAAAGTTAACTTTGGTGAAAATGGTCAATCCTTGACTTAATGACTAACCCATTGACTCGATAGGTCAACTTTTGACAAAAAAGTCAAGTTTGGTTAAAATAGTCAATTTCTGACCCATTGACCAACCCATCGAACCAATAGGTCTACTTTTGACCAAAAGGTCAACTTTTGGTCAAAATGGTCAATTTGTGACACAATGACCACCCCACTGACCAAATTGGTCGACTTTTGACCAAAAACAGTATTTTGATCAAAATAATCAATTTTTGACTGAATGACTAATTATTGACCCAATAACTCAAAGTTTGACCAAAAATACAACTTTGGTCAAAGTGGTTGATCCTTGACCCAATGACTAACCCATTGACCTAATATGTCAACTTTTGACCAAAAAGTTAACTTTAGTCAAAATGGTCAATTTTTGACCCATTGACCAACACATTGACCCAATAGGTCAGCTTTTGACAAAAAAGTCAATTTTGGTCAAAATAATCAATTTTTGACTAATGACCACTCAATTAATCCAATAGGTCAACTTTTGACCAAAAAGTCAACTTTGGTCAAAATAGTCAATTTTTTGACCCAATGACAAACCCTTTGACTTAAAGGTCAACTTTTGACAAAAAAGTGAAATTTGGTTAAAATAGACAATTCTTAACCCAATGACAAATCCATTGACCTAATTGGTCGACTTTAAAGCAAAAAAAGTCAATTCTGGTTAAAATTTTTAATTTTTGACCTAATGACCACCCCATTGACCCAAAAGGTCAACATTTATCACAAAGTCAACTTTGGTTAAAAAGGTCTATTTTTGACCCAATGACCAACCCATTAAACCAATAGGTCAACTTTTCAAAAAAAAGTCAACTTTGGTTAAAATGGTCAATTCTTGACCCAATGACCAACCCATTGACCCAATAGGTCAACTTTTGACCAAAAAGTCAATTTTGCTCAATATAGTTAATTTTTGACCTCATGACCACCCAATTGATCCAATAGGTGAACTTGTGACCAAAAAGTCAACTTTGGTTAAAATGGTCAATTTCTGACCCAATGACCAACCCATTGACCCAATAGGTCAACTTTTGACCAAAAAGTAAATTTTGTCAAAATGGTCAATTTCTGACCCAATCACCAATCCATTGTCCTAATAGGTCAACTTTTGACTAAAAAGTCAACTTTAGTCAAAATGGTCAATTTTTGACCCATTGACCCATAGTTCAGCTTTTGACCAAAAAGTCAATTTTGGTCAAATAGTTAATTTTTGACCTAATGACCACTCAATTAACTCAACAGGTCAACTTTTAACCAAGAAGTCAATTTTGGTCAAAATGGTCAATTTTCTGACCCAATGACCAACCCTTTGACCCAATAGGTCAAGTTTTGACAAAAAAGCAAAATTTGGTCAAAATAATTAATTCTAGACCCAATGACAAATCCATTGACCTAATTGGTCAACTTTTAAACAAAAAGTGAATTTTGGTTAAAATTTTTAATTTTTGACCTAATGACTACCCCATTGACCCAAAAGGTCAACTTTTGACCAAAAAGTCAACTTTAGTTAAATTAGTCAATTTTTGACCCAATGACCAACCCATTGACCGAATAGGTCAGCTTTTGAAAAAAAAGTCAACTTTGGTTAAAATGGTCAATCCTTAACCCAATGACCAACCCATTGACTCAAAGGTCAACATTTGACCAAAAAGTCAATTTTGGTCAAAATGAGTTAATTTTTAACCTAATGACCAACCCATTGACCTGATAGGTCAACTTGTGATCAAAAAGTCAACTTTGGTCAAAATGATCAATTTATGACCCAATGACCAACCCATTGACCCAACAGGTCTACTTTTGTCCAAAAAGTCAATTTTGGTCAAAATAGTTAATTTTTGACCTAATGACCACCCAATTGACCCAATAGGTCAACTTTTGACCGAAAAGTGAACTTTGATCAAAATTGTCAATTTTTAACCCAATAACCAACCCATTGACCAAATAGATCAACTTTTGACCAAAAAGTCAACTTGGGTCAAAATGGTCAATTTCTGACCGAATGACCACTCCGTTGATCCAATGAGTCAACTTTTGACCAAAAAGTCAGCTTTGGTCAAAATTTTTAATTTTTGGCCTAATGGCCAATTATTGACAAAATAAGTCGATCTCTGACCAAAGAGTCAACTTTGGTCAAAATGGTTAAACCTTGTCTCAATGACCAACCCATTGACCCAACAAGTCAACTTTTGAACAAAAAGTCAACTTTGGTCAAAATGGTCAATCCTTGACACAAAGACCAACACATTGACCCGATAGGTCAACCATTGACCAAAAAGTCAATTTTGGGCATAATAGTCAATTTTTGAACTAATGACCACCCCATTGACCCAATAGTTCAACTTTTGGGCCAAAAAGTCAGCTTTGGTTAAAATGGTCAATTCTTGACCCAATGACCAACCCATTGACCTAATAGGTCAACTTTTAATCAGAAAGTCAAATTCGGTCAAATTGGTCGATCTACGACGCAATGCCGACTCCTTGACCCAAACATAAAGTCGATTTTGGTCAAAATAGTTAATTTTTGACCTAATGACCAATTATTGACCCAATAAGTGAATCTCTTACCAAAAAGTCAAATTTGGTCAAAATGATCAATCCATGAACATGTGACCAACCCATTGACCTCATAGGTCAACTTTTGACCAAAAAGTTAGTTTTTGTTAAAGTAGTAAATTTTTGACCTAATGACCTCCCTATTAACCTAACAAGTTAATCTCTTGCGAAAATGTTAACTTTAGTCAAAATGGTCAATCCTTGACCCAATGACCAACCCATTGACCCAATAGGTAAACTTTTGACGAAAAAATCAACTTTGGTTAAAATGGTTAATTCTTAACCCAAAGACTAGCTCATTAACCCAATAGGTTAACATTTGACCAAAAAGTCGATTTTGGTCGAAGATAGTAAGTTTTTGAACTAATGACCGATTATTGACCCGATAAGTTAATCTCACGACGAAAAAGCCAACTTTGGTCAAAATGGTTAATCCTTGACCCAATGACCAACGCATTGATCCAATAGGTCAACTTTTGACCAAAAAGTCAACTTTGGTTAAAATTGTCAATCCTTAACCTAACGACTAACCTATTGACCCAATAGGTACACTTTTACCCAAAAAGTCAATTTTGCTCAATATAGTCAAGTTTTGACCTAACAACCGCCCCATTAACTAAATAGCTCACCTTTTGACAAAAAATTCAACAATGGTCAATATGTTCAATTTCTGACCCAATGACCACCTCATTGACCTAATAGGTTTAACTTTTGATCCAAAATTCAATTTATGATAAAATAATCAATTTCTAACATAATGACCAATTATTGACCAAATAAGTTATTCTCTGAACAGAAAGTCAACTTTGGTCAAAATGGTCAAGCCTTTGACCTAGTATGTCAACTTTTGACCAAAAAGCCAATTTTGGTTAAAATAGTTAATTTTCGACCTAATCACCACCCCATTGATCCAATAGGTCAACATTTGACAAAAAAGTCAAGTTTTGTAAAAATGGCCAGTTTCTGACCTAATGACCAACCCATTGACCCAATAAGTTAACTTTGGTTCAAATGGATAACTTATGACCCAATGACCAACCATTAACCTAATAGGCCAACTTTTTACGAAAAAGTCAACTTTAGTCAAAATGATCAATCTTTGACCCAATGACCAACCTATTGACCGAATAGGTCAACTTTTAACCAAAAAGTCAATTTTGGTCATAATAGTCACTTTTTGACCTAATGACCAATTATTTACCCAATAAGTCAATGTCTGACCAAAAGTCAACTTTGGTCAAAATGGTCAAGCCTTAACCCATTGACCAACCCATTGACCTAATAGGTCAACTTTTGACCAAAAAGTCAACTTTTGACCAAAAAGTCAACTTTTGACCAAAAAGTCAACTTTGGTCAAAATGGTCAATCCTTGACCCAATATATTAACTTTTTGACCAAAAAGTCAATTTTGGCCAAAATAATCAGTTTTTGACTTAAGGACCACCCCATTGACACAATAGGTCAACTTTTGCTCAAAAAGTCAAGTTTTGTAAAAATGGTCAATTTCTGACCTAACGACCACCCCATTTACCAAATAAGTTAACTTTGGTTCAAATAGTAAATTTCTGACCCAATGACAAATAATTGACCTAATAGGCCAACTTTTGACCAAAAAGTTAACTTTGGTCAACATGGTCAATCCTTGACCAATGACACCCTCATTTACCCAATAGGTTAACCTTTGACCAAAAAGTTAACCTTAGAAAAAATGGCTAACCCTTAACCCAATGACTCAATAGGTTAACTTTTGACCATAAAGTTAATTTTGGTCAAAATAGTCAATTTTTTACCTAATGACCACTCATTGACATGATAGGTCAACTTTTGACCAAAAAGTTAACTTTATTCAAAATGGCTAATTTCTAACACAATGACCAACCATTGAACCAATTGGTCAACATTTGACCAAAAATTCAACTTTGGTCAAAATGGTCGATCCTTGACCCAATTACCAAATCATTGATCTAATAGGTCAACTTTTAACCAAAAAGTCAACTATGGACAAAATGGTTAATCTTCGATCCAATGACAAACCCATAGACCCAGTAGGTCAACTTTGGACTAAAAAGACAACTTTGGTCAAAATGGTCAATTTCTGACTCAATGACCAACCCATTGACCTAATATGAAATCTTTTGACCAAAAAGTTATCTTTGGTCAAATTGGCCATTCCTTGAACCAAAGATCAACCCATTGACCCAATAGGTCAATATTTGACCAAAATGTCAATTTTGGTCAAAATAGTCAATTTTTGACCTGATGATTTATTATTGACCCAATAAGTCAATCTTTTACAAAAAAGTCAACTTTGGTCAAAATGGTCAATTCTTGACCCAATGACCCTGTAGGTCAACTCTTGACAAAAAACAATTTTGGTCAATATAGTTAATTTTAACCTAATGACAACCCAATTGGCACAATGGGTCAACTTTTGACCAAAAAGTCAACTTTGCTCAAAATGGTCAATTTCTAACCCAATGACCAACCCATTGACCCAATAAGTCAACTTTTGACCAAAAAATTAACTTTGGTGAAAATGGTCAATCCCTAACTCAATGACCAACCCATTGACCCAATAGGTCAACTTTTGACCAACAAGTCAAGTTTGGTGAAAATGGTCAATTTCTGACTCATTGACCAACCTCATTGACCCAATAGGTCTACTTTTGACGAAAAAGTCAACTTTGGTCAAAATGGTCAATTTTTGACACAATGACCACCCAACTAACCAAATGTGTCAACTTTTGACCAAAAACTGTATGTTGGTCAAAATAATCAATTTTTGACCGAATGACTAATTTTTGACCCAATAAGTCAAAGTCTGACAAAAAAGTCAACTTTGGTCAAAATGGTTAATCCCTGACCTAATGACCAACGCATTTACCTAATAGGTCAACTTGTGACCAAAAAATCAACTTTAGTCAAAATGGTCAATTTTTGACCCATTGACCAACCCATTAACCAAAAAGTCAATTTTTATCAAAATAGTTAATTTTTGACCTAATGACCACTCAATTAACCCAATAGGTCAAATTTTGACCAAAAAATTAACTTTGGTCAAAATGGTCAATTCGACCCGATGACCAAGCCCTTTGATCCAATAGGTCAAATTTTGACAAAAAAGTCAAATTTGGTCAAAATAGTCAATTCTTGACCCAATGACAAACCCATTGACCTAATTGGTCAACTTTTAAACAAAAAGACATTTTTGGTTAAAATTTTTAATTTTTGACCTAATGATCACCCATTGACTCAAAAGGTCAACTTTTGACCAAAAAGTCAACTTTAGTTAAAATGATCAATTTTTGACCCAATGACCAACCCATTGACCCAATAGGTCAACTTTTGATAAACAAGTCAACTTTGGCAAAAATGGTATATCCTTGACCTAATGACCAACCCATTGACGCAATAGGTCAACTTTTGACCAAAAAGTCAATTTTGGTCAAAATAGTTAATTTTTGACCTAATGACCACCTAATTGACCTAATAGGTCAACTTGTGACCAAAAAGTCAAATTTGGTTAAAATGGTCAATTTCTGACCCAATGACTAACCCATTGACCCAACAGGTTAACTTTTGACCAAAAAGTCAATTTTGGTCAAAATAGTTAATTTTTGACCTAATGACCACCCAATTGACCAAATAGGTCAACTTTTGACCGAAAAGTGAACTTTGGACAAAATGGTCAATGTTTAACCCAACAACCAACCCATTGACCCAATAGGTCAACTTGTGACCAAAAAGTTAACTTTGGTTAAAATGGTCAATTTCTGACGCAATGACCAACCCATTGACCCAACATGTTAACTTTTAACCAAAAAGTTAATTTTGGTCAAAATAGTTAATTTTTAACCTAATGACCACCCAATTGACCCAATAGGTCAACTTTTGACCGAAAAGTTAACTGGTCAAAATGGTCAATGTTTAACCCAATAACCAACCCATTGACCCAATAGGTCAACTTTTGACCAAAAAGTCAACTTTAGTCAAAATGGTCAATTTCTGACCAAATGACCACCCTGTTGATCCAATGAGTCAACTTTTGACCAAAAAGTCAGCTTTGGTCAAAATTTTTAATTTTTGGCCTAATAACCAATTATTGACTAAATACGTCGATCTCTGACCAAAGAGTCAACTTTGGTCAAAATGGTTAAACCTTGTCTCAATGACCAACCCATTGACCCAACAAGTCAACTTTTGAAGAAAAAGTCAACTTTGGTCAAAATGGTCAATCCTTGACCCAAAGACCAACACATTTACCCGATAGGTTAACTTTTGACCAAAAAGTCAATTTTGGGCATAATAGTTAATCTTTGAACTAATGACCACCCCATTGACCCAATAGTTTAAATTTTGGCCCAAAAAGTCAACTTTGGTTAAAATGGTCAATTCTTGAACCAATGACCAACCCATTGACCTAATAGGTCAACTTTTAACCAAAAAGTCAAATTCGGTCAAAATGGTCAATCCTTGACACAATGCCAACACTTTGACCCAATTGGTCTACTTTTGACTAAAAAATTAATTTTGGTCAAAATAATTAATTTTTGACCTAATGACCAATTATTGAACCAATAAGTTAATCTCTCACAAAAAAGTCAACCTATTCAAAGTGGATAATTATTGACCCAATGACAAACCCATTGACCCAGTATATCAACTTTTGAACAAAAAATCAATTTTGGTCAAAATGGTCAATTTTTGATCTGATGACCACCCCATTGACCCAATATGTCAACTTTTATTAAAATGGTCAATTTCTGGTCGGATGACAAACTCATTGACCTAATAGGCCAACTTTTGCCTAAAATGTCAACTTTGGTAAAAATGATCAATCCCTGACCCAACGACTAACCCATTAACCCAATAGGTAAAATTTTGACAAAAAAGTCAATTTTAGTCAAAATAGTCAATTTTTGACCTAATGACCAATTATTGACCCAACAAGTCGATCTCCGACTAAAAAGTCGACTTTGATCGAAACGATCGATCCTTGACCCAATGAATAACCTAGTGACTCAACAAGTCAACTTCTGACCAAAAAGTCAACCTTGGTCAAATTTATCAATCCTTAACCGAACAACTAACCCATTGACCAAACAAGTCAACTTTAAACCAAATAGTCAATTCTGGTAAATATAGTTAAGTTTTTTTCAAATGACCACCCCATTGACCAAATAGGTTGACTTTTGAGAAAAAAGTCAACTTTGATCAATATGGTCAATTTCTGACCCAATGACCACCCCATTGACCTAATAGGCCGACTTTTGACAAAAAAGTTAACTTTTGGTCAAAATGGTCGATCATTGACCCCGATGACCGACTCATTAACCTGATAGGTCAATCTTTGACTTAAAAGTCAACTTTAGATAAAATGGTCAATCCTTGACCCAATGAATCAATAGGTGAACTTTCGACCAAAAAGTAAACTTTGGTAAAAATGATTAATTTCTGACCCAATGACTAACCAAGTGACCTAATAGGTCAACTTTGACCAAAAAGTCAACCTTGTTCAAAATTGTCAAACCTTGACCCAACGACCAACCCATTGACCAAGTAGGTCAACTTTTACTCAAAAAATCAATTTTGCTCAATATAGTTACGTTTTGACATAATTACCAATTATTGACCCAATAAGCCAATCTCCTACCAAAAAGTTAACTTTGGTCAAAATGGTCAATCTTTGACCAAATGACAAACCCATTGACCCAAAAGCTCCACTGTTGACCAAAAAGTCAACTTTGGTTAAATTGGTTATTCCCTGACCCAATGACCAACCCATTAACCCAGTAGGTTAACTTTCGATTAAAAAGTCAATTTTCGTCAAAATAGACAATTTTTGACCTAATGATCACTCATTGACACAATTGGTCAACTTTTGACCAAAAGGTCAAGTTTGGTTAAAATAGTTAAACTCTGACCTGACGACTACCCATTGACCTAGTAATTTAAATTTGGTTAAAATGGTCAATTTCAGACGCATTGACCAACCATTGACCTAATAGGCCAACTTTCGACCAAATAGTCAACATTGGTCAAAATAATCAATCATTGACCCAATGACAAACCCATTGAATCAAGAGGTCAACTTTTGACCAAAAAATCAATTTTGGTCATAATAGTCATTTTTTGACCAAAAGACCAATTATTGACCCATTAAGTCAAATTTGGTCAAAATGGTCAATCCTTGACCCAATAGGTCAACTTTTACTCAAAAAACTAATTTTGCTTAATATAGTCAAGTTTTGACATAATCAAACCCATTGACCCAAAAGGTCCACTGTTGACCAAAAAGTCAACTTTAGTTAAAATGGTTAATTCCTTGACCCAATGACCAACCCATCGACCCAGTAGGTTAACTTTTGATTAAAAAGTTAATTTTTGTCAAAATAGACAATTTTTGACCTAATGACTACCTATTGACCCAATAGGTCAACTTTTGACGAAGGTCGAGTTTGGTTAAAATTTTTAAATTCGACTGGCGACCCTATTGACTGAGTAAGTTAAATTTGGTTAAAATGGTCGATTTGGACCCGATGACCAACCATGGACCTAATAAGCCAACTTTCGACCAATAAGTTAACATTGGTCAAAATAATCAATCGTTGACCCGATGACAAACTCATTGACCCGAGAGATCGACTTTTGACAAAAAAATCATTTTTGTCATAATTGTCATTTTTTGACGAATGACGATTATTGACCCATTAAGTCAAATTTGATCAAAATGGTGAATCCTTGACCCAATGACCAACCCATTGACCTAATAGGTGTACTTTTGACAAATAAGTCAACTTTAGTCAAAAAGGTCAATCCTTGACTTAATGACCTGATAGGTCAACTTTTGACCAAAAAGTCAATTTTGATCGAAATAGTCAATTTTTTACCTAATGACCACCTCATTGAACCAATAGGCCAACTTTTAACCAAAAAGTTAACTTTCATCAAAATGGTCAATTTCTGATCCAGTGACCAACACATTAATCCAATAAGTCAACTTTTGACCAAAAAGTCAACTTTGGTTAAAATGATCAATCCTTGACCCAATCACCAACCCATTGACTTAATAAGTCAACTTTTGACCAAAAAGTCAATTTGGTCAAAATAGTCAATTTTTGACATAATGACCAATTATTGACCCAATTAGTTAATCCCTGACTAAAAAGTCATCTTTGGTCAAAATGGTCAATCCTTAACCCAATGACCAACCAAGTGACCCAATAGTTCAACTTTTGACCAAAATGTCAACCTTGGCCAAAATTCTCAATCCTTGACCCAACGACCAACCTATTGACAAAAAAAAAGGTCAACTTTTACCCAAAAAACTTAATTTTGCTCAATATAGTCAAGTTCTGACTTAATGACCTCCTCATTTACCAAATAGGTGAACTTTTGACAAAAATGTCAACTTTGGTCAATATGTTCAATTTATGACCCAATGACTACCTCATTGACCCAATAGATCAATTTATCCATAATTCAATTTTGGTCAAAATAAACAATTTTTAACATAATTTCCAATTATTGACCCAATAAGTTAATCTCTGCCAAAAAGTTAACCATGGTCAAAATGGTCAATCCTTGACCCATCAACAACTCAACTGACTGCAAGAGTCAACCTTTGACTGAAAAGTCAACTTTCGACAAAATGGTTAATCCTTGACCCAATGACTCGATAGGTCGACTTTTGACCGAAAAGTCGATTTTGGTCAAAATAGTCAATTTTTGACCTAATGTGCAGCCATTGACACAATAGGACAACTATCATCCAAAAAGTCAACTTTGGTCAAAATGGTCAATTTCTAACCGAATGACCAACCATTGACCCAATAGGTCAATTTTTGACCAAAAAGTTGACTTTGGTCAAGCGTTGATCAACTTGACCTAATGACGAACCCATTGGCCCAATAAGTCAACTTTTGACCAAAAAGCTAACCTTGAACAAAATGGTCAATCTTTGACCCGATGACCAACCCATTGAACCAATAGGTTAACTTTGACCAAAAAGCTAATTTTAGTCAAAACATTAATTTTTTGACCTAATGACCACCCCATTGACCCAATAAGTCAACTTTTGTTAGAAGGTTGAATCTCGGTCCAACGACTAACTTCGATGTGAAAAAAGACCAACCTTTAACCAAAAAGTCAACTTTCGCGAAAATAATCAACCCCTGACCCAATGACAACCCATTTTCCCAATTGGTTAACTTTTGACCAAAAAATTAATTTTGGTCAAAATAGTCAATTTTTTACCTAATGACCAATTACTGTCCCGATAAATCAATCCCTTACTAAAAAGTCAATTTTGGTTAAAAAGGTCAATCTTTGACCCAATGACAAACCCATTGACTCAATAGGTCAACTTTTGACCAAAAAGTCAACTTTGATTAAAATGGTCATTCCTTGAGCCAACGACCAACCCATTGACCCAGTATGTTAACTTTTGACCAAAAAGTCATTTTTTGTCAAAATAGTCAGTTTTTGACCTAATGACCACACCATTGTCCCAATAAGTCAACTTTTGCTCAAAAAGTCAAGTTTGGTAAAAATGGTTAATTTCTGACCTAACGACCACCCCATTGACCCAATAAGTAGCTTTGGTTAAAAAGGTAAATTTCTGACCGAATGACCAACCATTGACCTAATAGGCTAACTTTTGACCAAATTGTCAACTTTAGTCAAAATGGTCAATTCTTGACCCAATGACCAACTCATTAACCCAATAGGTCAACCATTGACCAAAACGTTAACCTTAAAAAAAATGGTTAATCCTTGGCTCAATGACTTCGATAGGTTAACATTTGCCGTAAAGTCGATTTTGATCAAAATAATCGATTTTTCACACTAATGACCACCCATTGACAATGAATTCGACTTTCGACCAAAAAGTAAAATTTGAGTCAAAAGGGATAATTTCGACCCGATGACTGACCATTGACCCAATAGAGTCGACTTTTGACCAAAAAGTCAACTTTGGTCAAAATGCTCAATCCTTGACCTAAATACCCGAGCTCATTAACCTGATAGGTCGACTTATGACCAAAAGTCGACTTTGGTCAAACTAGCCGATCCTTGACCCAGATACGTAACCCATTGACTTGATGGGTCCAATTTTTACCAAAAGTCGACCATGATCAAAATGGTCGATCTTTGACCCCGATAATGAAACCATTGAACCAATAGGT
Organism: Papilionanthe hookeriana x Papilionanthe teres; assembly: GCA_022702705.1. Classification (NCBI taxonomy): domain Eukaryota; kingdom Viridiplantae; phylum Streptophyta; class Magnoliopsida; order Asparagales; family Orchidaceae; genus Papilionanthe; species Papilionanthe hookeriana x Papilionanthe teres. Next base: position 91,906,371 of record CM040427.1, on the reverse strand, counting down.
CGACCTTTGACAAAAAAGTAAATTTTGGTCAAAATAGTCAATTTTTGACCTAATGACCACCCCATTGACCCAATAGATCAACTTTTGTTAGAATGGTCAATTTCTGCTCCAATGACTAACTCAGTGACGAAATATACCAACTTTTGAACAAGAAGTCAACTTTGGTGAAAATGATCAATCCTTGACTCTATGACCACCCCATTAACCCAATAGTTCAAATTTTGACCAAAAAGTTAATTTCGGTCAAAATAGTCAATTTTTGACCTAATGACAAATTATTGACTCAATAAATCAATCTCTTACCAAAAAGTCAGCTTTGGTCAAATTGGTCAATCTTTGACCTAATGACAAACACATTGACCCAATAGGTCAACTTTTGACCAAAAAGTCAACTTTGGTTAAAACGATCATTCCTTGACTCAATGACCAACCCTTTGACGCAGTAAGTTAACTTTTGACCAAAAAATCAATTTTGGTCAAAATAGTCAATTTTTGACCTAATGGCCACCCCATTGACCCAATAAGTCAACCTTTGACCAAAAAGTCAAGTTTGGTAAAAATGGTCAATTTTTGACCTAACAACAACACCATTAACCCAATAAGTTAACTTTAGTCAAAATGGTAAATTTCTAACCCAATAACCAACTATTGACCTATAGGCCAACTTTTGATAAAAAAGTTAACTTTGGTCAAAATGGTCAATCCTTGACCCAACGACCAACTAATTGACCCAATAGGTCAGCCTTTGATCGAAAAGTCAACTTTAGACAAAATGATTAATCCTTGACCCAATGACTCAATAGGTGAACTTTCGACCAAAAAGTAAACTTTGGTAAAAAATAGTCGATTTCGACCCCGATGACCAACAGTGACCCAATAGGTCAACTTTTACCAAAAATTCAACCTTGGTCAAAATTTGTCAAACCTTGACCCAACGACCAACCCATTGACCCAATAGGTCAACTTTTACTCAAAAAACTAATTTTGCTTAATATAGTCAAGTTTCGACATAATCAAACCCATTGACCCAAAAGGTCCACTGTTGACCAAAAAGTCAACTTTAGTTAAAATAGTTAATTCCTTGGCCCAATGACCAACCCATTGACCCAGTAGGTTAACTTTTGATTAAAAAGTTAATTTTTGTCAAAATAGACAATTTTTGACCTAATGACTACCTATTGACCCAATTGGTCAACTTTTGACCAAAAGGTCGAAGTTTGGTTAAAATTTTTAAATTCGACATGACGACCCTGATGACCGTCAAGTTAGTTAAATTTGGTTAAAATGGTCGATTTGAGACCCGATGACTAACCATGGACCTAATAAGCCGACTTTCGACCAATAAGTCAACATTGGTCGAAATAATCGATCGTTGACCCGATGAACAAACCCATTGACCCGAGAAGCGACTTTTGACCGAAAAATCATTTTTTGTCATAATTGTTATTTTTTGACGAATGACCGATTATTCACTGAGTAAGTCGAATTTGATCAAAATGGTGAATCCTTGACCCAATGACCAACCCATTGACCTAATAGGTGTACTTTTGACAAATAAGTCAACTTTAGTCAAAAAGGTCAATCCTTGACTTAATGACCTAATAGGTAAACTTTTGACCAAAAAGTCAATTTTGATCAAAATAGTCAATTTTTTACCTAATGACCACCCCATTTATCCAATAGGCCAACTTTTGACCAAAAAGTTAACTTTCATCAAAATGGTCAATTTCTGATCCGAATGACTCAACACATTAACCCAATAAGTCGACTTTTTGACCAAAAAGTCGACTTTGGTTAAAATGATCGATCCTTGACCCGATCACCAAGCCCATTGACTTAATAAGTTAACTTTTGACCAAAAAATCAATTTTGGTCAAAATAGATCAATTTTCGACATAATAAAACTATTGACCCAATTAGTCGATCTGCGACTAAAAGTCGACTTTCGGTGAAGATGGTCGATCCTTAACCCTGATGACCGGCTAGTGACCCGATGGTTTGACTTTTGACCAAAATGTTAACCTTAGCCAAAATTGTCGATCCTTGACCCAACTGACCAACCTATTGACCCAATAGGTCAACTTTTACCCAAAAACTCAATTTTGCTCAATATAGTCAAGTTCTGACATAATGCCAACCTCATTTACCAAATCGGTGAACTTTTGACAAAAATGTCAACATTGGTCAATATGTTCAATTTTTGACCCAATGACCACCCCATTTACCCAATAGATCAATTTTTGATCCATAATTCAATTTTGGTCAAAATAATCAATTTTTAACATAATTTCCAATTATTGACCCAATAAGTTAATCTCTGACCAAATAGTCAACTTTGGTTAAAATGGTCAATCCTTGACCCACCGACCAACTCATTGACCTAGTAGGTCAACTTTTGACAAAATGCTTAATCCTTGACCCAATGACTCAATAGGTCAACTTTTGACCAAAAAGTCAATTTTGGTCAAAATAATCAATTTTTGACCTAATGACCGGCCATTGACACAATAGGGACAACTACTCGTCGAAAAAGTCGACTTTGGTCAAAATGAATCGATTCTTGACCGGAAGACAAACCATTGACCCAATAGGTCAACTTTTGACCAAAAAGTCAACTTTAGTCAAACTGTTCAATCTTTGACCTAATGACCAACCTATTAGACCAATAAGTCAACTTTTGACCAAAAAGTCAACCTTGATCAAGATGCTCAATCTTTGACCTGATGACCAACCCATTAAACCAATAGGTCAACTTTGACCAAAAAGCTAATTCTAGTCAAAATATTTATTTTTTGAGCTAATGACCACCCCATTGACCAAATAAGTCAACTTTTGTTAGAAGGTTCAATTTCTGGTCCAACGACTAACTCAGTGACGAAAAAGATCAACCTTTGACCAAAAAGTCAACTTTCGTAAAAATAATCATTCCCTGACCCAATAACCAACCCATTAACCCAATTGGTCAACTTTTGACCAAAAAGTTAATTTTGGTCAAAATAGTCAATTTTTCACCTAATGACTAATTATTGACCCAATAAATCAATCTCTTACTAAAAAGTCAATTTTGGTCAAAATGGTCAATCTTTGACCCAATGACAAACCCATTGACTCAATAGGTTAATTTTTGACCAAAAAGTCAACTTTGCTTAAAATGGTCATTCCTTGATCCAAGCGACCGAACCATTGACCCGAGTATGTTAACTTTTGACCAAAAAGTCAATTTTGGTCAAAATAGTCAATTTTTGACCTAATGACCACACCATTGACCCAATAGGTCAACTTTTGCTCAAAAAGTCAAGTTTGGCAAAAATGGTCAATTTCTAACCTAACAACCACCCCAATGACCCAATAAGTTATCTTTGGTTATAAAGGTAAATTTCTGACCCAAAGACCTACCATTGACCTAATAGGCCAACTTTTGACCAAATAGTCAACTTTGGTCAAAATGGTCAATTCTTGACCCAATGACCAACTCATTGACCCAATAGGTCAACCTTTGACCAAAATGTTAACCTTAGACAAAATGGTTAATCCTTGACTCAATGACTCAATTGGTTAACTTTTGCCCATAAAGTCAATTTTGATCAAAATAGTCAATTTTTAACCTAATGACCACCCATTGACTCAATAGGTCAACTTTCGACCAAAAAGTAAAGTTTGGTCAAAAGGGTTAATTTCTGACCCAATGACCAACCATTGACCCAAAAGGTCCACTTTTGACCAAAAAGTCAACTTTGGTCAAAATGCTCAATCCTTGACCCAATTACTAACTCATTAAGCCAATAGGTCAACTTTTGACAAAAAAGTTAACTTTGGTCAAACTGGTCAATCCTTGACCCAATGACCAACCCACTGACCTAATGGGTCAAATTTTTACCAAAAAGTCAACCTTAATCAAAATGGTCAATCTTTGACCCAATGACCAACCCATTGAACCAATAGGTCAACCTTCGACCAAAAAGTTAATTTTGGTCAAAATAGTTAATTTTTGACCTAGCGAACCACCACATTGACTCTAATAGATCGACTTTTTTAGAATGGTCGATGCCTGCTCTAATGACTAACTCAGTGACGAAATATACCAGCTTTTGACCCAAAAGTTAACTTTGGTGAAAATGATCGATCACGACCCAATGACTACCCATTAGCTTGATAAGGTCAACTTTTGACCAAAAAGTTAATTTCGGTCAAAATAGTCAATTTTTGACCTAATGACCAATTATTGACTCAATAAATCAATCTCTTACAAAAAAGTCAACTTTGGTCAAATTGGTCAATCTTTGACCCAATGACAAACCCATTGACCCAATTGGACAACTTTTGATCAAAAATTCAACTCTAATGACCAATTATTAACCCAATAATTCAATCTCTGACCAAAAAGTTAACTTTGGTCAAAATGGTCAATCCTTGACCCAATGACCATCCTATTGACCTAATAGGTCAACTTTTGACCAAAAGTCAACTTTGGTCAAAATTGTTAGAGCTTGACCAAATAGGTAAACTTTTGACTAAAAAGTCAATTTTGGTCAAAATAGTCTCAAAATAGTCAATTCTTTAGCTAATGACCACACCATTTACCCAATAGGTCAACTTTTGACAAAAAAGTCAACTTTGGTCAAAATGATCAATTCTTGACCCAATTGGTCAACTTTTGACCAAAAAGTCAATTTTGGTCAAAATAGACAATTTTGGACCAAATGACAAATTATTGAGCTAATAAGTGAATCTCTTACCAGAAAGTCAACTTTGGTTAAAATGGTCAATCTTCGACCCAATGACAAACCCATTGACCCATTAGGTCAACTTTGGACTAAAAAGACAACTTTAGTCAAAATGGTCGATTTCGACCCGATGACCGGCCATTGACCCGATATGTCGGCTTTTGACCAAAAAGTCGGCTTTGGTCGAATTGGTCGATCCTTGACCCGATGACCGACCCATTGACCCATAGGTCAATATTTGACCAAAATGTCAATTTTGGTCAAAATAGTCAATTTTTGACCAAATAATAATTTATCGACCTAATAAGTCAATCTCTTTCCAAAAAATCTACTTTGGTCAAAATGATCAATCCTTGATCCAATGACCCGCCCATTGACTCAATAGATCAATTTTTGACTAAAAAGTCAACTTTTGTCAAAATGGTCAATCCTTGACCCAATCACCCTGTAGGTCAACTTTTGACCAAAAACGATTTTGATTCGATATAGTCGATCTTTGACTAATTAATGACCAATGGCACGATAGATCGACTTTTGAGCAAAGACGACTTTGGTCGAAATGGTTAATTTCTTACCCAATGACCAACCCATTGACCCAATAGGTCAACTTTTGACCAAAAAGTTAACTTCGGTGAAACAGGTCAATCCTTGACTTAATGACTAACCCATTGACTCGATAGGGCAACTTTTGACCAAAAAGTCAAGTTTGGTTAAAATAGTAAATTTCTGTCCCATTGACCAACCCATCGAACCAATAGGTCTACTTTTGACCAAAAGGTCAACTTTGGTCAAAATGGTCAATTTGTGACACAATGACCACCCCACTGACCAAATTGGTCGACTTTTGACCAAAAACAGTATTTTGATCAAAATAATCAATTTTTGACTGGATGACTAATTATTGACCCAATAAGTCAAAGTTTGACCAAAAATGCAACTTTGGTCAAAGTGTTTCATCCTTGACCCAATTACTAACTCATTGACCTAATATGTCAACTTTTGACAAAAAAATTAACTTTAGTCAAAATGGTCAATTTTTGACCCATTGACCCAATAGGTCAGCTTTTGACCAAAAAGTCAATTTTGGTCAAAATAATCAATTTTTGTCTAATGACCACTCAATTAATCCAATAGGTCAACTTTTGACCAAAAAGTCAATTTTTGTCAAAATGGTCAATTTTTTGACCCAATGACAAACCCTTTGACTTAATAGGTCAACTTTTGACAAAAAAGTGAAATTTGGTTAAAACAGACAATTCTTAACCCAATGACAAATTCATTGACCTAATTGGTCGACTTTTAAGCAAAAAAGTCAATTCTAGTTAAAATTTTTAATTTTTGACCTAACGACCACCCCATTGACCCAAAAGGTCAACATTTGATCAAAAAGTCAATTTTGGTTAAAATGGTCTATTTTTGACCCAATGACCAACCCATTAACCCAATAGGTCAACTTTTCAAAAAAAGTCAACTTTGGTTAAAATGGTCAATTCTTGATCTAATGACAGCCCATTGACCCGATAGAATTGACTTTTGACCAAAAAGTCAATTTTGGTCAATATAGTTAATTTTTGACCTCATGACCACCCAATTGACCCAATAGGTGAACTTGTGACCAAAAAGTCAACTTTGGTTAAAATGGTCAATTTCTGACCCAATGACCAGCCCATTGACCCAATAGGTCAACTTTCGACCAAAAAGTCAATTTTGGTCAAAATGGTCAATTTCTGACCCAATCACCAACCCATTGACCTAATAGGTCAACTTTTGACTAAAAAGTCAACTTTAGTCAAAATGGTCAATTTTTGACCCATTGACCCATAGTTCAGCTTTTGACCAAAAAGTCAATTTTGGTCAAATAGTTAATTTTTGACCTAATGACCACTCAATTAACTCAACAGGTCAACTTTTAACCAAGAAGTCAATTTTGGTCAAAATGGTCAATTTTCTGACCCAATGACCAACCCTTTGACCCAACAGGTCAACTTTTTACAAAAAAGCAAAATTTGGTCAAATTAATCAATTCTAGACCCAATGACTAACCCATTGACCTAATTGGTCAACTTTTAAACAAAAAGTGAATTTTGGTTAAAATTTTTAATTTTTGACCTAATAACTACCCCATTGACCCAAAAGGGCAACTTTTGACCAAAAAGTCAACCTTAGTTAAAATAGTCAATTTTTGACCCAATGACCAACCCATTGACCAAATAGGTCAACTTTTGACAAAAAAGTCAACTTTGGTTAAAATGGTCAATCCTTGACCCAATGACCAACCCATTGACTCAATAGGTCAACATTTGACCAAAAAGTCAATTTTGGTCAAAATAGTTAATTTTTAACCTAATGACCACCCCATTGACCCAATAGGTCAACTTGTGATCAAAAAGTCAACTTTGGTCAAAATGGTCAATTTATGACCCAAAGACCACCCAATTGACCTAACAGGTCTACTTTTGACCTAAAAGTGAAATTTGGTCAAAATTGTCAATTTTAACCCAATAACCAACCCATTGACCCAATAGGTCAACTTTTGACCAAAAAGTCAACTTTGGTCAGAATGGTCAATTTCTGACCAAATGACCACTCCGTTGATCCAATGAGTCAACTTTTGACCAAAAAGTAAGCTTTGGTCAAAATTTCTAATTTTTGGCCTAATGGCCGATTATTGACAAAATAAGTCGATCTACGACCAAAAGATTCAACTTTGGTCGAAATGGATTAAACCTTGTCTCAATGACCGACCCATTGACACTAACAAGTCGACTTTTGAACGAAAAGTCGACTTTGGTCAAAATGGTCGATCCTTGACACAAAGACCGACACATTGACCCGATAGGTCGACTATTGACCAAAAAGTCGATTTTTGTATAATAGTCGATTTTGAACTAATGACCACACCCATTGACCCGATAGTTGAAGCTTTTGGGCTCGAAAAGTCGACTTTGTTTAAAATGGTCGATTCTTGACCCGATGGCCAACCCATTGACCTAATAGGTCAACTTTTAACCAGAAAGTCAAATTCGGTCAAATTGGTCAATCCTTGACATAATGCCAACTCCTTGACCAAACATAAAGTCAATTTTGGTCAAAATAGTTAATTTTTGACCTAATGACCAATTATTGACCCAATAAGTGAATCTCTTACCAAAAAGTCAAATTTGGTCAAAATGATCAATCCATGAACAAGTGACCAACCCATTGACCTAATAGGTCAACTTTTGACCAAAAAGTTAATTTTTGTTAAAGTAGTCAATTTTTGGCCTAATGACCTCCCCATTGACCCAATAAGTTAATCTCTTGCCAAAATGTTAACTTTAGTCAAAATGATCAATCCTTGACCCAATGACCAACCCATTGACCCAATAGGTAAACTTTTGACGAAAAAATCAACTTTGGTTAAAATGGTCAATTCTTAACCCAATGACTAGCTCATTAACCCAATAGGTTAACATTTGACCAAAAAGTCAATTTTGGTCAAAATAGTAAGTTTTTGAACTAATGACCAATTATTGACCCAATAAGTTAATCTCTGACGAAAAAGTCAACTTTGGTCAAAATGGTTAATCCTAGACCCAATGACCAACGCATTGATCCAATAGGTCAACTTTTGACCAAAAAGTCGACTTTGGTTAAAATTGTCAATCCTTAACCTAACGGCTAACCCATTGACCCAGTAGGTCCACTTTTACCCAAAAAGTCAATTTTGCTCAATATAGTCAAGTTTTGACCTAACAACCCCCCCATTAACTAAATAGCTCACCTTTTGACAAAAAATTCAACAATGGTCAATATGTTCAATTTCTGACCCAATGACCACCTCATTGACCCAATAGGTTTAACTTTTGATCCAAAATTCAATTTTTGATAAAATAATCAATTTCTAACATAATGACCAATTATTGACCAAATAAGTTATTCTCTGAACAGAAAGTCAACTTTGGTCAAAATGGTCAAGCCTTTGACCTAGTATGTAAACTTTTGACCAAAAAGTCAATTTTGGTCAAAATAGTCAATTTTCGACCTAATCACCAACTCATTGATCCAATAGGTCAACATTTGACCAAAAAGTCAATTTTTGTAAAAATGGTCAGTTTCTGACCTAATGACCAACCCATTGACCCAATAAGTTAACTTTGGTTAAAATGGATAACTTATGATCCGATGATCGACCATTAACACTAATGGCACGACTTTTTACGAAAAAGTCAACTTTGGTCAAAATGATCGATCTATTGACCCAATGGCCAACCTATTGACCGAATAGATCGACTTTCGACCAAAAAGTCGATTTTGGTCGTAATAGATCACTTTTTGACCTGATGAGCAATTATTTGCCTAATCAAGTCGATGTGCGACCAAAAGTCGACTTTGGTCGAAATGGTCGAACCTTGACCCAATGACCATCCAATTGACCTAATAGGGTCGACTTTTTGACAAAAGTCGACTTTGGTCGAAATGAGTCGATCCTTGACCCAATATATCAACTGTTGACCAAAAAGTCGATTTGGCCAAAATAATCGATTTTCGACCTGACGACCACCCCATTGACACTGACAGGTCAACTTTTGCTCAAAAAGTCAAGTTTAGTAAAATGATCAATTTCTGACCTAACGACCACCCCATTGACCTAATAAGTTAACTTTGGTTAAAATTGTAAATTTCTGACCCAATGACCAAAAATTGACCTAATAGGCTAACTTTTGACCAAAAAGTTAACTTTGGTCAACATGGTCAATCCTTGACCAATGACACCCTCATTTACCCAATAGGTTAACCTTTAACCAAAAAGTTAACCTTAGAAAAAATGGTTAACCCTTAACCCAATGACTCAATAGGTTAACTTTTGACCATAAAGTTAATTTTGGTCAAAATAGTCAATTTTTTACCTAATGACCACTCATTGACACGATAGGTCAACTTTCGACCAAAAAGTAAACTTTATTCAAAATGGTTAATTTCTAACCCAATGACCAACCATTGACCCAATATGGTCGACATTTGACCAAAAGTCGACTTTGGTCAAAATGGTCGATCCTTGACACGATTACCAAATCATTGATCTAATAGGTCAACTTTTAACCAAAAAGTCAACTATGGACAAAATGGTTAATCTTCGATCCAATGACAAACCCATAGACCCGAGGAGGTCGACTTTGGACTGAAAAAGACGACTTTGGTCGAAATGGTCCGATTTCGACTCGATGACTGACCCATTGACCTAATATGAAATCTTTTGACCAAAAAGTTATCTTTGGTCAAATTGGTCATTCCTTGAGCCAAAGATCAACCCATTGACCCAATAGGTCAATATTTGACCAAAATGTCAATTTTGGTAAAAATAGATAATTTTTGACCTGATGATTTATTATTGACCCAATAAGTCAATCTCTTACAAAAAAGTCAACTTTGGTCAAAATGGTCAATTCTTGACCCAAGGACCCTGTTGGTGAACTTTTGACCAAAAACAATTTTGGTCAATATAGTTAATTTTTGACCTAATGACAACCCAATTGACACAATGGGTCAACTTTTGACCAAAAAGTCAACTTTGGTAAAAATGGTCGATTCTTAACCTTGATGAGCCAACCCATTGACTCCAATAAGTCGACTTTTGACCAAAAAGTTAACTTTGATGGAAATGGTCGATCTACGACTCGATGACCAGGCCATTGACCCAATAGGTCGACTTTTGACCAAAAAGTCGAGCTTTGGTGAAAAATGGTCGATTTCGAACTCATTGACCGGCCCATTGACCCAATATGATCATACTTTTGACCAAAAAGTCAACTTTGGTCATAATGGTCAATTTTTGACACAATGACCACACTATTGACCAAATGGGTCAACTTTTGACCAAAAACTGTATGTTGGTCAAAATAATCGATTTTCAATCGAATGAGTAATTTTCGACCCGATAAGTCGAAGTCAGGCAAAAAGTCAACTTTGGTCAAAATGGTTAATCCCTGACCTAATGACCAACCCATTTACCTAATAGGTCAACTTGTGACAAAAAAATCAACTTTAATCGAAATGGTCAATTTTTGACCCATTGACCAACCCATTGACCAAAAAGTCAATTTTGGTCAAAATAGTTAATTTTTGACCTAATGACCACTCAATTAACCCAATAAATCAAATTTTGACCAAAAAATTAACTTTGGTCAAAATGGTCAATTTCTGACCCAATGACCAACCCTTTGACCCAATAGGTCAATTTCGACCAAAAATCAATTTGAGTCGAAATAGGCGATTCTTGACCCAATGATAAACCCATTGACCTAATTGGTCAAATTTTAAACAAAAAGACATTTTTGGTTAAAATTTTTAATTTTTGACATAATGATCACCCCATTGACTCAAAAGGTCAACTTTTGACCAAAAAGTCAACTTTAGTTAAAATGATCAATTTTTGACCCAATGACCAACCCATTGACCGATAAGATTGACTTTTGATAAACAAGTCAACCTTAGCAAAAATTATCTATCCTTGACCTAATGACCAACCCATTGACGCCAATAGATCGACTTTTGACTCAAAAAATCGATTTTGGTCAAAATAGTTAATTTTTGACCCATTGATCCACCAATTGACTCAATAGAGTCGACTTGTGACCAAAAGTCGAATTTGGTTAAAATGGTCGATTTTCGACCCAATGACTAACCCATTGACCTAACGAGGTTAACATTTAACTAAAGTCAATTCTAGTCGAAATAGTTAATTCTTTGACCTAATGACACGATTGACTCCGATAGGTCAACTTTTGACCGAAAAGTGAACTTTGGTCAAAATGGTCAATGTTTAACCCAATAACCAACGCATTGACCCAATAGGTCAACTTGTGACCAAAAAGTTAACCTTGGTTAAAATGGTCAATTTCTGACGCAATGACCAACCCATTGACCCAACAGGTTAACTTTTAACCAAAAAGTTAATTTTGGTCAAAATAGTTAATTTTTAACCTAATGACCACCGAATTGACCCAATAGGTCAACTTTTGACCGAAAAGTTAACTGGTCAAAATGGTCAATGTTTAACCCAATAACCAACCCATTGACCCAATAGGTCAACTTTTGACCAAAAAGTCAACTTTAGTCAAAATGGTGAATTTACTCGACCGAAATGACCGCCTGTTGATCCAATGAGTCAACTTTTGACCAAAAAGTCAGCTTTGGTCAAAATTTTTAATTTTTGGCCTAATAACCAATTATTACTAAATACGTCGATCTACGACTCAAAGAGTGAAGCTTTGGTCAAAATGGTTAAACCTTGTCTCGATGACCAAGCCCATTGACCGACAAGTCGACTTTTCGAAGAAAAAGTCGACTTTGGTCGAAATGGTCAATCCTTGATTCGAAGACCAACACATTTACCCGATAGGTCAACTTTTGACCAAAAAGTCAATTTTGGGCATAATAGTCATGTTTTGAACTAATGACCACCCCATTGACCCAATAGTTCAACTTTTGGCCCAAAAAGTCAACTTTGGTTAAAATGGTCAATTCTTGACCCAATGGCCAACCCATTGACCTAATAGGTCAACTTTTAACCAAAAAATCAAATTCGGTCAAAATGGTCAATCCTTTACACAATGCCAACACATTGACCCAATTGGTCAACTTTTGACTAAAAAGTTAATTTTGGTCAAAATAATTAATTTTTGACCTAATGACCAATTATTGAACCAATAAGTTAATCTCTGACAAAAAAGTCGGCCTGTTGACTTGGATAATTATTGACCCAATGACTGAAACCCATTGACCCAGTATATCAACTTTTGAACAAAAAATCAATTTTGGTCAAAATGGTCAATTTTTGACCTAATGACCACCCCATTGACCCAATTTGTCAACTTTTATTAAAATGGTCAATTTCTGGTCTGATGACTAACTCATTAACCTAATAGGCCAACTTTTGACTAAAATGTCAACTTTGGTAAAAATTATCAATCCCTGACCCAACGACTAACCCATTACCCAATAGGTAAAATTTTGACAAGAAAAGTCAATTTTAGTCAAAATAGTCAATTTTTGACCTAATGACCAATTATTGACCCAACAAGTTAATCTCTGACTAAAAAGTCAACTTTGGTCAAAACAGTCAATCCTTGACCCAATGAATAACCTAGTGACTCAACAAGTCAACTTCTGACCAAAAAGTCAACCTTGGTCAAATTTATCAATCCTTGACCCAACAACTAACCAATTGACCAAATAAGTCAACTTTTAACCAAATAGTCAATTCTGATCAATATAGTTAAGTTTTTTTCAAATGACCACCCCATTGACTAAACAGGTCAACTTTTGAGAAAAAAGTCAACTTTGGTCAATATGGTCAATTTCTGACCCAATGACCACCCCATTGACCTAATAGGTCAACTATTAATAAAAAATTCAATATTGGTTAAAATTGTTAATTTTTGACATAATGACCAATTATTAACCCAATAAGTTAATCTCTGACCAAAAAGTCAACATTGGTCAAAATGACCAATCCTTGACCCAAAGACCAACTCATTGACCCAATAGGTCAACTTTTGACTAAAAAGTTAACTTTGGACAAAATGGTTAATCCTTGACCCAATTATGCAATAGGTCAACTTTTGACCAAAAAGTCAATTTTGGTCAAAATAGTCAATTTTTGACCTAATGACCACGCATTGATACAATAGGTCAACTTTCGACCAAAAAGTCAACTTTGGTCAAAATGGTCAATTTCTGACCCAATGATCAACCATTGACCCAATAGATCAACTTTTGACCAAAAAGTCAACTTTTGTCAAAATGGTCAATCCTTGACCCAATGACCAACTTCTTGACCCAATAGGTCAACCTTTGACAAAAAATTTAATTTTGGCAAGATAGTCAATTTTTGACCTAATGACCAATTTTTGACCTAATAATTCAATCACTCACCAAAAAGTCAACTTTGGTAAAAATGGTCATTCTTTGATCCAATGACAAACCCATTAACCCAATAGGTCAACTTTTGACCAAAAGTCAACTTTGGTTAAATTGGTCAATCCTTGACCCAATACCAACCCATTGACCCAATAGGTTAACTTTTGACCAAAAAGTCAACCTTGGTCAAATTTGTCAATCCTTGACCCAACAACCAACCCATTGACCCAATTGATCAACTTTTAATTCAAAAGTTAATTTTTGTCAATATAGGCAAGTTTTGACCAAATGACTACCCCATTGACAGAATATGTCAACTTTTGATGAAAAGGCCAACTTTGCTCAATATGGTCAATTTATGACCCAATGCTTTTGATCAAAATTGCAATTTTGGTTAAAATTGTTAATTTTTAACGTAATGACCAATTATTGACCCAATATGTTAATCTCTGATAAAAAAGTTAACCTTAATGAAATTGGCCAATCCTTGACCCAATAACCAACTCATTGACCCAATAGGTCAACTTCTGACTAAAAAGTTAACATTGGACAAAATGGTTAATCCTTGATCCAATGATTCAATAGGTCAACTTTTGACCAAAAAGACAATTTTGGTCGAAATAGTCAATTTTTAACCTAATGACCACCCTTTGATACAAAAGGTCAACTTTCCGACCAAAAAGTCAACTTTGGTCAAAATGGTCAATTTCTAACCCAATGACCAACCATTGACCCAATAGGTCAACTTTTAACCAAAATGTCAACTTTTTTCAAAATGGTCAATGCTTGACCCAAAGACCAACTCCTTGACCCACTAAGTCAACCTTTGACCAAAAATTATATTTTTTGTTAAAATAATCAATTTTTGACTTAATAACCAGTTATTTACCCAATAAGTCAATCTCTTATCCAAAAGTCAACTTTAGGCAAAATGGTCAATCTTTGATCCAATGATAAACCTATTGACCCAATAGGTCAACCTTTGACCAAAAGTCAACCTTTCGACCTAAAAGTCAACTCGGTTAAAATGGTCAATCCTTGACCTAATGACCAACTCCTTCGACTAAGTAGGTTAACTTTCGACAAAAAGTCAACCTTTGAAATTTGTCAATCCTCGATCTGACAACAACCCATTGACCCAATAGGTCAACTTTAACCGAAAAGTCAATTTTGGTCAATATAGTCAACTTTCTACCAAATGACCACTCCATTGACCAAATAGGTCAACTTTTGACAAAAAGTCAAATTTGGTCAATATGGTCATATTTTTATCCAATGACCACCTCATTGACCTGATAGGTTAACTTTTGATCAAAAATTCAATTTTGGTTAAAATTGTTAATATTTGTCATCATGACCAATTATTGACCCAATAAGATAATCTCTGAAAAAAAGTCAACTTTGATCAAAATGGTCAATCCTTGACCCAATGACCAACTCATTGACTAATAGGTCAACTTTTGACCAAAAAGTTAACTTTCGACAAAATGGTTAATCCTTGACTCAATGACTCAATAGATCAACTTTTGACTAAAAAGTCAATTTTGGCCAAAATAGTCAATTTTGGTCAAAATAGTCAATTTTGGTCAAAATAGACAATTTTTGACCTAATGACCACCTATTGATACAATAGGTCAACTTTCGACAAAAAAGTCTACTTTGGTCAAAATGGTCAATTTCTGACCCATTGACCGACTACTGATCCAAGAGGTGAACTTTTGACCAAAAAGTCAACTCATGTCAAAATGGTCGATCATTGACCCAATCACCAACTCCTAGACCCAAAAGGTCAACCTTTGACCAAAATTTCAATTTTGGTCAAAATAGTTAATTTTTGACCTAATGACTAATTATTGACCCAATAAGTCAATCTCTTACCAAAAAGTCAACTTTGGTTAAAATGGTCAATCTTTGATCCAATGACAAACCCATTAACCCAATAGGTCAACCTTTGACCAAAATGTCAACTTTGGTTAAAATGGTCAATCCTTGACCCAATGACCAACCCATTGATCCAGTAGGTTAACTTTTTACCAAAAGTCAATTATGGTGAAAATAGTCAATTTTTGACCTAATGACCACCCCATAGACCCAATAGGTCAACTTTTGACCAAAAAATTATGTTTGATAAAAATGGTCAATTTTTGATCTAACGACCACCCCATTGACCCAATAAGTGACATAGGTTAAAATGGTCAATTTCTGACCCAATGACCAACCATTAACCTAATAGGCCAACTATTAACCAAAAAGTCAACATTGGTCAAAATGATCAATTGTTGACCTAATGACAAACCCATTGACCCAATAGGTCAACTTTTAACCAAAAGTCAATTTTGGTCATAATAGTCAATTTTTGACCAAATGACCAATTATTGACCCATTAAGTCAATCTGTGACCAAAAGGTCAAATTCGATCAAAATGGTAAATCGTTGACCCAATGACCAACCCATTGACCTAATAGGTGAACTTTTGACCAAAAAGTAAACTTTAGTCGAAATGGTCAATCCTTAACCCAATGACCTAATAGTTCAACTTTTGACCAAAAAGTCAATTTTTACCAAAATTGTTAGTTTTTAACCCGATGACCACCCCATTGACCTAAAAGGCCAACTTTTGACTAAAAACTCAACTTTGGTCAAAATGGTAATTTTCTGACCTAATGACCAACCCATTAACCCAATAGGTCAACTTTTGAACAAAAAGTCAACTTTGCTCAAAATAATCAATTCTTGACTTAATGACTAACTCATCGACCCAATAGATCAACTTTTGATCAAATAGTCAGTTTTTGACCTAATGATAAATTATTGACCCAATATGTCAATCTCTTACTAAAAAGTCAATTTTGGTTAAAATGGTCAATCCCTGACGCAATGACCAACCAATTGACCCAATAGGTCAACTTTTGACCAAAAAATCTACTTGGGTCAAAATAGTTAATTTTTAACCTAATGACTACTTCATTGAGTCAATCTCTAACTAAAAAGTCAACTTGTTCAAAATGGTCAATCCCTAACGCAATGACCAACCCATTGAACCAATAGGTCAACTTTTGACCAAAAAATCTACTTGGGTCAAAATAATTAATTTTTAACCAAATGACTACTTCATTGACCCAATATGTCAACTTTGGTTAAAATGGTCAATTTCTGACTTAACGTCTAACCCATTGACCCACTAGTCCAACTTTTGAGTAAAAAGTCAACTTTGGTCAAAATGATCAATCCTTGACCCAATGACCAACACATGAACCCAAAAGGTTAACTTTTGACCAAAAAGTCAATTTTGGTCAAAAAGCCAATTTTTTACCTAATGACCAATTATTGACTCCATAAATCCATCTCTCACAAAAAAGTCAACTTTGGTAAAAATCGCCAATCCATGACACAATGACCAACCCATTGAACCGACAGGCCAAATTATGACTAAAAGGTCAATTTTGGTCAAAATAGTAAAATTTTGACGTAATGACCACCCTTTAACCAAATAAGTCAACATTTGACAAAAAAGTCAAGTTTTGTCAAAATGGTCAGTTTCTGACCCAATGACCAACCCATAGACACAATAGGTCAACTTTTGTCAAAATAGTCAATCGTTGACCCTGTGACCAATTCAATGACCTTGTAGGTCAACTGTTGACCAAAAAGACAACTTTGGTCAAAATGGTCAACCTTGACCCTATGGCCAATTCATTGACCCTGTAGGTCAACTTTTAAGCAAAAAGTCAATTTTAGTCAATAAGTTCAATCGTTGACCCAATGAACCAATAAGTCAACTTTTGAAAAAATGTCTATTTTTATCAAAATAGTCAATTTTTGACCTGATGACCAATTACAGACCCAATAATTCAATCTCTGACTAAAAAGTCAATTTTGGTGGAAATGATTAATCCTTGACCTAATGACCAACCCATTGACCCAAAAGGTCAACTTTTGACTAAAAAGTTAATTTTGGTCAAAATTATCAATTTTGACCTAATGACCACCCCATTAACCTAATAGGTCAACTTTTAATCAAAAAGTCAAGTTTGGTCAAATGGCAAGTTTCTGACCTAATGACAATCCATTGACCCAATACGTCAACTTTTGACTAAAAAGTAAAACTTTGGTCAAAAAGGTCAATTCTTGACCCAATGACATCCCCATTGACCTTTAGGTCAACTTTTGACCAAAAAGTGAACTTTAGTTAAAATAATCAATCCATGACACAATGACCAACCCATTGACACAATAGGTCAACTTTAACCAAAAAGTTAATTTTTGTCAATATAGTCAAATTTTGACCTAATGACCACCCATTGACCCAATAGGTCAACTTTTGACCAAAATGTCAACTTTGGTCAAAATAGTCAATTTCTGACCCAATGACTACCCCATTGACCCAAAGGGTCAACTTTTAACCGAAAATTTAATTTTGGTCAAAATATTCAATTTTTAACCTAATGACCAATTATTGACACAAGAAGTCAACCTCTGACCAAAAAGTTAATATTGGTCAAAATGGTTAATCCTTGACCAAATGACCAACCCATTGACCCAATAGGTAAACTTTTATCCAAAAAGTCAGCTATGGTCAAAATGGTCAATCTTTGATCCAATTACCCAATATATCAACCTTTGAGCAAAAAAGCAATTTTGGTCAAAATAACCAATTATTGACCTAATGACCTCCAAATTGATCTAATATGTCAACTTTGACCAAAAAGTCGACTTTGGTCAAAATGATCAATTTCTGACCCAATGACCAACCTATTGACCCAATAGTTCAACTTTTGACCAAAAAGTCAACTTTGGTCAAAATGGCCAATCCTTGACCCAATGACCAACCCATTGACCCAATAGTCACTTCGACCAAAAAGTCAAGTTTGCGTCAAAATGGTCAATTTCGACCCGATGACCAACCCATCGACCAACTAAGTCATCTTTCGACCAAATAATTAACTTTGGTCAAAATGGTCAATTTCTGACACAATGACCACCCCATTGACAAAATGGGTTAACTTTTGACCAAAAATTCAATTTTGGTCAAAATAATCAATTTTTGATCGAATGACTAATTATTGACCCAATAAGTCAATCTTTGACTAAATGGTAAATTTTTGTCAAAATGGTCAATCCTTGACCTAATGACCAACCCCTTAACCCAATAGGTCAACTTTTGACTAAAAAGTCACTTTTGGTTAAAATAGTCTATTTTTGATCTAATGACCACCCAATTGACCTAATTGGTGAACTTTGGACCAAAAGGTTAACTTTAGTTAAAATGGTCAATTTTTGACCCAATGACCAACCCATTGACCCAATAGGTTAACTTTTGACAAAAAAGTCAAATTTGGTAAAGATTGATAATCCTTGACCCAATGACCAACCCATTGACCCAATAGGTCGCCTTTTAACCAAAAAGACATTTTTGATCAAAATTTTTAATTTTTGACCTAATGACCACCCAATTGACCCAATAAGTCAACTTTTGAGCAAAAAGTCAACTTTGGTTAAAATGGTCAGTTTTTGACCAAATGACCAACCCAATGACGCAATAGGTCAAATTTTGACCAAAAAGTTAACTTTGGTCAAAATGGTCAATCCTTGACCCAATGACCAACCCATTGACCAAATATGTAACCTTTTGACCAAAAAGTCAGCTTTGGTCAAAATTGTCAATTTTTTACTTAATGACCACCCAATTGACCCAATAGGTCAACTTTTGACCAAATAGTCAACTTTGGTCAAAATCGTCAATTTCTGACCCAATGACCTACCCTTGATCAAATAGATCAACCTTTGACCAAAAAGTCAACTTTAATCAAAATGGTCAACTTTTGACCCAACGACAACTCCATTGTCCCAAATGGGTCAACTTTTGACAAAAAATTCAATTTTGGTCAAAATAGGCAATTTTTGGCTTAATGACCAATTATTCACCCAATAAGTCAATCTCGGACCAAATAGACAACTTTGGTCAAAATGGTTAATCCTTGACCCAATGTCCAAAACGATTGAGCCAACAGGTCAACTTTTGACCAAAAAGTCAACTTTTGTCAAAATGGTCAACCCATTAACCCAATAGGTCAACTTTTGACCAAAAAATCAACTTTGGTCAAAATGGTCAATCCTTGACCCAATGACCAACACATGTCCCAATAGATCAACTTTTGAACAACAAGTCAATTTTGGTCAAAATAGTCAATTTTTAACCTAATGACCACCCATTAATCTAATAGGTCATCTTTTGATCAAAAAGACAACTTTAGACAAATTGTTCAATTTCTGACACAGTGACAAGCCCATTAATGTAATAAGTCAACTTTTGACCAAAAAGTTAACTTTGGTAAAAATGGTCAATTCTTGACCCATTGATCAACTCAATGACCCAATAGGTCAACTTTTGAACAAAAAATCAATTTTGTTCAAAATAGCCAACTTTTTGACCTAATGACCAATTATTGACCCAATAAGTCAATCTCTAACTAAAAGTCAACTTTGGTCATAATGGTCAATCCTTGACCAAATGACCAACCCATTTACCCAAAAAGAAAACTTTTGACCAAAAAGTCAACTTTGGTCAAACTGGTAAATCTTTGACGCAAAGACCAACCCACTGACCCAATAGATCAACTTTTGCAAAAAAACCAACTTTGGACAAAATCGTCAAATTTTGACATATTGACTAATTATTAACCCAATAAGCTAATCTCTGACCAAAACGTCAACTTTGGTCAAAATGGTCAATCCTTGGCCCAATGACCGACCCATCGACCCAATAGGTCAACTTTTGACCTAAAAGTCAACTTTGGTCAAAATGGTCAATCCTTGACCCAATGTCCAACCCTTGACCCAATATGTGAACTTTTGACCAAAAAGTCAATTTTGGTCGATATAGTAAACTTTTGACCTAATGAACAATTATTGACCCAATAAGTCAATCTCTGACCAAAAAGTCAACTTGTTCAAAATGGTATACCTTGACCCCATGACCAACCCATTGAACCAATATGTCAACTTTTAATCAAAAAGTCAACCTTGGTCTAAATGGTCAATCCCTGACCCAATGACCAACCCATTGACCCAATAGGTCAACTTTTGACCAAAAAGTCAATTTTAGTTAAAATATTTGACTTTTGACCTAATGACCACCCTATTGACCCAATAGGTCCACTTTGGTTAAAATAGTTAATTTCTGACCCAACGCTTAACACATTGATCTAATAGGTCAACTTTTGACCAAAAAGTTAACTTTGGTGAAAATGATCAATCCTTGACCCAATGACCAACCCATTAACCTAATAGGTCAACTTTTGACCAAAAAGTCAATTTTGGTCAAAATAGTCTATTTTGGACCTAATGATCAATTATTGACCCAATAAGTCAATCGCTGACCAAATAGTCAACTTAGGTCAAAATGGTCAATCCTTGACCCAATGACCAAATCATTTACCAAATAGGTCAACTTTTGAACAAAAAATCAACTTTAGTCAAAATGGTCAATTGTTGACCCAATGACCAACTCTTTGACCCAATTGGTCAACTATTGACCAAAAAGTTAATTTTGGTCAAAATAGCCAATTTTTGACCTAATGACCAATTATTGACTCAATAAGTCAATCTCTGACCAAAAAGTGAACTTGTTCAAAATGGTATATTTTTAACCCAATGACCAACCCATTGACCCAATAAATCAACTTTTGACCAAAAAGTTAACTTTGATCAAAATGGTCAATTTCTAACTCAACGACCAACCCGTTACCCAAATGGTTCAATTTTTGACCAAAAATTCAATTTTTGTCAAAATAGTCAATTTTTAGCCTAATGACCTGTTATTGACCCAATAAGCCGATCTCTGACCAAAAAGTCAACTTTGGTCAAAATGGGCAATCCTTGACCCAATGACCAACCCATTGACCTAATAAGTCAACTTTTGACCAAAAAGTCAACTTTGGTAAAAATGGTCAATCCTTGACCCAATGACCAACCCATGACCTAATATGTCAACTTTTGAACAAAAAATCATGTTTAGTCAAAATAGTCAATTTTTGATCTAATGACCACCCATTGACCCAATAGGTTAACTTTTGACCAAAAAGTCAACTTTGGTCAAAATTTTCAATTTCTGACCCAATGACAAACCCATTAATCCAACATGTCAACTTTTGACCCAAAAGTCAACTTTGGTCAAAATGAGTCGATTCTTGACCGAATGACCAACTCATCGACCCAATAGGTCGAGTTTTGAACAAAAAATCAACTTTGGTCAAAATGGTCAATTTCTGACCCAATGACCAACCCTTTGACCCAATAGGTTAACTTTCAACAAAAAGTCAAAATTGGTAAAAATGGTCAATCTTTGAGCCATAGACCAACCCATTGACTCAATATGTCAACTTTTGACCAAAAAGTAAACTTTGGTCAAAATGGTAAATCCTTGACGCAATGACCAACCCACTCACCTAATAGATCAACTTTTACCAAAAAGTCAATTTTGGTCGAAATTGTTAAATTTTGATAAAATGAGCAATTATTGACCCACTAAGCCAAACTCTGACCAAAACGTCAACTTTGGTAAAAATGCTCAATTCTTAACCTAATGCCTAACCCATTACCCAAAAGGTCAACTTTTGATCAAAAAGTCAACTTTAGTCAAAATGGTCAATCCTTGACCCACTGACTAACCCATTGACTCAATATGTGAACTTCTGACTAAAACGTCAATGTTGGTCGATATAGTTAATTTTTGGCCTGATGACCACCTCATAGACCCAATACGTCAACTTTTGACCAAAAAGTCAACTTGGTCAAAAAGGTCATATTTTGACCCAATGACCAACACATTGACCCAATAGGTTAGTTTTTTACCGAAAAGTTAACTTTAGTCAAAATGGTTAATGCTTGACGCAATGACTAACCCATTGACCCAGTAGGCTAACTTTTTACCAAAAAGTCAATTTTCCTCAAAACAGTAAATTTTTGACCTAATGACCAATTATTGACCCAATAAGTCAATCTCTGACTAAAAAGTTTACTTATTCAAAATGGTCAATCCCTGACCCAATGACTAACCCGTTGACCCAATAGGTCAAATTTTGACCAAAATGTCTACTTGGGTCAAAATAGTTAATTTTCATCCTAATGACCACTTCATTGACCCAATAGGTCAACTTTGGTTAAAATAATCAATTTATGACTTAACGACTAACTCATTGATCCACTAGGCCAACTTTTTAAAAAAAAGTCAACTTTAGTCAAAATGATCAATCCTTGACCCAATGACTAACCCATGAACCCAAAAGGTCAACATTTGACCAAAAAGTCAATTTTGGTCAAAAAGGTCAATTTTTGACCTATTGACCAATTATTGACCCAATAAGTCCATCTCTGACAAAAAAGTCAACTTTGGTCAAATTCGCCAATACATGCCACAATGACCAACCCAATGACCCGATATGTCAAATTTTGACTAAAAGGTCAATTTTGGTCAAAATAGTCAAATTTTGACTTAATCACCACCCATTAACCCAATAAGTCAACTTTTGACAAAAAAAGTCAAGTTTTGCCAAAATGGTCAGTTTTTGACCCAATAACCAACCCATAGACCCAATATGTCAACTTTTGACTAAAAAGTGAAGTTTGGTCAAAATGGTTAATCCTTGGCCCGATGACTAACCTATTGACCTAGTAGGTCAACTTTTTACCAAAAATTCAATTTTGGTTAAAATAATCAATTTTTGATGGAATAACAAATAATTGACCTATTAAGTCAATCTCTGACCGAAAAGTCAACTTTGATCGAAATGGTCAATCCTTGACCCAATGACAAACCAAATGACCAAATACGTCAACTTTTGACCCAAAAAGTCAATTTTGGTGAAAATTGTCAATTTTTGACCTAATGACCACCCCCTTGACCCAAAAGGTCAACTTTTGACCAAAAAGTCAACTTTGGTTAAAATGATCAATTTTTGACCCAATGACCAACCCATTGATCCAATCGGTCAACTTATGACCAAAAAGTCAACTTTGGTCAAAATGGTCAATCCTTGACCTAATGAGCAAGCAATTAACCCTATAGGTCAACTTTCGACCAAAATGTCAACTTTGGTAAAAATGGTCAATGCTTGAACCAGTGACATACACAATGACCCAATAGGTCAACTTTTGACCAAAAAGTAAAATTTGGTCTAAATAGTCAATTTTTAACCTAATGACCACCCATTGACCCAATATGTCAACTTTTGATCAAAAAGTCGACTTTCGTTAATATAGTGAATTTTTAACCCAATGACCAGCCCATTGACATCATAGGTCAACTTTTGATTAAAAAGTCAACTTTTGTCAAAATGGTTAATCCTTGACCCAATGACACAACAGGTTAACTTTTAACCAAAAAGTTAATATTGGTCAAAATGGTCAAATTTTCGACCTAATGACCATTTTTTGACCCAATAAGTCAATCTCTGACCAAAATGTAAACTTTTGTCAAAATGGTCAATCCTTGACCCAATTACTAACCCATTGACCAAATAGGTCAACTTTTGACCAAAAAGTCAACTTTGGTCAAAATGATCAATCATTGAACCAATGACCAACCCATTGACCCAATAGGTGAACTTTTGACCAAAAGGTCAATTTTGGTAAAAAAAGATAATTTTTGACATAATGACCAATTATTAACCCAATAAGTCAATCTGTGACCAAAAAGTCTACTTTGGTCAAAATGGTCACTCCTTGACCAATGACCACCTCATTGACCCAAAAGGTCAACTTTAAACCAAAAAGTCAAATTGGTCAAAATGGTCAATCCTTGACCCAATGACTCACTCATTGACCCAACAGGTCAGCTTTTGAAAAAAAGTCAATTTTTATCAAAATAGTCAATTTTTGACCTGATGACCAATTACTGACCCAATAAGTTAATCTCTGACCAAAAAGTCAATTTTGGTGGAAATGGTCAATCCTTGACCTAATGACAACCCATTGACCCAATAGGTCAACTTTTGACCAAAAAGTTAATTTTGGTCAAAAATATCAATTTTGACCTAATGACCACCCCATTAACCTAATAGGTCAACTTTTAACCAAAAAGTCCAGTTTGGTCAAATGGCAAGTTTCTGACCTAATGACAATCCATTGACCCAATACGTCAACTTTTGGCTAAAAAGTAAACTTTGGTCAAAATGGTCAATCCTTGACCCAATGACACCCCCATTGACCTAATAGGTCAACTTTTGACCAAAAAGTGAACTTTAGTCAAAATAGACCAATCCATGACACAATGACCAGCCCATTGACACAATAGGTCAACTTTTAACCAAAAAGTCAATTTTTGTCAATATAGTCAAATTTTGACCTAATGACCACCCCATTGACCCAATAAGTCAACTTTTGACCAAAAAGTCAACTTTGGTCAAAATAGTCAATTTCTGACCCAATGACCACCCCATTGACCCAATATGTAACCTTTTGACCAAAAAGTCAGCTTTGGACAAAATAGTCAATTTTTTACTTAATGACCACCCAAGTGACCCAATAGGTCAACTTTTGACCAAATAGTCAACTTTGGTCAAAATCGTCAATTTTTGACCCAATGACCTACCCATTGATCAAATAGATCAACTTTTGACCAAAAAGTCAAATTTCGTCAAAATGGTCAATCCTTGACCCATTGTCCGACCCATTGATCCAATAGGTCAACTTTTGACCAAAAATTGACCTTTAATCAAAATGGTCAACTTTTGACCCAACTTTAACTCCATTGTCCCAAATGGGTCAACTTTTGAGAAAAAATTCAATTTTGGTCAAAATAGTCAATTTTTGGCTTAATGACCAATTATTCACCCAATATGTCAATCTCTCATCAAATAATCAACTTTGGTCAAAATGATTAATCTTTGACCCAATGTCCAACATATTGAGCCAACAGGTTAACTTTTGACCAAAAAGTCAACTTTTGTCAAAATGGTCAACCCATTGACCCAATAGGTCAACTTTTGACCAAAAAGTCAACTTTGGTCAAAATGGTCAATCCTTGACCCAATGACCAACTCATGTCCCAATAGGTCAACTTTTGAACAAGTCAATTTTGGTCAAAATAGTCAATTTTTGACCTAATGACCAATTATTGACCCAATAAGTCAATCTCTAACTAAAAGTCAACTTTGGTCATAATGGTCAATCCTTGACCAAATGACCAACCCATTTACCCAATAAGAAAACTTTTGACCAAAAAGTCAACTTTGGTCAAAATGGTAAATCTTTGACGCAATGACCCACCCACTGACCCAATAGATCAACTTTTGACAAAAAAACCAATTTTAGGTCAAAATCGTCAAATTTTGACCTATTAACTAATTATTAACCCAATAAGCTAATCTCTGACCAAAACGTCAACTTTGGCCAAAATGGTCAATCCTTGGCCCAATGACCAACCCATTGACCCAATAGGTCAACTTTTGACCTAAAAGTCAACTTTGGTCAAAATGGTCAATCCTTGACCCAATGTCCAACCATTGACCCAATATGTGAACTTTTGACTAAAAAGTCAATTTTGGTCGATATAGTAAACTTTTGACCTAATGACCAATATTGACCCAATAAGTCAATCTCTGACCAAAAAGTCAACTTGTTCAAAATGGTATATCCTTGACCCCCTCACCAACCCATTGAACCAATATGTCAACTTTTAATCAAAAAGTCAACCTTGGTTTAAATGGTCGATCCACGACCCACATGACCGGCCCGTTGATCTGATAGGTCGACTTTTTGACCAAAAAGTCAATTTTGGTTAAAATATTCAACTTTTGACCTAATGACCACCTCATTGACCCAATAGGTCCACTTTGGTTAAAATAGTCAATTTCTGACCCAACGCTTAACCCATTGACCCAGTAGGTCAACTTTCGACCAAAAAGTCAACTTTGGTGAAAATAATCAATCCTTGACCAAATGACTAACCCATTAACCCAAAAGGTCAACTTTTGACCAAAAAGTCAATTTTGGTCAAAATAGTTTATTTTGACCTAATGATCAATTATTGACCCAATAAGTCAATCCCTGACCAAATAGTCAACTTTGGTAAAAATGGTCAATCTTTGACCCAATAACCAATCATTTACCAAATAGGTCAACTTTTGAACAAAAAATCAACTTTGGTCAAAATGGTCAATTGTTGACCCAATGACCAACTCTTTGACCCAATTGGTCAACTTTTGACCAAAAAGTTAATTTTGGTCAAAATAGCCAATTTTTTACCTAATGACCAATTATTGACCCAATAAGTCAATCTCTGACAAAAAAGTTAACTTGTTCAAAATGATATATTTTTAACCTAATGACCTACCCATTTACCCAATAAATCAACTTTTGAGCAACAAGTCAACTTTGGTTAAAATGGTCAATTTCTAACTCAACGACCAGCCCATTACCCAAATGGTTCAATTTTTGACCAAAAATTCAATTTTTATCAAAATAGTTAATTTTTGGCCTAATGACCAATTATTGACCCAATAAGTCGATCTCTGACCAAAAAGTCAACTTTGGTCAAAATAGTCAATCCTTGACCCAATGACTAACCCATTGACCTAATAGGTCAACTTTTGACTAAAAAGTCAACTTTGGTCAAAATGGTCAATCCTTGACCCAATGACCAACCCATGACCTAATATGTCAACTTTTGAACAAAAAATCTTATTTAGTCAAAATAGTCAATTTTTGATCTAATGACCACCCATTGACCCAATATGTTAACTTTTGACCAAAAAGTCAACTTTGGTCAAAATGTTCAATTTCTGACCCAATGACAAACCCATTAATCCAATAGGTCAACTTTTGACAAAAAAGTGAACTTTGGTTAAAATGGTCAATTCTTCACCCAATGACCAACTCATTGACCCATTAGGTCAAGTTTTGAACAAAAAGTCAACTTTGGTCAAATTGGTCAATTTCTGACCCAATGACCAACCCATTGACCCAATAGGTTAACTTTTAACAAAAAGTCAAATTTGGTAAAAATGGTCAATCCTTGAGCCAAAGACCAACCCATTGAACCAATAGGTCAACTTTTGACCAAAAAGTAAACTTTGGTCAAAATGGTAAATCCTTGACGCAATGACCAACCCACTCAATTAATAGATCAACTTTTACCAAAAAGTCAATTTTGGTCGAAATTGTTAAATTTTGATCTAATGACCAATTATTCACCCAATAAGCCAAACTCTGACCAAAACGTCAACTTTGGCCAAAATGCTCAATTCTTGACCCAATGGCTAACCCATTGACCCAAAAGGTCAACTTTTGATCAAAAAGTCAACTTTGGTCAAAAAGGTCAATCCTTGACTCAATGACTAACCCATTGACTCAATATGAGAACTTCTGACTAAAAAGTCAATGTTGGTCGATATAGTTAATTTTTGACCTAATGACCACCCCATGGACCCAATACGTCAACTTTTGACCAAAAAGTCAACATTGGTCAAAATGGTACGTATATTTGACCCAATGACCAACACATCGACCCAATAAGTTAGTTTTTTACTGAAAAGTTAACTTTAGTCAAAATGGTTAATGCTTGACGCAATGACTAACCCATTGACCCAATAGGTCAACTTTTTACCAAAAAGTAAATTTTGTTCAAAACAGTAAATTTTTAATCTAATGACCAATTATTGACCCAATAAGTCAATCTCTGACTAAAAAGTCAACTTATACAAAATGGTCAATCCCTGACCCCATGACTAACCCGTTGACCCAATAGGTCAACTTTTGACCAAAAAGTCTACTTGGGTCAAAATAGTTAATTTTTAACCTTATGACAACTTCATTGACCCAATAGGTTAACTTTGGTTAAAACGGTCAATTTCTGACTTAACGACTAACCCATTGATCCACTAGGCCAACTTTTGAACAAAAAGTCAACTTTAGTCAAAATGATCAATCCTTGACCTAATGACCAACCCATGAACCCAAAAGGTCAACTTTTGACCAAAAAGTCAATTTTGGTCAAAAAAGTCAATTTTTAACCTAACGACAAATTATTTACCCAATAAGTTCATCTCTGACAAAAAGTCAACTTGGTCAAATTCGCCAATCCTTGACACAATGACCAATCCTTTGACCCGATAGGTCAAATTTTGACTAAAAGGTCAATTTTGGTCAAAATAGTCAAATTTTGACGTAATGACCACCCATTAACCCAATAAGTCAACTTTCGACAAAAAGTCAAGTTTTATCAAAATAGTCAGTTTCTGACCCAACAACCAACCCATGTAACCCAATATGTCAACTTTTGACTAAAAAGTGAAGTTTGGTCAAAATGGTTAATCCTTGGCCCGATGACTAATCCATTGACCTAGTAGGTCAACTTTTTACCAAAAAGTCAATTTTGGTTAAAATAATCAATGTTTGACTAAATAACAAATTATTGACCTAATTAGTCAATCTCTGACCAAAAAGTCAACTTTGATCGAAATGGTCAATCCTTGACCCAATGACCAACCAAATGACCAAATACGTCAACTTTTGACCTAAAAAGTCAATTTTGGTGAAAATTGTCAATTTTTGAACTAATGATCACCCCCTTGACCCAAAAGGTCAACTTTTGACCAAAAAGTTAACTTTGGTTAAAATGGTCAATTTCTGACCCAATGACCAACCCATTGATCCAATCGATCAACTTATGACCAAAAAATCAGCTTTGGTCAAAATGGTCAATCCTTGACCTAATGATGACCCTACAGGTCAACTTTTGACCAGAATGTCATCTCTGGTAAAAATGGTCAATGCTTGAACCAGTGACATACACATTGACCCAATAGGTCAAATTTTCACCAAAAAGTAAATTTTGGTCTAAATGGTCAATTTTAACCTAATGACCACCCATTGACCCAATATGTCAACTTTTGATCAAAAAGTTAACTTTCGTTAAAATAGTGAATTTCTGACCCAATGACCAGCCCATTGACCTAATAGGTCAACTTTTGATCAAAAAGTTAACTTTTGTCAAAATGGTTAATCCTTTACCCAATGACACAACATGTCAACTTTTGACCAAAAAGTCAATTTTGGTCAAAATGGTCAAATTTTCGACCTAATGTCCATTTTTTGACCCAATAAGTCAATCTCTGACCAAAATGTAAACTTTTGTCAAAATGGTCAATCCTTGACCCAAATACTAACCCATCGAACAAATAGGTCAACTTTTAACCAAAAGTCAACTTTGGTCAAAATGATCAATCATTGAACCAATGACCAACCCTTTGACCCAATAGGTGTACTTTTGACCAAAAGGTCAATTTTGGTAAAAAAAATTTTTCGACATAATGACCAATTATTAACCCAATAAGTCAATATGTGACCAAAAAGTCTACTTTGATCAAAATGGTCACTCCTTGACCAATGACCACCTCATTGACCCAAAAGGTCAACTTTAAACCAAAAAGTCAACTTGGTCAAAATGGTCAATCCTTGACCCAATGACTCACTCATTGACCCAACAGGTCAGCTTTTGACCAAAAAGTCAACTTTGGTAAAAATGCTTAATTTCTATCCCAATGACCAACTCATTGATCCAATTGGTCAACTTTTAACCAAAAAGTCAACTATGGTCAAAATGGTCAATCCATGACCCAATGACCAACTAATTGACCCAATTGGTCAACTTTTGATCAAAAAGTCAATTTAGTCAAAATGGTCAATCATTGTCCCAATGACTAACCCATTGATCTAGTAGGTCTACCTTTACCAAAAAGACAACTTTGGTCAACATAGTCAATCATTGACTAAATAACCAACCCATTAGCCCAATAGGTCAACTTTTGACCAAAAAGTTAATTTTGGTCAAAATAGTCAATTTTTGACCTAATGACCACCCCATTGACCCAATGGGTCAACTTTTGACCAAAATGTGAATTTTGGTCAAAATGCTAAATCCTTGACATAATGACACACCCATTGACCCAATTGGTCAAATTTTGACAAAAAAAGTAAATTTTGGTCAAAATAATCAATTTTGAACCTAACAACTACCCCATTTCCCAAACAGGTCAACTTTTGCCAAAAAGTCAACTTTAGTTAAAATGGTCAATTTCTGACCCAATAACCAACCCATTGACCCAATTGTTCAACTTTTCACCAAAATGACAACTTTAATCAAAGTGGTCAATCCTTGACCTAATGACCAACCCATTGACTAAATTGGTCAACTTTTGACCAAAAATTTAATTTTGGTCAAGATAGTCAATTTTTGACCTAATGAGCACCCCATTGACCCAATAGATGAACTTTTGAAAAAAAATCAGCTTTGGTCAACATGGTTAATTTTTGACCCAATGAACAAAGAGTCAACTTTGGTCAAAAGGGTCAATCCTTGACCCAATGACCAACCCATTGACCAAATAGGTCAACTTTGGACCTAAAAGTCAACTTTGGTAAAAATAGTTAATTTTTTACAAAATGAACACTCGATTGACCCAATAGGCCAACTTTTGACCAAAAAGTCAACTTTGGTCAATATGGTCAGTTTCTGACCCAATGACCTACCCATTGATCCAACAGGTCAACATTTAACCAAAAAGTCAAAATTTCAAAATGTTAAATCCTTGACCCAATGATCCAATAGGAAAACAGTTGACAAAAAAGTCAACTTTGATCAAAATGATCAACTTCTGACCCAATGACCACCCCGTTGTCCCAAATGGCTCAACTTTTGACCAAAAATTCACTTTTGATCAAAATAGTTAATTTTTGGCCTAAAGACCAATTATTGACCCAATAAGTCAATCTCTGACCAAAAAGTCAACTTTGGTCAAAATGGTCAATTCTTGACGCAACGACCAATCCATTGACCCAATATGTCAACTTTTGACCGAAAAGTCAACTTTGGTCAAAATAGTTAACCCATTGACCAAATTGGTTAACTTTAGACCACAAAGTCAACTTTGATTAAAATGGTTAATCCTTGACCCAGTGACCAACCCATGACCCAATAGGTCAACTTTTAAACAAAAAGTTAATTTTGATCAAAATATTCAATTTTTGACCTAATGACTACCCATTGACCTAATCGGTAAACTTTTGACCAAAAAGTCAACTTTGGTGAAATTGTTCAATTTCTGACCCAATGACAAACCTATAAATCCTAGAAGTCAACTTTCGACCAAAAAGTGAACTTTGGTAAATATGGTAAATTCTTGATCCAATGAGCAACTCATTGACCCAAAAGGTTAACTATTGAACAAAAAGTCAACTTTGGTCAAAATAACCAATTTTTTACCTAATGACCAATTATTGACCCAATAAGTCAATCTCTGACCAAAAAGTCAACTTTGGTTATAATGTACAATCCTTGCCCAAATGACCAAACCATTGGCCCAATAGGTGAACTTTTGACCAAAAAGTTAACTTTGGTCAAAAGGGTAAATCCTTGACGCAATGACCAACCCATTGACCCAATAGATCAACTTTTGACCAGAAAGTCAGTTTTAGTCAAAATTATCAAATTTTGACCTAATGACCAATTATTGACACAATACGCCAATCTCTGACCAAAACGTCAACTTTGGTCAAAATGGTCAATCCTTGACCCAATGACCAACCCATTGACCCAATAGGTCAAATTTTGACCAAAAAATGAACTTTGATCAAAATGGGCAATCCTTGACCCCATGACCAACACTTGACACAATATGTGAAAGATTGAACAAAAAGTCAATTTTGGTCGATATAGTCAATTTTTGACCTAATGACCAATTTTTGACCCAATAAGTCAATCTCTTACCAAAAAGTCAACTTGTTCAAAATGGTATATTTTTGACCCCATGACCAACCCATTGAACCAATAGGTCAACTTTTGACCAAAAAGTCAACTTTGGTCAAAATGGTCAATCCTTGACCCAATGACCAACCCATTGATCCAATAGGTCAACTTTTGACCAAAAAGTCAATTTTGGTCAAAATAGTTAATTGTTAACCTAATGACCACCCCATTGACCCAATAGGTCAACTTTGGTTAAAATGGTCAATTTTTTACCCAACGACTAACCCATTGACCCAATAAGTCAAATTTTGACCAAAGAGTCAACTTTGGTCAAAATGATCAATCCTTGACCCAATGACCAACCCTTTAACCCAATAGGTTAACTTTTGACAAAAAAAGTTAATTGTTGTCAAAATAGTCAATTTTTGACCTAATGACCAATTATTGACACAATAAGTCAATCTCTAACTAAATAGTCAACTTTGGTCACAATGGTCAATCCTTGACCTAATGTCCAACCCATTCACCAAATAGGTCAACTTTTGAACAAAAAATCAACTTTTGTCAAAATGGTTAATCCTTGACTCAATGACCATCCCATTAACCCAATTGGTCAACTTTTGACCAAAAAGTCATTTTTGGCCATAATAGTCAATTTTGGAACTAATGACCACCCCATTGACCCAATAGGTCAACTTTTGACCCAAATGTCAGCTTTGGTTAAAATGGTCAATTTCTGACTCAATGAACAACCCATTGATTAAACCGTTGACCTAATAAGTGAACTTTAGACAAAAAAGTCAACTTGATCAAAATGGTATATCCTTGACCCAAAGACAAACCCATTGACCGAACAAATTAAATTTTGACCAAAAAGTCAAACTTTGGTCAAAATGGTCACTTGCTAACCCAGTTACCCAAATGGGTCAACTTTTGACCAAAATTTCTATTTTGATCAAAATAGTCAATTTTTAGCCTAATGACCAATTTTTGACTGAGTTAGTCAATCTCTGACCAAAAATTCAACTTTGGTCAAAATGGCCAATCCCTGACCCAATGACCAACCCATTAACCTAATAGGTCAACTTTTGACCAAGAAGTCAAGTTTGGTCAAAATGGTCAATTTCTGACCCGATGACCAACCCATTGACCCAATAGGTCATCTTTTAACAAGAAAGTCAACTTTGGTAAAAAATTGTCAATTTCTGAAACTATGACCACCCCAATGACACAATGAGTTAACTTTTGACCAAAAATTCAATTTTGGTCAAAATAATCAATTTTTGACCGAATGAACAATTATTGACCCAATAAGTCAATCTCTAACTAAAAAGTCAATTTTGGTCAAAATGATCAATCCTTGACCCAATAGGTCAAGTTTTAATCAAAACGTTAACTTTAGTCAAAATGGTCAATCCTTGCCCTAATGGCCAAACCATTAACCAAATAGGTCAACTTTTGACCAAAAAGTCACATTTGGTCAAAATAGTCTATTTTTGACTTAATGACTACTCAATTGACCTAATTGGTCAACTTTTGACCAAAAAGTTAACTTTGGCCTAAATGGTCAATTTTTTACTCAATGACGAACCCATTAACCCAATAAGCTAACTTTGACAAAAAAGTTAAAATTGGTAAAAATGGTCAATCCTTGACCCAATGACCAACTCGTTGACCCAATATGTCAACTTTTAACCAAAAAGACATTTTTGGTCAAAATTTTTAATTTTTGACTTAATGACCTCTCCATTGACCCAATCAGTCAACTATTGAGCAAAAAGTCAACTTTGGTTAAAATGGTAAATTCTTGACCAAATGACCAACCCATTAACCCAATAGTTCAACTTTTAACCAAAAAGTTAACTTTGGTCAAATGGTCAATCCTTGACCCAATGACCAACCCATTGGCCTAATAGGTCAACTTTTGACCAAAAAGTCATCTTCGGTCAAAATTGTCAATTTTTTACATAATGACCACCCAATTGACCAAATAGTCAACTTTGGACAAAATGGTCAATTTCTGACCCAATGACCTACCCATTGATCCAATAGGTCTACTTTTGACCAAAAAGTCAAATTTTGTCAAAATGGTCAATCCTTGACCCAATGTCCGACCCATTGATCTAATAGGTCTACCTTTGACCAAAGAGTCAACTTTGATCAAAATGGTCAACTCTGTCCTAACGACAACCCCATTGTCCAAAATGGGTCAACTTTTAACAAAAAATTCAGTTGTGGTCAAAATAGTTAATTTTTGGCCTAATGACCAATTATTGACCCAATAAGTCAATCTCTGACCAAATAGTCAACTTTGGTCAAAATGGTCAACCCTTGACCCAATGTCCAACGCATTGATCCAATAGGTCAACTTTTGACCAAAAAGTTAACTTTGGTCAAAATGGTCTATCCTTGACCCAATGACCAACCCTTGACCCAATATGTGAATGTTTGACCAAAAGGTTAATTTTGGTCGATATAGTAAATTTTTAACCTAATGACTAATTATTGACCCAATAAATCAATCTCTAACCAAAAAGTCAACATGTTCAAAATGGTGTATCCTTGACCCCATGACCAACCCATTTAACCAAAAGGTCAACTTTTGATAAAAAAGTCAACCTTGGTCAAAATAGTCAATCCTTTACCCAATGACCAACCCATTGACCCAATAGGTCAACTTTTGACCAAAAAGTCAATTTTTGTCAAAACAGTCAATTTTTGACCTAATGACCAACTCATTGACCCAATAGGTCCACTTTGGTTAAAATGGCCAGTTTCTGACCCAACGACTAACCCATTGACCCAACATGTCAATTTTTGACCAAAAAAGTCAACTTTGGTCAAAATGATCAATCCTTGACCCAATGACTAAAACATTAATCCAATAGGTCAACTTTCAACCAAAAAGTCAACTTTGATCAAAATAGTCAATTTTTAACCTAATGATCAATTATTGACCCAATAAGTTAATCTCTAACCAAATAGTCAACTTTGGTCAAAATGGACAATGTTTGACCCAATGTCCAACCCATTCACCAAATAGGTCAACTTTTAAACAAAAAATTAACTTTTGTCAAAATGCTTAATCCTTGACCCAATGACCACCCCATCAACCCAATTGGTCAACTTTTGACCAAAAAGTCAATTTTAGTAAAAATAATAA
The DNA here is from genome assembly GCA_022702705.1 of Papilionanthe hookeriana x Papilionanthe teres. NCBI lineage: Eukaryota > Viridiplantae > Streptophyta > Magnoliopsida > Asparagales > Orchidaceae > Papilionanthe > Papilionanthe hookeriana x Papilionanthe teres. Next base: position 91,870,838 of record CM040427.1, on the reverse strand, counting down.
TTTTTTAAAATAATGACCACCCCATTGACACAATAGGTCAACTTTTGACCCAAAAGTCAGCTTTAGTTAAAATGGTCAATTTTTGACCCAATGACCAACCCATTGACCAACCCGTTGACCCAATAGGTCAACTTTAGACAAAAAGTCAACTTCGGTAAAAATTGCCAATCGTTGATCCAAGGACCAACCCATTGACCCAATTGGTCAACTTTTGACTAAAAACTTAGTTTTGGTTAAAATAGTTAATATTTGACCTAATGACCAATTATTGACCCAATAAGTCAATCTGTGACCAAAAAAACAACTTGTTCAAAATGATATATCCTTGACCCAATGACCAACCCATTGACTTAAAAAATCAACTTTTGACCAAAAAAGTCAACTTTGGTTAAAATAGTTAATTTTTAACTCAACGATCACCCCGTTAACCAAATGGGTCAACTTATGACCAAAAATTCAATTTTTGTCAAAGAAGTGAATTTTTGGCCTAATGACCAATTATTCACCCAATTAGTCAGCTTTTGACCAAAAAGTCAACTTTGGTCAAAATGGTCAATCCTTGACCCAATGACAAACTCAGTGATCCAATAGGTTAAATTTTGACCAAAAAGTCAACTTTGGTCAAAATGGTCAATCCTTGCCTGCTGACTGCCGATGACTAATATGTCGACTTTTGAACAAAAAATTATATTTGGTCAAAATAATCGATTTTGACCTAATGACCACCCACTGACCCAATTGGTTAACTTTTGACCAAAAAGTCAACTTTGGTCAAAATATTCAATTTCTGACCCAGTGACAAACCCATTAATCCAATAGGTCAACTTTTGACAAAAAATGAACTTTGGTCAAAATGGACAATTCTTTACCCAATGACCAACTCATTGACCAATATGTCAAATTTCGATCAAAAAGTCAATTTTGGTCAAAATAGCTAATTTTTTACCTAATGACCAATTATTGACCCAATATGTTAATCTCTGACCAAAAAGACAACTTTGGTCATAATGGTCAATCCTTGACCCAAAGACCAACCCATTGACCCAATAGATCAAGTTTTGACCAAAAAGTTAACTTTGGTTAAAATGGTAAATCCTTGACGCAATGACCAATCCACTGACCCAATAGATCAACTTTGACCAAAAAGTCAATTTTGGTCGAAATTGTCAATTTTGATCTAATGACCGATTATTGACCCAATAAGCCAAACTCTGACCAAAACGTCAACTTTGGTCAAAATGCTCAATCCTTGACCCAATGCCTAACCCATTGACCCAACAGGTCAACTTTTGACCAAAAAGTCAACTTTGGTCAAAATGGTCAATCATTGATCCACTGACCAACCCATTGACCCAATATGTTAATTTTTGGCAAAAAGTCAATTTTGGTCGATATAGTTAATTTTTGACATAATGACCACCCCATGGACCCAATACGTCAACTTTTGACCAAAAAGTCAACTTTGGTCAAAATGGTCATATTCTGACCCAATGACCAACCCATTGACCCAATAGGTCAGTTTTTGACCAAAAAGTTAACTTTGGTCAAAATGGTTAATGCTTGACGCAATGACTAACCCATTGACCCAGTAGGTCAACTTTTTACCAAAAAGTCAATTTTAGTCAAACGATCAATCTGCGACTTAATGATCAATTATTGACTAATAGTCGATCTACAACAAAAAGTCGACTTGTTCGAAATGGTCGATCACGACCAATGACCAACCCATTGACCCAATAGGTCAACTTTTGACCAAAAAGTCTACTTTGGTTAAAATAGTCAATTTTTAACCTAATGACCACCCCATTGACCCAATAGGTCAACTTTGGTTAAAATGGTCAATTTTTGACATAACGACTAACCCATGGACCTACTAGGCCAACTTTTGAACAAAAAGTCAACTTCGGTCAAAATGATCATTCCTTGACCCAATGACCAACCCATTAACTCAAGAGGTCAACTTTTGACAAAAGTCAATTTTTGTTAAAATAGTCAATTTTGGTCAAAGTAGTCAATTTTAGTCAAAATAGTCAATTTTTGACCTAATGCCCAAATATTGACCAAATAAGTAAATCTCTGACAAAAAAGTCAACTTTGGTCAAAATGGCCAATCCTTGACACAATGAACAACCCATTCACCCGATAGGTCAAATTTTGACTAAAAGGTCAATTTTGGTCAAAATTGTTAATTTTTGACATAATGACCACCCATTGACCCTATAAGTAAACTTTTGACCAAAAATTCAAGTTTTATCAAAATGGTCAATTTCTGACCCAATGACCAACTCATAGACCCAATAGGTCAACTTTTGACTAAAAAGTTAACTTTGGTCAAAATGTTCAATTTCTGACCCAGTGACAAACCCATTAATCCGATAGGTCAACTTTTGACTAAAAAGTAAACTTTGGTCAAAATGGACAATTCTTGACCCAATGACCAACTCATTGACCCAATGGGTCAACTTTTTAACAAAATGTCAATTTTGGTCAAAATAGCTAGTTTTTGACCTAATGACCAATTATTGACCCAGTATGTTAACCTCTGACCAAAAGGCTAACTTTGGTCATAATGATCAATCCTTGACCCAAAGACGAACCCATTGACCCAATAGGTCAACTTTTGACCAAGAAGTCAACTTTGGTTAAATGGTAAATCCTTGACGCAATGACCAACCCACTGACCCAATAGATCAACTTTCACCAAAACGCCAATTTTAGTCGAAATTGTCAAATTTTGATCTAACGTTCGATTTTTGACCCAATAAGCCAAACTCTGACAAAAACGACAAATTTGGTCAAAATGCTCAATCCTTGACCCAATGCCTAACCCATTGACCCAACAGGTCAACTTTTGACCAAAAAGTCAAGTTTAGTCAAAATGATCAATCATTAACCCACTGAACAACCCATTGAGCCAATATGTTAACTTTTTACCAAAAATTCAATTTTGGTTGATATAGTCAATTTTTGACCTAATGACCTCCCCATGGACCCAATATGTCAACTTTTGACCAAAAGTCAACTTTGGTCAAAATGATCATATTCTGACCCAATGACCAACCCATTGACCCAATAAGTCAATTTTTGACCAAAAAGTTAACTTTGGTCAAAATGGTTAATGCTTGATGCAATGACTAACCCATTGACCCAGTAGGTCAACTTTTTACCAAAAAGTCAATTTTGGTCAAAACAGTCAATTTTTGACCTAATGACCAATTATTGACCCAATAAGTCAATCTCTGACCAAAAAGTCAACTTGTTCAAAATGGTCAATCCGTGACCCAATGACCAACCCATTGACCCAATAGGTCAACTTTTGACCAAAAAGTCTACTTTGGTCAAAGTAGTGAATTTTTAACCTAATGACCACCCCATTGACCCAATAGGTCAACTTTGGTTAAAATGGTCAATTTTTGACTTAACGACTAACCCATTGACCCACTAGGGCAACTTTTGAACAAAAAGTCAACTTTGGTAAAAATGATCAATCCTTGACCCAATGACTAAAACATTAATCCAATAGGTCAAATTTTGACCAAAAAGTCAATTTTGGTCAAAATAGTAAATTTTTGAATTAATGACCAATTATTGAACCAATAAGTAAATCTCTGACAAAAAGTCAACTTTGGTCAAAATGGCCAATCCTTGACACATTGACCAACCCATTGACCTGATAGGTCAAATTTTGACTAAAAGGTCAATTTTGGTCAAAATAGACAATTTTTGACGTAATGACCACTCATTGACCCAATAAGTAAACTTTTGACCAAAAAGTCAAGTTTTGTCAAAATGGTCAGTTTCTGACCCAATGAACAATTCATAGACCCAATAGGTCAACTTTTGACTAAAAGTTTAACTTTGGACAAAATGGATAATCCTTAACCCCATGACTAACCCACTGACCTAGCAGGTCAATTTTTTACCTAAAAATCAATTTTAGTCAAAATAATCAATTTTTGACCTAATGACCAATTATTGACCTAAGAAGTTAATCTCTGACCAAAAAGTCAACTTTGGTTGAAATGGTCAATCCTTGACCCAATGACCAACCGATTAACCAAATAGGTCAACTTTTGACAAAAAAGTCAACTTTGGTGAAAATAGTCAGATTTTGACCTAATGACCACCCCATTAACCCAAAAGGTCAGATTTTGACCAAAAAGTTAACTTTGGTCAAAATGGTCAATTTCTGACCTAATGACCAACCCATTGAACCAATCTGTCAACTTATGACCAATAAGTCTACTTTGGTCAAAATTGTTAATCCATGACCCAATGTACAACCAATTAACCCTATAGGTCAACTTTTGACCAAAATGTCAACTTTGGTCAAAATGGTCAATCTTTGAACGAATGACATACAAATTGACCCAATCGGTCAACTTGTGACTAAAAAGTCAATTTTGGACTAAATAGTAAATTTTAACCTAATGACCACCCATTGACCCAATATGTTAACTTTTGATCAAAAATTCAAGTTTGGTTAAAATGGTCAATTTCTGACCCAATGATGAGCGCATTGACCTAATAGGTCAACTTTTGACCAAAAAGTCAACTTTGGTCAAAATGGTTAATCCTTGACGCAATGACCCAATATGTCAACTTTTGACTAAAAAGCCAATTTTAATGGTCAAATTTTCGACCTAATGATCATTTTTTGACCCAATAAGTCAATCTCTGACCAAAATGTAGACTTTAGACAAAATGGTCAATCCTTGAACCAATTACCAACCCATTGACTAAATAGGTCAACTTTTGACCAAAAAGTCAACTTTGATCAAAATGATCAATCATTGAACCAATGACTGACCCATTGATCTGATAGTTCGACTTTTTGACCAAAATTCGATTTTGGTAAAAAAAGACAATTTTCGACATAATGACCAATTATTGACCCAATAAGTCAATCTGTGACCAAAAAGTCTACCTTGGTCAAAATTGTCACTCCATGACCAATGACCACCTCATTGACCCAATAGGTCAACTTTTGAGCAAAAAAATCAACTTTAGTCAAAATGGTCAATCCTTGACGCAATGACCCTCTCACGACCCAATAGGTTAGCTTTTGACCAAAAAGTCAACTTTGGTAAAAATGTTCAATTTCTGACCTAAGAACCAACCCTCTGATCCAATTGGTCAACTGTTGACCTCATTTTTGATGAGGTCTTCTCTTCCCTCTTTAGTGTTTAGGATCTAGCTTTAGGCTTTTCCTTTGACTATCTTAGTGGACTAGAATTGGGACCCATCCCTTAGAAATTTAAACCACTTCTTGTCTCCCACAAACCCCACAAGCTGGATTGTAGACCCCTAATCACCTAGAGGGTTGAGATCGAAATGTGGAGGTTTAAAGGATGAGTTCCATATGGGACTCTTTGGCCTTAGGACCGCCTACAGGTGGCACTGGTGCGGTGAGGGTTGACTTACACACTCACTACACTCACACTCTACACTCTCGCACACACAATCCAAATCCTAAAACCACACCTATACCAACTTGACTCCACTGACTCATGTAGGTAATTCATATGGATGGACCTCGACCACAAGCCCACAGCTAAGAGGGTTAGGAACAACATAGTGAATGCCTCGATGAGTCCTCTCATAGCTCATATGGGCTTAATATGGCTTCATGGCTCAATCAAAGTGATTCCATTTCACTCACAGTTGATCAATCTTCATTCTTCCAAAATTTCAATTTTTGACCCGGGGACCTCACACATCGAACTGCAAAAGCCCTTGAAATTGCCGAATCCTCCAAAATCTCCAAATCACCCAAAAGTCCTCAGAATCAATCCTAAACATTTTCCCCACTCAAATTGACCATCTCCAGCCAAAAATACCAAAAATTTCTAAAAATACCCCCAATACCCTCCAAATTACCAAAATGCCCCTCTTGACCCAAAAATCCAAAAATTCAGAAAATTCCCAGAAAATTCCAGAAAATCCCAAATATTCCCAATTTCATTTTGTCCAACTACACCATGGGCCAATTTTGTCAATTTACCCTACTTTTACCAAAACCCCAATTTAGCCATTTTAAACCCAGAATGAACCCGATGTCGAACCAAATCACCCCAATTGACCTCAATTTTGGTCCAATTCAATTCTGAACTTCAATTAAATATCCACAATATCAATCTAGACCAAATCCAAGTCAATTTGATTGACATTTGAATCAATTTCACTTTTGACCTTAAAGCCCGATTTGGACCCATGACCCAAACTTAGCTCGAAACCAAACCAATTCAACTCCAATTAACCCCAAACCTTTTCTAAAACCTTCCCTAGCATCCCCACAAACAAAAAACTAACATGATTTGCCCAAAATTTGGACCCAAACCTTACTGAATTCAACCCAAACCCAAAATTCCCTAAATGGGCCTACACCCAGAACCTAACCCGAAATAAGCCCGAGTCCCAAAACCAAAACCCAACCAAAGTTGAAACCTCTTTGAAACACTCCCATAAACATTTCCCAACATTAATTTTACATCAATTTCAACCCTAGCCCAACATTGGCCCAAATTAGCCCAATTTGACCTACATTGGCCCATTTACCAAATGAACCCAAATTCGACCCGATTCAATTCCAAACTACCTCAAATTTGCTTCGAATCATTCAAGACACATCCTTAAACTAAACTCAACATTTATTTGGCATGGCCCTTTGCAAAATTTTTCATCTAAAAGCCCATTGTTAAACATAAAGGCCCACTCCCTTAAACCTTCCTAAAAGCCGCTTCACCAAGTTCAAAGCCCAAATCAATCTAAAGCCCACATGACACTTTCCCTCATCACACATTCAATTTAAAATCATTCCTAAAGTCCTAATTTATCAATTAAACAATTCCAAATCAAGCCTCATAACAATTCCCATCAAAATGCCAAAATTCACAAAATCCTTTTTTTATGAAATTGACTAAATCTTTTCCCAAGCCATATGGAGCCATGAAGCCACATGTAAGCCATTGGCAAGCCATGAGAATCTCTAATTTGTCAACCCTCCTTAAATGGCAAAAGGAGGAGGTCCTTTAAGCACCTCCTAAAAGTCATTAACCTTAAACATGTTTCACCTTAACCCAAATTTAATCCAAATATATTTGGATAAGGACTTCTCCATGCCAAACCAGGTGATTCCTTTGACTCCCCACAACACCCAAAGCCACCTTGAAGGGTGAACCAAGCCCAAAAGGTAGACTTGACCAAATCAAGCCAAAATTGGCCTTCCCACATTCCATTTTAAATCAAGCTTTTGACACATGGCAAAGCTCGATTGCTACTACAAAACCCCGGCCACGACCCACCTGAACTTGAGGGTGACCCTTGCTACACGGCCAGCCACGAGCCGCCGGAAAACACCATGGCCGAGACCTTGGGAGGAGCCAAGTTTTGGAATTCCACCTTGCTGAGCTGCCCCACTCCAAATGGCCATTGCGAGTTGTTCTTCTCCTCACCGGAGCGGTGATCCCAACCCCTAACTCCCCCGGGAGGCCCTCGACCATGCCTATTTAAACACCACCTCTCTCGGCCATGGAAGAGGTGCTGAAACAAAACACACAGAAACTACGCCAAAATCATTCCGGACTCTTCCCCGCACACTGGAGAACTTGATCCCCAGCTGAAATCCCCATGCCATTTCCTCTCTGTGAGCTCGATTTCGAGTTGAAATTCAAGCCGAAAACCAGGACACTTCACCACAGTGAGCCAATCTCCAAATTGATTGGTCCTACACCTTCACCAGACCAAGAGGAGAAGTTCCCCAGTGAAAGCCCCCTCTCCAGGCCACCCAGTTGCTCCAGCCTCCGAGCTTTGTGATCGGCTGTGGTCATTTTTGTACCTAGGCAATTCACGAGGCCGAGGGACTTCATCTGGAGCTTGCTTGGACCCAATCGAACGTGACACAACTCTCAGATCGAAGCTTCACTTCTGCGAGCAAAGGTATGAGCTCTCTCTTCTTCCCGAGCTTCTGAACATTCTCCATTTCGAATGCCTCGATTTCAATGCATGATCACCGTATAGATGTATTCGTCTCTTCAAGACGAATCCATAGAGCACAAGAACACAAAAATCCGTTAAGTATTGAGCGAGATCTTAGGGTTTTAGTGTGGACGGTCACGGGTTCACACCAGTCGTAGACGATGACTGGGAGCCGTCGGATCGAGCGTGTATCGAGCGGACGGTCGGGATCGAGCCGGACAGCGCGATGGTACATGAACCGCGGGCCCCTGGAGCGCTGAGTCGGATGGCGGCGTCGAACCAGAAAGCGCCGCGTGGCTGTTCGGAGATGCTAAGGTTGACGCGGCGCCGATTCGGATAAATAGAAAAATAGGGATTTTTCTTATTTATTTAATTACCAGAACTTAGAAAATCCATAACTTTGTGTAGAAAAATCCTAAAAATAAAATAAAAATACCCTCTTGCTCAGTGAACAGAGGAGAATAATGTGGAAAAGAAATCAAATAATTTCATTGAGTATTTTATTTTTAATGATTTATTTACTCCCTGCATTGTTTTAATTCTCCATTTGCATAGGCAATTCACCATGGCATGAGACCATAGGGCTTTTGAAGCCTCTGAACTTGGGAACATTCCCTGAATTTTCCAAGGTCAGAGGCCATCCTTATGAGAAGTTATTGATTTTTCAATTGCATATTACTTGTTTTGAGTATTTTAATTCCAATAATTAGCATGTTGAGAAATAAATTCTAGGAAAATTTGGTGATGTTTCTTATGACCAGAAGGAACCTAGGAAAAATAGGTTTTGAGTTAGTTCACTTGGAATAACTCTAATTGGTCTAAACACCCAAAATTGAACTTTAATTAATTAGGGTTAATTACACATCAAATTAACTTGAAAACAATTCTCCACTGTCCTTTAGGGTCGAGGAGAGTCTCACATAAAAATTTGAAACCAATTGAACTTGATTAACCCCACCAAATGGGTTGATTAAGCCTCTTAAGCAAAAATGGATAAAATTAAACTTTAAAAATTCATAACTCACAAAATACCTTTCAAAAATTCACAAAAATGGTTTTGGAGCTTCTGCGATATCGAGAGGAACTTAGGAAAATTAAAATTGTAATTTTCTAAAAAAGTTGATTTTTATCAATATTTTAATATTTTTAATAATTAAAAAATAATAAAAATCATAAAAATATTAAAAATTACCAAAATGTCACATTTTGAATTCTAATTACTTAGGAACAAACCAAATATTTTTCTTAAGTCCCTAGGATAAGATATTAAATTTTAAAGGCTTAATGTAATTTTTAATATTAAAAAATGTATTTTTCAATCTTTTCACTAAAATAATTCTAATAAATCAAAGAAAAATCAGATAAATGTAAAATTTGTTTCTCTGAACTCCTTGAGGTCAGAGAGATTTAAGAAAAATATAAAATCCATTTTTCAACTTTAATTTTATTTTAAAATTAATTAATACTCCAAAACTCAAAATAATTCTAATAAATAAAATATAATCCAAAAAATCACCAAAATTGGTCCAAATGGTCCTCTAGTCATTAGGAATGTCCCATAATTTTCTTAAAGACAGAAACATTTCCTTGGTCATGTTATTGAATTTTCCTTGAAAACCCCTATTTTCCATTAAAAATAATTACATAAATAAATTAAAAACAGAAAAATCACATTTTCTCCTCTAAAGTCTTAATTGACATGTAAGTGAGGTTACATAAAAGTTTCAAGTTCATTTGAGCTTAATTTAGTGAGTTATAGGATTATTAAGCTTGAAGGGCAAAATGGTAATTAAAAATTTCAACCTTTAATTAAAATTTTAGGATTAATCAAAAGGGGAGGGTAAAATATTTGATTCTAAACTGATTTTGGATGATTGAAACTTAAATGATTGAGGGTAGAAACCTACTAACCATTTCAAAAATAATTAAAATAAAACTTTAATTAATTAATTAATTGAAATTTTGGGAGAATAATAGAAATTGGAATTATTAAAGTAGGGATATTATTAAGAGGATATTTATTCTTTAATTTAAAAATCCCTAAATAAACCACTTCAATAATACTTAATTCTTAATTAAAAAAAATTAAAATAATAATCCAGATTAAAATTAAACTAAAATTAAATCAAATTAAGATTAAAATTAAACTAAAATTAAATTAAATTAAAAAACTAAAATTAAATTAAAATAAAATTAAAATAAAATTAAAATAAAATTAAAACTAAATTAAATTAAAATTAAATTAAAATTAAATTAAAATTAAATTAAAATTAAATTAAGTTAAATTATATTAAATTAAATTAAAATTAAATCAAATCAAATTAAATTAAAATTAAATTAAATTGAATTAAAATTAAATTGAATTAAATTAAATTAAAATCATTTAACAACGAAACCTAAATGAAATCATTAAGAATTAAATCTAAAATAACTTGAACACTATTCCAAACTTAAACTAATTTTTTATAATTAAGTCAAAATTAAAATTAAATCATTAAGTTTAAATCATTAAAATACTTAATAAGTTGATTTGCCCTTTTAAAGCTCTTATTATTATAACTCTTAAATGAGGTATCAAGTGAAGTGTTACTTCACTTATAGGATATTCAAATATCCTAGTTCGCTGAGCAAGAGAACAAAACTTAAACTCCTGGATGATTAATTCACTTGTATAATTAAATTCTCTTGGACTTAAAACAATCCTAGAGGTATTGAAAAGATGTTTAAGACTCGTCTTAAGCACTTCCTCAATATGATAGGATGTTTATAAGAACAACTGAATTTAATTGTTCTTGGGTGAAGAAAGTCATCCTTAAACCAAAACACAAGAACCTAGACGTCATAGGAGATGATTAGCTATAGGATTAGGACTTTGGTAGACAACCAAAACCTTTCCCTTAGCTTTACCTAGGTACTTGTTGAAATATTTAAATGCCTTAACATGTGTTTTAAGTGCGGCTTGGGATGACGGGAAGACCCTCCGAGATACGCTTTTATTTTATTGCAATTTACTTTATTGCAATGCACTTTACCTTTCTTGCATGTTAAATAAAACTGTTGCATGAAAACCAAAACCTTTAGGATAGTCCCTGAACTGAAACCAAAACTAAATTAAAAGTCATTACAAGATAAAAATCACCGCCACAACATTTCAAAATATAAAACAACTCAAAATTTAATCACAAACAGAACAACAAAACTACAATTGCAACTAAATTAAAACGTCTCGTTGAATGATCGGGAATACCTCGGATGATGTAACCCACGTGTTGCTAACGGGATTTCCTACGGTCTAAATGAAAGTGTGGAACTCATTCAGTTGAGTTTAGCAAATTCATCTGGACTAAGTGAATTCGATGAAAATAACGGTGTCGGGATGACGGAACCGTGGGATCTTAATCGGTTATGTTTAACCAACTTTAAGATTTGTTTTAATTAAAACATTAAAAACACTTGGATTTAAGATTCTATCTAAACCAAAACACTTCTCTCATCTCCTGATTTATGACTTCTAAAACTAAACCTCTGCAACAACAAGGAGCTCGGAGCATGGTGGGCAGCACGGCCATCATCATCAACAAAACCTGAGTCTACTTCTGGAAAACCTTTCCTAGTTTTAAACAACCAAGCCATAGGATTTCGAGGTAGTTTGCTTAGTGCAACATAAATCCTCAACCCTTTGTTAGGCATTTGCATAATCATATTATGTAAATTAAGCCCTAACCGGTCTTAGGATTCCGAGGTAGTTGTTTGGTACGACATAAACCCTCACATCTTCGAAGTTATTTGTATGATCATGTCATACGAATATAAGTCCTAATTAATTAAAATTGGCAAAATTGAAATATCAAATAATATTAGGATTTTCTTAAATCCGAGCCAAACAATAGGATAGTTCGGGAAGTTGCCAAGATTCCTCTTGAATCCTCGGCTTCTCCTACTTATCTTTCCATTGGACTCTCGAAAACAAGCTGTTCCAAATTTGAGCTAATCCCTTTTGAAATTCCAAAATTCAAATCCTTTGAAAACCTTAAACTTTGAAATTCTCGAGAGCAAAACCATCGATCATTATCGAGAGTTTTCTTAAATGATTCCCGTCATTTAAGATGTAATTAACTATAGGGGCTTGCCCTTATAGGGAACTTTAAGAACCCGAGTAATATAAACCCCGTTTAATTCCTTTATATTAAGCGGGGAACTTGTCGACTTATAAAATTGGTTCGCGGAACCAAACGGATGTCACAAATCTTCTAGTTTATTTAATCGAGCCCCATCATCAAGCGAGTGTGTCTATTCTTCGGGATAGATATACGGTTTGTGGTGCGGTGCTCGTTTATATAAACTAATTCGGGATGTGAGATCGGTTTGATTTCACATCTTAAAATTTTCGAACTTAAAATTATTTTCAAAATTAAATACTACTTTCTAAATTATATATATATTTAAATTAAATTTAAAAATATGTAAATTCGCCGACAATTTACTTGTAGGCGACCCCTTTCCAAAACACATAACCTAAAAATATGCCGACATCAACTTTTGACCAAAAAGTCAACTTTGGTCAAAATGGTCAATCCTTGACCCAATGACCAGACCACATTGACCCAATAGGTCAATTTTTGACCAAAAAGTCAACTATAGTCGAAATGGTCGATACGCGATGACCCAATGACCAGTCAATTGACTCATTATGTCGACTTTTGACCAAAAAGTCGATTTTCAACAAAATGGTCGATCCTTATGCTAAATAACCGACCCATTGGTCCGATAAATAAACTTTCGACCAAGAAGTCGACTTTAATCAAAATAGTCAATTTTTGACCTAATGACAACCCCATTGACCCAATGGGTCAACTTTTGACCAAATTGTGAATTTTGGTCAAAATGGTCAATCCTTGACACAATGACATACCCATTGACCCAATCGCTCGACTTTTGACAAAAAATTAAATTTTGGTCAAAATAGTCAATTTTTTACCTAACAACCACCCCATTTACCAAACATGTCAACTTTGACAAAAAAGTTAACTTTAGTTATAATGGTCAATTTCTGACCTAAAAACCAACCCATTGACCAAATTGGTCAACTTTTTACCAAAAAGACAACTTTCGTCAAAATGGTCAATCCTTGACCTAATGGCCAACCCATTGACTAAATAGGTCAACTTTTGACGAAAAAGTCAATTTTGTTCAAAATAGTTAGTTTTTGACCTAATGACCACCCCATTGACCAAATAGATGAACTTTTGACAAAAAAGTCAGCTTTGGTCAACATGGTTAATTTCCGACCCAATGACCAAATAGTCAACTTTGGTCAAAAAGGTCAATCCTTGACCCAATGACCAACCCATTAACCCAATAGGTCAACTTTTGCCGAAAAGTCAACTTTGGTCAAAATAGTCAATTTTTTACAAAATGAACACCTAATTGACCAAATAAGTCAACTTTTGACCAAAAATTCAACTTTGGTTAAAATGGTCAATTTCTGACCCAATGACATACCCATTGATCTAATAAGCCAACTTTTGACCCAAAAGACAAATTTTCAAAATGGTTAATTCTTGACCCAATGAGCAACCCTTGACCCAATAAGTCAATCTCTGACCAAAAAGTCAACTTGTTCAAAATCGTATATCCTTGACCCCTTTACAAACCCATTAAACCAATAGGTCAAGTTTTGAATAAAAAGTTAACTTTGGTTAAAATGGTCAATCCTTCACCCAATGACCAACCCATTGACCCAATTGTTCAACATTTGACCAAAAAGTCAATTTTGGTCACAATAATCAATTTTTAACTTAATGACCACCCCATTGACCCAATAGGTCCACTTTGGTAAAAATGGTCAATTTCTGACCCAATAGGTCAACTTCTGACCAAAAAGTCAACTTTGGTCAAAATGATTATTCCTTGACCCAATGACAATCCATTAACCCAATTGGTCAACTTTTGACCAAAAAGTCAATTTTGGTCAAAATAGACAATTTTTGACTTAATGACCAATTATTGACCCAATAAGTCAATCTCTGACCAAATAGTCAACTTTTGTCAAAATGTTCAATCTTTGTCCCAATAACTTGACCCATTTACCGAATAGGTCAACTTTTGAACGAAAAATCAACATTGGTCAAAATGGTCGATCATTGCAACAACCATCCCATTAACCCAATAGGTGACTTGCCGACCCTAGGTCGACTTTGGTTAAATGGTAGAATACCATGACCCATCGACCCAATAGTCGACTTTAGACCGAAGTCGACTTCGGTCCTGAAATGAGTCGACCCTAAACCCTATGACTGGCCAATTAACTCAATTGGTCAACTTTTGACCAAAAATCAATTTTGGTAAAATAGTCAATTTTTGACCTAATGACCAATAGCTGACCCAAAAAGTCAATCTCTGACCAAAAAGCCATCTTGTTAAAAATAGTATATCCTTGACCCAATGACCAACCCATTGACCCAATAAATTAACTTTTGACCAAAAAGTCAACTTTGGTCAAAATGGTCAATTTCTAACTCAACGACCACCCCGTAACCCAAATGGGTCAACTTTTGACCAAAAATTTAATTTTGGTCAAAATAGTCAATTTTTGGCCTAATGACCAATTATTGACCTAATTAGTCAATCACTGACCAAAAAGTCAACTTTGGTCAAAATGGTCAATCGTTGACCCAATGACCAACCCAGTGACCAAATAGGTCAAATTTGGTTGAAATGACCAATTATTGACCCAATTGGTCAACTTTTGACCAAAAAGTCAACTTTGGACAAAATGGTCGAGCATTAACTTGATAAACGACCCATGACCCTAATAGTGTCGACTTTTGAACAAAAGGCAATTCCGGTCAAAATAGTCAATTTTAACACTAATGACACGCGTGACCGAAAGATCGACTTTTGACCAAAAAGTCAACTTTGGTCAAAATGTTCAATTTGTGACCCAATGACAAACCCATAAATCTAACAGGTCAACTTTTGACCAAAAAGTGAACTTTGGTCAAAATGGTCAGTTGTTGACCCAATGACCAACTCTTTGACCCAACAGGTGAACTTTTGATCAAATGGTCAATTTTGGTCAAAATAACCAATTTTTTACCAAATGACTAATTATTGACCCAATAAGCCAATCTCTGACTAAAAAGTTAACTTTGGTCATAATGGTCAATCCTTGACCCAAAGACCAACCCATTGACCCAATAGGCCAAATTTTGACCAAAAAGTCAACTTTGGTCAAAATGAAAAATCCTGAGCGTAATGACCGACCCATCGACTCAATAATTCAACTTGACCAAAGTCGATTTTAGTCGAAATTATCAATTTTGACCTAATGACCAATTATTGACCCAAAAAGCCAAACTTTGACCAAAACGTCAACTTTGGTCAAAATGCTCAATCCTTTACCCAATGACCAACCCATTGACCTAATAGGTCAACTTTTGACCAAAAAGTCAGCTTTTATCAAAATGGTCAATCCTTGACCCAATGACCAACCCATTGACCCAATATGTGAACTTTTGACCAAAAAGTCAATTTTGGTCGATATAGTCAGATTTAGACCTAATGACCACCCCAAAGACCCAATACGTCAACTTTTGATGAAAAAGTTAACTTTGGTCAAAATAGACATATTCTGACCCAATACCAACACATTGACCCTATAGGTCAGTTTTTGACCAAAAAATTAACTTTGGTTAAAATGGTTAATGCCTGACGCAATGACTAACCCATTGACATAGTAGGTCAACTTTTTACCAAAAAGTCAACTTTGGTCAAAACAATCAATTTTTGACCTAATGACTAATTAATGACCCAATAAGTCAATCTTTCACCAAAAAGTCAACTTGTTCAAAATGGTCAATCCTTGACCCAATGACCAACCCATTGACCCAATAGGTCAATTTTTGTCGAAAAAGTCTATTTTGGTCAAAATAGTCAATTTTTGACCTAATGACCATCCCATTGACCCAACAGGTCACCTATTGATTCAAGCCGAGTCAATTTCTCGATCCAATGGTAATCGTGACCCTCAATTATTGTGCGAACTTTCGACCGAAAAGTCAACTTTAGTCAAAATGATCGATCCTCGACCCGATGATGAACCCATTATCCAAGTAGATCGACTTTTGACCGAAAAGTCAATTTTGTTCAAAATAGTCGATTTTGACTAGTGATCAATTATTGACCCGATAAGTCGATCTCTGACAAAAAAGTCAACTTTGGTTAAAATGGCTAATCCTTAACACAATGACCAACCCATTGACCTGAAAGGTCAAATTTTGACTAAAAGGTCAATTTTGGTCAAAATAGTTAATTTTTGACGTAATGACCACCCCTTGACCCAATAAGTAAACTTTTGACCAAAAAGTCAAGTTTTGTCTAAATAGTCAGTTTCTGACCCAATGACCAACCCATAGACCTAATAGGTCAACTTTTGACTAAAAAGTCAACTTTGGTAAAAATGGTTAATCCTTGAACCAATGACTAACCCATTGACCTAGTAGGTCAACGTTTTACCAAAAAGTCAATTTTGGTCAAAATAATCAATTTTGACCTAATGACCAATTATTGACCCAATGAGTCGATCTCTGACCAAAAGTCAACTTTGGTCGAAATGAGTCGATCCATGAGCCAAATGACCACCCCATTGACTCCGAAAGGTTAACTTTTGACCAAAATGTAAACTTTGGTCAAAATGGTCAATTTCTGACCCGATGACCAATCCATTGATCCAAGCGGTCAACTTATGAGCAAAAAGTCAACTTTGGTCAAAATGGTCAATCCTTGACCCAATGACAAACCAATTGACCCTATAAGTCAACTTTTGACCAAAATGTCAACTTTGGTCAAAATGGTCAATGCTTGAACCAGTGACATACACATTGAACCAATATGTCAATTTTAACGAAAAAGTCAATTTTAACCAATATGTCAATTTTTAACCTAATGACTACGCATTGACCAATAGGTCAACTTTTGATTGAAAAGTCAACTTTGGTTAAAATGGTCAATTTCTGACCAAATAACCAGCCCATTGATCTATTAGGTAAACTTTTGACCAAAAAGTCAACTTTAGTCAGAATGGTTAGTCCTTGACCCAATGACCCAATAGGTCAACTTTTGACCAAAAAGTCAATTTTGGACAAAATTGTCAAATTTTAGGCTTAATGACATTTATTGACCCAATAAGCCAAAATGTAAACTTTGGTTAAAATGGTCAATCCTTGACCCAATTACCAACCCATTGACCAAATAGGTCAACTTTTGACAAAAAAGTTAACTTGGTAAAAAATGATCAATCATTGAATCAATGACCAACGCATTGACCCAATTGGTCAACTTTTGACCAAAGGTCAATTTTGGTCAAAAAAAGACACTTTTCGACATAATGACCAATTATTGACCCAATAAGTCAATCTGTGACAAAAACGTCTACTTTGGCCAAAATGGTTACTCCTTGACCCAATGAACACCTCATTGACTTAAATGGTTAACCTTTGACTAAAAAGTCAACTTTGGTCAAAGTGACAAATCCTTGACCCAATGATCCACTCATGGACCCAATAGGTCAGCTTTTGACCAAAAAGTCAACTTTGGTAAAAATGCTCAATTTCTGGCCCAATGACCAACCCATTGATACAATTGGTCAACTTTTGACCAAAAAGTCAACTCTGGTTAAAATGGTCAATCCGTGACTCAATGAACAACCAATTGACCCAATAGGTCAACTTTTGACCAAAAAGTTAATTTTAGTTAAAATGATCAATCCTTGACCTAATGACTAACCCATTTACCCAATATATCTACTTTTTACCAAAAAGTCAACTTTGGTCAAAATGGTCAATCCTTGACCAAATAACCAACCCATTGGCCCAATAAATCAACTTTTGACCAAAAAGTCAATTTTGGTCAAAATAGTCAATTTTTGACCTAATGACCACCCCCCCCATTGACCCAATGGGTCAACTTTTGACCAAAATGTGAATTTTGGTAGAAATGGTAAATCCTTCACACAATGACATGCCCATTGACCCAATCAGTCAAATTTTGACAAAAAAGTAAATTTTGGTCAAAATAGTCAATTTTTAACCAAACAACCACCCCATATACCACACAGGTCAACTTTTGACGAAAAAGTCAACTTTAGTTAAAATGGTCAATTTCTAACCCAATAACCAACCCATTGACCCAATAGGTCAACTTTTGACCAAAAAGACTACTTTTGGTCAAAATGGTCAATCCTTGACGTAATGACCAACCCATTGACTAAATAGGTCAACTTTTGACCAAAAAGTCAATTTTGGTCAAAATAGTCAATTTTTGACCTATTTACCACCCCATTAACCAAATAGATGAACTTTTGACAAAAAAAGTCAGCTTTGGTTAACATGGTTAAGTTTTGACCCAATGACCAAAAAGTTAACTTTGGTCAAAAGGGTCAATCATTGACCCATTGACTAACCCATTGACCCAATAGGTCAAATTTTGACCAAAAAGTAAACTTTATTAAAAATGGTCAATTTCTGGCCCAATGACCTACCCATTGATCCAATAGGTCAATTTTTGACAAAAACTCAAATTTTGTCAAAATGGTCAATCCTTGACCCAATGTCCGACTAATTGATCCAATAGGTCAACTTTTGACAAAAAAGTCAACTTTGATCAATATGGTCAACTTCTGACCCAACGAGCACCCCGTTGTCCCAAATGGGTCAACTTTTGACTAAAATTCAATTTTTGTCAAAATAGTCAATTTTTGGCCTAATGACCAATTATTGACCCAATAAGTCAATCTTTAACCAAAAGGTCAACTTTGGTCAATATGGTCAATCCTTGACTCAATGACCAACCCATTGACCCAATAGGTCAACTTTTGACCAAAAAGTCAACTTTGGTCAAAATGGTCAACCCATTGACCCAATAGGTCAGCTTTTGACCAAAAAGTCAACTTTGGTGAAAATGGTCAATCCTTGACCCAATGACCAACCCATGACCCAGCAGATTAACTTTTGAACAAAAAGTCAATTTTGGTCAAATTAGTCAATTTTTGACTTAATGACCACCCTTTGACCCAGTAGGTCAACTTTTGACCAAAGGTCAACTTTGGTCAGATTGTTCAATTTCTAACCCAATGAGAAAACTATTAATCCAAATAGTCAACTTTTAACCGAAAAGTGAACTATGGAAAAAATGGTGAATTCTTGACTCAATGACCAACTCATTGACCCAATAGGTCAACATTTGAACAAAAAGTCAATTTTGATCAAAATAGCCAATTTTTTACCTAATGACCAATTATTGACCCGATGAGTCAATCTCTGACCAAAAAATTAACTTTGTCATAATAGTCAATCCTTGACTAGATGACTAACCCATTAACCCAATAAGTCAACATTTGACCAAAAAGTCAACTTTGGTCAAAATGGTAAATCCTTGACGTAATGACCAACCCACTGACCCAATAGATCAACTTTTGACGAAAAAGTCAATTTTGGTCAAAATTGTCAAATTTTGACCTAATAACCAATTATTGACCCAATAAGCCAATCTCTGACCAAAATGTCAACTTTGGCTAAAAATGGTCAATCCTTGACCCGATAACCAACCCATTGACCCAATAGGTCAACTTCTGATCAAAAAGTTAACTTTGGTCAAAATGGTCAATCCTTGACCCAATGACCAACCGATGACCCAATATGTGAACTTTCGACTAAAATGTCAATTTTGGTCGATATAGTCAATTTTTGATATAATGACCAATTATTGACCCAATAAGTCAATCTCTGACGAAATTGTTCAAAATGGTATATCCTCGACCCCATGACCAACCCGTCAAACCAATATGTCAACTTTTGATCAAAGATTCAACTTTGGTCAAAATTGTCAATCCTTGACCCAATGACCAACCCATTGACCCAATAAGTCAACTTTTGACCAAAAAATTATTTTTGGTCAAAATAGTCAATTTTTGACCTAATCACCACCCCATTGACCCAATAGGTCAACTTTGGTTAAAAAGGTCAATTTCTGACCCAACGACTAATCCATTAACCCAACAGGTCAACTTTTAACAAAAAAGTCAACTTTGGTCAAAATGATTAATCCTTGACCCAATGACCAACCCATCAACCCAATAGATCACGTTTTGACCAAGAAGTCAATTTTGGTCAAAATAGTCAATTTTTGACCTAATGACCAATTATTAACCCAATAAGTTAATCTCTAACAAAAAAGTCAACTTTGGTCAAAATGGCAAATCCTTGACACAATGACCAGCCCATTGACCCGATATGTCAAATTTTGATTAAAAGGTCAACTTTTATCAAAATAGACAATTTTTGACGTAATGATCACCCATTGACCCAATAAGTCAACTTTTGACGAAAAAGTAAAATTTTGTCAAAATGGTCAATTTTTGATCCAATGACCAACCCATAGACCCAATAGGTCAACTTTTGATTAAAAAGTCAACTTTGGTCAAAATGGTTGATCCTTGACCCAATGACTATCCCATTGACATAGTAGGTCAACATTTTAACAAAAAGTCAATTTTGATCAAAATTATCAATTTTTAACCTAGTAAACAATTATTGACCTAACGACGTACTAAAAATATATACAGTTTTTGCTATCTAATTTTACCCATTTTTTGTGATATTACACTTTAAAGAAAGGTATTTTTTATGATTTCTTGCAGGTATGATGATTTTAGGTGATTAGAGTGAAAAGAAGCAAAAAGGAACGAATCCGGAGCAAGAAGGAGAAAAATAGTGGAAAAAGTGTTCTGGTGTCGCCGGCGCCCAAATCCAGAGAGCACAGAATTATTTGGCATGATAGAGCTCCGCCGGCGCCCGAAGAGTTTTGGCGACTTTTTAAAGGGATGTCTATGAAAACTCTTGGGAATTCATCCCTATCTTATAAGTAACTATTTTTGGACGAAAATGGTGTGGTTCTTCAGTGGTTTTAGTAGTTTAGTGAGAGTGAGGTGTTAGGGTTTAGGAGTAGAGAGTGTAGAGTGAGGATTTGAGAGGGATTTTTCTCTAAGGAGGGGAGGAGAAAAGGTAAAGTGAGAGATTGCTTCTTTCTTTCCATTCTAAAGAGAGAATCGAAGTGTTGTAAAGAGGAAGAGAAGAGGATTGCAAAGGAACTTGAGGGAATTGCATAGGGGAAGAGAAAGAGATAACTTGTATTTTCTTTTGTGGTTTGTATGACTTTTCTTTTATATATAAAATCCATGTTTTATTATATCTTCTCCATGAATTCTGAGTAGTTTCCTTATCTTTCTTCTTGCATAAGAGATGTGATGATGGATTGATGTGGATTTGATGTGATTTTATTGTGATGATGAAAGTGTGATGGTTTTTCATTTAGAACTTAATTTACTTTCAATCTGGCCAATTTAAATGTTAAAATATGTTGTTGAACATTAAGTTTGAAAGGATTTAATGTCCTACAACAATAATGAAAGATCCATTCAATTTCCATGGATGAATTGCGTAGTTCATGGGAATTGAGTGCAAATAAATAGGGAAATGTGTTTTGATGGACTATAATGTGGAGATTTCAGGGTGACAGGCTGAAGTCCTCAAATTAGTTCTAAGATTAGTAACTGAATATCAAAGGTTAGCCTTCGGGTGAAGGGTGAGTGGGAGCTCCGAAGTGAGAGCCAGTATCCTCCCAGCCTAGCCTTAGAGTTAGTGACTAAACTTAGAATATGTCAATGTTCTTTTCTACTTAGAAGAGGGGGTACTCTTTAAAGGGTAAAAAATCATCTATGCTCCTATTTAGCACAATAATATAAAAATTTGTTCCATATCAATCCACACATCATATTCCCCCTGCAAGAGGAAAGATACTTTTCTAATATATCAAAAACCTTTCAAAAACTTAAATTAGTGTGTCTATTAGTTAATTCTATCTTTAAAATTGTTACAAGAATTTGTAGTTTAGTTAACTATTACTGTTTTCTGAATAGTGTTGTAGGAGTTTGTGTTAAACTTTCAGTGTTATTTAAATATAGGACTTTAGTACCATCTTACTTATCTTGGGACCGCTTTCTTAAACTTCCAACTTCCCTATGGGATCGATAACCAGGACTCCAATAGAGCCCTGTACTACTTGATACGATATGTATACTTGCGTTGAATGCTTAGACTATCAAAATCATTAAAAAATATATAAATTTGAGTTCATAAATTGTTGCAATATAAATCCCGTGCATCAAGTTTTTGGCGCCGTTGTCGGGGAAGGTAACAGAGTTAACAAAGAAAAGTAACTAACTAAGAAATAAGTATGAAGGTATTTATTAATAATATAGTAAAAAAAACAAACAAAACAAAAAAAAAGAAAACCTTTATTTAGTAGTGTGTAATTGTGTGTTTGTTTATCTTTATTAGAGTATTTGAGTTTGTATATGCGTAGTAGTGGATCTACAGGTATAGTGCCTTACGATTCGGAGTTAGAGCGTACTGTCAGAAAAATTAGAAAACAACAAAAGAAATTGAAAATCCTTACAAAATGGCGAAAATTCAAGATAATCTGAGAAATGAAATTGGAAATTTGTCAAGACCTTTAAGAGATTATGCTAACCCAACAGCAGATGAAATTCACATAACTATTCAAAATCTTGATGTTGCTGCTAATTCATTTGAACTTAAACTTGATATTATTCAAATGGTACAAAACAATCAATTTGCTGGAACACCTAATGAGGATCCAAATTTACATTTCGCTAGTTTTTTAGAATTGTGTGCTACTTTTAAATATGATGGAGTGTCTAGTGACGCTGTCAGACTTAGACTTTTTTCTTTTTCCTTAAGGGATAAAGCTAAGGCATGGTTAAATTTGTTAGCACCTGGATCTATTAAGACTTGGGGAGAATTATATCAAAAGTTTCTATCAAAATATTTCCCTCCATTAAATACTGCTAAACTAAGAAATGCTATTACATCTTTTTGTCAGTTTGAGGGAGAGTCAGTATATGAAGCTTAGGAGAAATTTAAAGTTCTTCTTAGGAAATGCCAACATCATGCTTTACCAGATTGGTTAATAATTCAAACATTTTATAATGGATTAGTGGGATCATTGAGATCTATTATAGATCTTTATTTCTTCGGTGGATCATTAATGTCGAAACCTTTTGATGAAGCATACACATTAGCTTGGAGAAATGACTACTAATAATTTTCAATGGCCCTCTAAACGAGTAAATCCTAAGAGAGTAGCTAGTGTTCATGATTCAGATATGATGACTATGGTAGTTTCTCAAATTGCAGCTCTTTCAAAGAAAATAGATCAATATGGAATGAATTATTCTCAACCACCTCAACTATTAGAGGAAATTTCATTTAGACAGATAACAGAATCTCAAACACCTTATGAGACCTTAAATGCTATTAATAGACCTAAAAATCCTTATTCGAATTATTATAAACCTGGTTGGAAGAATCACCCAAACTTCAATTGGAATAATAATAATGTTAATGTTAACCCACATTGGGCTAACAATTCTATGAATCCAATTGGAAATTCAAACAATCAAGGAAATTCTAATTTTAGACCATCTTATCCTCCTGGATTCTATAGTAACCCACAATTTAAGGATAAGAAGTTGTCTACTGAAGAAATGATTCTGAATATGGAAAATTAATTACAAGCTCAACGTGTTGCTATGAAGAATATTGAAATTCAATTAGGACATACTTTCACTGCACTTAATAATAGAACTTCTAGAACACTTCCAAGTAATGTGGAGATCAATCCAAAAGATCAAAACAAGGAACAAATTAAGGCTATTCATTGAAGGAGTGGAAAAGAATTAGAAACTAAAGTGCAAAAAGAAGTTGAAATAGAAAAGAAGGTGGACATTGAAAAAGGTTCAAACAAGTTTTATCCAGACTTAGATTATCCTCTTAAACCAATGAAGATAACTGTCAAAAAGCAACCACCTCCATTTCCTCAAAGATTAAAGAAACAAAATAGAGATAAAAAATTTGAAAATTTTTTGGAGATCCTTAAGAAATTAACAATTAATATTCCTTTTGTTGAAGCATTGGAACAGATGTCTGACTATGCTAAGTTTATGAAGGATATTCTGAGAAAGAAAAGAAAGTTTACAGATCATGAAACTGTTGCACTTAGCAGAGAGTGCAGTGCAATAATTCAGAAGAAGCTTCTGGAAAAACTTAAAGATCCTGGTAGTTTCACTATTCTGTGTGCTACAGGTGAAAATTTTTTCGGAAAAGCTTTTTGTGATATGGGAGTCAGTATTAATCTAATGCCTTTGTCAACTTTCAAAAGGTTGGGAATAGGAGAAATTTCTCCTACATCTATGACTCTTCTGTTGGCTGATCGTTCCATTTCTTACCCTAAAGGAGGGGTGGAAGATGTGTTAGTGAAAGTGGATAAATTTATCTTTCTGTGGATTTTATTGTACTTGATATGAAGGACTATAAAGAAATTTCAATAATTTTGGGAAGACCATAATTTGCTATTGGAAGAGCGGTAATTGATGTTCAAAAAGAAGAATTAACTATGAGAGTTAATGACCAAGAGGTGATCTTTAATATTTTAAAATCTATGAAGTATCCGTCAATGGAAAAAGATAATGAATGTTTTAGAATGGAGGTCTATGAATACTTGAGTTACGATCATTTTGAAAATATATTTGAAAAAGAAGAAGAATATAAAAATATGTTTGAAGAAGAAAGTTAAGATGAAGAAAATTTAGATAATGAAAAGAATGAAGATTTGGAGTATGATCAGGAGAGATTCGAAATATTAGACACTATGGAAGGTAGAAATAAAAGCTTAAATCCATCTATCATAAAACCTCCTGAACTTGAAATGAAAATTCTCCCTAATCATTTAAAGTATGTATTTTTAGGAGAATCCTCTACTTTGCCTTTTATTGTATCTTCGAAACTAAATGAATACCAAGAATAGAAGTTGTTGGAAACTATAAAAAGATACAAGAAAGTTTTTGGATGGACTTTGGCAGATATTTAAGGAGTTAGTCCTTCAATTTGAATGAACATAATTTTATTAGATGAAGAACATAAACCGAGAGTTGATCCACAAAGGAGACTAAATCCTATAATGAAAGAAGTAGTTAAGAAAGAGATTTTAAAATGGTTGGATGTTGGAATTATTTATCTTATTTCGGATAGTGCTTGGGTAAGTCCAATACAATGTGTACCGAAAAAGGGAGGAGTGACTGTTGAAGTGAATGAATATAATGAAAGTATACCTACAAGACAAATTAATGGATGGTGAATTTGTATTGACTATAGGAAATTAAATGCCGCCACCATAAAAGATCACTTTCCCCTTCCTTTTCTCGATCAAATGCTAGATAGACTTGCTAGACACAAGTACTACTGTTTTCTGGCGATATATTAAAGATTTTTCTAAAATTACTAATCCTTTATGCCAACTTTTAGAAAATGATGGAAAGTTTAATTTTAATGATGAATGCTTAAGAGCTTTCGAAATATTAAAATAAAAATTAATCACTACACCTATAATTGTTTCACCCGATTAGGAAAAACCATTTGAACTTATGTAAGATGCTAGTGACTATGCAATCAGAGTAGCATTGGGCCAAAGGAATGATAAAGTCTTTAAAGTCATTTACTATGCTATTAAAACTCTTAATGAGGCTCAAATTAATTATATCACAGCTGAAAGAGAATTATTAGCTATAGTGTTTGCTTTTGAAGAAGTTAGACCTTATTTAATTGGAGCTAAAAATATTGTGCATACAGACCATTCTGCTATCAAATATTTAATCCAAAAGAAGGATGTGAAACCTCGACTTATTAAATGGATACTTCTTCTGTAAGAGTTTAATTTTATGATAGTTGATAGGAAGGGAGTTGATAATCAAATAGGTGATCATCTATCCATAATAGACTATGATAAATTATCTGAATTTGAAAAGGAAATTACTGAAATTTTCTCTGATGAGCAACTTTATACTATTATGGGAAATAATCTGCCTTGGTATGCAGATATTGTGAATTATATTGTAATTGATATTGTACCAACTGGTTTAACAAGGCAATAACAAAAGAAGTTTAAATATGATGCAAAATTCTATTTTTGGGATGAGCCCTATCTATATAAACAATGTAAGGATCTAATTATTAGGAAATGTGTGCCACAAGAAGAAACAAATTTGATTATTCAACGATGTCATGATTCTAAATTTGGAGGTCATTTTGGTGTTGATAAAACTTCTTTTAAAATTTTACAATCTAGATTTTATTGGCCTACTCTTTTTAGAGATGTTTGTAGATATATTAAATCATCTGATCGATACCAGAGTGTAGGTAATATCTCTAGAAGAAATGAAATGCCTTTAAATTATAACTTGGAAGTTGAAATTTTTGATGTATGGGGATTAGATTTTATGGGACCATTTACTCCTTCATTTGGAAATCTATATATATTGCTGTTGTTGACTATGTCTCAAAATGGATTGAAGGCACGTTGCTTTACCCAGATGTGATGCTCGGAGTGTTTCAAAATTTTTAAATAAAAATATATTTACAAGG
This sequence comes from Papilionanthe hookeriana x Papilionanthe teres, assembly GCA_022702705.1. Classification (NCBI taxonomy): domain Eukaryota; kingdom Viridiplantae; phylum Streptophyta; class Magnoliopsida; order Asparagales; family Orchidaceae; genus Papilionanthe; species Papilionanthe hookeriana x Papilionanthe teres. The sequence goes on along the minus strand of CM040427.1, from coordinate 91,844,304 downwards.
TATGGAATGCCGAGAGTAATCATAACTGATGGTTGATCCCATGTCAGGAATAATCAAATTAAGAGATAAATTGAGAAATATAATATTATTTATAGAATCTCTACTGCTTATCATCCCCAGACTAGTGGTTTAGCAGAAGTGTCTAATCATGAAATTAAAAGAATTTTATAGAAAATTGTGGATAATCATAAGTTAGATTGGTCTGCTTGATTAGATACTGCTTTATGGGCTTATAGAACTGCTTTTAAAACCCCTATGGGAATGTCTCCTTATAGACTAGTGCTTGGTAAGACTTGCCATTTACCAGTTGAATGGGAGCATAAAGCATATTGGGCGATAAAAGAGTTAAATTTTAATTTGAAGAATGCTGGAGAGAAAAAATTTATGCAATTGAATGAATTAGAAGAGATTAGAAATGCATCTTATCACAATGATAGGATCTATAAAGAGAAAAGGAAGTTATTGCATGATCGAAATATATTGAAAAAGAACTTGGAAAATGGACAAAAAGTTTTATTATACAACGTAAAATTGAAGTTATTTCCTGGAAAGCTCAAGTCTAGATGGTCAGGACCTTTTAATGTTGTAAAAGTTCATTGTTTTAGAGCTATTGATATTAAAGATCCTGATACTGGAAACATTTTTAAAGTTAATGAGCATCGATTAAAGCCTTACTTTGATGGGTTTCAACCTGATTTCAAAGAGGTTTTAATGTTGAGTCATCTCGATTAACTGAATGGTTTGTCGGGCTAACGACGTTAAACCAAGCGCTTTATGGAAGGCAACCCATATGTATCTTTATTGTGTGTTTGCTTGTTTGTTGTAGTTGTGCTTTTCACATAGTTGATTTTGAATCCTAATTACTCCTAAATAATTAAAAATTGATAAATGATGGATCGAATCGAGATATTGGAATATTTTGGACTAAACGAAGTTCGGTGAGAATTTTTTACCACTGGCGCCGTCGGCGCCCTATCGTTTTTCCTGCACTGAACTTGATCGTTTGAGCACCGCCGGCATCCAAAATCTGTTTGACGGTTTTTAAGTTTCAAAATGCGAGTTTTGGTGGTTTTTGGCGGGATCTTCATCCTTATAACTCCCTAAACTCCATTTTTGACTTCTTAACTCCAGAAAAACGAAAACCACCTATCCCAATACGTATCCTATGGATTCCTTTCCCATTAAAACCCATCAATTTCGTGTTTTCAACTGAAGGAAGTTCATAAGTTTTAAAGCGCAGCGTTTGTTCAACAAAGTGATGATAAAAAGAAGGATTATCAAGGAATGAGGCTTCATAAATTGAGGTATGGATAATCCTACTACTAGAATTGAAGAAATTATTAAAGAGAGACGTTGGGAAGTGCTTTGCTACACTACTGCTACAGTTGTTGTTCCTGTCGTGAAAGATTTTTATGCAAATATTCACGGGATCAATCAAGGGTTCGTATTTGTGCATGGTAGATTTGTGCAATTCAGTCCTGCACGAATCAACGATCTCTTATGATCGAGAACGTACCTATTTGCCACTATTCTAACTTCAATGCCACCAAGGATAATATGAATAATGTTTATCGATGTCTGACGGAAGAGAATGAAGAATGAGAAGTTAGAGAGAATGGATACATGAGTTTCCCATCTGCATCTCTCAATCCAGTATCGAAGCAGTGGCATTACTTTATTTCAACAAAGTTATTTCTGACATTGAAGATTAGCAAGGTAACCAAGGAAAGCGCCATTTTGAATTTCTTTATTCAAACTGGAAGGCCGGTTGACATTGGTAATATTATTTTGAGATCATTACTTGGATTAATTGTGCATGGCTCCAAATATGGGCTTGGACACCCTCCACCATATTTCTGTTATGTAGTCAGTCACAGGTTCTTTATGAAAGTTGGGAAAAAGTTCTTCTTCCATGGAGGCCTATTGATCCAACTAATCCCTACGACAACCAGACATTTGGAGATGAAGATGACATGAATTTACTCGTTGATCAACCAACGCACACTTCACAGCCGATTTAACCTTAATTTTCCGAAGGTTCCAGAATGATATTGCAAAGGATCAAACAATTGGAGAAAGAGGTATGAAATGTTATGAATGCGATCAACAATATTTCTGATTTATTCGATCAGATAGATTGGAGAATGAAAGAGTAATTCAATCTCACTGGTCGAATTGAGATGGGCTTGATCAATCTGATGAAGAAGAACGTAGTGATTGCTGAAGAATCATCTGACGAATTTCCATTTTGTCCATTCTATAACTTATTTGTGCATCAGCAATCAATTGGAGATATTAGAGGAGAGGATAGTTCTGAAACTGATATGGAGTAATTGATGGATTCTACTTATGTTGTGTGTTTAGTTTGCTTTGCTTAGTTATGTTTGGTTTGTGTAGTATTTGCTGTGAACTTGGACTTGGATGTGTCTACTTTCATTGTGTGCTTAGATCTTAGTGCTTGCCAATCGTAGAGTACTTGTTGCACTAAACATCTAAGAATAGTTGGTTTGAATGAGCATATTTCGTGTTTTTTATGTAACTTGGATTTTATATATATAAGATTGTTGTGTGTTGTTTGTGTGAAAATTGTGTTAATTATTGCTTATGGGATGATGTAAATGCTTATTGAAGTGTTAAACATCATTGTGGATGTCGAAACGATCGAAATTACGAAAAAAGTTTCGGACCCAGAAAATATTTTGGACTGGCGCACCAGAATGGGTGCCACCGGCGCCCAAATCCAGAGAGTTTGGCCATTTATTTTAAATAGAGCACCGTCGGTGCCCTATCGAGTGTCGCCAGCGCCCGAACCCAGAAAAGGTCTAAAATCCTCGATTTCATGATTTTTGCCCTGGGACCCGCTAAAATTTTCCATTTCCTTCACCTTCCTCCTCCATTTTTCATGATTTTAAAGATCTAGGGCTTGCTAGATCTTGGATTTAAGGAGTTTTCAAGGCTATTCGACACTGGATTTGCACTTCTCTTGGTAAGTGCTTCACTTTAAGTTAAATTTTTTGGATTTTCACCATGGAAATCTCTCACATTGCTTATGATGGAATTTTTGGAGTTTTAAAGAGGTTTTGAGATTTCCATGATGAAATTTGCTCTTAATTATTTAGAATAGTGTTTGGAGTTGTTACATTATGAATTTGAGATTTATTGGAATTTTTTATTTGCAAATTATAGAAATTCACATGGCTCCAAGTGGGAAGAGGAAATTGGATTTTGATGAGGAGAGGGTTGTCAACGTCAAAGCCCAATTTCACTATAACTGTATCCTCACAATAAGAAGTGTATCCAGGATCGAGCTTTTGATAGTCCTGGTGGATCTGTAGAATAATTATTTGCAGAGAGAAACTGGGAATGATTTTGTTATTTTACTGCGAATGCTGTTATGGGAGTTGTTAGAGAATTCTCTTCTAACATACCCTGGACTGAGACTGAATATGTGCTTGTTAGAGGAAAGATGGTTGAGTTTACTCCACAGCGCATCAATTCTTTCTATCAGACTCAAAATCCATTCGTATGTGAGTATGAAAACTTTGAAACTGGAAAGGAGAATATGAGATAAGTGATTGCTTTTCTGACTGACGGGCGAGGAGATTGGAAAGTAAGTAAAAAACAGTTGATAAATTTTCCCGCCTCCACTTTGAATGTTGCTTCAAAATTCTGGCATTATTTAATTTCTGTAAGATTATTACCATCTTATCACCACAGCAAAGTTACTAGAGATAGAGCGACTCTAAACTACTGTATACAGAAGATGAAAAAGATTGATATTGGAGCTATTATTTACAAGAATATTCAGACGATTGCTTAGAGGCGAGACGACTGGATGATTAGGACATCCTGCCTTAGTTGATGCCCTCTGTGTTCAGTCTGGAGTGGAGTTCAGTAGCTCTGAAGAAGTGGCTATACGTTGAGACCTATTATAAAGAATACTATTCGTACTTATTAGTCTCACGTAGGAGCCAGAGCGGAGCGTAGGAGTAATGATATTCCTACTACGAGTTATGATGTACCATCTACTTCTGAGCCGCCTACCTTATCTGATATTATGGAGCAGCTGAGATTACAGAGTGCTAGTGTGGATAGACTCCATAGTCGGATGGATGTGTTTGAGGTGAGGAGTGATGTGAACGAAGATTATCTGCAGTGGAGAGTTGAATTTGATATGGCTTATTATGATGCTCAGGTTATATTTATGAGGGGGAGTCCGATGTGATATTTCCTACTTGCCTCAGCTATACACCATATAGACCTGACCCTGCTGATGACCCTGCTGATGACCCTACAGATGACCTTGCTGCTGATCCTGGTGATGGAGACTGGTAGATAGTTTGTTTGTTTTATTTCTGTTGTTCTTAGTCTGTTGTGATGTGTTGATGTGATGTAGTGGATATTTACTTTTCATGTGATGTGTAACCCTGTGTTGTACAATGTGATGTAGTGTTATTTACTTTTCATGTTGAACTATTAGTTGTACTGTTAGTAGTGCGATAGTTTGTTTCATGTTATAGTGTTATGTTGGATATTTAGATGTTTAATGTTAATTTCTCTTTACCCATGCAAATATTTAAAATTGTTATATCACTGCTACTAATTGTTTCATGCCAGCTAATTGTGAATTTTGATTAATAGAAGATAGCTATTAAAGATTTCAGAATCCCAGCACAGAAAGGTTAGTTTTCTTTTACTCTCAACTATTTCAAATTTATTGAAAAATTTAAGTTTAGGGGAGGGTAGAGAAATGCTAAACTTTTATTTGTTCTCAATTATTATATTTTCAAAAATTAATAGCATAACTTCAGGTAGTTGAACCTCACTGTAAGATAACTAAAACTTTTCATTTCAGTTGAATATTATGGAAGGATAGAATGGAAATTTTTGGTAATAAAGGCTAATTTTATAGAAATAAGATATTTGGTATGAAATAATTTGATTATAGTCAACTATTTAAAGTAAAAAAAAACAGTATTTTTTAAATATTAAGGGACTTAAAGTAATGTGTGTAAGAAGAGATTGTGACTTTATGTTGAATAATAAAGCTTGTACTTAACTATAAAGTAAGGAGGTGACTTAAGTTTGAACTTTAGAAAGAGGAGAGTGAAGTTCAAAATCATTAAAGGCTATCCATATATAGTAATCCTCAGAAAAAAAAGGGAGAGAAAGAGAAAAGAAAAGAAGGATTAAAAAACAATCCCAAAAAAAAGAAAAGAAAAAAAAAAAGAATGTTTATGAGGAGAAGTTTGAGGAGATGCCTAATCAAAAATTGGTTTCACTTGAATCACCTTAAAGGGAGAGCTTGTGAGAGCTTGATTTCATTTCTGAATTTATGTTTAAAGTACTAGCCTACATTCTAATGAAGTTTGCATGAACTCCTTTTTCACATAACCTTTTAAAGCACTCTTAATGTAACAAATTATGGTTCATCTTGAAATAAACAGAAGATTAGAAATCCTAGACTTAATTACCGAATATTCTTATTCCTGTAATGTTGACCTGAGTTACTAAAATTTTTCTAAAAATCTAACCATTATTTTGTTTTGAATGAAAAATTTTAGTCTCGTACAATTGAAAAGTACATAGCCTAGAGTTATATTTTATGTAGTAAAAAGATTACTTGAGGATAAGTAATAGTTTAAGTTTGGGGGATTCAGATGCACTGAAAATATATACGGTTTTTGCTATCTAATTTAATGAAAGGTATTTTTCATGATTTGGTGCAGGTATGAGGATTTTAGGTGATTGGAGTGAAAAGAAGCAAAAAGGAACGACTCCTGAGCAAAAAGGAGCCAAAAGGAGCAAAATGGTGGAAAAAGCGTTCTGGCGCCGCCGCGCTTGAATGGGCTCCGCCAGTGGCCAAATCCAGAGAGCACAGAATTATTTGACACGATAGAGCGCCACCGGCGTCCAATGTCGGCTCAATTCAAATTTAAAGAGTTTGGGTGACTTTTTTAAGGGATGCTTATGGAAACTCTTGGGAATTCATCCCTATCTTATAAGTAACTATTTTTGGACGAAAATGGTGTGCTTCTTCAGTGGTTTTAGAGTAGTTTAGTGAGAATGAAGTGTTAGAGTTTAGGAGTAGAGAATGCAGAGTGAGGATTTGAGAAGGATTTTTCTCTAAGGAGGGGAGGAGAAGAGGTAAAGTGAGAGATTGCTTCTTCCTTTCCATTCTAAAGAGAGAATCAAGTGTTGTAAAGAGGAAGAGAAGAGGATTCAAAGGAACTTCAAGGGAATTGCATAGAGGAAGAGAAAGAGATAAGTTGTATTTTCTTTTGTGGATCTTATGACTTTTCTTTTATATATAAAATCCATGTTTCATTATATCTTCTCCATGAATTCTGAGTAGTTTCCTTGTCTTTCTTCTTGCATAAGAGATGTGATGATGGATTGATGTGGATTTGATGTGCTTTTAATGTGATGAAGAAATTGTGATGGTTTTTCATTTAGAACTTAATTTACTTTCGATCTAGCCACTTGAAATGTTAAAATATATTGTTGAACATTAACTTTGAAAGGATTTAATGTCCTAGAACAATAATGAAAGATCCATTCAATTTCCATGGATGAATTGCGTAGTTCATGGGAATTGAGTGCAAATAAATAGGGAAATGTGTTATGATGAACTTCAATGTGGAGATTTCAGGGTGACAGGCTGAAATCCCCAAAATGGTTTTAAGATTAGTAACTAAATATCAAAGGTTAGCCTTCGGGTGAAGTGTGAGTGGGAGCTCTGAAGTGAGAGCAGGTATCCTCCTAGCCTAGCCTTAGAGTTAGTAACTAAACTTAGAATATGTCAATGTTCATTTCTACTTAGATGAGGGGGTACTATTTTAAGGGTAAAGAATCATCTATGCTCCTATTTGGCACAATAATATAAATATTTTTTCCATATCAATCCACACAAAATATTCTCCTTGCAAGAGGCAAAAATACTTTTCCTATATATTAAAAACTTTCAAAAAATTAATTTAGTGTGTCTATTAGTTAATTCTGTCTTTAAAATTGTTAGAAGTATTTGTAGTTTAGTTTACTGTTACCGTTTTCTAAATAGTGTTAGTAGGAGTTTGTGTTAAACTTTCATTGCTATTTAAATATAGGGTTTTAGTACCATCGGGTTGGTCATTGAGTCAAGGATTGACTATTTTGACCAATGTTCACTTTTTGGTCAGAAATTGACTTACTGGGTTCATAATTGGTCATTAGGTAAAAAATTGACTATTTTGACCAAAATTAATATTTTGGTCAAAAGTTGACCTATTGGGTCAAAGGGTCGTCATTCGGTCAATGATTGATCATTTTGACTAAAGTTGAATTTTTGGTCAAAGATTGACTTATTATGTCAATGGGTGGTCATTAGGTCAAAAATTGACTATTTTGACCAAATTTGACTTTTTGGTCAAAAGTTGACTTATTTGGGTCAATGGGTTGGTCATTGGGTGAAGGATTGACCATTTTGACCAAAGTTAACTTTTTGCTCAAAAGTTAACCTATTGGGTTAATGGGTTGGACATTGGGTCAAGGATAGACCATTTTGACCAAAGTTATCTTTTTGGTCAGAGACTGACTTATTGGGTCAATAATTGGTCATTAGGTCAAAAATTGACTATTTTGACCAAAATTAACTTTTGGGTCAAAACTCAATCTATTAGATCAGTGGGTTGGTCATTGGATCAAGGATTTAACATTTTGACCAAAGTTGACTTTTTGGTCAAAATTTGACCTATTGGGTTAATGGGTTGGTCATTGGGTCAAGGATTTACAATTTGGACCAAAGTTGACATATTGGGTCGATGGGGTGGTCATTAGGTTAAAATTGATTATTTTGACCAAAATTAACTTTTTGGTCAAAAGTTGACCTATTGGGTCAATGGGTTTGTCATTTTGTTAAGGAGTGACCATTCTGACCAAGGTTAACTTTTTTGTCAAAAGTTAACGGATTGGGTCAATGGGATGGTCATTACGTCAAAAATTGACCATATTGACCAAAGTTGTCTTTTTTGTCAAAAGTTGACCTATTGGGTTAGTGGGGTGGTCATTAAGCCAAAAATTTACTTTTTTGACAAAAATTGACATTTTGGCCAAAAGGTGACCTATTGGGTCAATGGGTTGTCATTGGGTTAAGGATTGACCATTTCAACCAAAGTTGAGTTTTCAGTTAGAGATTGACTTATTGGGTCAATAATTGGTCATTAGGACAAACAAAAATTGATTATTTTGACCAAAATTGAATTTTTTGTTAAAAGTTGACCGATTGGGTCAATGGGGTGGTCATTGTGTCAGAAAGTGACCATTTTGACCAAAGTTAACTTTTTGGTCAAAAGTTGACCTGTTTGGTCAACGAGGCGGTCATTAGGCTTCTAACCAAAGTTTTTCAACTCTTGACCATATTAACCAAAGTTGACCTAATAGGTCAATGGGGTTGTCATTAGGTCAAAAATTGACTATTTTGACAAAAATTGACTATTTTAACCAAAATTGACTATTTTAACCAAAATTGACTATTTTGACCAAAATTGACTTTTTGTTTAAAAGCTAACCTATTGGGTGAATGGCTTGGTCATTGGATCAAGGATTGACCATTTTGATCAAAGTTGACTTTTTGGTCAAAAGTTGAAATATTGGGTCAATTAGTTGGTCAATGGGTTGGTCATGGGTCAAGGATTGACCATTTTAAACAAGTTGATTTTTTGGTCAGAGATAGACTTTTTGGGTCAATAATTGGTCATCAGGTCAAAAATTGATTATTTTGATCAAAATTGACTTTCTGGTCAAATGTTGACCAATTAGGTCAATGGATTGGTCATTGGGTCAAGTATTGACCAATTGACTAAAGTTGACTTTTTGGAAAAAAGTTGACCATTAGGTCAATGGGTTGGTCATTAGGTCAGAAATTGACCATTTTAACCAAAGTTAACTTTTGGGCCAAAAGTTGACTTATTGGGTTCATGGGGTGGTCATTAGTTCAAAAATCGATTATTATGACCAAAATTGACTTTTTGGTAAAAAAGTTGACCTATTGGGTCAATGGGTTGGTCATTAGGTCAAGCATTGAACATTTTGACAAAAGTTAATTTTTTGTTCAAAAGTTGATCTATTGTGTCAATGGGTCGGTCATTGGGTCAAGATTTGACCATTTTGACCAAAGTTGACTTTTTAGTTAGAGATTGGCTTATTGGATCAAAAATTGGTCATTAGGTCAAAAATTGACTATTTTGACCAAAATTGACTTTTTGGTCAAAAGTTGACCTACTTAGTCAATAGGTTATTCATTGTGTCATTGATTGACCATTTTGACTAAAGTTAACCTTTTGGGTCGTTGGGTTGGTCATTGGGTCAGAATATGACCATTTTGACCAAAGTTGAGTTTTTGGTCAAAAGTTGACCTATTGTGTCAATGGGGTGTCATTAGGTTAAAAATTGACTATATCGATCAAAATTGACTATGTGGTCAAAATTTAACCTATTGGGTCAATGGATTGGTTGGTCATTGGGTCAAGGAATGGCCATTTTGACCAAAGCTTATTTTTTTTGTCAAAGTGGACCTATTGGGTCAATGGGTCAAGAATTTACCATTTTGACCAAAGATGACGTTTTGGACAGAGATTTGCTTATTGGGTCACTAATTGGTCATTACGTTAAAAATTGACTATTTTAACGAAAATTGACTATTTTGACCAAAATTGACTTTTTGGTCAAAAGTTAACCTATTGGGTCAATGTGTTTGTCATTGGGTCAATGATAGATCATTTTGACCAAAGTTGACTTTTTCGTCAAAACATGAGCTATTGGGTCAATGGGTTGGTCGTTGGGACAGAAATTGATCATTCTAACCAAAGTTGACCTATTGAAACAATGGAGTGGTCATTAGGTCAAAAATTGACTATTTTGACCAAAATTGACTTTTTGGTGAAAAGTTGACTTATTTGGTTAATGGGTTGGTCTTTGGGTCAAGAATTGACCATTTTCACCAATGTTGACTTTTTTGTCAAAAGTTGGCCTATTGAGTGTTGGTCATTAGGTCAAGGATTGAGTATTTTGACCAAAGTTGACTTTTTGGTTAGAGATTGACTTATTGGGTCAATAATTGGTCATTATGTTAAAAATTGATTATTTTCACCAAAACTGACTTTTTATTCAAAAGTTGACCTTTTGGGTCAATGAGTTGGTCATTGGGTCAAGGAATGACCATTTTGACCAAAGTTGACTGTTTGCTCAAAAGTTTAACTACTGGGTTAATGGGTTAGTCATTGGGTCAAGGATTAACCATTATGGCCAAAGTTGAGTTTTTGGTCAGAGATTGACTTATTGGGTCAATAATTGCACATTAGGTCAAAAATTGACAATTTTGACAAAAATAATTTTTTGTTCAAAAGTTGACCTATTGGGTCAAAGAGTTGGTCATCGGGTCAAGAGTGAACCATTTTGACCAAAGTTGACTTTTTGGTCAAAAGTTGACCTATTTGGTCAATGGTTTAGTCATAGGGTCAGAAATTGACCATTTTGACCAAAGTTGACTTTTTGCTCAAAAGTTGACTTATTGGGTTAATGGGTGGTCATTAGGTCAAAAATTGACTATTTTGACCAAAATGACTTTTTGGTCAAAATTTGACCTATTGGGTCACTCGATTGGTCATTGGGTCAATGATTGCCATTTTGACCAAAGTTGACTTTTTGGTCAAAAGTTGACCTATTGGATGAATAAGTTAGTCATTGGATCAAGGATTGACAATTTTGACCAAAGTTAACTTTTTTGTCAAAAATTGACTTATTGGGTCAATAATTGGTCATTAGATCAAAAAATGACTATTTTGACAAAAATTGACTTTATGTTCAAAATTTGACCTAATGGGTTAATGAGTTGCTAATTGGGTCAAGAATTAACCATTTTGACCAAAGTTGACTTTTTGATGAAAAGTTGACCTATTGGGTCAATGGGTTGGTCATTTGGTCAGAAATTAACTATTTAGACCAAGTTAACTTTTTGGTCAAAAGTTGACCTATTTGGTCATTTGGTGGTCATTAGGTCAAAAATTGAATATTTTGACCAAAATTGACTTTTTGGTCAAAAGTTGACCTATTGGGTCAATGACTTGGTCATTGGGTCAAGGATTAACCATTTTGACCAAAGTTTACTTTTTGGTCTAAAGTTTACATATTGGGTCAATTTGATGGTCATTAGGTCAAGGATTGAACATTTTGACCAAAGTTAACTTTTTGGTCGGAGATTGCCGTATTTGGTCAGTAATTGATCATAAGGTAAAAATTTGATTATTTTGACCAAAATTAAATTTTTTGTCAAAAGTTGACCCATTGGGTCAACGGGGTCATCATAGGGTCAGAAATTGACTTTTTTGTCAGTGATTGACTTATTAGGTAAATAATTAGTCATTTGGTCAAAGATTGACTATTTTAACAAAAATTGACTTTTTGTGCAAAATTTGACCTATTAGGTTAATGAGTTAGTCATTTAGTCAAGAATGACCATTTTGCCCAAAGTTGACATTTTGGTCCAAAGTTGACCTATTGGGTCAATGGTTGGTCATTGGGTCAGAAATAACCATTTTGACCAAAGTTGACTTTTTGCTCAAAAGTTGACCTATTTAATCAATAGGTGGTCATTATGACAAAAATTGACTACTTTGACCAAAGTTTACTATTTAGTCAATAGTTGACCTATTAGGTCAATGGGTTGGTCATTGGGTCAAGGATTGACCATTTTGACCAAAGTTAACTTTTTGGTCAGAGATTGACTTGTTGGGTCAATAATTGGTCAGGAGGTCAAAATTTGATTACTTTGACCAAAATTGACTTCTTTGTTAAAAGTTGACCTATTGAGTTAAAGGGTTGGTCATTGGGTCAAGGATTGACCATCTTGACCAAAGTTGACTTTTTGGTCAAAAGTTGACTTATTTGGCCAATGGGTTGGTCACTGGGTCAAGAATTGACCATTTTGACCAAAGTTGACTTTTGGTCGGAGATTATCTTATTGAATCGATAATTCTTTGATTAGGTCAAAAATTGACTATTTTGACCAAAGTAACTTTTTGGTTGAAAGTTAATCTATTGGGTCAATGGGTTGGTCACTGGCAAGGATAGATCATTTTGACCAAAGTTGACTTTTTCCTCGAAGTTGACTTTATTAGATTGATGGGTTGGTTGTTGGTACAAGAACTGACCATTTTGACTAAAGTTGACGTTTTGGTTAGAGATTGGCTTATTGGGTCAATAATTGGTCATTAGGTGAAAAATTGATTATTTTGACCAAAATCTAGTTTTTGGTCGAAAGTTAACCTATTGGGTCAATGGGTTGTTCATTGGGTCAACGATTGATCTTTTTTACCAAAGTTTACTTTTGGGTCAAAAGTTGACCTATTGGGTCAATGGATTGGTCGTTAGGTCAGAAATTAACCATTATAGCCAAAGTTGACCTGTTGGGTCACTGGGGTGGTCATTAGGTAGAAAATTAACTATTTTGACCAAAATTGACTTTTTAGTCAAAAGTTGACCTAATTGGTAAATGGGTTGGTCACAAGGTCAAGGATTGATCCTTTGACCAAAGTTGACTTATTAGATTGATGGGGTGGTCATTAGGTCAAAAATTAACTATTTTGACCAAAATTGACTTTTAGTTAAAAGTTGACCTAATTGGTCATTGGGTCAAGGATTGACCATTTTGACCAAAGTTGACTTTTGGGTCTGAAGTTGACCTATTAGGTCAATGGGTGGTCATTGGATCAAGGATTGAACATTTTGACCAAAGTTGACCTATCAGATCAATAGGTTGGTCATTGGGTCAAAAATTGATCATTTTGACTAAAGTTGACTTTTTGGTAAAAAGTTGACCTATTGGGTCAATGGGTTGGTCATTAGGTCTGAAATTGACCATTTTAACAAAAGTTGACCTATTTGGTCAATGGGGTGGTCATAAGGTAAAAAATTGACTATAAATTGACTATTTTGGTCAAAAGTTGACATATTAGGTCAATGGGTTGGTCATTGGGTTAAGGATTGACCATTTTGACTAAAGTGGCTTTTGGTCGAAAGTTGACCTATCGAATTCGATGGGTTGGTCTTTGGGTCAAGGATTGACCATTTTGACTAAAGTTAACTTTTTAGTCAGAGATTGACTTATTGGTTCAATAATTGCTCATTAGATAAAAATTGATTTTTTTTACCATAATTGAATTTTTAGTCTAAAGTTGACCCATTGAGTCAACGAGGTTGTCATTTTATCAGAAATTGACCATTTTGACCAAAGTTGACTTTTTGGTCAAAAGTTGACCTATTGGGTAAATGAGGTGGTTATTAGGAAAGAAATTGAGAATTGTAACCAAAATTGACTTTTTGGTCAAAAGTTATCCTTTTGGGTCGATGGGTTGATCACTGGGTCAAGGATTGACCATTTTGACCAAAGTTGACTTTTGGGTAATAAGTTGGCCTATTGCGTCAATGGGTTAACGATTGACCATTTTGAGCAAGGTTGACTTTTGGGTCAGAGATTGACTTATTTGGTCAATAATTGGTCTTTAGGTTAAAAATTAACAATTTTGACCAAAATTTAATTTTTGGTCAAAAGTTGACCTATTGGGTCAACGGGTTGGTCATTGTGTCAAGAATTAACCATTTTGGCCAAAGTTGATTTTTTTGTCAAAAGTTGACCTATTTGGTCAATAATTGGTCATTATGTCAAAAATTAACTTTTCTCACCAAAATTGACTTTTTTATCAAAAGTTGACCTATTGGGTCAAGGGGTTGGTCATTGGGTCAAGGATTGATACATTGATGAAAGTTGATGTTTTTGTCAAAAGCTTATGTAATGGGTCAATGGGTTGGTCATAGGGTAAAGGATTGACCATTTTAACCAAAGTTGACTTTTTGGTCAGAGATTGACTTATTTGGTCATTATATCAAAAATTGATTATTTTGAGCAAAATTGAATTTTTGGTCAAAAGTTGACCCATTGAGTCAATGGGGTGGTCATTTTGTTAGAAATTGACCATTTTGACCAGAGTTGACTTTTTGGTTAAAAGTTCACCTATTGGGTGAATAAGGTAGTCATTAAGTAAAAAATTGAGAATTTTAACTAAAATTGACTTTTTGGTCAAAAATTGTCCTTTTGCGTCAATGGTTTGGTCATTGGGTCAAGGATTGGCCAATTTGACTAAAGTTGACTTTTTGGAAAAAAGTTGACCTATTGGGTCAATGGGTTGGTCATTGGGTCAGAAATTGACCATTTTAACCAAAGTTGACCAATAGGGTCAATGGGGTGGTCATTAGGTCATAAATTGACAATTTTGAAGAAATATGACATTTTGGTCTAAAGTTGACCTATTGGGTCACTGGGTTGGTAATTGGGTGAAGGATTTCTGATTTTGACCAAAATTGACATTTTGGTCAAAGTTGACCTATTGGTTCAATGGATTGGTTATTAGGTCAAGGAATGATCATTTTGACTAAAGTTGACTTTTTGGTTAAAAGTTGACCTATTGGGTCAATGCTTTAGTCATTGGTTAAGGATTGATTATTTTGGTAAAAGTTGACTTTTTGGTCAAAAGATTGACTATTTTGACCAAAATTGACTTTTGTTCAAAATTTGACCAATTGGGTCAATGAGTTGATCATTGGGTCAAGAATTGACCATTTTGACCAAAGTTGACTATTTGGTTAAAAGTTGACCTATTGGGTCAATGGGTTGGTCTTTGGGTCAAAAATTAAATAATTTGACCAAAGTTGAATTTTGGGTCAAAAGTTGACCTATTTGGTCAATGGCTGGTCACTAAGTCAAAAATTGACTATTTTGACTAAAATTAACTTTTTGGTCAAAAGTTGACCTATTGGGTCAATGGGTTGGTCATTTGATCAAGGTTTGACTATTTTGACTAAAGTTGACTTTTTTGTCAAAAGTTGACCTATTGAGTCAATGGGTTGGTCATTTGGTCAAGGATTGACCATTTTGACAAAAGTTGACTTTTTGGTCAGAGATTGACTTATTGGGTCAATAATTGGTCATTAGGTCAAAAATTAACTATTTTGACCAAAATTGACTTTTTGGTCAAAAGTTAACCTTTTGGGTCAATGGTTGCTCAATGGGTTGGTCAATGGGTCAAGGATTGACCATCTTTACCAAAGTTGACTTTTTGGTCAAAAGTTGACCTATTGGGTCAATGAGTTGGTCATTGGGTCAAGGATTGACCATTTTGACTAAATTTGACTTTATGGTCAGAGATTGCCTTGTTGGGTCAACGATTGGTCATTAGAACAAAATTTGACTATTTTGACCAAAATTGAATTTTTGGTTAAAAGTTGACTAATTTGGTCAACGAGGTGGTCATCGGGTCATAAATTGACCATTTTGACCAAAGTTGACTTTTTGGTCAAAAGTTAACCAATTTGGTCGATGAGTTGGTCACTGGGTCAAGGATTGACCATTTGACCAATGTTGACTTTTTGGTCAGAGATTGCCTTATTGAATCAATAATTCGTCATTAGGTCAAAAATTAACTATTT
Source organism: Papilionanthe hookeriana x Papilionanthe teres (assembly GCA_022702705.1). NCBI lineage: Eukaryota > Viridiplantae > Streptophyta > Magnoliopsida > Asparagales > Orchidaceae > Papilionanthe > Papilionanthe hookeriana x Papilionanthe teres. Next base: position 91,828,788 of record CM040427.1, on the reverse strand, counting down.
TGACCAAATTGACTTTTTGGTCGAAAGTTAACCTATTGGGTCAATGGGTTGGTCATTTGCAACGATAGATCATTTTGACCAAAGTTGACTTTTTGCTTAGAAGTTGACTTGTTGCTTCAATGGGTTGGTCGATGGTTCAAGGACTGACCATTCTGTCGAAAGTTGACGTTTTGGTGAGACATTGGCTTATTGGGTCAATAATTGGTCATTAGGTTAGAAAATAACTATTTTGACAAAAATTGACTTTATGTTCAAAATTTGACCTAATGGGTTAATGAGTTGCTAATTGGGTCAAGAATTAACCATTTTGACCAAAGTTGACTTTTTGATGAAAAGTTGACCTATTGGGTCAATGGGTTGGTCATTTGGTCAGAAATTAACTATTTAGACCAAAGTTAACTTTTTGGTCAAAAGTTGACCTATTTGGTCATTGGGTGGTCATTAGGTCAAAAATTGAATATTTTAACCAAAATTGACTTTTTTGTCAAAAGTTGACCTCTTGGGCCAATGACTTGGTCATTGGGTCAAGGATTGACCATCTTGACCAAAGTTTACTTTTTGGTCTAAAGTTTACATGTTGGGTCAATTGGTTGGTCATTAGGTAAGGATTGAACATTTTGACCAAAGATAACTTTTTGGTAAGAGATTGCCGTATTTGGTCAGTAATTAATCATTAGGTAAAAACTTGATTATTTTGACTAAATCTAAATTTTTGGTCAAAAGTTGACCCATTGGGTCAACGGGGTCATCATAGGGTCAGAAATTGACCATTTGACCAAAGTTGACTTTTTTGTCAAAAGTTGACCTATTGGGTCAATGGTTGGTCATTGGGTCAAGGATTGATCATTTTGACCAAAATTGACTTTTTTGTCAGAGATTGACTTATTAGGTAAATAATTAGTCATTTGGTCAAAGATTGACTATTTTAACAAAAATTGACTTTTTGTTCAAAATTTGACCTATTAGGTTAATGAGTTAGTCATCTAGTCAAGAAATGACCATTTTGCCCAAAGTTGACATTTTGGTCCAAAGTTGACCTATTGGGTCAATGGTTGGTCATTGGGTCAGAAATTAACCATTTTGACCAAAGTTGACTTTTTGCTTAAAAGTTGACCTATTTAATCAATAGGTGGTCATTATGTCAAAAATTGACTATTTCAACCAAAGTTGACTATTTAGTCAATAGTTGACCTATTAAGTCAATGGTTTGGTCATTGGATCAAGGATTGACCATTTTGACCAAAGTTAACTTTTTGGTGAGAGATTGACTTATTGGGTCAATAATTGGTCAGGAGGTCAAAATTTGATTATTTTGACCAAAATTGACTTTTTTGTTAAAAGTTGACCTATTGGGTTAAAGGGTTGGTCATTGGGTCAAGGATTGACAATCTTGACCAAAGTTGACTTTTTGGTCAAAAGTTGACTTATTAGGTCAATGGGTTGGTCACTGGGTCAAGAATTGACCATTTTGACCAAAGTTGACTTTTTGGTCAGAGATTATCTTATTGAATCAATAATTGCTGATTAGGTCAAAAATTGACTATTTTGACCAAATTAACTTTTTGGTTGAAAGTTAACCTATTGGGTCAATGGGTTGGTCATTGGCAAGGATAGATCAATTTGACCAAAATTGACTTTTCGCTCAAAAGTTGACCTATTGGGTCAATGAGTTGGTTGTTGGTTCAAGAACTGACCATTTTGACCAAAGTTGACGTTTTGGTTAGAGATTGGCTTATTGGGTCAATAATTGGTCATTAGGTCAAAAATTGACTATTTTAACCAAAATCTAGTTTTTTGTCGAAAGTTAACCTATTGTGTCATTGGGTTGGTCATTGGGTCAACGATTGATCTTTTTGACCAAAGTTTACTTTTGGGTCAAAAGTTGACCTATTGGGTCAATGGATTCGTTGTTGGGTCAGAAATTAACCATTATAGCCAAAGTTGACCTGTTGGGTCACTGGGGGGGTCATTAGGTAAAAAATTGACTATTTTGACCAAAATTGACTTTTTAGTCAAAAGTTGACCTAATTGGTAAATGGGTTGGTCACAAGGTCAAGGATTGACGCTTTGACCAAAGTTGACCTATTGGGTCAATGGGGTGGTCATTAGGTCAAAAATTAAACTATTTTGACCAAAATTGACTTTTTAGTCAAAATTTGACCTAATTGGTCATTGGGTCAAGGATTGACCATTTTGACCAAAGTTGACTTTTGGGTCTGAAGTTGACCTATTAGGTCAAAGGTGGTCATTGAATCAAGGATTGACCATTTTGACCCAAGTTGACTTTTGGGTCAAAAGTTGACCTATCAGATCAATAGGTTGGTCATTGGGTCAAAAATTAATCATTTTGACTAAAGTTGACTTTTTAGTAAAAAGTTGACCTATTGGGTCAATGGGTTGGTCATTAGGTCTGAAATTGACCATTTTAACCAAAGTTGACCTATTTGGTCAATGGGGTGGTCATAAGGTAAAAAATTGACTATTTTGGTCAAAAGTTGACATATTAGGTCAATGGGTTGGTCATTGGGTTAAGGATTGACCATTTTGACTAAAGTGACTTTTGGTCAAAAGTTGACCTATTGGGTCAATGGGTTGGTCATTGGGTCAAGGATTGACCATTTTGACTAAAGTTAACTTTTTAGTCAGAGATTGACTTATTGGTTCAACAATTGGTCATTAGATAAAAATTGATTTTTTTTACCATAATTGAATTTTTGGTCTAAAGTTGACCCATTGAGTCAACGAGGTTGTCATTTTTTCAGAAATTGACCATTTTGACCAAAGTTGACTTTTTGGTCAAAAGTTGACCTATTGGGTAAATGAGGTGGTCATTAGGAAAGAAATTGAGAATTGTAACCAAAATTGACTTTTTGGTCAAAACTTATCCTTTTGAGTCAATGGGTTGATCACTGGGTCAAGGATTGACAATTTTGACCAAAGTTCACTTTTTGGTAATAAGTTGGCCTATTGCGTCAATGGGTTGGTCATTGGGTCAAGGATTGACCATTTTGAGCAAGGTTGACTTTTGCGTCAGAGATTGACTTATTGGGTCAATAATTGGTCTTTAGGTTAAAAATTAACAATTTTGACCAAAATTTACTTTTTGGTCAAAAGTTGACCTATTGGGTCATCGGGTTGGTCATTGTGTCAAGAATTAACCATTTTGGCCAAAGTTGAATTTTTTGTCAAAAGTTGACCTATTGGGTCAATAATTGGCCATTATGTCAAAAATTAACTTTTCTGACCAAAATTGACTTTTTTGTCAAAGGTTGACCTATTGGGTCAAGGGGTTGGTCATTGAGTCAAGGATTGATACTCTGATGAAAGTTGACATTTTTGTCAAAAGCTTACGTAATGGGTCAATGGGTTGGTCATAGGGTAAAGGATTGATCATTTTGACCAAAGTTGTCTTTTTTGTCAGAGATTGACTTATTTGGTCTATAATTGGTCATTATATCAAAAATTGATTATTTTGAGTAAAATTGAATTTTTGGTCAAAAGTTGACTCATTGAGTCAATGGGGTGGTCATTTTGTTAGAAATTGACCATTTTGACCATAGTTGACTTTTTGATTAAAAGTTCACCTATTGGATGAATAAGGTAGTCATTAAGTAAAAAATTGAGAATTTTAACAAAAATTGACTTTTTGGTCAAAAGTTGTCGTTTTGCGTCAATGGGTTGGTCATTAGGTCAAGGATTGGCCAATATGACTAAAGTTGACTTTTTGGAAAAAAAGTTAACCTATTGGGTCAATGGGTTGGTCATTGGGTCAGAAATTGACCATTTTAACCAAAGTTGACCAATAGGGTCAATGGGGTGGTCATTAGGTCATAAATTGACTATTTTGATCAAATATGACATTTTGGACAAAAGTTGACCTATTGGGTCACTGGATTGGTAATTGGCTGAAGGATTTCTGATTTTGACCAAAATTGACATTTTGGTCAAAGTTGACCTATTGGGTCAATGGATTGGTCATTAGGTCAGGGAAAGATCATTTTGACCAAAGTTGACTTTTTGGTTAAAAGTTGACCTATTGGGTTAATGCGTTAGTCATTGGTCAAGGATTGACCATTTTGGTAAAAGTTGACTTTTTGGTAAAAAGATTGAGTATTTTGACCAAAATTGACTTTTGTTCAAAATTTTACCAATTGGGTCAATGAGTTGGTCATTGGGTCAAGAATTGACCATTTTGACCAAAGTTGACTATTTGGTTAAAAGTTGACCTATTGGGTCAATGGGTTGGTCTTTGGGTCAAAAATTAAATAATTTGACAAAAGTTAAATTTTGGGTCAAAAGTTGACCTATTTGGTCAATGGCTGGTCACTAAGTCAAAAATTGACTATTTTGACTAAAAATAACTTTTTGGTCAAAAGTTGACCTATTGGGTCAATGGGTCGGTCATTTGATCAAGGTTTGACTATTTTGACCAAGGTTGATTTTTCGGTCAAAAGTTGACCTATTGGGTCAATGGGTTGGTCATTTGGTCAAGGATTGACCATTTTGACAAAAGTTGACTTTTTGGTCAGAGATTGACTTATTGGGTCAATAATTGGTCATTAGGTCAAAAATTAACTATTTTGACCAAAATGGACTTTTTGGTCAAAAGTTAATTTTTTGGATCAATGGTTGGTCAATGGGTTGGTCAATGGGTCAAGGATTGACCATTTTTACCAAAGTTGACTTTTTGGTCAAAAGTTAACTTTATCGGTCGATGGGTTGGTCATTGGGTCAAGGATTGACCATTTTGACTAAATTTGACTTTTGGGGTCGAAGATTGCCTTATTAGGTCAACGATTAGTCATTAGAACAAAATTGATTATTTCGACCAAAATTGAATTTTTGGTTAAAAGTTGACTCATTTGGTCAATCGAGGTAGTCATCGAGTCATAAATCGATCATTTTGACCAAAGTTGACTTTTTGGTCAAAAGTTAACCTATTTGGTCGATGAGTTGGTCATTGGTCGAGATTGACCATTTTGACCAAAGTTGACTTTTTGGTCAGAGATTGCCTTATTGAATCAATAATTCGTCATTAGGTCAAAAATTGACTATTTTGACCAAATTGACTTTTTGGTCGAAAGTTAACCTATTGGGTCAATGGGTTGGTCATTTGCAACGATAGATCATTTTGACCAAAGTTGACTTTTTGCTTAGAAGTGGACTTGTTGCTTCAATGGGTTGGTCAATGGTTCAAGGACTGACCATTCTGTAGAAAGTTGAAGTTTTGGTTAGACATTGGCTTATTGGGTCAATAATTGGTTATTAAGTTAAAAATTTACTATTTTGACCAAAATTGACTTTTTGGTCGAAATTTAACCTATTGGGTCATTGGGTTGGTCATTGGGTCAACGATTGATCATTTTGTCCAAAGTTTACTTTTCAGTCATAAGTTGACCTATTGGGTCAATGGGTTGGTCGTTGGGTCAGAAATTGACCATTTTAGCCAAAGTTGACCTATTGGGTCAATGGGGGTGGTCATTAGGTCAAAAAATTAACTTTTTGACCAAAATCGACTTTTAGTTAAAAGTTGAACTAATTGGTCAATGGGTTGGTCATTAGGTCAAGAATCGACCCTTTGACCTAAGTTGACCTGATTGAGTCGATGGGATAGTCATTAGGTCGAAAATCGACTATTTTGACCAAAATTGACTTTTTAGTCAAAAGTCGACCTAATTGTTTAATGGGTTGGTCATTAGTTCGGGATTGACCATTTCGACCAAAGTTGACTTTATGGTCGGAAGATGACTCTTCGGGTCGATGAGTGGTCATTGGATCAAGGATTGACCATTTCGACCAAAGTTGACTTTTTGGTAAAAAGTTGACCTATTGGGTCAATGGGTTGGTCATTAGGTCAGAAATTGACCATTTTAATCAAAGTTGACCTATTTGGTCAATGGGGTGGCCATTAGGTAAAATATTGACTATTTTGACCAAAATTGACATTTTAATTAAAAGTTGACATATTGGGTCAATGGGTTGGTCATTGGGTGAAGGATTGGCCATTTTGACCAAAGTTGACTTTTAGTCAAAAGTTGACCTATTGGGTCAATAGGTTGGTCATCGGGTCAAGGATTGACAATTTAGACCAAAGTTAACTTTTTAGTCACAGATTGACTTATTGGTTCAATAATTCGTGATTAGATAAAAATTGATTATTTTGACCAAAATTGAATTTATGGTCAAAAGTTGACCCATTGAGTCAACGGGATTGTCATTTTCTAAAAAATTGACCATTTTGACCAAAGCAGATTTTTTTGTCAAAAGTTGACCTGTTGGATGAATGTGGTGGTCATTAGGTAAACACTTGAGAATTTTAACCAAATTTGACTCTTTGGTCAAAAGTTGTCATTTTGGTTCAATGGGTTGATCATTGGGTCAAGGATTGGCCAATTTGACCAAAGTTGACTTTTTGGTCAAAAGATTGACTATTTGACCAAAATTGACATATAGTTCAAAATTTGACCAATTGGGTCAATGAGTTGGTCATTGGGTTAAGAATTAACCATTTTGACCAAAGTTGACCTTTTGGTCAAAAGTTGACCTATTGGGTCAATGGGTTGGTCGTTGGGTCAAGGATTGACCATTTTGACCGAAGTTGACTTTATGGCAAAAGTTCACCTATTGGATATGATTTACCATTTTGACCAAAGTTGACATTTTGGTTAGAGATTGACTTATTGGGTCAATAATTGGTCATTAGGTCAAAAATTGACCGTTTTAACCAAAATTAATTTTTTGGTCAAGGTTAACTGATTAGTTCAAGGATTGACCATTTAGACCAAAGTTGACTTTTTGATCAAAAGTTGACATATTGGGTCAATGGGTTGGTTATTGGGTCAGAAATTGACCATTTTAACCAAAGTTGACTTTTTGGTCAAAAGTTGACCTATTAGGTCAATGGGGTTTTTGTTAGGTTAAAAATTGTCTATTTTGACCAATATATACTTTTTTGTCAAATGTTGACCAATTGGGTTAATGGGTATGTCATTGTGTCAAGGATTGACCATTTTGTCCAAAATTGACATTTTGGTCAAAAGTTGACCCATTATGTCAATTGGGTGGTCATTAGGACAAAAGTTGACTATTTTGACCAAAATTGTCTTTTTTGTCAAATGTTCACCTATTGGGTCAATGGGTTGATCATTTGGTCAAGGATTGACCATTTTGGCCATAGTTGTATTTTTGGTAAAAAGTTGACCTATTGGGTCAATGGGTTGGTCATTAGGTCAGAATATGACCATTTTAATCAAAGTTGACCTATTTGGTCAATGGGGTGGTCATTAGGTAAAATATTGACTATTTTGACCAAAATTGACATTTTAGTTAAAAGTTGACATATTGGGTCAATGGGTTAGTCATTGGGTGAAGGATTGGCCATTTTGACCAAAGTTGACTTTTAGTCAAAAGTTGACCTATTGGGTCAATGGGTTGGTCAATGGGTTAAGGATTGACAATTTTGACCAAAGTTAACTTTTTAGTCACAAATTGACTTATTGGTTCAATAATTGGTGATTAGATAAAAATTGATTATTTTGACCAAAATTGAATTTTTGGTCAAAAGTTGACCCATTGAGTCAACGGGATTGTCATTTTGTAAGAAATTGACCATTTTGACCAAAGTGGACTTTTTGGTCAAAAGTTGACCTGTTGGATGAATGAGGTGGTCATTAGGTAAAAACTTGAGAATTTTAACCAAATTTGACTCTTTGTCAAAAGTTGTCCTTTTGGTTCAATGGGCTGATCATTGGGTCAAGGATTGGCCAATTTGACCAAAGTTGACTTTTTGGTCAAAAGATTGACTATTTGACTAAAATTGACTTATGTTCAAAATTTGACCAATTAGGTCAATGAGTTGGTCATTGGGTTAAGAATTAACCATTTTGACAAAAGTTGACCTTTTGGTCAAAAGTTGACCTATTTGGTCAATGGGTTGGTTGTTGGGTCAAGGATTAACCATTTTGACCGATGTTCACTTTATGGCAAAAGTTCACCTATTGGGTATGATTTACCATTTTGACCAAAGTTGACATTTTGGTTAGAGATTGACTTACTGGGTCAATAATTGGTCATTAGGTCAAAAATTGACAGTTTTAACCAAAATTAACTTTTTGGTCAAGGTTGACCGATAAGTTCAAGGATTGACCATTTTGACCAAAGTTGACTTTTTTATCAAAAGTTGACATATTGGGTCAATGGGTTGGTTATTTGGTCAGAAACTGATCATTTTAACCAATGTTGACTTTTTGGCCAAAAGTTGACCTATTTAGGTCAATCGATTTTTGTTAGGTTAAAAATTGACTATTTTGACCAATATTTACTTTTTTGTCAAGTGTTGATCAATTGAGTCAATTGGTATATCATTGTGTCAAGGATTGAACATTTTGTCCAAAATTGACATTTTGGTCAAAAGTTAACCCATTATGTCAATTGTGTGGTCATTAGGACAAAAGTTGACTATTTTGACCAAAATTGACTTTTTTGTCAAATGTTCACCTATTGGGTCAATGAGTTGATCATTTGGTCAAGGATTGACCATTTTGACCATAGTTGACTTTTTGGTAATAAGTTGGCCTTTTGCGTCAATGGGTTGGCCTTTAGGTCAAAGATTGACCATTTTGACCAAAGTTGACTTTTTGTCTACAGATTGACTTTTTGGGTCAAAATTGGTCCTTATGTCAAAAATTAATTATTTTGACCAAAATTGACTTTTTGGTCAAAAGTTGACCTATTGGGTCAATGGGTTGGTCATTGAGTCAAGGGTTAACCATTTTGGCCAAAGTTGACTTTTTTGTCAAAAGTTGACCTATTGGGTCAATAATTGGTCATTATATCAAAAATTGACTTTTCTGACCAGTATTGACTTTTTGGTTAAAAGTTAACCTATTTGGTCAATGGTGGTCATTGGATCATGGATTGATACTTTGACCAAAGTTGACTTTTTGGTCAAAAGCTTACCTATTGGGTCAATGGGTTGATCATTAGGTAAAGGATTGACCATTTTGACCAAAGTTAATTTTTTGGTCAGAGATTGTCTTATTGGGTCTATAATTGGTTATTAGATCAAAAATTGATTATTTTAACCAAAATTGAATTTTTGGTCAAAAGTTGACCCATTGAGTCAACGGGGTGGTCATTTTGTCAGAAATTGACCATTTTGACCAAAGTTGACTTTTTGGTTAAAAGTTCACCTATTGGGTGAATGAGGTGATCATTAGGTAAAAAATTCAGAATTCTAACCAAAATTGACTTTTTGGTAAAAAATTGTCCTTTTGGGTCAACGGGTTGGTCATTGGGTCAAGGATTGACCAATTTGACCAAAGTTGACATTTTGGAAAAAAGTTGACCCATTGGGTCAATGGGTTGGTCATTGGGTCAGAAATTGACCATTTTAACCAAAGTTGACCTATTGGGTCAATGGGGTGATCATTAGGTCAAAAATTGACTATTTTGACCAAAATTAACATTTTGGTCAAAAGTTGACTTATTTAGTCAATGGGTTGGTTATTGGGTCAAGGATTGACCATTTTGGTCAAAGTTGACATATTAGGTCAATGGATTGGTCATTAGGTCAAGGATTGACCATTTTTACTAAAGTTGACTTTTTGGTCAAAAGTTGACCTATTGGGACAATAAGTGGTCATTAGGTAAAAAATTGATTATTTTGACCAAAGTTGACTTTTTGGTCAAATGTCGATCTATTGGGCCAGTGGGTTCATCATTAGGTCAAGGATTTACCATTTTGACAAAGTTGACTTTTTGGTCGAAATGTGACCTATTGGGTCAATGGGTAGGTCATTAAGTCAAGGATTGACCATCTTGTCTAAAGTTGACTTTTTTGTCAAAAGTTAAAGTATTTTGTCAATGGGTTGGTCATTGGGTCAATGTTTGACCATTTTGACTAAAGTTGACTTTTTTGTCAGAGATTGCCTTATTGGGTCAATAATTGGTCAATAGGTCAAAATTTAACTATTTTGACTAAAATTGTATTTTTGGTCAAAAGTTGACCCATTAGGTCAACGGGGTGTTCATTGGGTCAGAAATTGACCATTTGGACCAAGTTGACTTTTTCCTTAAAAGTTGACCTATTGGGTTATGTCGGCGAATTTTAATTTAAATAAATAATTTGAAAAGTAATATTTGATTTTGAAAATAATTTTAAATTTGAAAATTTTAAGATATGAAATCAAACTGACCTCACATCCCGAATAGTTTATATAAACGAGCGCCGCACCACAAACCGTGTATCTATCCCGAAGAATAGACACACTTCTTGATAATGGGGATCGATTAAATATACTAGAAAGGTTTGTGACATCCGTTTGGTCTGCGAACCAATTTTATAAGCCGACAAGTTCCCCGCTTAATATAAATGAATTAAGCGAGGTTTATATTACCCGGGTTCTTAAAGTTCCCTATAAGGGCGAGCCCCATAGTTAATTACATCTTAAGTGACGGGAATCACCTAAGAAAACTCTCGATAATAATCAATAGTTCTGCTCTCGGGAATTTCAAAGTTTAAGTTTTCGATGGATTGAATTTTGGAATTTCAATAGGGAATCGATCAAATTTGGAACATTTTGTTTTGGGAATTCGAGGAAGAAAGGTAGGAGAAATCACAGATTCGAAGCGAACTTCGGTAATTTCCCGACTATCCTATTATTTGGCTTGAATTTAGGAAAGTCCTAATATTTATCTAATGTTTTGATCTTGCCAATTTTAATTAATTAGGACTTATGTTTGTATGATAAAATCATACAAATAGCCTCGGAGATGTGAGGGTTTATGTCGTATCGGACGACTACCTGGAGTCCTAAGACCGATTAGGGCTTAATTTACATGACATGATCATGCAAATGCCTAACGAAGAGTTGAGGGTTTATGTTGCACCGAGGCGAACTACCTCGAAGTCCTATGGCTTGGTTATTTAGTTCTAAGGAAAGTTTTCTTGAAGTAGATTCGGGTTTCATTGACGACGATGGCCGTGCTTGCCCACCATGCTCCGAGCTCCTTGTTGTTGCGAGAGGTTTAGTTTTAGAAGTCATAAATCGGGAGATGAGAGAAGTGTTTGGTTTTAGAGAAAGTCTTAATTTCCATGTGTCTTTAATATTTTAGTTAAAACAAATCTTAAAGTTGATTATAACAACACCGGTTAAGATCCCGCGGTTCCATCCTTCCGCATCGTTATTTTTATCGGATTCACTTAGTCCGGATGAATTTGCTAAACTCAACTGAATGAGTTCCACACTTTCATTTAGACCGTGGGAAATCCCGTTAGCAACATGTAGGTTACATCATCAGAGGTATTCCCGATCATCCAACAAGACGTTTTAATTTAGTTGTAGTTGTAGTTTTGTTGTTACGTTTTGTGATTAAATTTTGAGTTGTTTTATATTTTGAATGTTGTGGCGGTGAATTTTATCTTGTAGTGTCTTTTAATTTAGTTATGGGTTTCGGTTTTGGTTTACGTCCTAAAGGTGTAGGTTTTCATGCAACGAGTTGTTTATCATGCGAGAAAGGTAAAGTGCAACACGAGTAAATGAATTGCGGTAAGATAAATTGCAATAAAATAAAAGCATACCTGGAGGATCTTCCCGTCATCCCAAGCTGCACTTAAAATACAATTTAGAGCATTTAAGCATTTATAGCAATTTCTAGGTAAAGCTAAGGGAAGGGTTATGGTTTTCTACCAAAATCCTAATCCTATAGCTAGTCATTTCCTATGACGTCTAGGTTCTTGTATTTTAGTTTGAGGACGATTTTCTTCATCGAAGAACTACTAAGTTCGATTGTTCTTATAAATATCCTATCATATTGAGGAAGTGCTTAAGACGAATCTTAAACATCTTTTCAATATTTCTAGGATTGTTTTAAGTCCAAATGAATTTAATTACACAAATGAATTAATCGTCCGAGAGTTTAAGTTTTGTTGTCTTGCTCAGTGAACTTAGGACATTTGAATACCCTTATGAGTGAAATGACATTTCATTTGATACTCCGTTTAGGAGTCATAATAGTAAAAGCTCCTAAGGGCAAAATGATATTTAATGATTTGTGATTCAAATTTAAGTTCAAATTGATGATTTAAGTTTGGAATAGTGTTCAAGTTATTTTAGATTTATTTTTGAGTTCTTCATGTCTTAGGTGATGTTATTTTTAATTCAATTTAATTTAACTTTAATTTAATTTAATTTGGTTTAGTTTCAAATTTAATTTGATATATTTAATTTAATTTAATTTTAATTTTAACTTGGTTTTATTTTAATTTAATTTAATTTAATTTAATATGTTTTAATTTAATTTAATTTAATTTAATTTAATTTAATTTAAATTTTAATTTAATTTTATTTTTAATTTTAATTTAATATTTTATTTTTTTATTTTTTTTTATGTTTTAAAGATGATTTAATTTTAATTGTTAAAGTATTAATTTAATTGAAATTTTAAAAGGATTTTAATTTAAATAATTTAACTTTAATTTAATTATTAAGTTTTTTTAGAATTTTAAATCTTAAATTTGGATTATCATTTCAATTAGGACTTAAATATTATTGAGATGATTAATTTAGGGATTCTTAAATTAAAGAACAAATCTCTTCCTAATAATATCCCTATTTTAATAATTCCAAATTTATTATTCTTCCAAATTTAATTAATTATTTTAATTAAAGTTCATTTCAATTATTTTGAATTGTTTAATAGGTTCCTACCCTTTAATTATTTAAATTTCAATCATCCAAAACAAATTAAGATCAAATATTTTACTTTTTCATTTTATTAAGCCTAAAGTTTTAATTAAGGGTTAAAATTTTAATTACCATTTTGCCCTTCAAGCTTAATAATTCCATAACTCACTAAATTGAGCTCAAATGAATTTGCACTTTTTATGTGACTTTACTCATATGTCAATAAAGACATTAGAGGAGAAAATGTGATTTTTCTGTATTTAATTTATTTATATAATTATTTTTGGTGGAAAATAGGGATTTCCAAGGAAAATTTAATAATATGACCAAGGGGAAGTTTCTGTCCTTAAGAAAATTATGGGACATTCCTAATGACTAGAGGACCACTTGGACCAATTTTGGTGATTTTTTAAATTATATTTTATTTATTAGAATTATTTTAAGTTTTGGAGTATTAATTAATTTAAAAATAGAATATAAGTTGAAAAATGAAATTTATAATTTTTAAAATTCTCTCTGATATCAAGGATTCCAAAGAATCAAATTTTACAATTTACTGATTTTTCTTTGATTTATTAGAATTATTTTGGTGGAAATGCTAGAAAATACATTTTTTTAATTTTAAAATTACCCTAGGGCTTTAAAATTTAATAACTCATCATAGAGACCTAAAAAAAATATGGGATTTGTTCTTAAGTGATTAGAATTCAAAATGTGACATTTTGGTGAATTTTATTATTTTTGTGATTTTTATTATTTTATTAATTATTAAAATATTAAAATAATACAAAAAATCAACTTTTTTAGAAAATTGAAATTTTAATTTTCTTAAATTCCCCTGATATCAGAGAGGCTCCAAAACCAATTTGGTGAATTTTTGAAAGGTATTTTGAAAGTTATGAATTTTTTAAAGTTTAAAATGACTAAATGGCTTAATCAACCCATTTAGTAAGGCTAACCAAGTCCAATTGACTTCAAACTTTTGTGGTGGTTTCCTCTGATCCTAAAAGTCAGTGGAGAATTGATTTCATGTCAATTTGATGTATAGTTAGCTCTAATTAATTAGGGGTCTATTTTGGGTGTTTAAGCCAATTAGGGTTGTTTTGAGTGAATTAACTCAAGTCCTATTTTTCCTAGGGTTCTCTCGGTCATAAGGAACATCACCAAATTTTCTTAGAATTTATTTCACAACATGCTAATTTTTGGAATTAAAATACTCGAAACAACCACATGCATTTGAAAAATCAATAACTTTTCACGGAGATGGCCTCCGACCTTGGAAAATTCAGGGAATGTTCCCGAGTTTAGAGGCTTCAAAGCCCTATGGTCTCATGCCATGGTGAATTGTATGAATGCATGGAGAATTAAAACAATGCAGGGAGTAAATAATTAATTAAAAATAAAGTACTTAGACAAAATTAATTAATTTCTTTTCCACATTATTCTCCTCTCGTTCACCGAGCGAGAGGGTATTTTTATTTTATTTTTGTGATTTTTCTACACAAAGATATGCATTTTTGAAGTTCGGGTATTTAATGAATAAGAAAAATCCCTATTTTCCTACTTATCCACGCGGCGCCGCGTCAACCTCGGCAGCCTCCGAAGGGGGTACGTGTCGCGCGCGTGATTGGGCGCCGCCATCCGAGTCGGCCGTCCCGGGACCCGCGGTTCGGTATCATTCCCCGGTCCGGCGCAATCCGAGCCGTCCGCTCGATACACGCGCGATCCAACGGCTCCTGGTCATCGTCTACGACTGGTGCAATCCCGTGACCGTCCACACTCTAACCCTAAGAACTCACTCGATTCTCCACGGATTTTCGTGTTCTTATGCTCTATGGATTCGTCTTGAAGAGATGAACACATCCATACGGTAAACATGCATTGAAATTTATTCAAATGAAATGGAGAATCTCTGTAAGCTCGGGAAGAAGAATGAGTTCATACCTTTGCTCGGAGAAGTGAAGCTTCGATCCGAGAGTTGTGTCACCTTCGATTGGGTCCAAGTAAGCTCCGGATGAAGTCCCTTGGCACAGTGAATTGTCTAGCTATGAAAGTGACCACGGCTCGATCACAAAGCTTGGAGGCTGGAGCAACCGGGTGGCTCTGGAGATGGGGCTTTCGGTGGGAAACTTCTCCTCTTGGTCCGAGTAAAGGTGTAGGACCGATCAATTTGAGGATTGGCTCACTTGTGGCAAAGTGTCCTGGTTTTAAGTGAAAATTCAGTTGAGAAATTGGATTACGTCAGTGAGGATTAGGGCAAATTGACACTGGGGATCAACTGCTCTAAGTATGGAGTAGGGTTTGGAACAATTTTGGCAGAGTTTCGGCAAGGTTTGTGCAACTCTCTTCCATGGCCGTGAGGGGGTCGAGTTTAAATAGAGGTGGCTGGAGAGCCTCACAGGGATGGCCAAGGGTTGGGATCAGCTGCTCTTGGCAAGAGAAGAACAGCTACAATGGCCACTGGGGATGGGGCAGCTCAGCAGGTGAGAATTCCAAGTTTGGGCTCACATGTGAGCTTTCGGCCTGGTGGTTTCCGGCGGCTGTGGTGGCTGGCCGGCCAGGGTCAGGTCACCTTCAAGGTCAGGTGGGTCAGGGCTGGAGGCTTGTGCAGTCAATTGGGCCTTGCCATGTGTAAAGGGTTTGGATTGAAATGGAATGGGGGGGAGGCTATACTTGGCTAGGTTTGGTCAACCCATTTGTTTGGGCTGGGTTCACCTCCCCATGGCTGACCTTGGGCTGAGAAAATCAGTTAGGCTAGCTGGTCAAAAGGTGGTGATGTCCTTATCCAAGAATATTTAGATTAAATCTTGGTTAAGGAAACATGCTTAAGGCTAATGACTTTTAGGAGGTGGTTAAAGGACCTCCTCCTTTTGCCATTTAAAGAGGGTTGACCACTTAGAAATCCTCATGGCTTGCCAATGGCTTACATGTGGCTTCATGGCTCCATGTGGCTTGGGAAAAGATTGGGTCGATTTCATGAAAAGGGATATTATGGATTTTGGCATTTTAATGGAAATTGTTATGGGGCTTGATTTGGAATTGTTTAATTGATGATTTTGAAACTTAGGGGTGATTTTGATTAAATGGATGATGAGGGGAAGTGTCATGTGGGCTTTGGATGAATTTGGGCTTTTGAATTTGATGGAAGTGGGCTTTTAGGAAGGTTTAAGGGAAGTGGGCTTTTTGATTTTAGGATGGGCATTTAGGTGAAAATTTTGTGAAGGACCATGTCACATAAATGTTACAATTGGTTTAGGGATGTTTCATGAGTAATTTGAAATAGATTTAAGGTGGTTTGGGTTTGAATTGGGTTGAATTTGGGTTTATTTGGTAAATGGGCCAATGTAGGTCAAGTTGGGCTAACTTGGGCCAATGTTGGGCTATGGTTGAAATTGATGTAAAATAAATGTTGGGAAATGTTTATGGGAGTGTTTCAAAGAGGCTTTGGCTTTGGTTGGGTTTTAATTTTGGGGTTTGGGTCTATTTGGGTTAGGTTTGGGTTTAGGCCAAAATTGGGCTTTTTGATTTTGGGTTGAATTTGAGTGGGGTTTGGGTCAAAATCTTGGGCAAATCATGTTAGTGTTTTGTTTATGGGGATGTTAAAGAAGGTTTAGAAAAGATTTGGGGTTAATTGGAGTTGAATTGGGTGAGTTTGGGCTAAGTTTGGGTCATGGGTCCAAATTGGGCTTTAAGGCCAAAAGTGAAATTGGATCCCAATGCCAATCAAATTGGGCTTGGATTTGGTCTAGATTGGTGTTGGGGATGTTGAATTGAAGTTTAGAATTGAATTGGACCAGAATTTGGGTCAATTGGTAGGTTTGGTTTGACATTGGGTTCACTTTGGGTTAAAATGGGTCAAATTGGGGGTTTTGATAAAAGTGGGGTAAATTGACAAAATTGGCCCATGGTGTAGTTGGACAAAATGAAATTGGGAATATTTGGGATTTTTGGAATTTTCTGGGAATTTTCTGAATTTTTGGATTTTTTGGCTAAGAGGGGTATTTTGGGTATTTGGAGGGTATTGGGAGGTATTTTTGGAATTTTGGTATTTTTGGGTATGGATGATCAATTTGATTGGTGAGATAATGTTTGGGATTGATTTTGGAGAATTTTGGGTAGTTTAGGTGATTTTGCAAATTTTGGAGGGTTTCAAGGGTATTAGGTAGGCTAGGCGGGTGTAGGGTTCCGGGGGTCAAAAATTAAAAATTTGGAAAATTGAAGATTGGGTGAATGTAAGTGAAATGAAATCATTTTTGTTGAGCCATGAAGCCATATCAAGTCCACATGAGCCATGAAGGGACTCATTTGAGGCATCCATTATGTTGTTCCTAACCCTCTTAGCGAGGGCTTAGGGGTTAAGGACCATCCATGTGAACCACCTGCATGAGTCGGGAGGTCAAATTGGGTATGGGTGTGTTTTAAGAGGTGTGTGAAAGTGTAGTGTATAGGTGTAGTGTGTGTGTAAGTCGGCCCCTCACCAAATCGAGGCCACCTGGGCAGTCCTAAGGCCAAAGAATCCTATAGGAACTCATCCTTTAAACTTCCACATCTAATTTCAACCCTCTAGGTGATTAGGGGTCTACAATCAAGTTTGTGGAGTTTGCAGGGAGCTAAGAAGTGGTTTGAATTTCTAAGTGGCGGGTCCCAATTCTAATCCTCTTGGATAGTCAAAGGAAAAGCCTAAGGCTAGATCCTAAGTACTAAAGAGAAGAAGGGAAGACCTCATAAAAAATGAGGTCAACAAATGGACCCCCAATAGGTGTGGTGTGCTAACCAAGCACACCGCACGTATTGGCGTTGACCGAAAAGATCAACAAAACCAACACAGATGTCCAAGTGACAAACTTAGGACGAAGTAGAAGAGTTTCACTGGGGAGTGTCAAGTATATCTCTGAGACTGGAGATTCCTGAACTCTCGTTGGGGAAAGGAAAAGGAGGTGAATCCCAAATCACATGATCTGGGGGAATTCAATTTAGATTTTCGTCTTATTTTAGTTTAAGTTTTGATGTGTAAGTTTATATTTTGAGTTTCAATTTAGATTGAAGTTTAGTTTAAAATCAATTTGAGAAAATTTGGATTTGAAATGAGAATTGAAACCTAGGTTCCAACCTCGGGATTGTGGAGAAAAGCTGGAATCGGGGTACCAGTAGCGAGAATGAGAATCGGAGTTTAAGTGTTGATTGAAGGGGATGAGAATCGGAATTTAGGTACGATCTCGAAAGTTTAATGAGAATTGAAATGGAGTTTCAACCTCGAAAGTTTAAAGAGAAGCTGGAATGCGGTTCCGGTCTCGAAGGTTTAAAGAGAACCGAAATGCGGTTCCGGTCTCGAAGGTTTAATGAGAATTGAAGCCGGTTCCAATCTCGAAGGTTTAAAGAGAAATGGAAGCGGTTCCAATCTCGAAGGTTTAATGAGAATTGGAGCCGGTTCCAATTTCGAAGGTTTAAAGAGAAATGGAAAGCTGGTTCCAATCTCGAAGGTTTAATGAGAATTGGAAGCGGTTCCAATCTCGAAGGTCTAAAGAGAAATTGAAGCCGGTTCCAATCTCGAAGGTCTAAGGAGAAATGGAAGCCGGTTCCCAATCTCGAAGGTCTAAAGAGAAATTGGAAGCTGGTTCCAATCTCGAAGGTCTAAGGAGAAATGGAAGCGGTTCCAATCTTGAAGGTCTAAAGAGAAATGGAAGCGGTTCCAATCTCGAAGGTCTAAAGAGAAATGGAAGCTGGTTCCAATCTCGAAGGTCTAAAGAGAAATGGAAAGCTGGTTCCAATCTCGAAGGTCTAAAGAGAAATGGAAGCGGTTCCAATCTCGAAGGTTTAAAGAGAATTGAAACTGGTTCCAATCTCGAAGGTTTAAAGAGAAATGGAAGCGGTTCCAATCTCGAAGGTCTAAAGAGAAATGGAAGCGGTTCCCGATCTCGAAGGTTTAAAGAGAAATGGAAACTGGTTCCAATCTCGAAGGTTTAATGAGAATTGGAAACTGGTTCCAATCTCGAAGGTCTAAAGAGAAATTGGAAACTGGTTCCAATCTCAAAGGTCTAAAGAGAAATGGAAACTGGTTCCAATCTCGAAGGTCTAAAGAGAAATGGAAGCTGGTTCCAATCTCAAAGGTCTAAAGAGAAATGGAAACTGGTTCCAATCTGATTCCAATCTCTAAGGTTTAAAGAGAAATGGAAACTGGTTCCAATCTCAAAGGTTTATTGAGAATTGGAAATGGATTCCAATCTCGGAAGTTTAATGAGAATTGGAATTGAACTCCAATCTCGAAAGTTTAATGAGAATTGGAATTGAACTCCAATCTCGAAAGTTTAATGAGAATTGGAAATGGATTCCAATCTCGAAAGTTTATTGTGTGAAGAGGGACCCAGTCTCATGTCATCAGAACTAAATCGAACAAAGTTCGTGGCTCCATGTCAATAGACCTAGTCGATCTCCATACAGGAAGAAAAGGTAGGCCACAAAAGTCGAAATGATTTTGATGTGACGAAAAAAGTTTAGGGTTACGAAATTGAAGTGTGGGTTTCTGTGAGGAAGAGTTGTCCCGACGAGAGAATTTCAAAGCTTCTTGAGATAAATCTCGATTTGGAGTTGATTTGAAAATGTTTGAAAAGATGAATTTAGAGTGGGATCCGATTTGAGATTCATTTTCATTTTGTTTGTCCTTTAACTTTCCAAAATTTTTTAGTTTGTGTAGTTAATGTTCATGTGAATTTCATTTAGCGTTCACGTGGATTTTGAAGTTATTTTTATGTTTGGATTTTTAAGGAAAAATAATTCTCATTTATTATTTATATTTTTATTTTCTTTTTCTTTTTTTTTATTATATTTTATTTTTATTATTATTATTTTTTTTTTCTGTTCTTTGTTCGAAGTTCGTTTAACTTTAATGGCGTTTGCCAGTCAATTTGCACAAAAGAGGTGAAGGCCAAAAATGTGACATCATCACTTTCATTCCAATCATCGCTGAAGATACATCATACAACTCGATCCGGAATACATCTCATACAATCCATGTAGACTCAAAACGGACTATGTATGATCTTTGTCGATCCATCCAAAAAGGTATCACGTCAAAAATCCATGTACGAATAGTGAGGTACATGGTCGATAACATCACCTTCCAAGCCATCCTTGGCAAGGATGCCGTATGGATGTACGTTGGAGGTGTGATATTTTCCATGCAACTCACGGCTCGTAAGGTCGGAGGCTCTCTAGCTCCGAGTCCGGCTGGAAGTGGTAAGGTGCTTTCTCGTCGTCCATTCTTCGAAGTAAGCGAGATCCGCTTCACTTGGTACTCACGGTATGCAATGTTTAGCGACGTCCGCTCCGTTTCCCTTCGGTATCATGACGGAACCTACCGGTAATGGTATCTTTCTCGGCCCTCGGAACTCACTGGGCTCGCTATCCGGAGGTCGGATCCGAACATGATATTACACTCATTCGAAAAGAAAGCTGTGCGAAAGGTCTAACAAAATCGTGATGATCTATGTGCGGGGGAATGCGGTCACCCTTCTTGTAAATGTTAATGATGCAAGCTGTTGGGTATGCAATCTGCTGGCGGTACCCTCCATGTTATCATTCTTTTTACCATCCTTTTAATGACTAATGGCATTGGATCCACCAGCCATGACGGAGTATCCACGGTGGATTTCCCTTCTGTCTTCTGCGAAGTTGTAGCGAGCATCCACATTGTATTGTAATTCTCCCCTTCCACGGCATCCATCTCCGGGGTTACGAGTAAGTGTTTTCTCTTAAGCGACACGCTCGGCCCATCTTTTTCAAATCCCGGATGCGATCCACGATTTGTTGTTGCTCGTATTTTGAGAACACGTCTGTATGTAGCTCGAGGCCTTCTAATATATTGATCCTCCTGCCTCTGATTCTCTCGAAGTATTCAAAAGTTTTCTTCTGGACATTCTGTATCCTTTCTAACTCGTATTCTGGAATAATTTGCAAATGACGAGGCACGGTGACGTCTTGTGGGATATATGGCTCAATCCCTTCACGCTCTCCCGCATACCTCGGCTCCTCGGGGGTGATGTCCGTCGGGACATCCTCCGGGGTTGCTTACGCAACAAGGTCATGCATTGCGGGTGACTTTATCCGATGGCGTAGTAGCCTTCTTTCTTACGTTCTTCTTGAGATTTCTCTAGTTTCTTCGTCATCCTGGGAGGCTGGTCTCCTTTCTTCGGAGTTCTGGCGAACCGGTATCCTCGAAGTATATGCTACCGGCGATAGCAAGCTGTCTCGTCGCGGCTCAGTCCGTTGCTAATTTAGTTAACATCTTGCGGATACGACGATTTTTATTTCTTCGTTGAGTTGCTGTGAGAGTAGCTCTTCGTACTTCCTGAGTTTCTGTGGGTGTGGCGCTGACAAGTCTGCCCTCTGCTGTAGCGACTACAGATTTGATCCTCTTGTCCTCTTCAGTGTTTATTTTTCTTTTCTTCTGTCTTGGATTGGTGGCTTGGGCCACCCACTTTCATTATTGTCGTCGGGCGGTTCCTCTCGGTCGATCGGGACCCGGTCACTTTCCTCGTATTGCGGGCATGCTGGTGCGAAGTACGAGTCGATCTCTATTATCGCTCCATCTTTCACCCTCTTTTCGTCGAGTGCAAGGCTTACGCCATTTCTAAAGTTTAGGACCAACCGCCCGTTCGACATTTCCCTGCGAAAAGACAAGGAAAGGATCGAGGGTCATACTAAGAACAAGAACATTAAGAAAATGTTCATTAAAGACAGTTTTTTTTTAATTACTTTTTATATTTTTAAATTCAACAGGAATGAAGTGGGAAAAGATCAGGAAAGAGATTTTGACTTGGAAGAGAGAAAACAAGGAAAACTTTATTATCATGATTTTATTTATTTTAGCACATTTTTATTATTTTGGGTTCGGACTCAGTCATAAGTAATTACTTCACCCGTGCTTCTAGGGATGGAAAATTCATTCCTTCGAAACATTAGGTAGCGTAATACTTTTTCAAGTATCGTCCATTGATCGGAAGCATATGTCGTTCTCCTTGGCAGTTCACTAGGCGGTAGGAGCCTCCCGAGTGAGCGCCTCGACTACGAATGGTCCCTCCCAAGTGGGTTTAAATTTTCCTCCTATCTTGCGGTGTGCGAGAATAGGTCTCTTGAGAACGAGAACTAAGTCACCAACTTTGAAGGTTCTTGGGCGGACCCGGTCTGTCATGGGCTTGAACCATCTTAGCTTGGTATAGTTCTAAATTCTGCTGCTGCTGCAAGTCTTTTCCCTTCCGGGCTTTCCAATTCTTCTAGTCGTAATTTGGCATTCTCTTCGTCGTGATTTTGTTTGCAAGCTGCAATCCCGAGTGAAGGAAGCTGGACCTCTAAAGGTAACACTGCCTCGGACCCATACACTAGAGTATAAGGTGTAGCTTGAGTAGGAGTTCTGAAGGTTGTCCGGTAGGCCCATAAAGCTTCTAACAACTTCTCGTGCCAATTTCTCTTATTATCGTCCAAGGTTTTCTTTAAAATTTGAACGAGAGTTTTGTAAAAAGCCTCAGCAAGGCCGTTTGCTCTTGGGTAGTAAATTGTTGAATATCGCCAGTCGATTCCATGTCTCCTGACAAAATTATTGATTTGCGTGCTTCTGAATGCTGACCCATTATCCGAGATGATACTGCGCGGCACCCCGAAACGGTAGACAACATGGTTCTTGAAAAATTGTAGCACGTGATGTGCTTTTACTTCTACGAGTGGAGCCGCTACGCCCACTTGGAAAAGTAATCCGTAGCCGCAAGAATGAAGCGATGTCCTTTTGATGATGGTGGTTCTATTGGACCCACTATATCCGTGCCCCAACATTCGAATGGCCACGACGCAATTGTCGGATGTAGCACATTTGGAGGTTGGTGTAGAACCACTCCATGCACTTGGCACGCGGTGACGACTCTTGGCGATTTTCATGCGGTCGGTCATCATCGAGGGCCAGTAGTACCCTAGTCTTTTAATTTTCATTTTCATCTTCGGACTGGCCGGTGAGCGCCACGAGTCCCGAATGTATCTCTTTAACAATTTCACGGGCCTCGGACCCGCTTAGGCACCTTAGCCACATTTGATCAAAAGACCTTCGTATAATGTATTGTTTATTAATGCGTAGGACGAGTTCTTTTCTTGATACAGTGGGCTAACGACCTATCATCCGGTAGTTTTCCTGTTTGCGGGTAGTACTATTAATGGTCGTCGCCAATCTTACGTGTTTTCACATCACTGCCGCAATTGATCCTTTTTCCTTTTCTGATTTGTGTATTGTGTCTATGTCGAGTCGTGATAGGACCCGACGTCCGTGAACCGACACTTCCATCGATTCATCTTGCAAACGAGGCAAATTCTTTTGCGAGACGGGCTAGCGCATCCGCTAAAACGTTTTCTTTTCGGGAATTTTGTAGATTGTCACATTCGGAATCGTTCCAACAAGTTGTATGGCATCTTGGAAGTATTGCTCGAGTCTTGGTTTTAAAATTTTGTACTTGTCCGGCGATTTGTTGAATGATTAATTGCGAATCCCCGTAGATGTTGATGTCCGTTATACCCATTTGAATAGTTAATTCCGAGTCTCGTTATGAGGGCTTCGTATTCTGCTTCGTTATTTGTACGGCTCTGTCAAGTGGTAGGAATATCTTAACATCCCCCGCTCCGGTGTTATAAAGATTAGTCCGATCCCTGCCTTACTGGGTACTATCACTTGCGATTCTTCGTCCTTGTGTGCTGAAGATGCTCCGTCGAAATACAATTCCCAACGTCGATCATCAGGATCTTCTAAGCTCATTATTTGTTCATCCGGCAAGTCGTCATTGAGAGGAGATTCTGCCGGCAAAGGGTGTCTTTGCGAGGAAGTCTGCTAGGACTTGTCCCTTTACGGCACGAAGAGGCACGAAAGTTATATCAAATTGCAATAATATCATTTACCATCCGGCAAGTCCGCCGGAAAGCGTTGGGCGGGTCATCGAGTATTGCGATGGATTAAATTTCGAAATCGGGTTGACCTTATGAGAAAGCATGTAATGCCCGAGCTTTTGAGCGGCGAAGATCGGGGCTAAACGGTGCTTTTCAATTGCGGGATACCTTATTTCCGTCGGCGATGAACGACGGCTTAGGTAGTAAAGAGCATTTTCTTTACCCTCATCATTGACACAGGCTAACGAGGCTCCGAGAGAGTCGTCTAAAGCCGCGGTATAAAGTATCGACGGTCTACTCGAGGCCAGGGCTGCTAAGACGGGAGGTGTCATTAAATATTGTTTAATGTCCTCGAAGGCCCTCCGGCATTTCTCTTCCCGAATAAATTTGGCGTCCTTTTTAACTAGTGCGAGAAAGGCTGACACCTACTCGACAAGTTTGAGATAAAGCGTCGAAGATATGCCGGCTTCCCTTGAAAAGATCGTAGTTGTTTTAAGGTTCCGGGAGGTGGCATTTCTAAGATAGCTTTAATCTTTTCGGGTCGATTTCAATTCCGAGATGTCGGACAACGAATCCTAAGAATTTCCGGAGGTGACGCCGAAGGCGCATTTTAAGGGATTCATCTTAAGGTTAAATTGTCTTAATCGTTCGAAAATAATTCTCAAATCATACAGGTGGTTTTCCTTTACTTTGCTTTTGATGACCACATCATCCACGTAGCATTCGACTTGATTGTGGATGAGATCATCAAAAATTCTTGTCATCGCTCTCTGGTAGGTTGCTCCTGCGTTCTTCAATCCGAATGGCATCACTTTGTGTAGCAATATACTCCGATCGGTGTTCCGAATGCTCGTAAGTTTTTCATCTTCCGGAGCCATTTTTATCCGGTTGTATCCCGAAGATCCATCCATGAATGAGAATATTTCATGTGTCGAAGCGATGTCGATCATTAATTCAGGATCGGTAGAGGAAATTCATCTTTTGGACATGCCTTGTTTAAATCTCCGAAATCCACACAAATTCCGATCCGACGATTCTTCTTCCCGACCGGTACCACGTTGGCTAACCAAGTCGGGTATTGTTCTTCACGGATAAATTTAGCGTCTATTAGCTTTTTAACTTCGCTATGACTTGTTGTTCGATTTCTAGACGCATTCTTCGGGACCTTGTCCGACCGGAACAGAGCGGGATCCACCCCAGCTTATGAATTCGCGACCTCTGGAGCTAAACACGGCATCTCATCGTAGCTCCAAGCAAAACAGTCTTTAAATTCCATTAATAACTTAATTATTTCTTCGGAGTCTTCTTTATTGAGTAAGGAGCTAACAAAGGTAGGTCTAGGTTCTTTGCTAGTACCTAAGTTAACTTCCGTTAACTCATCTATTGTAGATTTAATCTCCTCTTCGAACTCTGGTGGAGCATCTCCAATTTGTAAATCTTCGAGTTCTTCGTAGTTTCCATGCGGTTTTCATTAGACTCGCAAGTGACAACCATGCAAAATTCGGTATCGTCAGTCGATCCTACTGTGCCGAATCCGAGACCATGTTTCGCATTGGGAGGACGACCGGAGTTATTCCATAATTTTTCAAAATGTTGTGATCGACCTTTTGTCCATTGTCGAGGTAAGAAACCACGCTGAATTAAATTTTGAACACAGGGAGAATACCACTCAAAAGGCAATTCCATTAATTCTGATGAAGTAGCATCTTCAAATTGTACATTATTTTCAGTTTTGGAGGAAGGAGCACCACGGTAGAATTTGATGGGCTTTGCACCGCCGCTACGTACCTCTTTGACCTCCATACCCTTGATTTTATTAGAATGGATCGGGGTCAGGGTCATAGTATGTACATAGTGGTTAATCTTCTCGTACATCGATTTATATTCTTCGTTTCTTTCATCTTCGAGAGGGATTCGAATTGCGGCTTCTTCCGACTTATTGTCGTTGCTTCTTGTTTGATTTCTTTTTCTTCTTCGAACTATCTTCCCAATCAACATTGATGGTTGGTTTCCTCCGTCCAACTGTCCCGACGTCTTCGCCACGACCTCGTCCCCGGCCTCGACCTCGGATGCGAGTTGTGGAGAAACCTTCACCATCTCGCCGTAAGGGAGTGGTGAGTGACTGTTGGACTAGAATTTCAGGTTCTTCGTCGTCCCAAATTTCCTTTGCTTCATTTGTCATGGTATCTCTGGAGAAGATTGTTTTCTTCGGAGGTGCATAATAAGCTGCATCTTCATGGATTCTGATTTCATGTACGGAGAACGGTTGTAAGTCACCTTTGATTCACTATTCCCCTCCATCGTAGTATTTGATGCATTGATGTAGAGATGATGGTACCATCCAGTTTTCATGTATCCATGGTCGGCCCAGTAGAGCGTTGAACGACGTTTCGAATCGATTATGTGAAATTTCGCGGTTGTCTTTGCTAAGTCGCCGGTCTTCATCGAGCAGTGTTATTGATCCGAGGGCTCTTTCTCCTTTACGGTTGAATCCACTTAATAACATTTTGTCCGCCTCGAGCTCGCGAGCATCAATTTCCAAGTATGCTAGTGTTCGAAGATTCATTATATTGATTGATGCTCCTGGATCCACCAATACTCCGGAGAGTGTAAACTTCCCGATTGTAACCGAAATGTACAAGGGTCCGTTGTGGTCTGCTCGTCCCAAGTAGTAGGTCATTGTCCGTGAAGGTAACACCTCGTCGTTCCTTTAACGAGCAAACCTCATCTAAGGAATCTCCGGCCATTTGAGCTAAGCAAATTTCTGGATCAAGTAAGGCCTTGATCGAGCTTCTCTCATCTCCTTTGATAAGATGAGAGCGTCGTAGATGCTCGGTTTGGTCGGTAATTTCCTAAGATGGGCTAGCACGTTGTAGTCCACTTTGTTTTCATGTGCCTCGTTTTCTTCTCGAATGGGTATTTCTTCTGCGGGGTTGGTTCTTCCCGAACAACCACCGCTTTCCTTTGTCTTTTGGACCCATTCTCGGAGGTAGAATTCTTCCACTTCTTAAGTTGACTTCTGTGATTTCTTCTATGTTTAGCATTGAGTTTGCTGGTGTCTCCTTCTGAATTGGAGCGACAGGTTCTTCAGGATTAGCTTCGGAGTCTGAAGGTTCTAACTCTATTGTGACTGGAGCTCCTCGAAACTCGCAAATAGATTCGTTGCTTGTTGAACTCTTGTAGCCTTCCTGGTGGATGTCTTCTTCATCATTGTGATCGTCGAGATTGTGTATGATTTGAGAATTGTTATTTGTATCGGAATCGACGTCCGGATTAGGTTGATTGTCGCTAGTTACGTAATCGTTAGAAACGGTCGAAAACGTAGCCAACGCCATAACCCTCATCATTATAAGATCCCACCGGAGTGGGCGGATAATCATACGGAGTCGGAGGTCCGAGGGATTTCTCCCCGAATCGGAAACAACTATCCTAGGATAAGCGGCCCCTAGTCCAGCCTTAGGTGCCCCTGTCTTCTTTTCTTCGTCAATTTTCTTCTTCTCTTCAGCCGTCTCTTGTTGAGGTGGTTCTTCTATCGCAAGTGATAGCGCCGGCTTGACAGCTTTCGAACTCTGAATTGAGGCTCGCACCGAAGCGGTTTGGATGTGATCCAAAATCTTCTTCGAAGACTTTGTCCAAGCGGTAGTCCATCCATCATCAGTTGCATAGGGATCTATCGGAACAATGAAATCCGTCGAGATAACATTGACGGAACCTCCTTTACGGGGTTCCTTCATGTATTCTTTCGGGATCGTTATATTCCCTTTCCGAAGATTGTCGTTGAGCCAACTCTTGAAGGTAATACAATCTTCTATCTTGTGCCCGAGCATCCGGTGGTAAGGGCAAAAGTTGGGATCACCTTTCTTGTCGACTTCTTCGGTCTTTTAGGCTGCAGCGGTTGGAAATCCGGAGTCTTTATCGAGTCGCGGAACATTTTCGGCACTCGCCTCATTCTTGAACGGATACTCCACGCTCGGGAACTCCCTAAACGTACGTTGTGGACGAGGCGGTTGTTCATACTGTTGAGACGACCGATAGCTGGGTCGGGGTTGCTGTAGTAGTCTCGTTGAGGTTGCTGTTGCCGTTCTGACGATATTTGTATCGGCTGCTTGCCTTTATCGATTGCCGCGACGATCCCGGACTTCTTTTCAAAAGTTTTCACGGGCTTCTGTTTGTCTGCTTTATCGGTGAAACTTAATTGCTTCGCCTCCTCTTGCAAGCTTCGGCCTTACTTAACAACTTCTCGAAAGTCTTAATAGTAAATCCCTTGAGGAGAAGTGCTTATCGGGCCATGGATGCTCTTAAGTAAAATGCCGATCGCATGCTCGTTCTTGTAGGCTGTGGCTCACACTTCATACTTAGATTCCTCCATCGAAGTATGTAGTCCACCAAGGTTTCGTTCGGCTACGCTTCTCTACCACTAAATCACTATAGTGATGTGGTGCTGAGCTCCGACAAATCGCTTGATGAAGAGGTTCTCTAGTTACGAAAATGTCTTCACCGAACCGTTTGGTAATTCCGCATACCAATCAAATGCGATCCACGACGAGTGCACGACAAATTGTCGGAAGAGTAAAGCATCACTTCCGCCGGCATTGCAACAAGCGGCACGAAAATGTGCAACATGCTGCTCGAGGGTTTCCGGTTCCATCAAAGGTCTTGAACAGAGGTGGTACAAAGCCTTTCGGATATTGGACGGCGTCGAATTCTTCAGGGTAAGGTCTACCCGTCCGAATGGATGTCCCGCTCTTTGATTGTGCCAAGGCTTCTCGCACCTGCTGTTCCACCAAGCTCTTGATATCCTTTTCCGGAATCATACTTTGTGTTGTATCTTTCTTTAATTGATCATCCCCGTTGACGGATGTAATCTCCTTTCCTCCGTCTACAATGTGAATGACTTCCGGGGGTGTTTCCCTTTGGGGTTGAACCTGACTATGGAGAGTGGCTAGGGCTACGGCCATCTCTTCCATCCTTTTGCCATTTGGGCAATCGTATCGTCTTTCTCTTGAAGCTGCCTCTCATTACTTCCGGCTCCTCTCTTTCTGCGGCTGCAGGAGCACCTTGTGAAGCTGACGAAGCTCGTGTTTCAACCATGTTAATTTCTGCATACTCATCATCCATGAACTCTGACGAGTCAACTTCATCTCCGAACTTCTCTTCTCTTTCCCTTGCTAGTCGCCGAATATCAGTTCTTAGCTTTTCCATAGCATCTTCTAGTGGTCTTTTCTGTATATCCTTGCAGTTGTCATGTGATAACTGTCGAGTTTCTTTCTCATGAGTTTCTTTACTGCGGTAGCACTTTCTTCGGACTCGAGTCTCCTGACGAGACTTTCCTTTTCTAGTCGTTGTTTCGGTCTTAATTGTCCGGTAGTGGGACGCCATACCATCCTTCTAGCGACGAAGGCGCTAGGACTGGATGGTGCCGTCAGTCGAATGCTTTGGAAGGTGGTATCCTCCCCGATCCGTAAACCTGAAACAACAACAGGTGGACTAGCCTTCATCTTCTTATTAGGCTCTTCTGCAGCGATAGCAGATTCTACTCGTGGCCCAAGACGGGATTTGGCCGCCACCCGCCCTCTCCTTCTTAAAATTTCCGATACGGGGCATTTCTCTTTCTTTGCTAACCTTTCAATCACAGTCTGTAGTCGGGCAAGTGGTGTAACCCTGGCTCTCTTTCTCCTGTTGTCGTTATAGTATGCGGGCCGAGGTAATGTAGAGGCAATCCTGCGGACATTTTCCTCGTCGACTTGCGGCGGAAAGGGGATGGAATCTACTCCCTTCCAAAAGGGGTGTATACTCGGACAATGGTATGTATTCGGGTAGTGGTGTGTACTCGGGAATTTCTTCTAGGAAAGCGACTTCGAGCGGCTACGGCCTTCACGGCGATCTTCCTGCCTCTGTTTCTCCTCTGAGTCCGTGTTAGGGGTGGAACCCTCGAGCTGGACCCAATTTCAAAAATAGAAGGGCTTGCACGGAAATCTGTACCCTCCACGGTAACATGTTCGTTGCAAATTTGAACTTCCTTCCCCTTCAGTTTGGCGGGAGCCGGGGTCGGTGCAGAGACGACTAGACCAGTGGGGGTAGAGATAACGGTCCTTCTATGGACAACGGTATTCCTTTCAGCTGGAACCCTTTGCAGAGGAGGAAATTCTTGAGTTGATTTAAGGTTGAATTCAATCATGGGTTTCTCAGTTTCTGGCACTTTGTCCATTAGTGCGAAGAGGGTAACGTCAGCGATCTTGACATTTGTGTTTTCAAATCCTTGTCCAAACCGGATGATCCCATTGTCGGGCAGCTCATCCTTGTAAACAGCGAAGTCCAGTCCGTTGGTGAAGGAGAAAATCGGTTTTGGGGCTTCCATTTCGCGGAGGTAGATTCGATTGTCGGTCCTAAGTTATGCTTCTTCTCATCGGGACGAAAAGAAAGGAATCAAAAAGTGTCCGAACACATTCTTGTTCATGTATGTTTATTAAAAGAGTTATTCATTAGGGGGTTTGTTTATTTAGAACGGAATGTTCAAAGGTGTAGAGAAGGTAATGAATCTGATTCAGAATTAGAAAGGAAAAGAAAGTCTTATGCAAGACTCCTTGACTCGAAGGATTACTCCAAAACTAACTCCTATTGGGGGTCCACCCCACCTAAGAAATGAGGTAAAAGGATCTCGGAACCTCTCTGTTTAGGGGTGTCTAAACAGTGGCTCCTAAATCCGAGAGAATGTTGGCCATACTCGTTCAAGGTAGAAATGAACATAATATTCCAACGGAAAGAAGGGTAGTTTGATCCATTAGGGTCATGGATACACTACCAATTTTTGAAAGCAGAATTATCTGATTAAAATGGAGAGGGGAACTCAATCCCCAGCGGAGTCGTCAGAAATTGTCAGCATATTTTTAGGTTGAGTGTTGTATTTTTTAAAAGGGGTCGCCTACAGAAGTTGTCGACGAATTTTAAATTTAATTTAAATATATATATAATTTAGAAAGTAGTATTTGATTTTGAAAATAATTTTAAATTTGAAAATTTTAAGATATGAAATCAAACCTATCTCACATCCCAAATAGTTTATATAAACGAGCATCGCATCACAAACCGTGTATCTATCCCGAAGAATAGACACACTGCCTGATGATGGGGCTCGATTAAATAAACTAGAAGATTTATGACGTCCGTTTGGTCTGTGAACCAATTTTATAAGCCGACAAGTTCCCCTGCTTAATATAAATGAATTAAGCAGGGTTTATATTACACGGGTTCTTAAAGTTCCCTATAAGGGCAAGCCCCTATAGTTAATTACATCTTAAATGAAGTGAATCATTTAAGAAAACTCTCGATAATGATCAGTGGTTTTGCTCTCAAGAATTTCAAAGTTTAAGGTTTTCAATGGATTGAATTTTGGAATTTCAATAGGGAATGGATCAAATTTGGAACATTTTGTTTTGGGAGTTCAAGGGAAGAAAGGTAGGAGAAATCACAGATTCGAAGCGAACTTCGGTAATTTCCGACTATCCTATTATTTGGCTTGAATTTAGGAAAGTCCTAATATTTATCTAATGTTTTGATCTTGCCAATTTTAATTAATTAGGACTTATGTTTGTATGATAAAATCATACAAATAGCCTCGGAGATGTGAGGGTTTATGTCGTATCGGACGACTACCTCGGAGTCCTAAGACCGATTAGGGCTTAATTTACATGACATGATCATGCAAATGCCTAACGAAGAGTTGAGGGTTTATGTTGCACCAGGCGAACTACCTCGAAGTCCTATGGCTTGGTTATTTAATTCTAAGATAGTTCTGCTGAAGTAGACTCAGATTTTGCTGATGACGATGGCCGTGCTGCCCACCATGCTCCGAGCTCCTTGTCGTTGCGAGAGGTTTAGTTTTAGAAGTCATAAATCGGGAGATGAGAGAAGTGTTTGGTTTTAGAGCAAGTCTTAATTTCCATGTGTCTTTAATATTTTAGTTAAGACAAATCTTAAAGTTGATTATAACAACACCGGTTAAGATCCCGCGGTTCCATCCTTCCGGCATCGTTATTTTTATCGGATTCACTTAGTCCGGATGAATTTGCTAAACTCAACTGAATGAGTTCCACACTTTCATTTAGACCGTGGGAAATCCCGTTAGCAACACGTAGGTTACATCATCCGAGGTATTCCCGATCATCCAACAAGACGTTTTAATTTAGTTGTAGTTGTAGTTTTGTTGTTCTGTTTGTGATTAAATTTTGAGTTGTTTTATATTTTGAATGTTGTGGCGGTGAATTTTATCTTGTAGTGTCTTTTAATTTAGTTATGGGTTTCAGTTTTGGTTTATGTCCTAAAGGTGTAGGTTTTCATGCAACCGTTGTTTATCATGCAATAAAGGTAAAGTGCAACACGAGTAAATGAATTGCGGTAAGATAAATTGCAATAAAATAAAAGCGTACTCGGAGGATCTTCCCGTCATCCCAAGCTGCACTTAAAATACAATTTAGAGCATTTAAGCATTTATAGCAATTTCTAGGTAAAGCCAAGGGAAGGGTTATGGTTTTCTACCAAAATCCTAATCCTATAGCTAGTCATTTCCTATGACGTCTAGGTTCTTGTATTTTAGTTTGAGGACGATTTTCTTCATCAAAGAACAACTAAGTTCAATTGTTCTTATAAATATCCTATCATATTGAGGAAGTGCTTAAGACGAATCTTAAACATCTTTTCAATATTTCTAGGATTGTTTTAAGTCCAAATGAATTTAATTACACAAATGAATTAATCGTCCAGAGAGTTTAAGTTTTGTTGTCTTGCTCAGTGAACTTAGGACATTTGAATACCCTTATGAGTGAAATGACATTTCATTTGATACTCCGTTTAGGAGTTATAATAGTAAAAGCTCCTAAGGGCAAAATGATATTTAATGATTTGTGATTCAAATTTAAGTTCAAATTGATGATTTAAGTTTGGAATAGAGTTTAAGTTATTTTAGATTTATTTTTGAGTTCTTCATGTCTTAGGTGATGTTATTTTTAATTCAATTTAATTTAACTTTAATTTAATTTAATTTGGTTTAGTTTCAATTTTAATTTAATTTGATATATTTAATTTAATTTAATTTTACTTTTAACTTGGTTTTAATTTAATTTAATTTAATTTAATTTAATTTAATTTAATTTAATTTAATATGATTTAATTTAATTTAATTTAATTTCATTTCATTTAATTTGATTTAATTTGATTTAATTTAATATGTTTTAATTTAATTTAATTTAATTTAATTTAATTTAATTTAAATTTTAATTTAATTTTATTTTTAATTTTAATTTAATATTTTATTTTTTTATTTTTTTTTTATGTTTTAAAGATGATTTAATTTTAATTGTTAAAGTATTAATTTAATTGAAATTTTAAAAGGATTTAATTTAAATAATTTAACTTTAATTTAATTTAATGATTAAGTCTTTTAGAATTTTAAATCTTAAATTTGGATTATCATTTTAATTAGGACTTAAATATTATTGAGATGATTAATTTAGGGATTCTTAAATTAAAGAACAAATCTCTTCCTAATAATATCCCTATTTTAATAATTCCAATTTTTCATTCTTCCAAATTTAATTAATTACTTAATTAAGGTTTATTTTAATTATTTTTAAATTGCTTAGTAGGTTTTTTACCCTTTAATTATTTAAATTTCAATCATCCAAATCAGATTAAGATCAAATATTTTACCTTTTCATTTTATTAAGCCTAAAGTTTTAATTAAGGGTTAAAATTTTAATTACCATTTTGCCCTTCAAGCTTAATAATTTCATAACTCATTAAATTGAGCTCAAATGAACTTG
The DNA here is from genome assembly GCA_022702705.1 of Papilionanthe hookeriana x Papilionanthe teres. NCBI lineage: Eukaryota > Viridiplantae > Streptophyta > Magnoliopsida > Asparagales > Orchidaceae > Papilionanthe > Papilionanthe hookeriana x Papilionanthe teres. The sequence goes on along the minus strand of CM040427.1, from coordinate 91,795,370 downwards.
AAATTTTTATGTGACTTCACTCATATGTCAATGAAGACATTAGAGGAGAAAATGTGATTTTTCTGTATTTAATTTATTTATGTAATTATTTTTGGTGGAAAATAGAGATTTCTAAGGAAAATTTAATAATATGACCAAGGGAAAGTTTCTGTCCTTAAGAAAATTATGGGACATTCCTAATGACCAGAGGACCACTTGGACCAATTTTTGTGATTTTTTGAATTATATTTTATTTATTAGAATTATTTTAAGTTCTGGAGTATTAATTAATTTAAAAATAGAATATAAGTTGAAAAATGAAATTTATAATTTTTACAATTCTCTCTGATATCAAGGATTCCAAAGAATCAAATTTTACAATTTTCTGATTTTTCTTTGATTTATTAGAATTATTTTGGTGGAAATGCTAGAAAATACATTTTTTAATTTTAAAATTACCCTAGGGCTTTAAAATTTAATAACTCATCATAGAGACCTAGGAAAAATATGGGATTTGTTCCTAAGTGATTAAAATTCAAAATGTGACATTTTGGTGAATTTTATTATTTTTGTGATTTTATTATTTTATTAATTATTAAAATATTAAAATAATACAAAAAATCAACTTTTTTAGAAAATTGAAATTTTAATTTTCTTAAATTCCCCTGATATCAGAGAGGCTCCAAAACCAATTTGGTGAATTTTTGAAAGGTATTTTGAAAGTTATGAATTTTTAAAAGTTTAAAATGACTAAATGGCTTAATCAACCCATTTAGTAAGGTTAACCAAGTCCAATTGACTTCAAACTTTTGTGGTGGTTTCCTCTGATCCTAAAGGTCAGTGGAGAATTAATTTCAAGTCAATTTGATGTATAGTTAGCTCTAATTAATTAGGGGTCTATTTTGGGTGTTTAAGCCAATTAGGGTTGTTTTGAGTGAATTAACTCAAGTCCTATTTTTCCTAGGGTTCTCTGGTCATATGGAACATCACCAAATTTTCCTAGAATTTGTTTCACAACATGCTAATTTTTGGAATTAAAGTACTCAAAACAGCCACATGCATTTGAAAAATCAATAACTTTTCACAGAGATTTCCTCTGACCTTGGAAAATTCAGGGAATGTTCCCAAGTTCAGAGGCTTCAAAAGCCCTATGGTCTCATGCCATGGTGAATTGTATGAATGCATGGAGAATTAAAACAATGCAGACAATGAATAAATTATTAAAAATAAAATACTTGATGAAATTAAATGATTTCTTTTCCACATTATTCTCCTCTATTCACTGAGCAAGAGGGTATTTTTATTTTATTTTTGTGATTTTTCTACACAAAGATATGGATTTTCCAAGTTTAGGGAATTAAATAAATCAGAAAATACCCTATTTATCTACTTATCCACGCGGCGCCACGTCATCCTCGGCCTCTCCGAACAACCACGCGGCGCGCTCCCATTCGACGCCGCCATCCGACTCGGCCGCCGCGGGCCCCGCGGTTCACGTACCATCTCGCTGGTCCGACGCAATCCCGACCGTCCATCCGATACACGCGCGATCCGATGGTTCTCGGTCATCGTCTACGGCCGGTGCGATCCCGTGACCGTCCACGCTCTAACCTACAGAACTAACTCGATTCTCAACGGATTTTCATGTTCTTATGCTCTATGGATTCGTCTTGAAGAGACGAACACATCCATACGGTAAACATGCATTGAAATTCATTCAAATGAAATGGAGAATCTCTGTAAGCTCGGGAAGAAGAATGAGTTCATACCTTTGCTCGGAGAAGTGAAGCTTCGATCCGAGAGTTGTGTCACCTTCGATTGGGTCCAAGTAAGCTCCGGATGAAGTCCCTTGGCACAGTGAATTGTCTAGCTATGAAATTGACCACGGCCGATCACAAAGCTTGGAGGCTGGAGCAAGCCAGGTGGCCTCGGAGATGGGGCTTTCGGTGGGAAACTTCTCCTCTTAGTCCGGTGAAAGTGTAGGACCAATCGATTTGAGGATTGGCTCACTTGTGAAGAAGTGTCCTGGTTTTTGGGCTAAAGTTTGAGCTCGAAATTGAGCTCGAGTGGAGGAATTGGGGCTGGAATTCAGTGGGGATCAAGTGCTCTATGTGAGGAGAGTGATCTGGAATGATTTTGGCAGAGTTTCCTTAAGGTTTGGTTCAGCACCTTTCATGGCCGAGAGGGGTGGTGTTTAAATAGGAGAGGGTGGAGGGCCTCCCAGGGAGAGTTAGGGCTTGGGATCAGCTGCTTAGGTCGAGGCGGAACGGCCATGGTGGCCATTGGGCATGGGGCGGCTCGGCGAGGTAGAATCCCAAAGTTGGCTCACATGTGAGCTCTCGGCCATGGTGTTTTCCGGCGACTCAGTGGTGGCCGGCCGGTGCATTGGTCACCATCTTGGTCAGGTGGGTTAGGATTGGGGTTTAGTGTAGGCAATTGGCCATTGCCATGTGTAAAGTGGCTGAATTAAAATAGAATGGAGAAGGGGTCATTTTGGCTTCAATTTGGTCAACCCATTGGTTTGGGTTGGGTGCACCTTCCCATGGCCTGATTTTGGGCTGAGAGGATCAGTTGGGTCAGCCAAGAGAGAATGGTGTGGTCTCCATCAAGGATTAGGTGGCAAAGCATGGTTTAGAGTGTGACATGCTTAAGGTAAAAAGGCTTAAGGGAGGTTTAAGAAAGATCCCCCTCTTCTTGCCATAAATGGACTAATGACAAGTCAAAGCCCTCATGGCTTCATGTGGCTTGAGAATGGCTTGTTCATGGCTCCATTTGGCTTGGGGAAAATGTTGGCTTATTTCATGAAAAAGGGTTTTAGAAATATTTGGCATTTAGGGGTAATTTGGCATGTGGCTTGATTTGGAATGGTTTAATTGATGATTTTGAAACTTAGGGGTGATTTTGATCAAATGGATGATGAGGGGAAGTGTCATGTGGGCTTTAGGATGATTTGGGCTTTTTGAATTTTGAAGGAAATGGGCTTTTAGGAAGGTTTAAGGGAAGTGGGCTTTTAAGTTTAAAAATGTGTTCATGGATGAGAATTTTTGTAAAAGGTTGGGCCAAATAATTGTTGGTTTTGGTTTAGGGATGTTTCATGAGTAATTTGAAATAGATTTAAGGTGGTTTGGGTTTGAATTGGGTTGAATTTGGGTTTATTTGGTAAATGGGCCAATGTAGGTCAAATTGGGCTAACTTGGGCCAATGTTGGGCTATGGTTGAAATTGATGTAAAATAAATGTTGGGAAATGTTTATGGGAGTGTTTCAAAGAGTTTTTGGCTTTGGTTGGGTTTTGATTTTGAGGTTTGGGTTTATTTGGGTTAGGTTTGGGTTTAGGCCAAAATTGGTCTTTTTGATTTTGGGTTGAATTTGAGTGGGGTTTGGGTCAAAATCTTGGGCAAATAATGTTAGTATTTTGTTTATGGGGATGTTAAGGAAGGTTTAGAAAAGATTTGGGGTTAATTGGAGTTGAATTGGGTGAGTTTGGGCTAAGTTTGGGTCATGGGTCCAAATTGGGCTTTAAGGCCAAAAGTGAAATTGGATCCCAATGCCAATCAAATTGGGCTTGGATTTGGTCTAGATTGGTGTTGGGGATGTTGAATTGAAGTTTAGAATTGAATTGGACCAGAATTTGGGTCAATTGGGTAGGTTTGGTTTGACATTGGGTTCACTTTGGGTTAAAATGGGTCAAATTGGGGGTTTTGATAAAAGTGGGGTAAATTGACAAAATTAGCCCATGGTGTAGTTGGACAAAATGAAATTGGGAATATTTGGGATTTTCTGAAATTTTCTGGGAATTTTCTAAATTTTTGGATTTTTTGGCTAGGAGGGGTATTTTGGGTATTTGGAGGTATTGGGAGGTATTTTTGGAATTTTGGTATTTTTGGGTATGGATGATCAATTTGATTGGTGAGGCAATGTTTAGGATTGATTTTGGAGAATTTTGGGTAATTTAAGTGATTTTGCAAGTTTTGGGGGTTTCAAGGGTTTTGGGTAGGCCAGGCGGGTGTAGGGTCCCGGGGGTCAAAAATTGAAAATTTGGAAAATTAAAGATTGGGTGAATGTAAGTGGAATGAAATCATTTTTGTTGAGCCATGAAGCCATATCAAGTCCACATGAGCCATGAAGGGACTCATTTGAGGCATCCACTATGTTGTTCCTAACCCTCTTAGCCGAGGGCTTAGGGGTTAAGGACCATCCATGTGAACCACTCCGCATGAGTCGGGAGGTCAAATTGGGTATGGGTGTGTTTTTAGGAGGTCTGTGAAAGTGTAGTGTATAGGTGTAGTGTGTGTGTAAGTCAGCCCCTTCACCGGACCAGGGCCGCGAGGGCGATCTAAGGCCGAAGAGTCCTATAGGAACTCATCTTTTAAACTTCCACATTTGATCTCGACCCTCTAGGTGATTAGGGGTCTACAATCAAGTTTGTGGAGTTTGCGGGGAGTTAAGAAGTGGTTTGAATTTCTAAGTGGTGGGTCCCGATTCTAATCCTCTAGGATAGTCAAAGGAAAAGCCTAAGGCTAGATCCTAAGTACTAAAGAGAAGAAGAGAAGACCTCATCAAAAATGAGGTCAACAGGTTAATGGGGTGGTCATTGGGTCAAGAATTGACCATTTTGGTCAAAGTTGAAGTTTTGGTCAGAGATTGACTTATTGGCTTAATAATTGGTCATTAGGTAAAAAATTGACTATTTTGACCAAAATTGTCATTTTGGTCGAACGTTAACCTATTGAGTCAATGGGTTAGTCATTGAGTCAACGATTGATCATTTTGACCAAAGTTTACTTTTTACTCAAAAGTCGACCAAGTGGGTCAACTAGGTGGTCATTCTGTCATAAATTGACCATTTTGACCAAAGTTGACTTTTTGGTCTAAAGTTGAGCTATTGGTGAATGAGGTGTTCATTAGTAAAAAATTAAGAATTTTAACTAAGATTAACTTTTTGGTCAAATGTTGTCCTTTTGGGTCAATGGGTCAGTCATTGGGTCAAGGATTGACCAATTTGGCTAAAGTTTACTTTTTGGTTAAAATTTGACTTATTGTGTCAATTAGTTGGTCATTGGGTCAAGGTTGACCAATAGGTTTAAGGATTGACCATTTTGACCAAAGTTGACTTTTTGGTCAAAAGTTGACATATTGGGTCAATGGGTTAGTTATTGGGTCAGAAATTGACCATTTTAACTAAAGTTGATTTTTTGGTCAAAAGTTGACCTATTAGGTCAATGGGTTTTTTTTAGGTTAAAAATAAACGATTTTTACCTATATTTACTTTTTTGTCAAATTTTGACCAATTGGGTCAATGGGTATGTCATTGTGTCAAGGATTGACCATTTTGTCCAAAATTGACATTTTGGTCAAAAGTTGACCCATTATGTCAATTGTGTGGTCATTTGGTCAAAGTTGACTATTTTGACCAAAATGTCAATTACTGACCATTAGGTCAATAATTGGTCATTATGTCAATAATTGGTCATTAGGTCAATAAGTGGTCATTGGGTCAAGGATTGATCAATTTGACCAAAGTTGACTTTTTGGAAAAAAGTTGACCATTGGATCAATGGGTTGGTAATTGGGTCAGAAATTGACCATTTTAACCAAAGTTGACCTATTGGGTCAACGGGCTGGTCATTAAGTGAAAAATTAACTATTTTGACCAAAACTGGCTTTTTGGACAAAAGACGACCTATTGGGTCAATGGATTAGTCATTTTGTCAAGGATTGACCATTTTGACCAAAGTTATCTTTTTAGTCAAAAGTTGACATATTGGGTCAATAAGTGGTCATTAGGTCAAAAATTGACTAATTTGACCAAAATTAACTTTTTGTTCAAAATTTCACCTATGGGGTCAATGAGTTAGTCACTGGGTCAAGAATTCACCATTTTGACAAAAGTTGAATTTTTAGTCAAAAGTTGACCTATTGGGTCAATGGGTTGGTCACTGGGTCAAAAAATAACCATTTTGACCAAAGTTGACAAATTGGGTTAATGTGGTGGTCATTAGGTCAAAAATAGACTATTTTGACCAAAATTGACTTTTTGGTCAAAAGTTGACTTCTTGGGTTAATGGGTTGGTCATTGGGTCAAGAATTGATCATTTTGACCAAAGTTGACTTTTTGGGTCAATGGGTTGGTCATTGGGATAGAAATAACCATTTTGACCAAAGTTGACTTTTTGGTCAAAAGTTGACCTATTAGGTCAATAATTGGTCATTTTGTCAAAAATTGACTTTTCTTATCAAAATTTACTTTTTCGTCAAAAGTTCACATATTGGATCAAGGGGTTTGTCATTGGGTCAAGGATTGATCATTTTGACCAAAGTTGACTTTTTGGTTTAAGGTTGACTTATTGGGTCAATGGGTTGGTCATTGGGTCAAGAATTGACCATTTTGACCAAAGTTGACTTTTTAGTCAAAAGATTGACTATTTTAACCAAAATTAATTTTTTGTTCAAAATTTAACCAATTGGGTCAATGAGTTGTTCATTTGGTCAAGAATTGACCATTTTGACCAAAGTTAACTTTTTGGTCAAAAGTTGACCTATTGGGTTTATGGGTTGGTCATTGGGTCAGAAATTAACCATTTTGAACAAAGTTGCCTTTTTGGTAAAAAGGTGACCTATTTGGTTAATGGGTGGTCATTAAGTCAAAAATTTACTATTTTGACAAAAATTGACTTTTTGGTGAAAAGTTGACATATTGCGTCAATGGGTTGGTCATTGGGTCAATGATTGACCATGTTGACCAAAGTTGACTTTTCGGCCCGATTTTGACTTATTGTATTATTAATTGGTCATTAGGCTAAAAATTGACTATTTTGTCCAAAATGGAATTTTTGGTCAAAAGTTGACCCATTGGGTCAATGGTGTGGTAATTGGGTCAGAAATTGACCATTTTGACTAAAGTTTACTTTTTGGTCAAATTTTGATCAAAAAGTCAACTTTGGTCTAAATTTGACCTATTGGGTCAATGGGTTGGTCATTGGGCCAAGGATTGATCATTTTGATAAATCCTTGACCAAAGTTAACTTTTTGGTCAAAAGTTTGCCTATTGGGTCAACGGATTAGTCGTTCGGTCAAAAATTGACCATATCAACCAAAGTTGACCTATTGGGTTAATGGGGTGGTCATTAGGTCAAAAATTGACATTTTGCTCAAAAGTTGACCTATTGGGTCAATGGGTTAGTCATTGGGTTAAGGATTGACCATTCTGACCAAAGTTGACTTTTTGGTCAAAAGTTGACCTATTGGGTCAATGGGTTAGTCATTGGCTCAAGGATTGACCATTTTGACCAAAGTTAGCTTTTAGTCAGATATTGACTTATTAGGTCAATGGGTTGGTCATTGGGTCAAGGATTGACCATTTTGACCAAAGTTGACTTTTTGGTCAAAAGTTAACCTATTGGATCAATAATTGGTCATTATGTCGAAAATTGACTTTTCCGACCAAAATTGACTTCGTTGGTCAAAGTTGACGTATTGGGTCGGGGGTTAGTCATTGGGTCATGGATTGATCATTTTGACCAAAGTTGACTTTTTTGGCCAAAAGTTTACCTATTGGGTTAATGGGTTGGTCATTAGGTCAAGGATTAGCCATTTTGACCAAAGTTAACTTTTTGGTCAGAGATTGACTTTTGGGTCAATAATTGGTCATTAGATCAAAAACTGATTATTTTGACCAAAATTGAATTTTTTGTCAAAAGTTGACCCAATGAGACAACGGGGTTGTCATTTTGTCAGAAATTGACCATTTTGTCCAAAGTTGACTTTTTGGTCAAAAGTTGACCTATTGGGTGAATGAGAAGGTCATAGGTAAAAATTGAGTATTTTAAACAAAATTGACATTTTTGTCAAATGTTGTCCTTTTGGGTCAACGGGTTGGTCATTGGGTCAATGATTGACGAATTTGACCAAAGTTGATTTTTTGGTTTAAAGTCGACCTTTTGGGTCATTGGGTTGTTCATTTGGTCAAGAATTGACCATTTTGACCAAAGTTGACTTTTAGTCAAAGATTAATTGTTTTGACTAAAATTGACATTTTGTTCAAAATTTGACCAATTGGGTTAATGAGTTGGTCATTGGGTCAAGAATTGACCATTTTGACCAATTTTGACTTTTTGGTCAGAGATGACTTATTGGGTCAATAATTGGTCATTAGCTCAAAAATTGATGTTTTGACCAAAATTGACTTTTTGGTCAAGGTTGACCTATCGGGTCATTGGGTCAAGGATTGATCTTTTTCACCAAAGTTGACTTTTTGGTCAAAAGTTTATATATTTGTTCAAGGTGTTGGTTATAGGGTCAGAAATTGACCATTTTAACGAAAGTTGACTTTTTGGTCAAAAGTTGACCTATTGGGTCAATGTGGTTGTTGTTAGGTTAAAAATTAACTAATTTGACCAATATTTACTTATTCATCAAAAGTTGACCAATTGGGTCAACAGATGTGTCATTGTGTCTAAGATTGAGCATTTTTTTCTAAAATTGATATTTTGGTCAAAGGTTGACCCATTATGTCAATTGGGTGGCCGTTAGGTCAAAAGTTAACTATTGTGACCAAAATTGTCTTTTTAGTCAAAAGTTCACCCATTGGGTCAATGGGTTGATCATTTAGTCAAGGATTGACCATTTTGACCAAAATTCACATTTTGGTAATAAGTTGACCTGTTGGGTCCATGGGTTGGCCATTAGGTCAAGGATTGACCATTTTGACCAAAGTTTACTTTTTGGTCAGAGATTGACTAATTGGGTCAATAATTAGTCATTAGGTCAAAAAATTGACTTTTTTGACCAAAATTGACTTTTGGGTTAAAAGTTGACCTATTGGTTCAACGGGTTAGTCATTAGGTCAAGGATTGACCATTTTGACCAAAGTTAACTTTTTGGTCAAATGTTGACCTATTGGGTCAATAATTGGTCATTATGCCAAAAATTGACTTTTCTGACCAAAATTAACTTTTTGGTCAAAAATTGACAGATTGTGTCAAGGGGTTGGTCATTGGGTCAATGATTGACTATTTTGACCAAAGTTGACATTTTGGTCAGAGATTGACTTTTGGGTCAATAATAGTCATTAGATCAAAAATTGATTATTTTGACCAAAATTAAATTTTTGGTCAAAAGTTGAACCATTGAGTCAACGGGGTTGTCTTTTTGTCATAAAATGAACATTTTGACCAAAGTTGACTTTTTGGTCAAAAATTGACTTATTGGGTGAATGAGTTTGTCATTAGGTAAAAAATTGAGAATTTTAACCAAAATTGACTTTTTGGTCAAAAGTTGTCCATTTGGGTCAATGGGTTGTTCATTGTCTCAAGGATTGACCAATTTGACCAAAGTTGACTTTTTGGTTTAAAGTTGACCTTTTGGGTTAATGGGTTGGTCATTGGGTCAAGGATTGACCATTTTGACCAAAGTTGGCTTTTTGGTCAGAGATTGACTTTTTGGATCAATAATTGGTAATTAGGTCAAAAATTAACTATTTTGACCAAAATTGACTTTTTGGTCAAAATTTGATCTATTGGGTCAATAGGTTGGTCATTGGGTCAAAGATTGACAAACTTGACCAAAGTTAACTTTTTGGTTAAAAGTTGACCTATTGGGTCAATGGGTTGGTCATTGGGACAAGGATTGACATTTTGACCAAAATCGACTCTTTGGTCAGAGATTGACTTATTGGGTTAATAATTGGTCATTAGGTCAAAATTTGACTATGTTGACCAAAATTGAATTTTAGGTCAAAAGTTCACCCATTGAGTCAACGGGGTGGTCATTGGGTGAGAAATTGACCATTTTGACCAAAGTTGACTTTTTGGTTAAAAGATGACCTATTGGGTGAATGAGTTGGTCATCAGGTCAAGAAATGAACATTTTGACCAAATTAACCTATTGCGTCAATGAGTTGGCAATTAGTTCAGAAGTTGACCATTTCTTTTAAAGTTGACCTTTTGGTCAAAAGTTGACCTATTGGGACAATGGGTGGTCATTAGGTTAAAAATTAACTATTATGACCAAAATTAGCCTTTTTGGTCAAAAGTCGACCTATTGGGTCAATTGATTGGTCATTAGGTTAAAGATTGACCATTTTGACCAATGTTGACTTTTTGGTCAAAAGTTAACCTTTTGGGTCAATAAGTGGTCATTAGGTCAAAAATTGACTATTTTGACCAAAATTGACTTTTTGGTCAAAAGTCGATCTATTCGGTCAGTGGGTTGGTCATTGTGTCAAGGATTTACCATTTTGACAAAAGTTGACTTTTTCGTCAAAAGTTGACGTATTAGGCCAATGAGTTGGTGATTGAGTCAAGGATTGATCATTTTGACCAAAGTTAACTTTTTGGTCAGGGATTGCCTTATTGGGTCAATAATTGGTCACTAGGTCAAAATTTGACTATTTTGATCAAAATTGAATATTTTGTCAAAAGTTAACCCCTTGGGGCAACAGGGTGGTCATTGGGTCAGAAATTTACCATTTTGACCAAAGTTAACTTTTTGTTCAAAAGTTGACCTATTGGGTCAATGTGTTGGTCATTGGATCAAGGATTAATCATTTTGTCTAAAGTTGACGTTTTGGTCAATTAATGGCTTATTGGGTCAACAATTGGTCATTAGGTTAAAAATTGACTATTTTGACCAAAATTGACTTTTTGTTAGAAAGTTAACCTGTTGCGTCAACGGGTTGGTCATTAGGTCAACGATTGATCATTTTGACCAACGTTGACTTTTTCCTCAAAAGTTTACCTGTTGGGTCAATGGGTTTGTCATTAGTTCAAGGATTGACCATTTTGACCAAAGTTGACGTTTTGGTCAGACATTGGCTTATTGGGTCAATAACTGGTCATTAGGTTAAAAATTCACTATTTTGACCAAAAATTGATTATTTTGACCAAAATTGACTTTTTGGTCGAAAGTTAACCTATTGGGTAAATGGGTTGATCATTGGGTAAACGATAGATCAATTTGAGCAATGCAGACTTTTCGGTCATTGAATTGACCATCTTGACCAAAGTTGACTTTTTTGTCAAAAGTTAACCTATTAGGTCAATGAGTTGCTCATTTGGTCAAGAATTGACCATTTTGACCAAAGTTGACTTTTTGGTCAAAAGTTAACCTATTGGGTCGATGGGTTGCTCGTTGGATCAGAAGTTCACCATTGTGACAAAAGTTAACATTTTGGTCAAAAGTTGACCTATTGGGACAACGGGTGATCATTAGTTCAAAAATTAACTATTTTGACCAATACTGGCCTTTTGGTCAAAAGTCGACCCATTGGGTCAAGCATTGACCATTTTGACCAAAGATGACTTTTTAGTCAGAGACTGAGTTATTGGCTCCATAATTGGTCATTAGATCAAAAATTGATTATTTTGAGCAAAATTAAATTTTTTGTCTAAAGTTAACCCATTGAGCCAACGGGATGGTCATTAGGTCAAGGATTGACCATCTTGACTAAATTTGACTTTTTGGTTAAAAGTTGACCTATTAAGTCAACGGGGTGGTCATTAGGTCAAAAATTGACCATTTTGACAAAAGTTGACTTTTTAGTTAAAGGTTGACCTATTTGGTCAATGAGTTGGTCATTCAGTTAAGAATTGAGCATTTTGACTATAGTTGACTTTTTCGTCAGAAGTTAACCCATTGGGTCAATGGGATTGTCATTGATTCAGAAGTTGACCATCTTGATAAAAGTTGACACTTTGGTCAAAAGTTGACGACCTACTAGGACAATGGGCGGTCATTAGGTTAAAAACTAACTATTTTGACCAAAACTAGCTTTTTAGTCAAAAGTCAACCTATTAGGTGACCTATTGGGTCAATAAGTCGTCATACTCATTAGGTCAAAAATTGACTATTTTGACCAAAATGGACTTTTTAGTCAAAAGTCGATCTATTGGGTCAGCGGGTTGGTCAATGAGTCAAGGATTTACCATTTTGACAAAAGTTGACTTTTTGGTCAAAAGTTGACCTATTGGGTCAATTGGTTGGTCATTGGGTCAAGGATTGACCATTATGACCAAAGTTGACTTTTTATCAAAGATTGACTTATTGGGTCAATAATTGGTCATTAGGTCAAAAATTGACTATTTCGACCAAAATTGACTTTTTGTTCAGAATTTGACCTATGGGGTTAATGAGTGGGTCACTGGGTTAAGAATTGACCATTTTGACAAAAGTTGACTCTTTGGTTATATGTTCACCTATTGGGTCAATGGGTTGGTCATTAGGTCAGAAATTAACAATTTTGACCAAAGTTGACTTATTGGGTCAATGGGGTGGTCATTAGGTCGAAAATTGACTATTTTGACCAAAATTGACATTTTGGTCAAAAGTTGACTTATTGGGTCAATGGGTTGGTCATTGGGTCAAGGATTGACCATTTTAAGCAAAGTTGGCTTTTTGGTCAAAAGTTAACTTCTTGGGTTAATGGGTTGGTCATGGGTCAAGAATTGACCATTTTGACCAAAGTTGACTTTTTAGTCAGAAATTGACTCATTTGGTCAATAATTGGTCATTAGATGAAAATTTGATTATTTTAACCAAAATTGAATTTTTAGTCAAAAGTTGACCCATTGAGTCAACGGGGTTGTCATTTTGTCAGAAATTGATCATTTGACCAAAGTTGACTTTTTGGTCAAAAGTTAACATATTGGGTGAATGAGGTGATCACTAGGTAAAAAATTGAGAATTTTAACCAAACTTGATATTTTGGTCAAAAGTTAACCTGTTTGGTCAATGGGTTGGTCATTGGGTCACTGATTGAATATTTTGACCAAAATTGTCTTTTTAGTCAAAAGTTAACCTATTGGGTCAACGGGTTGGTCATTGGGTCATGATTGGTCATTTTGACAAAAGTTGACTTTTTGGTAAAAAGTTGACCTATTGGGCCAATGGGTTGGTCATTGGGTCAGAAATTGACCATTTGAACCAAAGTTGACCGTTGGGTCAATGGGGTGTTCATTAAGTCAAATATTGACTATTTTGACCAAAATTGACATTTTGATCAAAAGTTGACTTATTGGTTCGTTTGGTTAAGCATTCGGTCAAGGATTGACCATTTTGACCAAAATTGGGTTTTTGGTCAGAGATCGACTTTTTGGGTCAATAATTGGTCATTAGGTAAAAAATTGACTGTTTAGACCAAAATTGACTTTTTGGTCTAGGCTGACCTATTGGTTCATTAGGTTAAAGATTGACCCTTTTAACCAAAGTTGATTTTTTGGTCAAAAGCTGACATATTGGGCCACAAATTGACCATTTTAACAAATGTTGACTTTTTGGTCAAAAGTTGACTTTTTGGTCAAAAGTTGACTTATTGGGTCAATGGGGTAGTTCTTCGGTTAAAAATTGACTATTTTTATCAATATTTACTTTTTATCAAAAGTTGACCAATTGGATCAATGGGTATGTCATTATGTTAAGAATTGATCATTTAGGTCAAAATATGACCAATTATGTCAATTGGGTGGTAATAAGGTCAAAAGTTAACTATTTTGACCAAAATTGACTTTTTGGTCAAAAGATCACCTATTAGGTCAATGGGTTGATCATTTGGTCAAGGATTGACTATTTTGACAAAAGTTGACTTTTTGGCAATTAGTTGACCTATTGGGTCAATGGGTTCGCCGCTGGGTCAAGGATTGACCAAAGTTGACATTTTGGTCAGAGATTGACTTATAGGGTCAATAATTGGTAATTAGGTCAAAAATTGACTATTTTGACCAAAATTGACTTTTTGGTCAAAAGTTGACCTATTGGGTCAACTGGTTGGTCATTGGGTCAAGGATTGACCATTTTGACCAAAGTTGACTTTTTGGTCAAAAGTTGACCTATTGGGTCAATAATTGGTCATTATGTAAAAAATTAACTTTTCTGACCAAAATTGACTTTTTCGTCAAAAGTTGACCTATTGGGTCAAGGGGTTGGTCATTGGGTCAAGGATTGATCATTTTGACCAAAGTTGACTTTTTGTCAAAAGTTTACCTATTGGGTCAATGGATTGGTCATTAAGACAAGAATTGGCCATTTTGACCAAAGTTGACTTTTTGGTCAAAAATTGACCTTTTGGGTCAATAATTGGTCATTATGTCAAAAATTATCTTTTCTGACCAAAATTGACTTTTTCAACAAAAGTTGACCTATTGGGTCAAGGGGCTGGTCATCGGGTTAAAGATTGAACAATTTGACCAAAGTTGACTTTTTGGTCAAAAGTTTACCTATTGGGTCAATGGATTGGTCATTAGGACAAGGATTGGCCATTTTGACCAAAGTTGACTTTTTGGTCATAAATTAACTTTTGGGTCAATAATTGGTCATTAAAAATTGATTATTTTGACCAAAATTTAATTTTTGGTAACAAGTTGACCCATCGAGTTAACGGGGTGGTCATTTTGTCAGAAATTGACCATTTTGAACAAAGTTGACTTTTTGGTCAAACGTTGACCTTTTGGGTGAATGAGGTGGTCATTAGGTAAAAGATTTAGAATTTTAACCAAAGTTAACTTCTTCATCAAAAGTTGTCCTTTTGGGTCAATGGGTTGGTCATTGGGTCAAGGATTGACCAATTTGACAAAAGTAGATTTTTTTGTTTAAAGTTGACCTATTCAGTCATTGGGTCAAGAATTGATCATTTTGACCAAAGTTGACTTTTTGGTCAAAAGATTGACTATTTTGACCAAAATTAACTTTTTATTCAAAATTTGACCAATTGGGTCAATGAGCTGGTCATTGGGTCAAGAATTGACCATTTTGATCGAAGTTGAGTTTTTGGTCAGAGATTGACTTATTGGGTCAAAATTGGTCATTGGTCAAAAATTGACTATTTTGACCTTAATTGACTTTTTGGTCTAGGTTGACCTATTGGGTCATTTGGTCAAGGATTGACCTTTTTCACCAAAGTTGACTTTTTGGTCAAAAGTTAACATATTTTGTCAATGTGTTGGTTATTGGGTCAGAAATTTACCATTTAACCAAAATTGACTTTCTGGTCAAAAGTTGACCTATTGGGTCAATGCGAGTGTTGTTAGGTTAAAAATTGACTATTTTGTCCAATATTTACTTTTTTATCAAAAGTTGACCAATTGAGTCAAGGGGTATGTCATTGTGTCAAGGATTGTCCATTTTTTCCAAAATTGACATTTTGGTCAAAAGTTGACTTTTTTTTACCAAAATTATGTTTTTTGTCAAAAGTTCACCTATTGTGTCACTGGGTTAATCATTTGGTAGAGGATTGACCATTTTGACCAAAGTTGACCTTTTGGTCAAATGTTGACCTATTGGGTCAGTAAATGGTCATTATGTCAAAAATTGACTTTTCTCACCAAAACATTTTGGTCAAAAGTTGACATATTGTGTCAAGGATTGGCCATTTGACCAAAGTTGACTTTTTGGTCAGAGATTGACTTTTGGGTCAATAATAGTCATTAGATCAAAAATTGATTATTTTGACTGAAATTGAATTTTTGGTCAAAAGTTGAACCATTGAGTCAACAGGGTAGTCATTTTGTCAGAAATTGACCATTTTGACCAAAGTTGACTTTTCGGTCAAAAGTTGACCTATTGGGTGAATGAGGTGGTCATTAGGTAAAAAATTGAGAATTTTAACCAAAATTGACTTTTTGGTCAAAAATTGTTTTTTTGGGTCAATGGGTTGGTCATTGGGTTAAGGATTAACCAATTTGACTAAAGTTGACTTTTTGGAAAAAAGTTGACCTATTGGGTCAATGGGTTGGTCATTGGGTCAGAAATTGACCATTTTAACCAAAGTTGACCAATAGGGTCAATGGGGTGGTCATTAGGTCATAAATTGACTATTTTGAACAAAAATGGCATTTTGGTCAAAAGTTGACCTATTGGGTCACTGGGTTGGTAATTGGGTGAAGGATTTCTGATTTTGACCAAAATTGACATTTTGGTCAAAGTCGACCTATTGGGTCAATGGATTGGTCATTAGGTCAAGGAATGATCATTTTGACCAAAGTTGACTTTTTGGTTAAAAGTTGACCTATTGTGTCAATGCGTTAGTCATTGGTCAAAGATTGACCATTTTGGTAAAAGTTGACTTTTTGGTCAAAAGATTGACCATTTTGACCAAAATTGACTTTTGTTCAAAATTTTACCAATTGTGTCAATGAGTTGGTCATTATGTCAAGAATTGACCATTTTGACCAAAGTTGACTATTTGGTTAAAAGTTGACCTATTGGGTCAATGGGTTGGTCTTTGGGTCAAAAATTAAATAATTTGATCAAAGTTGAATTTTGGGTCGAAAGTTGACTGTTCGGTCGATGGCTGAGTCATAAAGTCAAAAATTGACTATTTTGACTAAAATTAACTTTTTGGTCAAAAGTTGACCTATTGGGTCAATGGGTTGGTCATTTGATCAAGGTTTGACTATTTTGACCAAAGTTGAATTTTCGGTCAAAAGTTGACCTATTGGGTCAATGGGTTGGTCATTTGGTCAAGGATTGACCATTTTGACAAAAGTTGACTTTTTGGTCAGAGATTGACTTATTGGGTCAATAATTGGTCATTAGGTCAAAAATTAACTATTTTGACCAAAATTAACTTTTTGGTCAAAAGTTAACCTTTTGGGTCAATGGTTGGTCAATAGGTTGGTCAATGGGTCAAGGATTGACCATCTTTACCAAAGTTGACTTTTTGGTCAAAAGTTGACCTATTGGGTCAATGGGTTGGTCATTGGGTCAAGGATTGACCATTTTGACTAAATTTGACCTTTGGGTCAGAGATTGCCTTATTGGGTCAAAGATTGGTCATTAGAACAAAATTTTAACTAAATTTGACCTTTGGGTCATTGGTTCAAGGACTTACCATTCTGTCAAAAGTTGACGTTTTGGTGAGACATTGGCTTATTGGGTCAATAATTAGTCATTAGGTTAAAAATTAACTATTTTGACCAAAATTGACTTTTTGGTCGAAAGTTAACCTATTGGGTCAATGGGTTGGTTATTGGGTCAACGATTGATCATTTTGACCAAAGTTTACTTTTCAGTCATAAGTTGACCTATTGGGTCAATGGGTTGGTCGTTGGGTCAGAAATTGACCATTTTAGCCAAAGTTGACCTATTGGGTCAATGGGGGTGGTCATTAGGTCAAAAAATTAACTTTTTGACCAAAATTGACTTTTTAGTTAAAAGTTGAACTAATTGGTCAATGGGTTGGTCATTAGGTCAAGGATTGACCCTTTGACCTAAGTTGACCTTTGGGTCAATGGGGTGGTCATTAGGTCAAAAATTGACTATTTTGACCAAAATTGACTTTTTAGTCAAAAGTTGACCTAATTGTTTAATGGGTTGGTCATTAGTTCAGGGATTGACCATTTTGACCAAAGTTGACTTTATGGTCAGAAGATGACCTACTGGGTCAGTGGGTCGTCATAGGATCAAGGATTGACCATTTTGACCAAAGTTGACTTTTTGGTAAAAAGTTGACTGATTAGGTCGATGGGTTGGTCATTAGGTCAGAAATTGACCATTTTAATCAAAGTTGACCTATTTGGTCAATGGGGTGGTCATTAGGTAAAATATTGACTGTTTTGACCAAAATTGACATTTTAGTTAAAAGTTGACATATTGGGTCAATGGGTTGGTCATTGGGTAAAGGATTGGCCATTTTGACCAAAGTTGACTTTTAGTCAAAAGTTGACCTATTGGGTCAATGGGTTGGTCATCGGGTCAAGGATTGACAATTTTGACCAAAGTTAACTTTTTAGTCACAGATTGACTTATTGGTTAAATAATTGGTTATTAGATAAAAATTGATTATTTTAACCAAAATTGAATTTTTGGTCAAAAGTTGACCCATTGAGTCAACGAGATTTTCATTTTCTCAGAAATTGAGCACTTTGACCAAAGTGGATTTTTTGGTCAAAAGTTGACCTGTTGGATGAATGAGGTGGTCATTAGGTAAAAACTTGAGAATTTTAACCAAATTTGACTCTTTGTCAAAAGTTGTCCTTTTAGTTCAATGGGCTGATCATTGGGTCAAGGATTGGCCAATTTGACCAAAGTTGACTTTTTGGTCAAAAGATTGACTATTTGACCAAAATTAACTTATGGTTCAAAATTTGACCAATTGGGTCATTGAGTTGGTCATTGGGTTAAGAATTAACCATTTTGACCAAAGTTAACCTTTTGGTCAAAAGTTGACCTATTGGGTCAATGGGTTGGTCGTTGGGTCAAGGATTGACCATTTTGACCGAAGTTGACTTTATGACAAAAGTTCACCTATTGGGTATGATTTACCATTTTGACCTAAGTTGACATTTTGGTTAGAGATTGACTTATTGGGTCAATAATTGGTCATTAGGTCAAAAATTGACCGTTTTAACCAAAATTAACTTTTTTGTCAAGGTTAACTGATTAGTTCATGGATTGACCATTTAGACCAAAGTTGACTTTTTGATCAAAAGTTGACATATTGGGTCAATGGGTTGGATATTGGGTCAGAAATTGACCATTTTAACCAAAGTTGACTTTTTGGTCAAAAGTTGACCTATTAGGTCAATGGGTTTTTGTTAGGTTAAAAATTGTCTATTTTGACCAATATATACTTTTTGTCAAATGTTGACCAATTGGGTCAATGGGTATGTCATTGTGTCAAGGATTGACCATTTTGTCCAAAATTGACATTTTGGTTAAAAGTTGACCCATTATGTCAATTGGGTGGTCATTAGGACAAAAGTTGACTATTTTGACCAAAATTGACTTTTTTGTCAAATGTTCACCTACTGGGTCAATGGGTTGATCATTTGGTCAAGGATTGACCATTTTGACCATAGTTGACTTTTTGGTAAAAAGTTGACCTATTGGGTCAATGGGTTGGTCATTAGGTCAGAAATTGACCATTTTAATCAAAGTTGACCTATTTGGTCAATGGGGTGGTCATTAGGTAAAATATTGACTATTTTGACTAAAGTTGACTTTTCGGTCAAAAGTTGACCTATTGGGTCACTCGGTTGGTCATTTGATCAAGGTTTGACTATTTTGACCAAAGTTGACTTTTCCGTCAAAAGTTAACCTTTTGGGTCAAGGGGTTGGTCATTTGGTCAAGGATTGACCATTTTGACAAAAGTTGACTTTTGGTCAGAGATTGACTTATTGGGTCAATAATTGGTCATTAGGTCAAAAATTAACTTTTTGGTCAAAAGTTAACCTTTTGGGTCAATGGTTGGTCAATGGGTTGGTCAAAGGGTCAAGGATTGACCATCTTTATCAAAGTTGACTTTTTGGTCAAAAGTTGACCTATTGGGTCAATGGGTTGGTCATTGGGTCAAGGATTGACCATTTTGACTAAATTTGACTTTCGGGTCAGAGATTGCCTTATGGGTCAACGATTGGTCATTAGAACGGAATTTGACTATTTTGACCAAAATTGAATTTTTGGTTAAAAGTTGACTCATTTAGTCAACGGGGTGGTCATCGGGTCATAAATTGACCATTTTGACCAAAGTTGACTTTTTGGTCAAAAGTTAACCTATTTGGTCGATGAGTTGGTCACTCGGTCAAGGATTGACCATTTTGACCAAAGTTGACTTTTTGGTCAGAGATTCCCTTATTGAATCAATAATTCGTCATTAGGTCAAAAATTGATTATTTTGACCAAATTGACTTTTTGGCCGAAAGTTAATCTATTGGGTCAATGGGTTGGTCATTTGCAACGATAGATCATTTTGACCAAAGTTGACTTTTTGCTTAGAAGTTGACTTGTTACTTCAATGGGTTGGTCGATGGTTCAAGGACTGACCATTCTGTCGAAAGTTGACGTTTTGGTGAGACATTGGCTTATTGGGTCAATAATTGGTCAATAGGTTAAAAAATGACTATTTTGACAAAAAATGACTTTATGTTCAAAATTTGACCTAATGGGTTAATGAGTTGCTAATTGGGTCAAGAATTAACCATTTTGACCAAAGTTGACTTTTTGATGAAAAGTTGACCTATTGGGTCAATGGGTTGGTCATTTGGTCAGAAATTAACTATTTAGACCAAAGTTATCTTTTTGGTCAAAAGTTGACCTATTTGGTCATTGGGTGGTCATTAGGTCAATAATTGTATATTTTGACCAAAATTGACTTTTTTGTCAAAAGTTGACCTATTGGGTCAATGACTTGGTCATTGGGTCAAGGATTGACCTTCTTGACCAAAGTTTACTTTTTGGTCTAATGTTTACATTTTGGGTCAATTGGTTGGTCATTAGGTAAGGATTGAACATTTTGACCAAAGTTAACTTTTTGGTAAGAGATTGCCGCATTTGGTCAGTAATTGATCATTAAGTAAAAATTTGATTATTTTGACTAAAATTAAATTTTTTGTCAAAAGTTTACCCATTGGGTCAACGGGGTCATCGTAGGGTCAGAAATTGACCATTTGACCAAAGTTGACTTTTTTGTCAAAAGTTGACCTTTTGGGTCAATGGTTGATCATTTTGACCAAAATTGACTTTTTTTGTCAGAGATTGACTTATTAGGTAAATAATTAGTCATTTGGTCAAAGATTGACTATTTTAACAAAAATTGACTTTTTGTTCAAAATTTGACCTATTAGGTTAATGAGTTAGTCATCTAGTCAAGAAATGACCATTTTGCCCAAAGTTGAGATTTTGGTCCAAAGTTGACCTATTGGGTCAATGGTTGGTCATTGGGTTAGAAATTAACCATTTTGACCAAAGTTGACTTTTTGCTCAAAAGTTGACCTATTTAATCAATAGGTGGTCATTATGTCAAAAATTAACTATTTCGACCAAAGTTGACTATTTAGTCAATAGTTGACCTATTAAGTCAATGGGTTGGTCATTAGGTCAAGGATTGACCATTTTGACCAAAGTTAACTTTTTGGTCAGAGATTGACTTATTGGGTCAATAATTGGTCAGGAGGTCAAAATTTGATTATTTTGACCAAAATTGACTTCTTTGTTAAAAGTTGACCAATTGGGTTAAAGGGTTGGTCATTGGGTCAAGTATTGACCATCTTGACAAAAGTTGACTTTTTGATCAAAAGTTGACTTACTGGGTCAATGGGTTGGTCTCTGGGTCAAGAATTGACCATTTTGACCAAAGTTGACTTTTTGGTCAGAGATTATCTTATTGAATCAATAATTGCTGATTAGGTAAATAAATTGACTATTTTGACCAAATTAACTTTTTGGTTGAATGTTAACCTATTGGGTCAATAGGTTGGTCATTGGCAAGGATAGATCATTTTGACCAAAGTTGACTTTTTGCTCAAAAGTTGACCTATTGGGTCAATGGGTGGTTGTTGGTTTAAGAACTGACCATTTTGACTAAAGTTGACGTTTTGGTTAGAGATTGGCTTATTGGGTCAATAATTGATCATTAGGTCAAAAATTGACTATTTTGACCAAAATCTAGTTTTTGGTCGAAAGTTAACCTATTGGGTCATTGGGTTGGTCATTGGGTCAACGAAAGATCTTTTTGACCAAAGTTTACTTTTGGGTCAAAAGTTGACCTATTGGGTCAATGGATTGGTTGTTGGGTCAGAAATTAACCATTATAGCCAAAGTTGACCTGTTGGGTCACTGGGGTGGTCATTAGGTAAAAAATTGACTATTTTGACCAAAATTGACTTTTTAGTCAAAAGTTGACCTAATTGGTAAATGGGTTGGTCACAAGGTCAAGGATTGACCCTTTGACCAAAGTTGACCTATTGGGTCAATGGGGTGGTCATTAGGTCAAAAATTAACTATTTTGACCAAAATTGACTTTTTAGTCAAAAGTTGACCTAATTGGTCATTGGGTCAAGGATTGACCATTTTGACCAAAGTTGACTTTTGGGTCTTAATTTGACCTATTAGGTCAAAGGTGGTCGTTGGATCAAGGATTGACCATTTTGACCCAAGTTGACTTTTGGGTCAAAAGTTGACCTATCGGATCAATAGGTTGGTCATTGGGTCAAAAATTGATCATTTTGACTAAAGTTAACTTTTTGGTAAAAAGTTGACCTATTGGGTCAATGGGTTGGTCATTAGGTCTGAAATTGACCATTTTAACCAATGTTGACCTATTTGGTCAATGGGGTGGTCATAAGGTAAAAAATTGACTATTTTGACCAAAATTGACTATTTTGGTCAAAAGTTGACATATTAGGTCAATGGGTTGGTCATTGGGTTAAGGATTGACCATTTTGACTAAAGTGACTTTTGGTCAAAAGTTGACATATTGGCTCAATGGGTTGGTCATTGGGTCAAGGATTGACCATTTTGACTAAAGTTAACTTTTTAGTCAGAGATTGACTTATTGGTTCAATAATTGGTCATTAGATAAAAATTGATTTTTTTTACCATAATTGAATTTTTGCTCTAAAGTCGACCGTATCGAGTCAACGAGGTTGTCATTTTTCGAAATTGATCATTTTGACCAAAGTTGACTTTTTGGTCAAAAGTTGACATATCGGGTAAATGAGGTGGTCATTAGGAAAGAAATTGAGAATTGTAACCAAAATTGACTTTTTGGTCAAAAGTTATCCTTTTGGGTCAATGGGTTGATCACTAGGTAAAGGATTGACCATTTTGACCAAAGTTGATTTTTTGGTAGAAAGTTGGCTTATTGCGTCAATGGGTTGGTCATTGGGTCAAGGATTGACCATTTTGAGCAAGGTCGACTTTTGGGTCAGAGATTGACTTATCGGGTCAATAATTCGTCTTTAGGTTAAAAATTAACAATTTTTACCAAAATTTACTTTTTGGTCAAAACTTGACCTATTGGGTCAACGGGTTGGTCATTGTGTCAAGAATTAACCATTTTAGCCAAAGTTGAATTTTTTGTCAAAAGTTGACCTATTGGGTCAATAATTGGTCATTATGTCAAAATTAACTTTTCTGACCAAAATTGACTTTTTTGTCAAAAGTTGACCTATTGGGTCAAGGGGTTGGTCATTGGGTCAAGGATTCATACTTTGATGAAAGTTGACGTTTTTGTCAAAAGCTTTTGTAATGGGTCAATGGGTTGGTCATAGGGTAAAGGATTGACCATTTTGACCAAAGTTGACTTTTTGGTCAGAGATTGACTTATTTGGTCTATAATTGGTCATTATATGAAAAAATGATTATTTTGAGCAAAATTGAATTTTTGGTCAAAAGTTGACCCATTGAGTCAATGAGGTGGTCATTTTGTTAGAAATTGACCATTTTGACCCGAGTTGACTTTTTGGTTAAAAGTTCACTTTATTAGGTGAATAAGGTAGTCATTAAGTAAAAAATTGAGAATTTTAACTAAAATTGACTTTTTTGTCAAAAGTTGTCCTTTTGCGTCAATGGGTTGGTCATTGGGTCAAGGATTGGCTAATTTGACTAAAGTTGACTTTTTGGAAAATAGTTGACCTATTGGGTCAATGGCTTGGTCATTGGGTCAGAAATTGACCATTTTAACCAAAGTTGACCAATAGGGTCAATGGGGTGGTCATTAGGTCATAAATTGACTATTTTGAACAAATATGACATTTTGGTTAAAAGTTGACCTATTGGGTCACTGGGTTGGTAATTGGGTGAAGGATTTCTGATTTTGACCAAAATTGACATTTTGGTCAAAGTTGACCTATTGGGTCAATGGATTGGTCATTAGGTCAAGGAATGATCATTTTGACCAAAGTTGACTTTTTGGTTAAAAGTTGACCTATTGTGTCAATGCGTTAGTCATTGGTCAAAGATTGACCATTTTGGTAAAAGTTGACTTTTTGGTCAAAAGATTGACCATTTTGACCAAAATTGACTTTTGTTCAAAGTTTTACCAATTGTGTCAATGAGTTGGTCATTGGGTCAAGAATTGACCATTTTGACCAAAGTTGACTATTTGGTTAAAAGTTGACCTATTGGGTCAATGGGTTGGTCTTTGGGTCAAAAATAAATAATTTGACCAAAGTTGAATTTTGGGTCAAAAGTTGACCTATTTGGTCAATGGCTGGTCACAAAGTCAAAAATTGACTATTTTGACTAAAATTAACTTTTTGGTCAAAAGTTGACTATTGGGTCAATGGGTTGGTCATTTGATCGAGTTTGATTTATTTTGACCAAAGTTGAATTTTCGGTCAAAAGTTGACCTATTGGGTCAATGGGTTGGTCATTTGGTCAAGGATTGACCATTTTGACCAAAGTTTACTTTTCAGTCATAAGTTGACCTATTGGGTCAATGGGTTGGTCGTTGGGTAGAAATTGACCATTTTAGCCAAAGTTGACCTATTGGGTCAATGAGGGTGGTCATTAGGTCAAAAAATTAACTTTTTGACCAAAATTGACTTTTTAGTTAAAAGTTGAACTAATTGGTCAATGGGTTGGTCATTAGGTCAAGGATTGACCCTTTGACCTAAGTTGACCTTTGGGTCAATGGGGTGGTCGTTAGGTAAAAAATTGACTATTTTGACCAAAATTGACTTTTTAGTCAAAAGTTGACCTAATTGTTTAATGGGTTGGTCATTAGTTTAGGGATTGACCATTTTGACCAAAGTTGACTTTATGGTCAGAAGATGACCTACTGGGTCAGTGGGTGGTCATTGGATCAAGGATTGACCATTTTGACCAAAGTTGACTTTTTGGTAAAAAGTTGACCTATTGGGTCAATGGGTTGGTCATTAGGTCAGAAATTGACCATTTTAATCAAAGTTGACCTATTTGGTCAATGGGGTGGTCATTAGGTAAAATATTGACTATTTTGACCAAAATTGACATTTTAGTTAAAAGTTGACATATTGGGTCAATGGGTTGGTCATTGGGTGAAGGATTGGCCATTTTGACCAAAGTTGACTTTTAGTCAAAAGTTGACCTATTGGGTCAATGGGTTCGTCATCGGGTCAAGGATTGATAATTTTGACCAAAGTTAACTTTTTAGTCACAGATTGACTTATTGGTTAAATAATTGGTGATTAGATAAAAATTGATTATTTTGACCAAAATTGAATTTTTGGTCAAAAGTTGACCCATTGAGTCAACGGGATTTTCATTTTCTCAGAAATTGACCATTTTGACCAAAGTGGATTTTTTGGTCAAAAGTTGACCTGTTGGATGAATGAGGTGGTCATTAGGTAAAAACTTGAGAATTTTAACGAAATTTGACTCTTTGTCAAAAGTTGTCCTTTTGGTTGATAGGTTGATCATTGGGTCGAGGATTGACCGATTTGAGCGAAAGTTGACTTTTTGGTCGAAAAGATTGACTATTCGACGAAAATTGACTTATGGTTCAAAATTTGACCAATTGGGTCATTGAGTTGGTCATTGGGTTAAGAATTAACCATTTTGACCAAAGTTGACCTTTTGGTCAAAAGTTGACCTATTAGGTCAATGGGTTGGTCGTTGGGTCAAGGATTGACCATTTTGACCGAAGTTAACTTTATGACAAAAGTTCACATATTGGGTATGATTTACCATTTTGACCTAAGTTGACATTTTGGTTAGAGATTGACTTATTGGGTCAATAATTGGTTATAGGTCAAAAATTGACCGTTTTAACCAAAATTAACTTTTTGGTCAAGGTTAACTGATTAGTTCAAGGATTGACCATTTAGACCAAAGTTGACTTTTTGATCAAAAGTTGACATATTGGGTCAATGGGTTGGATATTGGGTCAGAAATTGACCATTTTAACCAAAGTTGACTTTTTGGTCAAAAGTTGACCTATTAGGTCAATGGGGTTTTTGTTAGGTTAAAAATTGCACTACATTTTGACCAATATATACTTTTTTGTCAAATGTTGACCAATTGGGTCAATGGGTATGTCATTGTGTCAAGGATTGACCATTTTGTCCAAAATTGACATTTTGGTTAAAAGTTGACCCATTATGTCAATTGTGTGGTCATTAGGACAAAAGTTGACTATTTTGACCAAAATTGACTTTTTTGTCGAATGTTCACTTTCGGGTCAATGGGTTGATCATTTGGTCAAGGATTGACCATTTTGAGCATAGTTGACTTTTTGGTAAAAAGTTGACCTATTGGGTCAATGGGTTGGTCATTAGGTCAGAAATTGACCATTTTAATCAAAGTTGACCTATTTGGTCAATGGGATGGTCATTAGGTAAAATATTGACTATTTTGACTAAAGTTGACTTTTCGGTCAAAAGTTGACCTATTGGGTCAATGGGTTGGTCATTGGGTGAAGGATTGGCCATTTTGACCAAAGTTGACTTTTAGTCAAAAGTTGACCTATTGGGTCAATGGGTTGGTCATTGGGTTAAGGATTGACAATTTTGACCAAAGTTAAATTTTTAGTCACAGATTGACTTATTGGTTCAATATTTGGTGATTAGATAAAAATTGATTATTTTGACCAAAATTGAATTTTTGGTCAAAAGTTGAACCATTGAGTCAACGGGATTGTCAATTTGTCAGAAATTGACCATTTTGACCAAAGTGGACTTTTTGGTCAAAAGTTGACCTGTTGGATGAATGAGGTGGTCATTAGGTAAAAACTTGAGATTTTTAACCAAATTTGATTCTTTGGTCAAAAGTTGTCCTTTTGGTTCAATGGGTTGATCATTGGGTCAAGGATTGACCAATTTGACCAAAGTTGACTTTTTTGGTCAAAAGATTGACTATTTGACTAAAATTGACTTATGGTTCAAAATTTGACCAATTAGGTCAATGAGTTGGTCATTGGGTTTAGAGAATTAACCATTTTGACCAAAGTTGACCTTTTGGTCAAAAGTTGACCTATTGGGTAAATGGGTTGGTTGTTGGGTCAAGGATTGACCATTTTGACCGATGTTGACTTTATGGCAAAAGTTCACCTATTGGGTATGATTTACCATTTTGACCAAAGTTGACATTTTGGTTAGAGATTGACTTATTGGGTCAATAATTGGTCATTAGGTCAAAAATTGACCGTTTTAACCAAAATTAACTTTTTGGTCAAGGTTGACCGATTAGTTCAAGGATTGACCATTTTGACCAAAGTTGACTTTTTGATCAAAAGTTGACATATTGGGTCAATGGGTTGGTTATTGGGTCAGAAATTGACCATTTTAACCAAAGTTGACATTTTGGTCAAAAGTTGACCCATTATGTCAATTGTGTGGTTATTAGGACAAAAGTTGACTATTTTGACCAAAATTAACTTTTTTGTCAAATGTTCACCTGTTGGGTCAATGGGTTGATCATTTGGTCAAGGATTGACCATTTTGACCATAGTTGACTTTTTGGTAATAAGTTGGCCTTTTGCGTCAATGGGTCAAAATTTGACTATTTTGACTAAAATTGAATATTTGGTCAAAAGTTGACTCATTGGGTCAACGGAGTGGTCATTGGGTCAGAAATAGACCATTTTTTACCAAAGTTGACTTTTTGATTAAAAGTTGACCTATTGGGTCAATGTGTTGGCCTTTGGGTCAAGGATTGACCATTTTGACCAAATTTGACTTTTTGTCTATAGATTGACTTTTTGGGTCAAAAATTGGTGATTAGATAAAAATTAATTATTTTGACCAAAATTGACTTTTTGGTCAAAAGTTGACCTATTGGGTCAATGGGTTGGTCATTGAGTCGAGGGTTAACCATTTTGGCCAAAGTTGACTTTTTTGTCAAAAGTTGACCTATTGGGTCAATAATTGGTCATTATATCAAAAATTGACTTTTCTGACCAATATTGACTTTTTGGTTAAAATTGACCTGTTTGGTCAAGGGTGGTCATTGGATCAAGGATTGATACTTTGACCAAAGTTGACTTTTTGGTCAAAAGCTTACCTATTGGGTCAATGGGTTGATCATTAGGTAATGGATTAACCATTTTGACCAAAGTTGATTTTTTGGTCAGAGATTGTCTTATTGGGTCTATAATTGGTTATTAGATCAAAAATTGATTATTTTAACCAAAATTGAATTTTTGGTCAAAAGTTGACCCATTGAGTCAACGGGGTGGTCATTTTGTCAGAAATTGACCATTTTGACCAAAGTTGACTTTTTGGTTAAAAGTTCACCTATTGGGTGAATGAGGTGATCATTAGGTAAAAAATTCAGAATTCTAACCAAAATTGACATTTTGGTCAAAAATTGTTCTTTTGGATCAACGGGTTGGTCATTAGGTGCAAGATTGACCAATTTGACCAAAGTTGACATTTGGGAAAAAAGTTGACCCATTGGGTCAATGGGTTGGTCATTGGGTCAGAAATTGACCATTTTAACCAAAGTTGACCTATTGGGTCAATAGCGTGATCATTAGGTCAAAAATTGACTATTTTGACCAAAATTGACATTTTGGTCAAAAGTTGACTTATTTAGTTAATGGGTTGGTTATTGGGTCAAGGATTGACCATTTTGGTCAAAGTTGATTTATTGAGTCAATGGATTGGTCATTAGGTCAAGGATTGACCATTTTTACTAAAGTTGACTTTTTGGTAAAAAGTTGACCTATTGGGACAATAAGTGGTCATTAGGTAAACAATTGATTATTTTGACCAAAGTTGACTTTTTGGTCAAAAGTCGATCTATTGGGTCAGTGGGTTCGTCATTGGGTCAAGGATTTACCATTTTGACAAAAGTTGACTTTTTGGTCGAAATGTGACCTATTGGGTCAATGGGTAGGTCATTAAGTCAAGGATTGACCATCTTGTCAAAAGTTGACTTTTTTATCAAAAGTTGAAGTATTTTGTCAATGGGTTGGTCATTGGGTCAATGTTTGACCATTTTGACTAAAGTTGACTTTTTTGTCAGAGATTGCCTTATCGGATCGATAATTGAGTCGATAGGTCGAAATTTAACTATTTTGACTAAAATTGTATTTTTGGTCAAAAGTTGACCCATTAGGTCAACGGGGTGTTCATTGGGTCAGAAATTAACCATTTGGACCAAGTTGACTTTTTCCTTAAAAGTTGACCTATTGGGTCAATGGGGTGGTCATTGGGTCAAGAATTGACCATTTTGGTCAAAGTTGAAGTTTTGGTCCGAGATTGACTTATTGGCTTAATAATTGGTCATTAGGTAAAAAATTGACTATTTTGACCAAAATTGTCATTTTGGTCGAACGTTAACCTATTGAGTCAATGGGTTAGTCATTGAGTCAACGATTGATCATTTTGACCAAAGTTTACTTTTTACTCAAAAGTCGACCAACTGGGTCAACTAGGTGGTCATTCTGTCAGAAATTGACCATTTTGACCAAAGTTGACTTTTTGGTCTAAAGTTGAGCTATTGGGTGAATGAGGTGTTCATTAGTAAAAAATTAAGAGTTTTAACTAAGATTAACTTTTTGGTCAAATGTTGTCCTTTTGGGTCAATGGGTCAGTCATTGGGTCAAGGATTGACCAATTTGGCCAAAGTTTACTTTTTGGTTAAAATTTGACTTATTGGGTTAATTAGTTGGTCATTGGGTCAAAAATTGATCATTTTGACCAAAGTTGACTTTTTGTTCAAAAGTTGACCTATTGGGTCAAAGGTTTGGTCATTGGGTTAGAAATTAACCATTTTGACCAAAGTTGACATTTTAGTCAAAAGTTGACCGATTTGGTCAATGGGTGGTCATTACGTCAAAAATTGACTATTCTGACCAAAATTGTCTTTTTGGTCAAAAGTTGACCTATTGGGTCAATGGATTGGTCCTTGGGTCAAGGATTGACCCTTTTGACCAAGGTTGACTTTTTGGTCAAAAGATGACCTATTAATTCAATGGGTTGGTCATTGGGTCAGGGATTGACTATTTTAACCAAGGTTGACTTTTTAGTCAGAGATTGACTTATTGGGTCAATAATTGGTCATTAGGTCAAAAATTAAATATTTTGACCAAAATTGACTTTTTGGTTAAAAGTTGACCTATTAAATCAATGGGTTGGTTATTGGGTCAAGGATTGACCATCTTGACTAAAGTTAACTTTTTTGTCAAAAGTTAACCTATTGTGTTAATTGGTTGGTCATTGGGTCAAGGGTTGACCATTTTGACCAAAGTTGGTTGTTTGGCCAATGATTGCCTTATTGGGTCAATAATTGGTCATTAGGTTAAAATTGGTTAACGTGGTGGTAATTGGGTCAGAAATTGACCATTTTGACCAAAGCTTACATTTTGGTTAAAAGTTGACCAATTGGGTCAATGATTTGGATCAAAAATTGACTATTTTGACCAAAGTTGACTTTTGGGTCAAAAGTTGACCAATTGGGTCCATGGGTTGGTCATTGGGTAGAAAATTGACTATGTTGATCAAAATTAACATTTTGGTCAAAAGTTAACATATTGGGTCAATGGGTTTTTCATTGGGTCAAGGATTGACCTTTTTGACCAAAATTGACTTTTGGTCAAAAGTTGACTTATTGGATCAATGAGTTGGTCATTGGGTCAAGGATTGACCATTTTGACCAAAGTTAACTTTTTAGTCAGAGATTGACTTATTGGGTCAATAATTGGTCAATAGATAAAAATTGATTATTTTGACCAAAATTGAATGTTTGGTCAAAAGTTGACCCATGGAGTCAACAGGGTTGTCATTTTGTCAGAAATGGACCATTTTGACCAAGGTTGACTTTTTGGTCAAAAGTTGACTAATTGGGTGAATGAGGTGGTCATTAGGTAAAAAATTGAGAATTTTAACCAAAATTGACTTTTTGGTCAAAAGTTGTCCATTTGGGTCAATGGGTTGATCATTAGGTCAACGATTGACCAATTTGACCAAAGTTAACTTTTTGGTCAGAAGATTTACTATTTTGACCAAAATTGACTTATTGTTCAAAATTTGACCAGTTGGGTTTATGAGTTAGTCATTGGGTAAAGAATTTACCATTTTGACCAAAGTTGAGTTTTTGGTCAAAAGTTAACCTACTATGTCAATGGGTTGGTCATTTGGTCAATGATTGACCATTTTGACCAAAGTTAACTTTTTGGTTAGAGAATGACTTTTGGGTTAATAATTAGTCATTAGGTCAAAAATTAACCGTTTTGACCAAAATTGACTTTTTAGTCAAGGTTGACCAATTGGTTCAAGGATTGACCATTTTGACCAAAGTTGACTTTTTGGTCAAAGGTTGACATATTGGGTCAATAGGTTGGTTATTGGGTTAGAAATTGACCATTTTAACTAAAGTTGATTTTTTGGTCAAAAGTTGACCTATTAGGTCAATGGGGTTTTTGTTAGGTTAAAAATAAACTATTTTGACCAATATTTACTTTTTTGTCAAATTTTGACCAATTGGGTCAATGTATATGTCATTTTGTCAAGGATTGACCATTTTGTCTAAAATTGACATTTTGGTCAAAAGTTGACCCTTTATGTCAATTGTGTGGTCATTAGGTCAAAAGTTGACTATTTTGACTAAAATGTCAATTATTGACCATTAGGTCAATAATTGGTCATTATGTCAATAATTGGTCATTAGGTCAATAATTGGTCATTGGGTCAAGGATTGACCAATTTGACCAAAGTTCACTTTTTGGAAAAAAGTTGACCATTGGATCAATGGGTTGGTAATTGGGTCAGAAATTGACCATTTTAACCAAAGTTAACCTTTTGGGTCAATGGGCTGGTCATTAAGTGAAAAATTAACTATTTTGACCAAAACTGGCTTTTTGGACAAAAGACGACCTATTGGGTCAATGGATTAGTCATTTTGTCAAGGATTGACCATTTTTACCAAAGTTATCTTTTTAATCAAAAGTTGACATATTGGGTCAATAAGTGGTCATTATGTCAAAAAGTGACTAATTTGACCAAAATTAACTTTTTGTTTAAAATTTGACCTATGGGGTCAATGAGTTAGTCACTGGGTCAAGAATTCACCATTTTGACAAAAGTTGAATTTTTGGTCAAAAGTTGACCTATTGGGTCAATGGGTTGGTCACTGGGTCAGAAAATAACCATTTTGACCAAAGTTCACAAATTGGGTTAATGGGGTGGTCATTAGGTCAAAAATAGACTATTTTGACCAAAATTGACTTTTTGGTCAAAAGTTGACTTCTTGGGTTAATGGGTTGGTCATTGGGTCAAGAATTGATCATTTTGACCAAAGTTGACTTTTTGGGTCAATGGGTTGGTCATTGGGATAGAAATTAACCATTTTGACCAAAGTTGACTTTTTGGTCAAAAGTTGACCTATTGGGTCAATAATTGGTCATTTTATCAAAAATTGACTTTTCTTATCAAAATTTACTTTTTCGTCAAAAGTTCACATATTGGATCAAGGGGTTGGTCATTGGGTCAAGGATTGATCATTTTGACCAAAGTTGACTTTTTAGTTTAAGGTTGACTGTTAGATTGATGGGTTGGTCATTGTGTCAAGAATTGACCATTTTGACCAAGGTTGACTTTTTAGTCAAAAGATTGACTATTTTAACCAAAATTAATTTTTTGTTCAAAATTTAACCAATTAGGATAATGAGTTGTTCATTTGGTCAAGAATTGACCATTTTGACCGAAGTTAACTTTTTGGTCAAAAGTTGACCTATTGGGTCTATGGGTTGGTCATTGGGTCAGAAATTAACCATTTTGAACAAAGTTGCCTTTTTGGTAAATAGGTGACCTATTTGGTTAATGGGTGGTCATTAAGTAAAAAATTTACTATTTAGACAAAAATTGACTTTTTGGTGAAAAGTTGACATATTGCGTCAATGGGTTGGTCATTGGGTCAATGATTGACCATGTTGACCAAAGTTGACTTTTCGGCCAGATTTTGACTTATTGGGTTATTAATTGGTCATTAGGCTAAATATAAACTATTTTGTCCAAAATGGAATTTTTGGTCAAAAGTTAACCCATTGGGTCAACAGTGTGGTAATTGGGTCAGAAATTGACCATTTTGATTAAAGTTTACTTTTTGGTCAAATTTTGATCAAAAAGTCAACTTTGGTATAAATTTGACCTATTGGGTCAATGGGTTGGTCATTGGGTCAAGGATTGATCATTTTGATAAATCCTTCACCAAAGTTAACTTTTTGGTCAAAAGTTTGCCTATTAGGTCAACGGGTTAGTCGTTCGTTCAGAAATTGACCATATCAACCAAAGTTGACCTATTGCGTTAATGGCGTAGTCATTAGGTCAAAAATTGACATTTTGCTCAAAAGTTGACCTATTGGGTCAATGGGTTAGTCATTGGGTCAAGGATTGACCATTCTGACTAAAGTTGACTTTTTGGTCAAAAGTTGACCTATTGGATCAATGGGTTGGTCATTGGCTCAAGGATTGACCATTTTGACCAAAGTTGACCTTTTAGTCAGATATTGACTTATTGGGTCAATGGGTTGGTCATTGGGTCAAGGATTGACCATTTTAACCAAAGTTGACTTTTTGGTCAAAAGTTGACCTATTGGGTCAATAATTGGTCATTATGTCAAAAATTGACTTTTCTGACCAAAATTGACTTGCTGGTCAAAAGTTGACGTATTGGGTCAGGGAGTTGGTCATTGGGTCATGGATTGATCATTTTGAACAAAGTTGACTTTTTTGGCCAAAAGTTTACCTATTGGGTTAATGGGTTGGTCATTGGGTCAAGGATTAGCCATTTTGACCAAAGTTAACTTTTTGGTCAGAGATTGACTTTTGGGTCAATAATTGGTCATTAGATCAAAAACTGATTATTTTGACCAAAATTGAATTTTTTGTCAAAAGTTGACCCAATGAGACAATGGGGTGGTCATTTTGTCAGAAATTAACCATTTTAGTTGACATTTTGGTCAAAAGTTGACCTATTGGGTGAATGAGAAGGTCATTAGGTAAAAATTGAGTATTTTAACCAAAATTGACTTTTTGTCAAATGTTGTCCTTTTGGGTCAACGGGTTGGTCATTGGGTCAAGGATTGACGAATTTGACCAAAGTTGATTTTTTGGTTTAAAGTCGACCTTTTGGGTCATTGGGTTGGTCATTTGGTCAAGAATTGACCATTTTGACCAAAGTTAACTTTTAGTCAAAGATTAACTATTTTGACTAAAATTGACATTTTGTTCAAAATTTGACCGATTGGGTCAATGAGTTGGTCAATGGATCAAGAATTGACCATTTTGACCAATTTTGACTTTTTGGTCAGAGATTGACTTATTAGGTCAATAATTGGTCATTAGCTCAAAAATTGATGTTTTGAGCAAAATTGACTTTTGGTCAAGGTTGACCTATCGGGTCATTGGGTCAAGGATTGATCTTTTTCACCAAAGTTGACTTTTTGGTCAAAAGTTTAGATATTTGTTCAAGGTGTTGGTTATTGGGTCAGAAATTAACCATTTTAACGAAAGTTGACTTTTTGGTCGAAAGTTGACTATTGGGTCGATGTAGTTGTTGTTAGGTTAAAAATTAACTAATTTGACCAATATTTACTTATTCATCGAAAAGTTGACCAATTGGGTCAACGGATGTGTCATTGTGTCTAAGATTGAGCATTTTTTCTAAAATTGATATTTTGGTCAAAAGTTGACCCATTATGTCAATTAGGTGGCCGTTAGGTCAAAAGTTAACTATTGTGACCAAAATTATCTTTTTAGTCAAAAGTTCACTTATTGGGTCAATGGGTTGATCATTTAGTCAAGGATTGACCATTTTGACCAAAATTGGCTTTTTGGTAATAAGTTGACCTATTGGGTCCATGGGTTGGCCATTAGTTCAAGGATTGACCATTTTGACCAAAGTTTACTTTTTGGTCAGAGATTGACTAATTGAGTCAATAATTAGTCATTAGGTCAAAAAATTGACTATTTTGACCAAAATTGACTTTTGGGTTAAAAGTTGACCTATTGGTTCAACGGGTTAGTCATTAGGTCAAGGATTGACCATTTTGACCAAAGTTAACTTTTTGGTCAAATGTTGACCTATTGGGTCAATAATTGGTCATTATGCCAAAAATTGACTTTTCTAACCAAAATTAACTTTTTGGTAAAAAATTGACAGATTGTGTCAAGGGGTTGGTCATTGGGTCAATGATTGACTCTTTTGACCAAAGTTGACATTTTGGTCAGAGATTGACTTTTGGGTCAATAATACTCATTAGATCAAAAATTGATTATTTTGACCAAAATTGAATTTTTGTTCAAAAGTTGAACCATTGAGTCAACGGGGTTGTCATTTTGTCATAAAATGAACATTTTGACCAAAGTTGTCTTTTTGGTCAAAAATTGACTTATTGGGTGAATGAGTTTGCCATTAGGTAAAAAATTGAGAATTTTAACTAAAATTGACTTTTTGGTCAAAAGTTGTCCATTTGGGTCAATGGGTTGTTCATTGTCTCAAGGATTGACCAAAGTTGACTTTTTGGTTTAAAGTTGACCTTTTGGGTTAATGGGTTGGTCATTGGGTCAAGGATTGACCATTTTGACCAAAGTTCGCTTTTTGGTCAGAGATTGACTTTTTGGATCAATAATTGGTCATTAGGTCAAAAATCAACTATTTTGACCAAAATTGACTTTTTGGTCAAAAGTTGACCTATTGGGTCAATAGGTTGGTCATTGGGTCAAGGATTGACAAACTTGACCAAAGTTAACTTTTTGGTTAAAAGTTGACCTATTGGGTCAATGGGTTGGTCATTGGGACAAGGATTGACATTTTGACCAAAATTGACTTTTTGGTCAGAGATTGCCTTATTGGGTTAATAATTGGTCATTAGTTCAAAATTTGACTATTTTGACAAAAATTGAATTTTAGGTCAAAAGTTCACCCATTGAGTCAACGGGGTGGTCATTGTGTGAGAAATTGACCATTTTGACCAAAGTTGACTTTTTGGTTAAAAGATGACCTATTGGGCGAATGAGTTGGTCATCAGGTCAAGAATTGAACTTTTTGACCAAATTGACCTATTGCGTTAATGAGTTGGCAATTAGTTCAGAAGTTGACCATTTTTTAAAAAGTTGACCTTTTGGTCAAAAGTTGACTATTGGGACGATGGGTGGTCATTAGGTTAAAAATTAACTATTTTGACCAAAATTAGCCTTTTTGGTCAAAAGTCGACCTATTGGGTCAATGGATTGGTCATTAGGTTAAAGATTGACCATTTTGACCAAAGTTGACTTTTTAGTCAAAAGTTGACCTTTTGGGTAAAAAAATGGTAATTAGGTCAAAAATTGGCTATTTTGACCAAAATTTACTTTTTGGTCAAAAGTCGATCTATTGGGTCAGTGGGTTGGTCACTGTGTCAAGGATTTACCATTTTGACAAAAGTTGACTTTTTGGTCAAAAGTTGACGTATTAAGCCAATGCGTTGGTGATTGGGTCAAGGATTGACCATTTTGACCAAAGTTAACTTTTTGGTCAGAGATTGCCTTATTGGGTCAATAATTGGTCACTAGGTCAAAATTTGACTATTTTGATCAAAATTGAATATTTTGTCAAAAGTTAACTCCTTGGGGCAACGAGGGTTAGTCATTAGGTCGAAATTTACCATTTTGACCGAAGTTGATTTTGTTGAAAAGTTGACTATTAGGTCGATGTGTTGAGTCATTGGATCAAGGATTAATCATTTTGACCAAAGTTGACGTTTTGGTCGAAATAATGGCTTATTAGATCAACAATTGGTCATTAGGTCGAAAAATTAACTATTTTGACCAAAATTGACTTTTGTTAGAAAGTTAACTTTGTTAGGTCAACGGGTTGGTCATTAGGTGAACGATTGATCATTTTGACCAACGTTGACTTTTTCCTCGAAAGTTTACTTGTTGGGTCGATGGGTTTGTCATTAGTTCGAGGATTGACCATTTTGACCAAAGTTGACGTTTTAGTCAGACATTGGCTTATTGGGTCAATAATTGGTCATTAGGTTAAAAATTCACTATTTTGACCAAAAATTGATTATTTTGAAAGTTAACCTATTGGGTAAATGGGTTGATCATTGGGTCAACGATAGATCAATTTGAGCAATGCTAACATTTCGGTCAAAAGTTAACCTATTGGGTCAATGTTTTGGTTGGTCGTTGGGTCAAAAGTTGACCAACTTAATAGAAGTTGACCTATTGGGTCAATAGGGTGGTCAATAGGTCAAAAATTGATTATTTTGACCAAAATTGACTTTTTAGTCAAAGGTTGACCTAATTGGTCAATGTGTTGGTCATTGGTTCAAGAATTGACCCTTTGACCAAAGTTGACCTATTGGGGCAATGGGTTTGTAAGTAGGTTAAAAATTGACTATTTTGACAAAAATTAACTTTTTTAGTCAAAAGTTGACCTTACTGGTCAACGAGTTGGTCATTGGGTCAAGAATTGACCCTTTGACCAAAGTTGACTTTTTGGTCAAAAGTAGACCTATTGGGTCAAGGATTGGCAATTTTGACCAAAGTTGACTTTTTAGTCAGAGATTCACTTATTGGGTCTATAATTGGTCATTAGATAAAAAATTGACTATTTTGACTAAAATTAAATTTTTGGTCAAAAGTTGACTCATTGAGTCAATGGGGTGGACATTTTGTTAGAAATTGATCATTTTGACCAAAGTTGACTTTTTGGTCAAAAGTTGAACTATTAGGTGAATGAAATGGTTATTAGGTAAAAAATTGAGAATTTAAACCAAAATTGACTTTTTGGTCTAAAGTTATCCTTATGGGTCAAAAGGTTAGACATTGGGTCAAGGATTGACCAATTTGACCAAAGTTGATTTTTTGGTTAAAATTTGACCTAATGGGTCAATGGGTTGGTCATTGGGTTAAGAATTGACCATTTTGACCAAAGCTGAGTTTTGGTCAAAAGGTTGATTATTTTAACCAAAATTGACATATTGTTCAAAATTTGACCAATTGGGTCATGAGTTGGTCATTAAGTCCAGAATTGACCATTTTGATCAGAGTTTACTTTTTGGTCAAATGTTGACCTATTGGGTCAATAGGTTGGTCATTGGGTCAGAAATTAACCATTTTGACCAAAGTTGGCATATTGTGTCAAAGGGGCGGTCATTAAGTCAAAAATTGACAATTTTGTCCAAAATTGACTTTTTGGTCAAAAGTTGACCTATCGGGTCAATGGGTTGGTCATTG
Source organism: Papilionanthe hookeriana x Papilionanthe teres (assembly GCA_022702705.1). NCBI lineage: Eukaryota > Viridiplantae > Streptophyta > Magnoliopsida > Asparagales > Orchidaceae > Papilionanthe > Papilionanthe hookeriana x Papilionanthe teres. The sequence goes on along the minus strand of CM040427.1, from coordinate 91,757,530 downwards.
GGTCAAGGATTAACCATTTTGACCAAAGTTGACTTTATGATCAAATGTTGACCTATTTGATCATTGGGTTAAGCATTGGGTCAAAGATTGGCCATTTTGACCAAAGTTGACTCTTTGGTCAAAGATTGACTTTTTGGGTCAATAATTGGTCATTAATTCAAAAATTGAATGTTTTTGACCAAAATTAACTTTTCGGTCAAAAGTTGACCTATTGGGTCAATGGGGTTGGTTATTGGGTCAAGGATTGACCATCTTGACCAAAGTTGACTTTTTTGTCGAAAGTTAACTGTATAGGTCGATGAGTTGCTCTTTGGTCGAGAATTGACCATTTTGACAAAGTTGACTTTTTGGTCGAAAAGTTAACTGTATGGGTCGATGGGTTGGTCATTGGGTCAGAAGTTCACCATTGTGACAAAAGTTGACTTTTTGGTCAAAAGTTGACCTAATGGGACAACGGGTGATCATTGGTTCAAAAATTAACTATTTTGACCAATACTGGCCTTTTGGTCAAAAGTCGACCCATTGGGTCAAGCATTGACCATTTTGACCAAAGATTACTTTTTAGTCAGAGACTGACTTATTGGCTCCATAATTGGTCATTAGATCAAAAATTGATTATTTTGAGAAAAATTAAATTTTTTGTCTAAAGTTGACCCATTGAGCCAACGGGATGGTCATTAGGTCAAGGATTGGCCATCTTGACCAAATTTGACTTTTTGGTTAAAAGTTGACCTATTAAGTCAACGGGGTGGTCATTGGGTCAGAAATTGACCATTTTGACAAAAGTTGACTTTTTGGTTAAAGGTTGACCTATTTGGTCACTGAGTTGGTCATTCGGTTAAGAATTGAGCATTTTAACTATAGTTGACTTTTTAGTCAAAAGTTAACCCATTGGGTCAATGGGATTGTCATTGATTCAGAAGTTTACCATCTTGATAAAAGTTGACACTTTGGTCGAAAGTTGACCTACTAGGACGATGGGTGGTCATTAGAGTCGAAAACTAAGCTATTTTGACCAGCTAGCTTTGTAGTCGAAAGTCGACCTATTAGAGTCGATGGGTTAGTCATTGGGTCGAGATTAACCATTTTAACCAAAGTTGTCTTTTTGGTCGAAAGTTGACTATTAGATTCGAAAAGTCGTCATACTCATAGGTCGAAATTGATTATTTTGACGAAATTGACTTTTTAGTCGAAAGTCGATCTATTGGGTCGATGGGTTGGTCGATGAGTCGAGGATTTGCCATTTTACAAAAGTTGACTTTTTGGTCGAAGAGTTGACTGTTAGATGTCGATTGGTTGGTCATTGGATTCGGATTGACCATTATGACCAAAGTTGACTTTTTATCGAAGATTGACTTATTGGGTCGATAATTGGTCATTAGGTCAAAATTGATTATTTCGACCAAAATTGACTTTTTGTTCGAATTTGACTATGGGGTTAATGAGTGGGTCCATTTAGGTCGAAATTGACCATTTTGACAAAAGTTGACTCTTTGGTTATATGTTCACTTTATTGGGTCGATGGGTTGGTCATTAGGTCGAAACTAACAATTTTGACGAAAGTTGACTTATTGGATCGATGGGGTGGTCATTAGGTCAAAAATTGATTATTTTGACCAAAATTGACATTTTGGTCAAAAGTTGACTTATTGGGTCAATGGGTTGGTCATTGGGTCAAGGATTGACCATTTTAAGCAAAGTTGGCTTTTTGGTCAAAAGTTGACTTCTTGGGTCAATGGGTTGGTCATTGGGTCAAGGATTGACCATTTTGACCAAAGTTGACTTTTTAGTCAGAGATTGACTCATTTGGTCAATAATTGGTCAGTAGATGAAATTTTGATTATTTTAACCAAAATTGAATTTTTAGTCAAAAGTTGACCCATTGAGTCAACGGGGTTGTCATTTTGTCAGAAATTGATCATTTTGACCAAAGTTGACTTTTTGGTCAAAAGTTAACATATTGGGTGAATGAGGTGGTCACTAGGTAAAAAATTGAGAATTTTAACCAAACTTGATATTTTGGTCAAAAGTTGACCTGTTTCGTCAATGGGTTGGTCATGGGTCACTGATTGAATATTTTGACCAAAATTGTTATTTTAGTCAAAAGTTAACCTATTGGGTCAATGGGTTGGTCATTGGGTCATGATTGGTCATTTTGACCAAAGTTTAATTTTTGGTAAAAAGTTGACCTATTGGGCCAATGGGTTGGTCATTGGGTCAGAAATTGACCATTTTAACCAAAGTTGACCGTTGGGTCAATGGGGTGGTCATTAGGTCAAATATTGACTAGTTTGACCAAAATTGACATTTTGATCAAAAGTTGACTTATTGGTTCATTAGGTTAAGCATTCGGTCAAGGATTGACCATTTTGACCAAAATTGGGTTTTTGGTCAGAGATTGACTTATTGGGTCAATAATTGGTCATTAGGTAAAAAATTGACTGTTTAGACCAAAATTGACTTTTTGGTCAAGGTTGACCTATTGGTTCATTGGGTAAATGATTGACCCTTTTAACTAAAGTTGATTTTTTGGTCAAAAGCTAACATATTGGGTCACAATTGAGCATTTTAACAAATGTTGACTTTTGGGTCAAAAGTTGACTTTTTGGTCAAAAGTTGACTTATTGGGTCAATGGGCTAGTTCTTCGGTTAAAAATTGACTATTTTTACCAATATTTACATTTTATCAAAAGTTGACCAATTGGGTCAATGGGTATGTCATTGTGTCAAGAATTGATCATTTAGGTCAAAATATGACCCATTATGTCAATTGGGTGGTAATAAGGTCAAAAGTTAACTATTTTGACCAAAATTGACTTTTTTGTCAAAATTTCACCTATTAGGTCAATGGGTTGATCATTTGGTCAAGGATTGACTATTTTGACAAAAGTTGACTTTTTGGTAATAAGTTGACCTATTGGGTCAATGGGTTCGCCACTGGGTCAAGGATTGACCAAAGTTGACTTTTTGGTCAGAGATTGACTTATAGGGTCAATAATTGGTCATTAGGTCAAAAATTGATTATTTTGACCAAAATTGACTTTTTGGTCAAAAGTTGACCTATTGGGTCAACTGGTTGGTCATTGGGTCAAGGATTGACCATTTTGACCAAAGTTGACTTTTGGTCAAAAGTTGACATATTGGGTCAATATTTGGTCATTATGTAAAAAATTAACTTTTCTGACCAATATTGACCTTTTCGTCAAAAGTTGACCTATTGGGTCAAGGGGTTGGTCATTGGGTCAAGGATTGATCATTTTGACCAAAGTTGATTTTTTTGTCAAAAGTTTACCTATTGGGTCAATGGATTGGTCATTAGGACAAGAATTGGCCATTTTGACCAATGTTGACTTTTTGGTCAAAAGTTGATCTATTGGGTCAATAATTGGTCATTATATCAAAAATTAACTTTTCCGACCAAAATTGACTTTTTCAACAAAAGTTGACCTATTGGGTCAAGGGGCTAGTCATCGTGTTAAGGATTGAACAATTTGACCAAAGTTGACTTTTTGGTCAAAAGTTTACCTATTGGGTCAATGGATTGGTCATTAGGACAAGAATTGGCCATTTTGACCAAAGTTGACTTTTTGGTCAGAGATTAACTTTTGGGTCAATAATTGGTCATTAGATTAAAAATTGATTTTTTTGACCAAAATTTAATTTTTGGTAACAAGTTGACCCATCGAGTTAACGGGGTGGTCATTTTGTGAGAAATTGACCATTTTGACCAAAGTTGACTTTTTGGTCAAACGTTGACCTTTTGGGTGAATGAGGTGATCATTAAGTAAAAAATTGAGAATTTTAACCAAAGTTAACTTCTTCGTCAAAAGTTATCCTTTTGGGTCAATGGGTTGGTCATTGGGTCAAGGATTGACCAATTTGACCAAAGTTGATTTTTTGGTTTAAAGTTGATTTTTTGGGTCAATGGGTTGGTCATTGGGTCAGGAATTGACCATTTTTTGTGAAAAAGGAGTCTTCGATTTGGGTTATGTTGGTACTGCTTTTCTTATCTAATGGTACTATTTTGACCAAAATTGACTTTTTATTCAAAATTTGACCATTTGGGTCAATGAGTTGGTCATTGGGTCAAGAATTGACCATTTTGATCGAAGTTGAGTTTTTGGTCAGAGATTGACTTATTGGGTCAAAATTGGTCATTAGGTCAAAAATTGACTATTTTGACCATAATTGACTTTTTGGTCTAGGTTGACCTATTGGGTCATTTGGTCGAGGATTGAACTTTTTGCACAAAGTTGACTTTTTGGTCGAAAGTTAACATATTTTGTCGATGTGTTGGTTATTGGGTCGAAATTGACCATTTAACCAAAATTGACTTTACGGTCGAAGTTGACCTATTAGATTCGATGAGAGTGTTGTTAGGTTAAAAATTGACTATTTTGTCGATATTTACTTTTTTATCGAAAGTTGACCGATTGAGTCGAGGGTATGTCATTGTGTCGAGGATTGTCCAATTTTTCCAAAATTGACATTTTGGTCGAAAGTTGACTTTTTGACCAAAATTGTGTTTTTGTCGAAGTTCACCTGTTGTTGTCAGCTGGGTTAATCATTTGGTACGATTAGTAAATTTTGACAAAGTTGACCTTTTGGTCAAATGTTGACCTATTGGGTCAGTAAATGGTCATTATGTCAAAAATTGACTTTTCTCACCAAAACATTTTGGTCAAAAGTTGACATATTGTGTCAAGGATTGGCCATTTGACCAAAGTTGACTTTTTGGTCAGAGATTGAGTTTTGGGTCAATAATAGTCATTGGATCAAAAATTGATTATTTTGACTGAAATTGAATTTTTGGTCAAAAGTTGAACCATTGAGTCAACGAGGTGGTCATTTTATCAGAAATTGACCATTTTGACCAAAGTTGACTTTTCGGTCAAAAGTTGACCTATTGGGTGAATGAGGTGGTCATTAGGTAAAAAATTGAGAATTTTAACCAAAATTGACTTTTTGGTCAAAACTTGTCTTTTTGGGTCAATGGGTTGGTCATTGGGTCAAGGATTAACCAATTTGACCAAAGTTGACTTTTTGGTTTAAAGTTCACCTTTTGGATCAATGGGTTGCTCATTGAGTCAAGAATTGACCATTTTGACCTAAGTTAACTTTTTGGTCAAAAGATTGATAATTTTGACCAAAATTGGCTTTTTATTCAAAATTTGACCAATTGGGTCAATGAGTTATTCATTGAGTCAAGAATTGACCATTTTGGTCAAAAGTTGACTTAATGGGTCTATGGGTTCGTCATTGGGTCAGAAATTAACCATTTTGATCAAAGTTGACTTTTTGGTCAAAAGTTGACCTATTTGGTCAATGGGTGGTCATTAGGTCAAATATAGATTATTTTGACCAAAATTGACTTTTTGGTGAAAAGTTGACCTATTGGGTCAATGGGTTGGTCGTTGGATAAGGTTTGACCATTTTGACAGAAGTTGACTTTTTGGTCAAAAGTTCACCTATCGGGTCAACGCGTTGGTCCTTCGGTCAAGGATTGACCATTTTGACCAAACTTGACTTTTTGGCCCAATTTTGACTTATTGGGTCAATAATTGGTCATTAGGTCAAAAATTGACTATTTTTTCCAAAATTAAATTTTTGGTCAAAAGTTGACCCATTAGGCCAATGGTGTAGTCATTCGGTCAGAAATTGACCATTTTGACTAAAGTTTACTTTTTGGTCAAATTTTGACCAAAAAGCCAACTTTGGTCTAAAGTTGTCTTATTGGGTCAATGGGTCAAGGATTAATCATTTTGATAAATCCTTGACCAATTTTAACTTTTTGCTCAAAATTTTGCCTATTGGGTCAACGTGTTAGTTGTCGAGTTTGAAATTGACCATATCAACCAAAGTTGACCAATTATGTTAATGGGGTGGTCATTAGGGCAAAAATTGACTATTTTGACCAAAATTAACATTTTGGTCAAAAGTTGACTTATTGGGTCGATGGGTTTGTCATTGGGTCGAGGATTGACCATTTTGACCAAAGTTGACTTTTTGGTCAAAAGTTGACATATTGGGTCAATGGGTTGGTCATTGGGTCAAGGATTGACCATTTTGAGCAAAGTTGACTTTTTAGTTAGAGATTGACTTATTGGGTCAACGGGTTGGCCATTGGGTCAAGGATTGACCATTTTGACCAAAGTTGACTCTTTGGTCAAAAGTTGACCTATTGGGTTAATAATTGATCATTATGTCAAAAATTGACTTTTATGACAAAAATTGACTTTTTGGTCAAAAGTTGACGTATTGGGTCAAGGGGTTGGTCATTGGGTCAAGGATTGATCATTTTGACCAAAGTTGACTTTTTTGGTCAAAAGTTTACATATTGGGTCAATGGGTTGGTCATTGAGTCAAGAATTAGCCATTTTGACCAAAGTTGACTTTTTGATCAGATATTGACTTTTGGGTTAATAATTGGTCATTAGATAAAAAATTGATTATTTTAACCAAAATTGATTTTTTTGTCAAAAGTTAACCCATTGAGTCAACGGGGTGGTCATTTTGTCAGAAATTGACCATTTTGACCATAGTTGACTTTTTGGTTAAAAGTTGACCTATTGGGTGAATGAGGTGGTCATTAGCTAAAAAATTGAGAATTTTAACCAAAATTGACTTTTTGGTCAAAGGTTGTCCTTTTGGGTCAATGGGTTGGTCATTGGGTCAAGGATTGACCAATTTGATGATGTTAGTTTTTTGTATTAAAGTTGACCTTTTGGGTCAGTGGGTTGGTCATTGGGTCAAGAATTGACCATTTTGACCGAAGTTTACTTTTAGTCAAAGATTGACTATTTTGACCAAAATTGACTTTTGTTCAAAATTTGACCAATTGGGTCAATGAGTTGGTCATTAGGTCAAGAATTTACCATTTTGACCAAAGTTGACTTTTTGGTCAGAGATTGACTTATTGGTTCAATAATTGGGCATTAGCTCAAAAATTGATGGTTTTGACCAAAATTGACCAATATTTACTTTTTTGTCAAAAGTTGAACATTTGGGTCAACAGGTATGTCATTGTGTCAAGGATTGACATTTTTTTCTAAAATTGATATTTTGGTCAAAAGTTGACCCCATTATGTCAATTGGGCAGTCATTAGGTCAAAAGTTAACTATTTTGACCAAAATTGTATTTTTGGTCAAAGGTTCGCCTATTGGGTCAATGGGTTTATCATTTGGTCAAGGATTGACCATTTTGACCAAAGTGGACTTTTTGGTATTAAGTTGACTTATTGGGTCAACGGGTTCGCCATTGGGTCAAGGATTGACCATTTTGGCCAAAGTTTATTTTTTGGTCAGAGATTGACTTATTGGGTCAATAGTTGGTCATTAGGTCAAAAATTGACTGTTTTGACCAAAATTGACTTTTTGGGTCAAAAAGTTGACCTATTGGGTCAACAGGTTAGTCATTGAGTCAAAGATTGACCATTTTGACCAAAGTTAACTTTTTCGCCAAAAGTTGGCCTATTTGGTCAATAATTGGTCATTATGTCAAAAATTGACTTTTTTCACCAACATTGACTTTTTGGACAAAAGTTGACATGTTGTGCTAAGGGGTTGGTCATTGGGTCAAGGATTGACCATTTTGACTAAAGTTGACTTTTTGGTCAGAGATTGACTTTTGGGTCCAGAATAGTCATTAGATCAAAAATTGATTATTTTGACCAAAATTGAATTTTTTGTCAAAAGTTGAGCCTGAACGGGGTGGTTTTTTTGTCATAAATTGACCATTTTAACGAAAGTAAACTTTTTGGGCAAAAGTTGACCTATTGGGTGAATGTGGTGGTCATTAGGTAAAAAATTGAGAATTTTAACTAAATTTGACTTTTTGGTCAAATGTTGTCCTTTTGGGCCAATGGGTTGGTCAATGGGTTGGTCATTGGGTCAAGGATTAACCAATTTAACCAAAGTTGACTTTTTGGTTTAAAGTTGACTTTTTGGGTCAATGGGTTGGTTATTGAGTCAATAATTGATCATATTGACTAAAGTTGACTTTTTGGTCAAAAGATTGATAATTTTGAACAAAATTGACTTTTTGTTCAAATTTTGACAAATTGGGTCAAAGAGTTGTCCATTTGGTCAAGAATTGACCATTTTTGTCAAAAGTTTACTTATCGGGTCTATGGGTTCGTCATTGGGTTAGAAATTAACCATTTTAACCAAAGTTGACTTTTTGGTCAAAAGTTGACTTGTTGGTCAATGGGTGGTCATTAGGTCAAAAATTGACTATTTTGACCAAAATTGACTTTTTGGTGAAAATTTGATCTATTGGGTCAATGGGTTGGTCATTGGGTCAAGGTTTGACCATTTTGACAAAAGTTGAATTTTTGGGTCAAAAGTTGACCTATTGGCTCAATGTGTTGTTCATTGGGTCTAGGATTGACCATTTTGACCAAAGTTAACTTTTTGGCCAGTGATTAACTAATTGGGTCAATAATTGGTCATTAGGTCAAAAATTGACTTTTTTGTCCAAAATTGAATTTTTGGTCAAAAATCGACCCGTTGAGTCAACGGTGTTGTCATTGGGTCAAAAATTGACCATTTTGACTCAGGTTTAATTTTTGGTCAAATTTTAACAAAAAAGTAATATTTGGTGAAAGTTGACCTATTGGGTCAATGGGTTGGTCATTGGGACAAGGATTGATCATTTTGTTAAATCCTTTACAAAGTTAACTTTTTGATCAAAAGTTTGCTTATTGAGTCAACGGGTTAGTCATTGGGTCAGAAATTGACGATATCAACCAAAGTTGACCTATTTGGTCAATGTGGAGGTTATTAGGTCAAAATTTAACTATTTTGGCCAAAATTTAACTATTTTGGCCAAAATTAAATTTTTGGTCAAACGTTGACTTTGGTCGATGGGTTAATCATTGGGTCAATGATTGACCATTTTGACCAAAGTTAACTTTTTGGTCAGAGATTGACTTATTTGGTAAATAATTGGTCATTAGTTCAAAGATTGACTTTTTCGACCAAAATTGAGTTTTCGGTCAAAAGTTGACCTATTGGGTCAATGGGTAGGTAGATTATTGGGTCAAGGATTGACCATTTTGACCAAAGTTGACTTTTTGGTCAAAAGTTGACCTATTGGGTCAATAATTGGTCATTATGTCAAAACTTGACTTTTCTGACCAAAATTAACTTTTTGGTTAAAAGTTGACGTATTGTGTCAAGGGGTTGTTCATTCGGTCAAGAATTGATCATTTTGACCAAAGTTGACTTTTTTGGTCAAAAGTTTTCCTATTAGGTCAATGGGTTGGTCATTGGGTCAAGGATTGGCCATTTTGACCAAAGTTGACTTTTTGGTCAAAGATTGACTTTGGGTTAATAATTGGTCATTCGATAAAAAATTGATTATTTTGACAAAAATTGACTTTTTGGTCAAAAGTTGACCCATTGAGTCAACGGGGCCGTCGTTTTGTCAGAAATTGATCATTTTGACCAAGATTAACTTTTTGGTCAAAAGTTGACCTATTGGTATTAGGGGAATGAGGAGGTCATTAGGTAAACAATTAAGAATTTTAACCAAAATTGACTTTTTGGTCAAAAGTTGTTCTTTTGGGTCAATGGGTTGGTCATCGGGTCAAGGAATAACCAATTTGACCAAAGTTGATTTTTTGGTTTAAAGTTGACTTGTTGGGTAAATGTGTTGGTCATTGGGTCAAGAATTGACCATTTTGACCAAAGTTGACTTTTTTGGTCAAAGATTGACAATCTTGACCAAAATTGACTTTTTGTTTAAAATTTGACCAATTCGGTCAATGAGTTGGTCATTGGGTCAAGAATAGACCATTTTGACCAAAGTTGACATTTTATTCAGAGATTGACTTATTGGGTCAATAATTGGTCGTTAGGTTTTACCAAAATTGTTTTTTTAGTCAAGGTTGACATATTGAGTCATTGGGTCAAGGATTGACCTTTTTCACCAAAGTTGACTTTTTGGTCAAAAGTTGACATATTTGGTTAATGTGTTGTTATTGGGTCAGAAATTGACTTTTTTAAGGAAAGTTGACTTTTTTTATCAGAAGTTGACCTATTGGGTCAATTCGGTTGTTGTTAGGTTAAAAATTGGCTATTTTGACCAATATTTACTTTTTTGTCAAAAGTTACCCTATTTGATCAACAGTATGTCATTGTGTTAAATTTTTTCTAAAATTGATATTTTGGTCAAAAGTTGACCCACTATGTCATGTGGGTGGTCGTTAGGTTAAAAGTTAACTATTTTAACCAAAATTGTCTTTTTTGTCAAAAGTTTACCTATTAGGTCAATGGGTTGATCATTTGCTCAAGGATTGACCATTTTGACTAAAGTTGACTTTTTGGTAATAAGTTAACCTATTGGGTCAATGGGTTAGCCATTGAGTCAAGGATTGACCATTTTGACCAAAGTTTACTTTTTGGTCAGAGATTTACTTATTGGGTCAATAATTGGTTATTAGGTCAAAAAGATGACTATTTTGACCAAAATTGACTTTTTGGGCAAAAATTGACCTATTGGGTCAACAGGTTGGTCATTGGGTCAATGATTGACCATTTTAACCAAAGTTGACTTTTTAGTCAAAAGTTGACCTATTAGGTCAATAATTGGTTGTTATGTTAAGAATTGACTTTTCTGATCAAAATTGACTTTTTTGTCAAAAGTTGAAATATTGGGTCAAGGGGTTGGTCATTGGGTTAAAGATTGACCATTTTGTCAAAGTTGACTTAGTGGTCAGAGATTGACTTTTGGGTCAATAATTGGTCATTAGATCAAAAATTGATTAATTTGACCAAAATTAAATTTTTGGTCAAAAGTTGACCCATTGAGTCAACATGGTGGTCATTTCGTTAGGAATTGACCATTTTGACCAAAGTTGAGTTTTTGGTCAAAGTTGACCTATTGGATGAATGAGGTGGTCATTAGGTAAAAAATTGAGGATTTTAACCAAAAAAGACTTTTTGGTTAAATGTTGTCCTTTTGGGTTAACGGGTTGTTCATTGGGTCAAGGAATTACCAATTTGACCAAAGTTGACTTTTTGGTTTAAAGTTGACCTATTGGGTCAATGGGTTTATCATTGGGTCAAGAATTAACCATTTTGACCAAAGTTGAAATTTTATTCTAAAGATTGACTATTATGACCAAAATTGACTTTTTGTTCAAAATTTAACACAGTGGCTCAATGAATTGTTCATTGGGTCAAGAATTGATCATTTAGACCAAAGTTGATTTTTTGGCCAAAAGTTGACGTATTGGGTCTATGGGTTGGTCATTGGGTCAGAAATTAACCATTTTGACCAAAGTTGAATTTTTTGTCAAAAGTTGATCTATCTGGTCAATGGGTCGTCATTAGATCAAAAATTGACTATTTTGACAAAAGTTGACTTTTTGGGGAAAAGTTGACCTGTTGAGTTAATGGGTTGGTCATTGGGTCAAGGTTTAACCATTTTGACAGAAGTTGACTTTTTGGTCGAATGTTGACTGTGGATCGATGGGTTGATCATTGGGTCGAGATTGACCATTTTGACCAAAGTTGTCTTTTTCGTCGAGAGATTGCCTTATTGGATTCGAAAATTGGTCATTAGAGTCGAAAATTGATGATTTTGACCAAAATTAAATTTTTGGTCGAAAGTTGATTCATTAGATCGACGGGGTGGTTATTCGGTCGAGAATCGAGCCATTTTGACAAAGTTGACTTTTTTGTTGAAAGTTGACTGTTGGCGATGAGTTGGTCATTGGGTCGAATTGACCATTTTGACGAAGTTGACTTTGGGTCGAAAGTTGACTCTTGCGTTAATGAGTTGGTCATTGGGTCATAGGTTGACCATTTTGACAAAAGTTGACTTTTTGGTCAAAAATTGACTTGGGATAATGAGTGGTCATTTGGTAAAAAATTAACTATTTTGACCAAAACTACCTTTTTTGGTCAAAAGTCGAGGATTGAGCATTTTGACAAAAGTTGACCTTTTGGGTCAATAAGTGGTCATTAGGTCAAAAATTAACTATTTTGACCAAAATTGACTTTTTGGTCAAAAGTCGATCTATTGGGTTAGTGGTTGGTCATGGGGTCAGGAATTTACCATTTTGACAAAAGTTGACATTTTTGTCAATAGTTGACCTATTCGGTCAATGGGTTGGTCATTGGGTCAAGGATTGACAATCTTGACCAAAGTTAATTTTTTTGTTAAAAGTTGAACTATTGGACCAATGGGTTAGTCATTGGGTCAAGGATTGACCATTTTGACCAAAGTTGACTTTTTGATCAGAGATTGCCTTATTGGGTCATTAATTGGTCATTAGGTCAGAAATTGATTATTTTGTCCAAAATTGAATTTTGGTCGAAAGTTGACTCATTAGATTAACGAGGGTGGTCATTAGATCAGAAATTGACCATTTTGACCAAAGTTTACTTTTGGTAAAGCGTTGACTTATTAGATTGATGGGTAGGTCATTAGATTGAAAATTAACCATTTTAACCAAAGTTGACCTATTTGGTCAATGAGATGGTTATTAGGTCAAAAATTGATTATTTTGACCAAAATTAACATTTTAGTTAAAAGTTGACCTATTGAGTCAAAAAGTTGGTCTTTGAGTTAGAGATTGGCCTTTTTGATCAAAGTTGACTTTTTTGTCAATAGTTAACCTATTGGGTCATGGGGTTAGTCATTGGGTCAAGGATTAAATATTTTGACCAAAGTTGACTTTTTAGTAAGAGATTGACTTATTGGGTCAATAATTGGTCATTAGATCAAAAATTGATTATTTTGACCAAAATTGAATTTTTGGTTAAAAGATGACCCTTGAGTCAACTGGATGGTCATTTTGTCAGAAATTGACCATTTTGACCAAAGTTGACTTTTTGGTCAAAAGTTGACCTATTGGGTGAATGAGGCGGTCATTAGGTAAAATACTGAGAATTTTAACAAAAATTGACTTTTTGGTCAGAAGTTGTCCTTTTGCGTCAATGGGTTGGTCATTAGATCAAGGATTGACAAATTTGACCAAAGTTGACTTTTTGGTTAAAAGTTGACTTATTGGGTCAATGGTTGGTAATTGGGTCAAGAATTGACCATTTTGACCAAAGTTGACTTTTTGGTCAAAAGATTGACTATTTTGACCTAAATTAACTTTTGGTTCAAAATTTGACCAATTGGGTCAATGAGTTGGTCATTAGGTTAAGAATTGACCATTTTGACCAAAGTTGACTTTTTGGATAAAAGTTGACCGATTGGGTCAATGGTTCGGTCATTGGGTCAAAAATTAACCATTTTTACCAAAGTTGACTTTTTGGTTAAAAGTTGGCCTATCTTGTCAATGGATGGTCACTAAATCAAAAATTGATTATTTTGACAAAAATTGACTTTTTGGTCAAAAGTTGACCTGTTGGGTTTATGGGTTGGTCATTGGGTCAAGGTTTGACCATTTTGACCATAGTTAACCTATTGGGTCAATGGGTTGGTCATTGGGTCAAGGATTGAACATTTTGACCAAAGTTGGCTTTTTAGTGAGAGATTGACTTTTTAGGTAACTAATTAGTCATTAGGTCAAAAATATTAGGTCAAAAATTAACTGTTTTGACCAAAATTGACTTTTTGGTCAAAAATTGACCTTTTGGGTCAATGTGTTGGCCATTGGGTCAAGGATTGACCATCTTGACAAAAGTTGACTTATTTGTCAAAAATTGAGCTGATTAGATCGATGGGTTGGTGCATTAGGGTCGAGAAGATTAACCATTTTCACCAAAGTTGACTTTTGGTCAGAGATTGCCTTATTTGGTCAATAATTGGTCATTAGGTCAAAATTTGACAATTTTGACCAAAATTGAATTTTTAGTCAAAAGTTGACCCATTGGGTCAACGGGGTGGTCATTGAGTCGAAAATTGACCATTTGGACAAAAGTTGACTTTTTGGTTGAAAGTTAACCTATTAGGTCTATGAGTTGGCCATTGGGTCAAGAATTGAACATTTTGACCAAAGTTGAATTTTGGGTCAAAAGTAAACCTATTGCGTCAATGAGTTGGTCATTGGCTCAGAAGTTGACCATTTTAACAAAAGTTGACTTTTTGGTCAAAAGTTGACTTATTAGGACAATGAGTGGTCATTCGGTCAAAAATTAAATATTTTGATCAAAACTGCCTTTTTTGGTCAAAAGTCGACCTATTGGGTCAATGGGTTGGTCATTAGGTCATGGATTGACCATTTTGACCATAGTTGACCTATTGGGTCTATAAGTGGTCATTAAGTCAAAAATTGACTATTTTGACTAAAATTAACTTTTTGGTCAAAAGTCGATCTATTGGGTTAGTGGGTTGGTCATTGGGTTAAGGATTTACCATTTTGACAAAAGTTGACTTTTTTGTCAATAGTTGACCTATTCGGTCAATGGGTTAGTCATTGGGTTAAGGATTGACTATCTTGACCAAAGTTAAATTTTTTGTCAAAAGTTGAACTATTTAACCAATGGGTTGGTGATTGGGTTAAGGATTGACCATTTTGACCAAAGTTGACTTTTTGGTCAGAGATTGTCTTATTGGGTCAATAATTGGTCACTAGGTCAAAATTTGACTATTTTGACTAAAATTGAATAATTGGTCAAAAGTTGACTCATTGGGTCAACGGAGTGGTCATTGGGTCAGAAATAGACCATTTTGACCAAAGTTGACTTTTTGATTAAAAGTTGACCTATTGGGTCAATGTGTTGGTCATTGGGTCAAGGATTGACAATTTTGACCAAAGTTGATGTTTTGGTCAGAGATTGGCTTATTGGGTCAATAATTGGTCATTAGGTCAAAAATTGATTATTTTGACCAAAATTGACTTTTGGTCGAAAGTTAACCTATAAGGTCAATGGGTTGGTCATTGGTTGACGATTGATCATTTTGACGAAAGTAAACTTTTTCTCGAAAATTGACTGTTAGAGTCGATGGGTTGGTCATTGGTTCAAGGATTGACCATTTTGACCAAAGTTGATGTTTTGCTCAGATAATGGCTTATTGGGTCAATAATTGGTCATTAGGTCAAAAATTGACTATTTTGTCCAAAATTGACTTTTTGGTCGAAAGTTAACCTATTGGGTCAATGGGTTGGTCATTGGGTCAACATTTGATCATTTTAACTAAAGTTGACTTTTCAGTCAAAAGTTAACCTATTAGGTCAATGGATTGATCGTTGGGTCAGAAATTGACCTTTTTAACCAAAGTTGACTTATTGGGTCGATAGGGTGCTCGTTAGGTCAAAAATGGACTATTTTGACCAAAATTAACTTTTTAGTCAAAATTTGACCTAATTGTTCAATGGGTTGCTCATTGGGTCAAGGATTGACCCTTTGACCAAAGTTGACCTATTGACTCAATGGTGTGGCATTAGGTCAGAAATTGACTATTTTGACGAAATTGACTTTTTATTCAAAGTTGACTGATTGAGTTGATGGGTTGGTCATTAGGTTAAGGATTGACCCTTTTGACCAGAAGTTGACTGATTAGATTCGATGGGTGGTCATTAGGTCGAAGATTGACTAGTTTGATCCAAAATTGACTTTTTAGTCGAAAGTTGACGATATTGGTGCATGGGTTGGTCATTAGGTCAAGGATTGACCCTTTGACCAAAGTTGACTTTTTGGTCAGAAATGGACCTATTGGGTCAATGGGTTAGCCATTGGGTCAAGGATTGACCATTTTGACCAAAGTTGACATTTTAGTTAGAGATTGACTTATTGGATCAATAATTGATCATTAGATCAAAAATTAATTTTTTTGACCAGAATTGAAATTTTGGTCAAAACTTGACCCATTGAGTCAACGGGGTGGATATTTTGTCAAAAAATTGACCATTTTGACCAAAGTTGACTTTTTGGTCAAACGTTGACCTATTGGGTGAATGTGGCAGTCATTTAGTAAAAAATTGAGAATTTTAAACCAAAATTTAGTTTTTGGTCAAAAGTTGTCCTTTTGGGTCAATGGGTTGGTCATTGGGTCAAGGATTAACCAATTTGACTAAAGTTGATTTTTTGGTTTAAAGTTGACCTATTGGGTCAATGGGTTGGTCATTGGGTCAAGAATTGACCATTTTTAACCAAAGTTGACTTTTTAGTCGAAGATTAACGTTTTTTTAACCAAAATTAACTTTTGGTTCAAAATTTGATCAATTGGGTCAATGTGTTGGTCATTGTGTCAAGAATTGACCATTTTGACCAAAGTTGACTTTTTGATCAGAGATTGACTTATTGGGTCAACAATTGGTCATTCGGTCAAAAATTGACTATTTTGACCAAAATTGACTTTTTGGTCAAGGATGACCTATTGGGTCATTGGGTCAAGGATTGACCTTTTTCACCAAAGTTGACTTTTTAGTCAAAAGATGACTTTTTGGTTAAAAGTTGACATATTTGGTCTATGTGTTGGTTATTGGGTCAGAAATTGACCATTTTAACGAAAGTTGACTTTTTGGTTAAAAGTTGACCTATTGAGTCAATGCGGTTGTTGTTAGGTTAAAAATTGATTATCTTGACCAATATTTACTTTTTTGTCAAAAGTTGACCAGTTGGGTCAATGCGGTATGTCATTGTGTCAAGGATTGACCATTTTTTTTAAAATTGATATTTTGGTCAAAAGTTGACCTAGTATGTCAATTGGGTGGTCGTTAGGTCAAAAGTTGACTATTTTGACCAAAATTGTATTTTTGTCAAAAGTTCACCTATTATGTCAATGGGTTGATTATTTGGTCAAGAATTAACCATTTTTACCAAATTCTACTTTTTGGTCAGAGATTGACTTATTAGGCAATAATTATTCATTAGGTTAAAAAAATTGATAATTTTGGCCAAAATTAACTTTTTGGACAAAAGTTGACCTATTGGGTCAACATGTAGGTCATTGAGTCAAGGATTGACCATTCTGACCAAAGTTAACTTTTTAGTCAAAAGTTGACCTATTGGGTCAATAATTGGTCATTATGTCAAAAATTCACTTTCTGACCAAAATTGACTTTTTGGTCAAAAGTTGACATATTGGGTCAAGAGGTTGGTCATTGAGTTAAGCAATGACCATTTTGACTAAAGTTGACTTTTTGGTCAGAGATTGACTTTTCGGTCAATAATTGGTCATTAGATCAAAAATTGATTATTTTGATCAAAGTTAAGTTTTTGGTCAAAAGTTGACCAATTGAGTCAACGGGATGGTCATTTCGTCATAAATTGACCATTTTGACCTAAGTTGACTTTTTGGTCAAAAGTTGACCTATTCGGAGAATGAGGTGGTCATTAGGTAAAAAATTGAGAATTAGAACCAAAATTGTCTTTTTGGTCAAAAGTTGTCCTTTTGGGTGAATGGGTTGGTCATTGGGTCAAGGATTGACCAATTTGACCAAAGTTGACTTTTTGGTTTAAAGTTGACCTATTGGTTCAATGTGTTGTCATTGGGTCAAGAATTGACCATTTTGTCCAAAGTTGACTTTTTGTTCGAAAGATTGACTTTTTTGACCAAAATTGACTTTTTGTTCAAAATTTGACACATTGGGTCAAGAATTGACCATTTGGACCAAAGTTGATTTCTTGGCCAAAGTTGACCTATTGGGTCAATGGGTAGGTCTTTGAGTCAGAAATTGACCATTTTAACTAAAGTTGACTAATTGGGTCAAAGGGGTGGTCAAGGTCAAAAATTGAATATTTTGACCAAAATTAACATTTTGGTCAAAAGTTGACATATTGGGTTAATAGGTTCGTCATTGGGACAAGGATTGGCCATTTTGACCAAAGTTGACCTTTTGGTCAAAATTTGACCTATTGGGTCAAGGCATTAGTCATTAGGTCAAGGATTGACTATTTTGACTAAAATTGACTTTTTAGTAAAAGATTGACTTATTTCGTCAAAAATTTTCATTAGATCAAAAATTGATTATTTTGACCAAAATTGAATTTTTGGTTAAAAGATGACCTATTGAGTCATCGGGTTGGTTATTTTGTCAGAAATTGACTATTTTGACCAAAGTTGAATTTTTGGTCAAATGTTGACTTTATTAGGTGAATGAGGCGTTCAATAGGTAAAAATTGAGAATTTTAACCAAAATTGAGTTTTTGGTCGAAGTTGTCATTACTGAGTTGATGGGTTGGTCATTAGACCAATGATTGAACAATTTGACCAAAGTTGACTTTTTGGTCAAAAGTTAACCTATTTGGTCAATGGGTTGGTCATTGGGTCAAGAATTGACCATTTTTATCAAACTTGAGTTTTTAGTCAAAAGATTAACTATTTTGACCAAAATTGACTTCTTGTTGAAATTTGACCGATTAGATTCGATGATTTGGTCATAAGGTCAAGAATTGACCATTTTGACCAAAGTTGACTTTTTGGTAAAAAGTTGACTCGATTTAGTCAATGAGCTTGGTCATTTGGTCGAAAATTAACCATTTTGACCAAAGTTAACTTTTTAGTCGAAAGTTGACTGTCTCGGTCGATGGATTGGTCTTTAGGTAAAAATTGACTATTTTGACCAAAATTGACTTTTTGGTCGAAATTTGACGTATTGGGTCAATGGGTTGGTGATTGGGTCAAGGTTTGACCATTTTTACCAAAATTGACTTTTTGGTCAAAAGTTGACCTGTTGGGTCAATGAGTTAGTCATTGGGTCAAGCAATGACCATTTTGACCAAAGTTGACTTTTGGTCAGAGATTGACTTTTGAGTTAATAATTGTTCATTAGATAAAAAATTGATTATTTTTATTAAAGTTGAGTTTTTGGTCAAAAGTTGACCCATTGAGTCAACGGGATGGTCATTTCATCATAAATTGATCATTTTGACCAAAGTTGACTTTTTGGTCAAAAGTTGACCTATTGGGTTAATGAGGCGGTCAATAGGTAAAAAACTGAGAATTTTAACAAAAAATTGTCTTTTTGGTCAGAAGTTGTCCTTTCGCGTCAATGGGTTGGTCATTGGATCATGGATTGACCAATTTGACTAAAGTTGACTTTTTGATTAAAAATTGACCTATTGGGTCAATGGTTGATAGATGGGTTTGACCATTTTGACCAAAGTTGACTTTTTGGTTAAAAGATTGACTATTTTTACCTAAATTAACTTTTGGTTCAAAATTTGACCAATTGGGTCAATGAGTTGGTCATTAGGTCAAGATTTGTCCATTTTAACCAAAGTTGACTTTTTGGATAAAAGTTGACCGATTGGGTCAATGGTTTGGTCATTTGGTCAAAAATTAACCTTTTTGACCAAAGTTGACTTTTTGGTTAAAAGTTGGCCTATCTGGTCAATGGATGGTCATTAAATCAAAAATTGATTATTTTGACCAAAATTGACTTTTTGGTCGAAAGTTGACCTGTTGGATCGATGGGTTGGTCATTGGGTCAAGGTTTGACCATTTTGACCAAGGTTGACCTATTGGGTCAATGGGTTGGTCATTGGGTCAAGGATTGACCATTTTGACCAAAGCTGGCTTTTTAGTCAGAGGTTGACTTTTTGGGTAAATAATTAGTCATTAGGTCAAAAATTAACTATTTTGACCAAAATTGACTTTTTGGTCAAAAATTGACCTTTTGGGTCAATGTGTTGGACATTGGGTCAAGGATTGACCATCTTAACAAAAGTTGACTTATTAGTCAAAAGTTAACCTATTGGGTCAATGGGTTGGTCATTGGGTCAAGGATTGACCATTTTGACCAAAGTTGACTTTTTGGTCAGAGATTGCCTTATTTGGTCAATAATTGGTCATGAGGTCAAAATTTGACAATTTTGACCAAAATTGAATTTTTAGTTAAAAGTTGAAGCTTTGGGTCAACGGGGTGGTCATTGTGTCGAAAATTGACCGTTTTGACAAAAGTTGACTTTTTGGTTGAAAGTTAACCTATTAAGTCATTGAGTTGGTCATTGGGTCAAGAATTGACCATTTTGACCAAAGTTGAATTTTGGGTCAAAAGTAAACCTATTGCGTCAATGAGTTGGTCATTGGGTCAGAAGTTGACCATTTTAACAAAAGTTGACATTTTGGTCAAAAGTTGACTTATTAGGACGATGAGTAGGTCATTCGGTCGAAAATTAAATATTTTGATCAAAGTTGCCTTTTTGGTCGAAAGTCGACCTATTGGGTCGATGGGTTGGTCATTAGGTCGAGGATTGACCATTTTGACCAAAGTTGACCTATTGAGCCAATAAGTGGTCTTTAGGTCAAAAATTGACTATTTTGACAAAAATTAACTTTTTGGTCAAAAGTCGATCTATTGAGTTAGTGAGTTGGTCGTTGGGTCACGGATTTACCATTTTGACAAAAGTTGACTTTTTTGTCAATAATTGACCTATTCGGTCAATGGGTTAGTCATTGGGTCAAGGATTGACGATCTTGGCCAAAGTTAAATTTTTGGTCAAAAGTTGAACTATTGGACCAATGGGTTGGTCATTGGGTTAAGGATTGACCATTTTGACCAAAGTTGGCTTTTTGGTCAGAGATTGTCTTATTGGGTCAATAATTGGTCACTAGGTCAAAATTTGACTATTTTGACCAAAATTGAATATTTGGTCAAAAGTTGACCCATTGGGTCAACGGAGTGGTCAGTGAGTCAGAAATTGACCAATTTGACCAAAGTTGACTTTTTGATCAAAAGTTGACATATTGGGTCAATGTGTTGGTCATTGGGTCAAGGATTGACAATTTTGACCAAAGTTGACGTTTTGGTTAGAGATTGGCTTATTGGGTCAATAATTGGTCATTAGGTCAAAAATTGATTATTTTGACCAAAATTGACTTTTTGGTCGAAAATTAACCTATAAGGTCAACGGGTTGGTCATTGGGTCAACGATTGATCATTTTGACCAAAGTTAACTTTTTCCTCAAAAAATGACCTGTTAGGTCAATGGGTTGGTCATTGGTTCAAGGATTGACCATTTTGACCAAAGTTGATGTTTCACTCAGATAATGGCTTATTGGGTCAATAATTGGTCATTAGGTCAAAAATTGACAATTTTAAGCAAAATTGACCTTTTGGTCAAAAGTTAACCTATTGGGTCAATGGGTTGGTCATTGGTCAACATTTGTTCATTTTAACTAAAGTTGACTTTTTAGTCAAAAGTTAACCTATTAGGTCAATGGGTTGGTCGTTGGGTCAGAAATTGACCATTTTAACCAAGGTTGACCTATTGGATCTATAGGGTGCTCGTTAGGTAAAAAATGGACTATTTTGACCAAAATTAACTTTATAGTCAAAAGTTAACCTAATTGGTCAATGGATTGCTCATTGGGTTGCTCATTGGGTCAAGGATTGACCCTTTGACCAAAGTTGACCTATTAGGTCAATGGTGTGGTATTAGGTCAGAAATTGATTATTTTGACCAAAATTGACTTTTTATTCAAAAGTTGACCTAATGCGTCAATGGGTTGGCCATTAGGTTAAGGATTGACCCTTTGACCAAAGTTGACCTATTGGGTCAATGTGTGGTCATTAGGTCAAAGATTAACTATTTTATCCAAAATTGACTTTTTAGTCAAAAGTTGACGATATTGGATAATGGGTTAGTCATTAGGTCAAGGATCGACCCTTTGACCAAAGTTGACTTTTTGGTCAGAAGTCGACCTATTGGGTCAATGGGTTAGCCGTTGGGTCAAGGATTGACCATTTTGACCAAAGTTGACTTTTTAGTTAGAGATTGACTTATGGATCAATAATTGATCATTAGATCAAAAATTAATTATTTTGACTCAGAGTTGAAATTTTGGTCAAAAGTTAACCCATTGAGTCAACGGGGTGGATATTTTGTTAGAAATTGACCATTTTGACGAAAGTTGACTTTTTGGTCAAAAGTTGACCTATTGGGTGAATGTGGCAGTCATTAGGTAAAAAATTGAGAATTTCAACCAAAATTTAGTTTTGGGTCAAAAGTTGTCCTTTTGGGTCAATGGGTTGGTCTTTGGGTCAAGGATTGACCAAAGTTGACCTATTGGGTCAATGGGTTGGTCATTGGGTCAAGAATTGACCATTTTTACCAAAGTTGACTTTTTGGTCGACGATTAACTTTTTTTGACCAAAATTGACTTTTTGTTCAAAATTTGACCAATTGGTCAATGTGTTGGTCATTGGGTCAAGAATTGACCATATTGACCAAAGTTGACTTTTTGGTCAGAGATTGACTTATTGGGTCAACAATTGGTTATTCGGTCAAAAATTGATTATTTTGACCAAAATTGACTTTTTGTTGAAGGTTGACCTATTGGGTTATTGGGTCAAGGATTGACCTTTTTCACCAAAGTTGACTTTTGGGTCAAAAGTTAACAGATTTGGTCAATGTGTTGGTTATTGGGCCAGAAATTGACCATTTTAATGAAAGTTGACGTTTTGGTTAAAAGTTGACCTATTAGGTCAATGCGGTTGTTGTTAGGTTAAAAATTGACTATTTTGACCAATATTTACTTTTTTGTCAAAAGTTGACCAATTGGGTCAACTGGTATGTCATTGTGTCAAGGATTGACCATGTTTTTTAAAATTGAAATTTTGGTCAAAAGTTGACCCAGTATGTCAATTGGGTGGTGGTTAGGTCAAACGTTGACTATTTTGACCAAAATTATCTTTTTTGTCAAAAGTTCACCTATTATATCAATGGGTTGATCATTTGGTCAAGGATTAACCACTTTCACCAAATTCTACTTTTTGGTCAGAGATTGACTTATTGGGCAATAATTGGTCATTAAGTCAAAAAATTAACAATTTTGGCTAAAATTAACTTTTTGGACAAAAGTTGACCTATTGGGTCAACAGGTAGGTCGTTGAATCAAGGATTGACCATTCTGACCAAAGTTGATTTTTTGGTCAAAAATTGACCTATTGGGTCAATAATTGGTCATTATGTCAAAAATTGACTTTTCTGACCAAAATTGACTTTTTGGTCAAAAGTTGACAAATTGGGTCAAGGTGTTGGTCATTGGGTTAAGTAATGACCATTTTGAAAAAAGTTGACTTTTTGGTCAGAGATTGACTTTTGGGTCAATAATTGGTCATTAGATCAAAAATTGATTATTTTGATCAAAGTTGAGTTTTTGGTCAAAAGTTGACCTATTGAGTCAGCGGGATGGTCATTTCGTCATAAATTGACCATTTTAACCTAAGTTGACTTTTTGGTCAAAAGTTGACCTATTGGGTGAATGAGGTGGTCATTAGGTAAAAATTTGAGAATTTTAACCAAAATTGACTTTTTGGATAAAAGTTGTCCTTTTGGGGCAATGGGTTGGTCATTAGGTCAAGGATTGATCAAATTGACCAAAGTTGACTTTTTAGTTTAAAGTTGAGCTATTGGGTCAATGGGTTTGTCAATGGGTCAAGAATTGACCATTTTGACCAAAGTTGACTTTTTATTTAAAAGATTGACTATTTTGACCAAAATTGACTTTTTGTTCAAAATTTGACACATTGGGTCAAGAATTGACCATTTAGACCAAAGTTGATTTTTTGGCCAAAGTTGACCTATTGGGTTAATGGGTAGGTCATTGAGTTAGAAATTAACCATTTTAACCAAAGTTGACCAATTGGGTCAAAGGGCTGGTCATTAGGTCAAAAATTGACAATTTTGACCAAAATTAATATTTTGGTCAAAAGTTGACATATTGGGTTAATAGGTTGGTCATTGGGTCATGGATTAGCCATTTTGACCAAAGTTGACCATTTGGTCAAAAGTTAACCTATTGGGTCAAGACGTTAGTCATTGGGTCAAGGATTGACTATTTTGACCAAAATTGACTTTTTAGTAAGAGATTGACTTATTGGGTCAATAATTTGTCATTAGATCAAAAATTGATTATTTTGACCAAAATTGAATTTTTGGTCAAAAGATGACCCATTGGGTCATCGGGGTGGTCATTCTGTCAGAAATTGACCATTTTGACCAAAGTTGACTTTTTGGTCAAATGTTGACTTATTGGGTGAATGAGGCGTTCATTAGGTAAAAAATTGAGAATTTTAACCAAAATTGACTTTTTGGTCAGAAGTTGTCCTTCTGGGTCAGTGGGTTAGTCATTGGGTCAAGGATTGACCAATTTGACCAAGGTTGACTTTTTAGTTAAAAGTTGACCTATTGGGTTAATGGGTTGTCATTGGGTCAAGATTTGACCATTTTTACCAAAGTTGAGTTTTTGGTCAAAAGATTGACTATTTTGACCAAAATTGACTTTCTGTTCAAAATTTGACCAATTAGATCAATGAGTTGGTCATAAGGTCAAGAATTAACCATTTTGACCAAAGTTGAGTTTTTGGTAAAAAGTTAACCAATTGGGTCTATGGCTTGGTCATTGTGTCAAAAATTAACCATTTTGACCAAAGTTAACTTTTTAGTCAAAAGTTGACATATCTGGTCAATTGATGGTCTTTAGGTCAAAAATTGACTATTTTGACCAAAATTGACTTTTTGGTCAAAATTTAACCTATTGGGTCAATTAGTTGGTCATTGGGTCACGGTTTGACCTTTTTGGTCAAAAGTTCATTTGTTGGGTCAATGGGTTGGTCATTGGGTCAAGCAATGACTATTTTGACCAAAGTTGACTTTTTGGTCAGAGATTGACTTTTGGGTTAATAATTGGTCATTAGATCAAAAAATAATTATTTCTATCAAAGTTGAGTTTTTGGTCAAAAGTTGACCCATTGAGTCAACGGAATGGTCATTTCGTCATTAATTGACCATTTTGACCAAAGTTGACTTTTTGGTCAAATGTTGACCTATTGGGTGAATGAGGTGGTCATTAGGAAAAAAATTGAGAATTTTAACCAAAATTGCCTTTTTGGTCAAAAGTTGTCCTTTTAGGTCAATGGTTAGTCATTGGGTCAAAGATTTACCAATTTGACCAAAGTTGACATTTTGGTTTAAAGTTGACCTATTGGGTCAATGGGTTTGTCATTGGGTCAAGAATTGACCATTTTGACCAAAGTTGACTTTTGTTCAAAAGATTGACTATTTTAACCAAAATTGACTTTTTGTTCAAAATTTGACACATTTGGTCAAGAATTGACCATTTAGACCAAAGTTGATTTTTTGGCCAAAGTTGACCTATTGGGTCTATGGGTTGGTCATTGGGTTAGAAATTAACCATTTTGACTAAAGTTGACTTTATGGTCAAAAGTTAACCCATTTAGTCAATGGGTGGTCATGAGGTCAAAAATTGACTATTTTGACCAAAATTGACTTTTTGGGGAAAAGTTGACCTATTGGGTCAATGTATTGGTCATTGGGTCAAGGTTTGACCATTTTGACAAAAGTTGACTTTTTGGTCAAAAATTGACCTATTGGGTCAATGTGTTGGTCATTTGGTCAAGGATTGACCATTTTGACCAAAGTTGACTTTTTGGCCAAAGATTGACTTATTGGGTCAATAATTGGTCATAAAGTCAAGAATTGACTATTTTGTCCAAAATTGAATTTTGGTTTGACCCATTGGGTCAACGGGGTAGTCATTGGGTCACAAATTGACCATTTTGACCAAAGTTTAATTTTTGGTCAAATTTTGACCAAAATGTCCACTTTGGTCAAAAGTTGACGTATTGGGTCAATGGGTTGGTCATGGGTCAAGGGTTGATCATTTTGAACAAAGTTGACTTTTTGGTCAAAAGTTGGCTTATTGGGTCAACAGGTTAGTCGTTCGGTCATAAATTGACCATATCAAACAAAGTTGACCTGTTGGGTCAATGGGGTGGTTGTTAGGTCAAAATTTAACTATTTTGACCAAAATTGACTTTTTGGGCAAAAATTGACTTGTTGGGTCAATGGATTGATCATTGGGATAAGGATTGACCATTTTGACCGAAGTTGTCTTTTAAGTCAAAAGTTGACTTATTGGGTCAAAGGGTTGGTCATTGGGTCAATGATTGACTTTGACCAAATATGACTTTTGGGTCAGAAATTGACTTATTGGGTCAATAATTGTTCATTAGTTCAAAAATTGACGATTTTGACTAGAATTGACTTTTTGGTCAAAAGTTGACCTATGGGATCAATAGGTTGCTCATTGAATCAAAAATTGATCATTTTGACCAAAGTTGACTTTTTGGTAAAAAGTTGACCTATTTGGTCAATGTGTAGGTCATTGGGTCAGAAATTGACCATTTGAAACCTAAGTTGACCAATTGGGTGAAAGGGGTGGTCATTAGGTCAAAAATTAACTATTTTGACCAAAATTAACATTTTGGTCAAAAGTTGACATATTGAGTTAATAGGTTGGTCATTGGGTCAAGGATTGGCCATTTTGACCAATATTGACTTTTTGGTCAAAGTTGACCTATTGGGTCAAGGCGTTGGTCATTGGGTCAAGGATTGACTATTTTAACCAATGTTAACTTTTTAGAAAGAGCTTGACTTATTGGGTCAATAATTGGTCATTAGATCAAAAATTGATTATTCAGACAAAAAATGAATTTTTGGTCAAAAGATGACCCATTGAGTCAATGGGGTGGTCATTTTGTCAAAAATTGTCCATTTTGACCTAGTTGACTTTTTGGTCAAAAGATGAACTATTGGGTGAATAAGGCGTTCAATAGGTAAATCGAGAATTTTAACCAAAATAGACTTTTTGGTCAGAAGTTGTCCTTCTGGGTCAGTGGGTTGGTCAGTGGGTTGGTCATGGATTAACCAATTTGACCAAAGTTGACTTTTTGGTTAAAAGTTTACCTATTAGGTCAAGGCGTTGGTCATTGGTTCAAGGTTTGACTATTTTGACCAAAGTTAACTTTTTAGTAAGACTTGTTGGGTTAATAATTGGTCATTAGATCAAAAATTGATTATTTCGACCAAAATTGAATTTTTGGTCAAAAGAAGAACCATTGAGTTAATGGGGTTGTCATTTTGTCAGAAATAGACAATTTTGACCAAAGTTGACTTTTTGGTCAAAAGTTGACCTATTGGGTGAATGAGGCTTTCATTAGGTAACAAATTGAGAATTTTCTCCAAAATTTACTTTTTGGTCAGAAGTTGTCCTTCTGGGTCAGTGGGTTGGTCATTGGGTCAAGGATTGACCAATTTGACCAAAGTTGACTTTTTGGTTAAAGGTTGACTTATTGGGTCAATGGGTTGGTCATTGGGTCAAGAATTGACCATTTTTAGCAAACTTAAGTTTTTGGTCAAAAGATTGACTATTTTGACTAAAATTAAATTTCTGTTCAAAATTTGAGCAATTAGGTCTATGAGTTGGTCATAAGGTCAAGAATTGACCATTTTGACCAAAGTTGACTTTTTGGTAAAAAGTTGACCAATTGGGTCTATGGCTTGGTCATTGGGTCAAAAACTAACCATTTTGACCAAAGTTGACTTTTTAGTCAAAAGTTGACCTATCTTGTCAATGGATGGTCATTAGGTCAAAAATTGACTATTTTGACCAAAGTTGACTTTTTGGTCAAAATTTGACCTATTGGGTTAATAGGCTGGTCATTGGGTCAAGGTTTGACCATTTTGACAAAAAATTGACTTTTTGGTCAAAAGTTGACCTCTTGGGTCAATCGGTTGGTCATTGGGTCAAGGATTGACCATTTTGACCAAAGTTGGCTTTTTGGTCAGAGATTGACTTTTTGGGTCAATAACTGGTCATTAGGTCAAAAATTAACTATTTTGACCAAAATTTACTTTTTGGTCAAAAATTGACCTATTGGGTCAATGGGTTGGTCATTAGGTCAAGGATTGACCATCTTGACAAAAGTTAACTTTTTGGTCAAAAGTTGACCTATTGGGTCAATGGGTTGGTCAAATGGTCAAGGATTGACGATTTTGATCAAAGTTGACTTTTTGGTCAGAGATTGCCTTATTGGGTCAATAATTGAGTCAAAATTTGATAATTTTGACCAAAATTGAATCTTTGGTCAAAAGTTGACCCATTGGGTCAACGTGGTGGTCGTTGGGTCAGAAATTGACCATTTTGACAAAAGTTGACTTTTTGGTTGAAAGTTGACCTATTGGGTCAATAAGTTAGCCATTGGGTCAAGAATTGACCAATTTGACCAAAGTTGACTTTTGGGTCAAAAGTTTACCTATTGCGTCAATGAGTTGGTCATTGGGTCAGAAGTTGACCATTTTGATAGAAGTTGACTTTTTGGTTAAAAGTTTACCTATTGCAACAATGGGTGGTCATTCGGTCAAAAATTAACTATTTTGACCAAAACTACCTTTTTTAGTCAAAAGTCGACCTATTGGGTCAATGAGTCAAAGATTAACCATTTCGACCAAAGTTGACCTTTTGGGTCATTAAGTGGTCATTATGTTAAAAATTAACTATTTTGACAAAAATTGACTTTTTGGTCAAAGTCGATCTATTGGGTCATTGGGTTGTCCATTGGGTCAAGGATTTACCATTTTGACAAAAAGTTGACTTTTTTGTCAATAGTTGACCAAATCGGTCAATGGGTTGGTCATTTGGTCAAGGGTTGACCATCTTGACCAAAGTTCACTTTTTCGTCAAAAGTTGAACTATTGGGCCAATGGGTTGGTCATTGGGTCAAGGATTGACCATTTTGATCAAGGTTGACTTTTTGGTCAGAAATTGCCTTATTAGGTCAATAATTGGTCGCTAGGTCAAAATTTGACTATTTTGACCAAAGTTGAATATTTGATCAAAAGTTGACCGATTGGGTCATCGGAGTGGTCATTGGGTCAGAAATTGACCATTTTGATCAAAGTTGATTTTTTGCTCAAAAGTTGACCTATTGGGTCAATGTGTTGGTCATTGGGTCAAGGATTGACAATTTTGGTCAAAGTTCATGTTTTGGTTAGATATTGGCATATTGGGTCTATAATTGGTCAATATGAAAAATTGACTATTTTAACCAAATTTGTCTTTTTGGTCGAAAGTTAACCTATTGGGTCAACGGGTTGGTCACTGGATCAACGATTGATCATTTTGACCAAAGTTAACTTTTTCCTCAAAAGTTGACTTATTAGGTCAACGGGTTGGTCATTGGTTCATGGTTTGACCATTTTGACCAAAGTTGATGTTTTGGTCAAATATTGGCTTATTGGGTCAATAATTGGTCATTAGGTCAAAAATTGACTATTTTAACCAAAGTTGACTTTTTAGTCAAAAGTTGACTAACAAAGTCAATGGGTTGGTCGTTGAGTCAGAAATTGACCATTTTAACCAAAGTTGACATATTGGGTCAATGGGGTGGTCATTAGGTCAATATTTGACTATTTTGACCAAAATTGACTTTTTAGTTAAAAGTTGACCTAATTGGTCAATGGGTTTGTCAATGGGTCAAGGATTGAACCTTTGACCAAAGTTGACCTATTGGGTCAATGGGGTGGTCATTAGGTCAAAAATTGACTATTTTGACGAAAATTGACTTTTTAGTCAAAAGTTGACCATATTGGCCAATGGGTTGGTCACTGGGTCAAGGATTGACCCTTTGACCAAAGTTGACTTTTTGGTCAAAAGTAGACTTACTTGGTCAATGGGTTGGCCATTGGGTCAAGATTGACCATTTTGACCAAAGTTGACTTTTGAGTTAGAGATTTACTTATTGGGTCAATAATTGCTCATTAGATCAAAAATTAATTATTTTTACCAAAATTGAATTTGAGGTCAAAAGTTGACCCATTGAGTCAACGGGGTAGACATTTTGTTAAAAATTGATCATTTTGACCAAAGTTGACTTTTTGGTCAAAGTTGACCTATTGGGTGAATGAGGCGGTCATTAGGTAAAAATTTGAGAATTTTAACCAAAATTGACTTTTTGGTCAAACGTTGTCCTTTTGGGTCAATGGGTTAGTCATTGGATCAAGGATTGACCAATTTGACCAATGTTGATGTTTCGGTTTAAAGTTGACCTATTGGGTCGTTGGGTTCGCCATTGGGTCAGGAATTGACCATTTTGACCAAAGTTGACTTTTGGACAAAGATTGACTATTTTTTCCAAAATTGACTTTTTGTTCAAAATTTGACCAATTGGGTCAATGAGTTGGCCATTGAGACAAGAATTGACCTTTTTTTAGCAAAGTTTACTTTTTGGTCAAATGTTGACCTATTGGGTCAATGGGTTGGTCATTGGGTCAAAAATTAACCATTTTGACCAAAGTTGACATATTGGGTCAATGGGGTGGTCATTATGTCAAAAATTGACTATTTTGACCAAAATATTCTTTCTGGTCAAAAGTTGACCTATCGGGTCAATGGGTTAGTCATTTGGTCGAGGATTGACCATTTTGACCAAAGTTGACTTTATGGTCAAATGTTAACCTATTGGGTCAATGGGTTAAGCATTGGGTCAAGGATTGACCATATTGACCAAAGTTGACTTTTTGGTAAGAGATTGACTTATTGGGTTAATAATTGGTCATTAGGTCAAAATTTGACTGTTTTGACCAAAATTGACTTTTTTATCAAAAATTGACCTATTGGTTCAACAGGGTTGGTCATTGGGTAAAGGATTGACTATCTTGACCGAAGTTAATATTTTGGTCAAAAGTTGACCTAATGGGTCAATGAGTTGGGCATTAGGTAAAGAATTGACCATTTTGACCAAAATTGATTTTTTGGTCAAAAGTTAACCTATCGGGTCAATGGGTTGGTCATTGGGTCAGAAGTTGACCTATTGGGACAATGGGTGTCATTAGGTCAAAAATTAGTTATTTTGACTAAAACTGGTTTTTTGGTCAAAAGTCAACATATTGAATCAATGGGTTGGTCATTGGGTCAAGGATTGATCATTTTGACCAAAGTTATCTTTTTGGTCAAACATTAACTATTGGTCAATAAGTCGTCATTAGGTCAAAAATTGACTATTTTGACCAAAATTAACTTTTTGGTCAAAAGTCGATCTATTGGGTCAGTGGGTTGGTAATTAGATCAAGGATTTACCATTTTTACAAAAGTTGACTTTTTGGTCAAAAGTTGACCTATTGAGTCAGTGGGTTGGTCATTGGGGAAAGGATTGATCATTATGACCAAAGTTGACTTTTTTGTCAGAGATTGACTTATTGGGTCAATAATTGGTCATTAAATTAAAAATTGACTATTTTGACCAAATTTAACTTTCTGTTCAAAATTTGACCTATGGGGTCAATGAGTTTGTTACTGGGTCAAGAATTGACCATTTTGACAAAAGTTGACTTTTTGGTCAAAGGTTGACCTATTAAGTAAATGGCTTGGTCAATAGGTCAGAAATTTACCATTTTGACTGAAGTTGACATATGGGTCATTGAGGTGGTCACTAGGTCAAAAATTGACTATTTTGACCAAAATTAACATTTTGGTCAAAAGTTGACCTATTGGGTCAATCGGTTGGTCATCGGGTCATGGATTGACCATTTTGACCAAGGTTGATTTTTTGGTCAAAAGTTGACCTATTGGGTCAAATGGGTTGGTCATTAGGTCATTAGATCAAAATTTGATTATTTTTACCAAAATTAAATTTTTGGTCAAAAGTTGACCCATTGAGTCAATTGGGTGGTCATTTCATAGGAAAATTGACCCTTTTGACCAAAGTTGACTTTTTTATCAAAAGTTGACCTATTGGGTGAATGAGGTTGTCATTAGGTAAAAAATTAAGAATTTTAACAAAAATTAATTTTTTGGTCAAAAGTTGACTTGTTGGGCAACTAATTGGTCATTAGGTCAAAAATTAACTATTTTGACCCAAATTGACTTTTTGGTCAAAAGTTGACCTATTGGGTCAATGGGTTGGTCATTGAGTCAATAACTGACCATTTTGACCAAAGTTTACTTTCGGTCAATAATTGACTTATTGGGTTAATAATTGGTCGTTAGCTCAAAAATTAACTATTTTGTCCAAAATTGACTTTTTGGTCAAAAGTTGACATACCGATCAATAGGTTGGTCATTTGGTCAACAATTGATCATTTTGACCAAAGTTGACCTGTTGGTAAAAAGTTGATTTATTGGGTTAAAGGGTTGGTCATTGGGTCAGAAATTGACCATTTTAACCAAAGTTGACCTCATGGGTCAATGAGGTAGTCATTAGGTCAAAAACTGACTTTTTTGACCAAAATTGACGTTTTGGTCAAAAGTTGAAGTATTGGGTCTATGGGTTTGTCATTGGGTCAAGGATTGACCAATTTTAACCAAAGTTGAGTTTTTAGAGAGAGATTGACTTATTGGGTCAATAATTAGTCATTAGATAAAAAATTGTTTATTTTGACCAAAATTGAATTTTTGGTCAAAAGTTGAACCATTGAGTGAATGGGGTTTTCATTTTTGTCAGAAAGTGACCATCTTGACCAAAGTTGACTTTTTGGTCAAAAGTTGACATATTGGGTGAATGAGTTAGACATTAGGTAAAAAATTGAAAATTTTAGCAAAAATGAACTTTTTGGTCAAAAGTTGTCCTTTTGGGTTAATGGGTTAGTCATTGGGTCGAGGATTGATCAACTTGACCAAAATTACTTTTTGGTTAAAAGTTGACCTATTGGGTCAATGAGTTGGTCATTAGGTCAAGAATTGACCATTTTAACTAAAGTTGACTTTTTGGTCAAAAGATTGATTATTTTGACCAAAATTGATTTATTTTTCAAAACTTGACAAATTGGGTCAATGAGTTGGTCATTAGGTTAAGAATTGATCATTTTGACAAAAGTTGACTTTTTGGTCAAAAGTTCACTTATTAGGTCAATATGAGAAATTAACCATTTTGACCAAAGTTGACTTTTTGGTCAAAAGTTGACATATCTGGTCAATGCGTGGTCATTATGTCAAAAATTGACAATTTTGACCAAAATTAAATTTTTGGTCGAAAATTGATCTAATGGGTCAATGGGTTGGCCATTGAGTCAAGGTTTGACCATTTTGACCAAAGCTGAATTTTTGGTCAAAAGTTGACCTATTGTGTCAATGGGTTGGTCATTGGGTCAATGATTGACCATTTTGACCAAAGTTGACTTTTTATCAGAGATTGACTTATTGGGTCAATAATTGGTCATTAGGTCAAAAATTGACTATTTTGACCAAAATTGACTTTTTGGTCAAAAGTTGACCTATTGGGTCAATAGGTTGGTCATTGGGTCAAGGAATGACCATCTTGACCAAAGTTGACTTATTGGTCAAAAGTTGACCTATTGGGTCAATGGGTTGGTCATTTGGTAAAGGATTAACCATTTTGACCAAAGTTGACTTTTTGTCACAGATTGTCTTATTGGGTGAAAAATTGGTCATTAGGCCAAAATTTGATTTTTTTGACCAAAATTGAATTTCTGGTTAAAAGTTGACCCATCGGGTCAACGGGGTAGTCATTGGGTCAGAAATTGATCATTTTGACCAAAGTTGGATCAATGTGTTGGTCATTGGGTCAAGAATTGACCAATTTGACCAAAGTTGACTTTTGGGTCAAAAGTTGACCTGTTAGGTCGATGGGTTGGTCGTTGGGTTAGAAGTTGACCATTGTGACAAAAGTTGACTTTTTGGTCAAAAGTTGACCTATTGGAACAATGGGTGGTCATTAGGTCAAAAATTAGCTATTTTGACCAAAACTGACTTTTTGGTCAAAAGTCGACCTATTGGGTCAAAGGGTTGGTTATTAGGTCAAGGATTGACCATTTTGACCATAGTTGACATATGGGTAAAAAGTTGACCAATTGGGTCAATAAGTGGTCATTAGGTCAAAAATTCACTATTTTGGCAAAAATTGACTTTTTAGGTAAAATTCGATTTATTGGGTCAATGGGTTGGTCATTGGGTCAAGGATTTACCATTTTGACAAAAGTTAACTTTTTGGTCAATGGTTGACCTATTGGGTCAATGGATTGGTCATTGGGTCAAGGATTGACCATTAAGGCCAAAGTTGACTTTTTTTGTGAGAGATTGACTTATTGGGCCAATAATTGGTCGTTAGATCAAAAATTAACTATTTTGACCAATATTGACTATTTTGACCAAAATTAACTTTTTGTTCAAAATTTGACCTATGAGATCAATGAGTTGGTCATTGGGTCAAGAATTGACCATTTTGACAAAAGTTGACTTTTTAGTCAAAAGTTTACCTATTTGATCAATGAGTTGGTCATTGGGTCAGAAATTAACCATTTCGACCAAAGTTGACATATTGGGTCAGTCAGGTGGTCATTAGGTCAATAATTGACTACTTTGAACAAAATTGACTTTTTGGTCAAAAGTTGACATATTGGGTTAATGAGTTGGTCATTGGGTTAAGGATTGACCATTTTGAGCAAAGTTAACTTTCTGGTTAAAAGTTGACATATTGGATCAATGGGTTAAACATTGGGCCAAGGATTGACCATTTTGACCAAAGTTATCTTTTTGGTCAGAGATTGACTTATTGGGTCATTAATTGGTCATTACCTCAAAAATTAATCATTTTGACAAAATTGTCTTTTTGGTCAAGGTTAACCTAATTGTTCATTGGGTCAATGATTGACCATTTTGACCAATGTTGACTTTTGGTCAAAAGTTGACCTATTGGGTCAATGGGGTGGTCGTTGGGCCGAGAATTGACAATTTTAACCAAAATTAACTTTTTGGTGAAAAGCTGACCTATTGACTCAATGTGTTAGTCATTGG
The DNA here is from genome assembly GCA_022702705.1 of Papilionanthe hookeriana x Papilionanthe teres. Lineage (NCBI taxonomy): Eukaryota > Viridiplantae > Streptophyta > Magnoliopsida > Asparagales > Orchidaceae > Papilionanthe > Papilionanthe hookeriana x Papilionanthe teres. Next base: position 91,723,065 of record CM040427.1, on the reverse strand, counting down.
GTCAAGTATTGATCATTTCGAACAAAGTTCACTTTTTGGTGAAATGTTGACTTTTTGAGTCAATGGGTTGATCATTGGGTCAAGGATTGACCATTTTGGCTAAAGTTGACATTTTGGTCAAAAGTTGACTTATTGAGCCAATGGGTTGTTCATTGGGTCAAGGATTGACGAATTTGACCAAAGTTGACTTTTTTGTCAGAGATTGCCTTATTTAGTCAATAATTGGCCATTTGGCCGAAGTTGATCCATTGAGTCATTTCGGTGGTCATTCGGTCAAAAGTTGATTATTTTGACCAAAATTGAATTTTGGGTTAAAAGTTGACCCTTTGGGTGAATGAGGATGGTCATTGTGTCAGAAATTGACCATATTGACCAAAGTTGACTTTTTGGTCAAAAGTTGACCTATTGGGTCAAAGGGTTGGTCATTGGGCCATAAATTGACCATTTTGACCAAACTTGACTTTTTAGTCAAAAGTTGACCTATTGAGTCAATGGGTTGATCATTGAGTCAAGGATTGACCATTGTGACCAAAGTTGGCTTTTTTGTCAAAATTTGACCTAGTGGGTCAACGGGTTGTCATTGGGTCAAGGATTGAACATTTTGACCAAAGTTGACTTTTGGGTAAGAGATTCACTTATTGGGTCAATAATTGGTCATTATGTCAAAAATTGACTATTTTGACCAAAATTGACTTTATGCGCAAAAGTGGACCTATTGGGTCAATGGGTTGGTCATTGGGTCAGAAATTGACTATTTTGACCTAAATTGACTTTTCGGTCAAAAATTAACCTATTGGGTCAATAGGTTTGTCATTGGGTAAAAGATTGATCATTTTGATAAATGTTGAGTTTTTTGTAAGAGATTGACTTGTTGAGGAAATAATTAGTCATTAGGTCAAAAATTGACTACTATGACCAAAATTGACATTTTTGTCAAAAGTTGACATTTTGGGTCAATAGGTTGGTTAATTGGTCAAGGATTAAGCTTTTTGACCAAAGCTTACTTTTTGGTCAAAAGTTGTCCATTGGGTCAACGGGTTGGTCAATGGGTTAGAAATTGTTCATTTTAACGAAAGTTGACTTTTTGGTCAGAAGTTGACCTATTGGGTCAACAAGTGGTCATTAGGTTAAAAACTTAACTATTTTGTCCAAAATTAACATACTTCTTAAAAGTTGACCTATTGGATCACTGGGTATGTCATTGGTTCAAGGATTGACCATGTTGACCAAAATTGTTTTTTTGGTTAAAGATTGATTTGTTTGGTCAATAATTGGTCATTAGGTCAAAAATTGACAATTTTTACCAAATTTGAATATTAGTTAAATGTTCACCCATGAGGTAAATGGGGCAGTTACTTGGTCAAAATATGACCATTTTGAAAAAAGTTTATTTTTGGTAAAAACTTGACCTATTAGGTCAATGGGGTGGTCATTAGGTCAAATTTGACTATTTTGACCAAAATTGACATTTTGTGTAAAAAGTTGAACTATTTGCTTAATTGGTTGATATTTGGGTCAAGGATTGACAATTTCGACCAAAATTAACTTTTTGGTCAGATGTTGACCTATTGGGTCAATGGGTTGGTCATTGGGTCAATGATTGATGATTTTGACCAAAGTTGAAATTTTGGTCAGAGATTAACTTTTTGGATCAATAATTGGTCATTATTCAAAAATTGACCATTTTCACCAAAATAGACTTTTTGGTCAAAAGTTAACCTATTAGGTCAATGGGTTGGTCATTGTGTAAAGGATTTTCCATTTTAACCAAAATTGTCACTTTGGTCAAATGTTGACCTATTGGGTCTATGGGTAGGTCATTGAGTCAAGGATTGACCATTTCGACTAAAGTTTACTTTTTGGTCAGAAATTGACGTACTGTGTTCATAATTAGTCATTAAGTCTAAAATTGACTATTTTGTCCAAAATTGACTTTTTGGTCAAAAGTTGACCTATTGGGTCAATGGGTTGGTCATTGGGTCGAGGATTGACCATTTTGACCAAAGTTGACTTTTTGGTTAAAAGTTGACCTATTGGGTCAATGGGTTGGTCATTAGGTCAAGGATTGACCATTTTGACCAAAGTTGACTTTTTGGTCAAATATTCACTTAATAGGTCAATAATTGTTCATCAAGTCAAAAATTTATTATTTTGACGAAAATTGAATTCTTGGTCAAAAGTTGACCGATTGTATTAATTATGTGGTCATCGTGTCAGAAATTGGCCATTTTGACCAAAGTTGACTTTTTGGTCAAAATTTGACCTATTTAGGTTAATGAGGTTGTCATTAGGTCAAAAATTGTCAATTTTGACCAAAATTGACTTTTTGTCAAAAGTTGACCTATAGGGTCATTGGGTCGGTCATTAGGTCAAGGTTTGACCATTGTGGCCAACGTTGACTTTTTGGTCAAATGTTGACCTTCTGGGTCAATGGATTGGTCATTGGGTCAAGGATTAACCATTTTGACCAAAATTGACATTTAGGTCAAAAGTTGACCTATTGGGTCAATAATTGGTCATTAAGTAAAAAATTGACTATTTTAACTAAAATTGACTTTTTGGTCAAAAGTTGATCTATTGGGTCAGTGGGTTGGTCATTAGGTCAAAGATTCAACAAGTTGACCAAAGTTGAGTTTTTGGTCAAAAGTTGACCTATTGGGTCAATGGGTTGGTTGTTGAGTCAAGGATTGACCAGTAAGACCAAAGTTTACTTTTTGGTCAGAGGTTGGCTTATTGGGTCAATAATTAGTCATTAGGTCGAAAATTGACTATTTTAACTAAAATTGACTATTTTGACAAAAACTAAATTTTGTTTAAAAGTTGACCTATTGGATCAAGGAGTTGGTCATTGGGTCTAGAATTGACCATTTTGATAAAAGTTGATTTTTTGGTCAAAAGTTGACCAATTGAGTTAATGGGTTGCTCATTGGGTTAGAAATTGACCATTCTGACCAAAATTGACTTTTTGGTCAAAAGTTGATCTATTAGGTCAATGGGTGGTCATTAGGTCAAAAATTAACTATGTTGACCAAAATTGACTTTTTTTGTCAAAAGTTAACCTATTTTGTCAATGGGTTGGTCATTAGGTAAAGATTTGACCATTTTGACCAAAGTTAACTTTTTGGTCAGATGTTGACCTATTGTGTCAATCGGTTGGTCATTTGTTCAAGGATTGATCAGTTTGAACAAAATTGACTTTTTGGTCACAAAATGTCTTATTTGGCCAATAGTTGTTCATTAGGTCAAAAGTTGACAATTTTTATCGAAATTGAATTTTTGGTTAAAAATTGACCCAGTGGGTCAATGGGGAGGCCATTGGGTCAGAAATTGACCTAGGTGACCAAAGTTGACTTTTTGGTCAAAAGACCTATTGGGTCAATGTGGTGGTCATTAAGTCAAAAATTGACTATTTTAACCACAATTGACTTTTTGATCAAAAGTTGACCTATTGGGTCAATGGGTTAGTCATTGGGTTAAGAATTAACCATTTTAACCAAAGTTGATTTTTTTAACAAATGTTGACCAATTTGGTCAATGGGTTTCTCATTGGGTCAAGGATTGACCATTTTGATCGAAGTTGACTTTTTGGTCAAGATTGACTTATTCGGTCAACAATTGTTCATTTGGTAAAAAATTGACTATTTTGACCAGAATTACCTTTTTGGTCAAAATTTGACAAAAATGACCTTTTTGCTCGAAATTTGACAAGAAATTTGGTCAATGGGTGAGTCATTGTGTCAAGAAATGACCATTTTGTCCAAAATTGACATTTTGGTTAAAAGTTGACCCATTATGTCAATTGGGTGATCATTAGGTCAAAAGTTAACTATATTGACCAAAATTGACTTTTTTGTCAAAAGTTCAACTATTGGGTCAATGCATTGGTCATTTGGTCAAAATTTGACCATTTTGACCAAAGTTGACTTTTTGGTAATAAGTTGACCTATTGAGTCAATGGGTTGGCCATTGGGACAAGGATTGACCATTTGGACCAGAGTTGACTTTTTGGTCAGAGATTGACATATTAGGTCAATAATTGGTCATTAGGTTAAAAATTGACTATTTTGACTAAAATTGAGTTTTTGGTCAAAAGTTTACCTATTGGATCAATGGGTTGTTTGTTGTGTCAAGGATTGACCATTTTGACCAAGGTTGACTTTTTGGTCAAAAGTTGACCAAACGGGTCAATAAGTGGTCATTAGGTAAAAAATTGACTATTTTGACCAAAATTGACTTTTTGGTCAAAATTCGATTTATTGGATCAGTGGGTTGGTCATTGGGTCAAGGATTTACCATTTTTACAAAAGTTAACATATTGGGTCAATGGGTTTGTCATTGGGTCAAGGATTGACCATCTTGACCAAAGTTGTCTTTTTGGTAAAAATTTGACCTTTTGGGCCAATGGGTTGGTCATTGAGTCAAGGATTAACCATTTTGACCAAAGTTGACTTTTCAGTCGGATATTTCCTTATTTTGTTAATAATTAGTCACTAGGTCTAAATTTAACTATTTTGACCAAAATTGAATTTTTGGTCAATAGTTGACTTATTGGGTCAATGGGGTGGTCATTGGGTCAGAAATTGACCTTTTTGACCAAAGTTGTCTTTTTGCTCAAAAGTTGACCTTTTGGGTCATTGGGTCAATGATTAACCATTTTGACCAAAGTTGACGTTTTGGTCGTCATTAAGCAAAAAGTTGACTATTTTGACCAAATTTGACTTTTGGTCAAAGGTGGACCTATTGGGTCCATAGGTTAGTCATTGGGTCAAGGATTGATCATTTTGACAAAAGTTAACCTTTTGGTAAAAATTAGACCTATTGGGTCAATGGGTTGGTGATTGGGATAGAAATTGACCATTTTAACAAGTTGACGTTTTGGTCAAAAGTTGACCTGTTGAGTGAATGGGTTGGTCTTTAGGTCAAAGGTAGACCATTTTAACCAAAATTTACATTTTGGTTAGAGATTGACTTATTTGGTCAATAATTGGTCATTAGGTCAAAAATTGACTATTTTGACTAAAATATACTTTTTGGTCAAAAGGTGACTTATTGGGTCAATGTGTTGGTCATTGGGTCAAGGATTGATCATTTTGACGAAGTTGGTATTTGGTCGAAAGTTGACTGTTGGGTTAATCGGGTCAGTCATTGGTCCTTGTGATCGAAATTGACCATTTTGATCGAAGATGATTTTTTGGTCAAAAATTGACCTATTGGGTAAATGAGGTGGTCATTAGGTCAAAAATTAACTATGTTTACCAAAATTGACTTTTTGGTCGAAAATTGACTTATTGGGTCAAGGATTGACTATTTTGACCAAAGTTGACTTTTTGGTCAAAGTTGAACTATTGGGTCAATGGGTTGGTCGTTGGGTCTAGGATTGATCATTTCAGCCAAGGTTAACTTTTTGGTCAGAAGTTGACCTGTTGGGTTAATGGGTTAGTCATTGGGTCAAGGATTAACGATTTTGACCAAAGTTAACTTTTCTGTCAGAGATTGACTTATTGGGTCAATAATTGGTTATTAATTCAAAAATTGACTATTTTTACTAAAATTGACTTTGTGGTCGAAAGTTAGCCTATTTGGTCAATGGGTTGGTCATTGGGTCAAGGATTGACCATATTGACCAAAGTTGACTTTTTGGTTAGAGATTGACTTGTTAGGTCAATAATTGGTCATTAGGTCAAAAATTGACTATTTTAAAACAAAATTGCCTTTTTAATTAAAGGTTGACCTATTGGGTCGATGGGTTGGTCATTCGGTCAAAGATTGGCCATTTTGACCAAAGTTGACTTTTTGGTCAAAATTTGACCTATTGGTTTAATGGGTTGGTCATTGGGTCAAAGGATTGACCATTTTGACCAAAGTTGATTTTTTAGTTAGAGATTGACTTATTCGATCAATAATTGGTCGTTAGGTCAAAAATTGACTATTATGGCCAAAATTGACTTTTTGGGCAAAAGTTGACCTATTGGGTTAATGGGTTGGTCATTGGGTGAAGTATTGACCATTTTGACCAAAGTTGATTTTTTGTTTAAAAGCTGACCTATTGGGTCAATGGGTTGGTCATTTGGCCATGGATTGACCATTTGGACCAAAGTTGACTTTTTAATCAAAGATTGACTTATTGGATCAATAATTGGTCGTTAGGTCAAAAATTAACTATTTTGACCAAAATTGACCTTTTGGTCAAAGGATGACCTACTGGGTTAATAGGTTAGTCATTGTGTCAATGATTAACCATTTTGCCTAAAGTTTACTTTTTCGTCAAAAGCTGACCTATTGAGTCATTGGGTTGGTCCTTGTGTCTGAAATTGATCATTTTAACCAAAGTTGATTTTTTTGTCAAAAATTGACCTGTTGGGTAAATGAGATGGTCATTAGGTTAAAAATTAACTATTTTTACCAAAATTGACTTTTTGGTCAAAAGTTGACTTATTGGTCAAAAGTTAACTTATTGGATCATTGGGTTAAAGATTGACTATTTTGACCAATGATGACTTTTGGTCAGAGATTGACTTATTGAGTCAATAATTGGTCATTAATTAAAAAATTGACTATTTTTTACTAAAATTGACTTTTTGGTCGAATGTTGGTCTATTTGGTCAATGGGTTGGTCATTGGGTCAAGGATTGACCATATTGACCAAAGTTGACTTTTTGGTTAGAGATTGACGTACTGGGTCAATAATTGGTCATTAGGTCAAAAATTGACTATTTTTTACCAAAATTGACTTTTTGGTTAATAGTTGACCTATTGGGTCGATGGGTTGGTCATTGGGTCAAAGATTGGCCATTTTGACCAAAGTTGACTTTTTGGTCAAAAGTTTATCTATTGGGTTAATGAGTTGGTCATTGGGTCAAAGGATTGACCATTTTCACCAAAGTTGACTTTTTAGTCAGAGTTTGACATATTGGATCAATAATTACTCGTTAGGTCAAAAATTGATTATTATGATCAAAATTGACTTTTTGTTAAAAAGTTGACCTATTGGGTTAATGGGTTGGTCATTGGGTGAAGGATTGACCATTTTGACCAAAGTTCATTTTTTGTTCAAAAGTTGACCTATTGGGTCAATGGGTTCGTCATTTGGCCATGGATTGACCATTTTGACAAAAGTTGACTTTTTAATTAGAGATTGACTTATTGGATCAATAATTTGTCGTTAGGTCAACAATTAACTATTTTGACCAAAATTGGTTTTTTGGTCAAAGTTTGACCTACTGGGTCAATAGGTTAGTCATTGCGTCAACGATTGACCATTTTGACTAAAGTTAATTTTTTGGTCAAAAGCTGACCTATTGGGTCATTGGGTTGGTCATTCGTTCAGAATATGACCATTTTGACCAAAGTTGACTTTTAGGTCAAAGTTAACCTATTATGTCAATGGGCTGGTCATTAGGTTAAAAATTGACTATATCGACCAAAATTGACTTTTTGGTCAAAAGTTGAGCTATTGGGTCAATGGATTTGTCATTAGGTCAAGGATTGACTATTTTTTACCAAATAATATTTTTGGTCAAAAGTTGACCTATTGGGTCAATCGATTGGTCATTGTGTCAAGGATTGACCATTTTGACCAATGTTGATGTTTTGGTCAGAGATTGGCTTATTGGCTCAATAATTGGTCATTAGGTTAAAAATTGACCATTTTGACTAAAATTGACATTTTGTTCAAAAATTAACCTATTGGATCAATGTGTTGGTCATTAGGTCAACAATCGATCATTTTGACCAAAGTTGACTTTTTTGTCAAAACTTGACCTATTGGGTCAATGGGTTGGTTGTTGGGATAGAAATTGACTATTTTAGCCAAAGTTGACCTATTGGGTCGATGGAGAGGTCATTAGGTTAAAAATTGAGCTCTTTGACTAAAATTGACTTTTTGGTCAAAAGCTGACCTATTTGGTCAATGGGTTTGTCAAAATGATCATGAATTGACCATTTTGACCATAGTTGAATTTTTGGTCAGAAGTTGACCCATTGGGTCAATGGGTTGGACATTGGGTCAAGGATCGACTATTTTGACCAAAGATGACTTTTTGGTTAGAGATTGACTTATTGGGTCAACATGTAGTCATTAGGTCAAAAATTGACTATTTTGATTAGAACTGACTTTTTGCTCAAAAGTTTACCTATTGGTCAATGGGTTGGTGATTAGGTCAAGGAATGACCATTTTGACCAAAGTTCACAGTTGGGTCAAAAGTTGAACTATTGGGTCAATTGGTTGGTCACTGGGTTAATGATTGTCCATTATGACCAAAGTTGACTTTTTGGTCAGAGATTGACTTATTGGATCAATAATTGTTCATTTGGTTAAAAATTGATAATTTCAACAAAATTTAACTTCTTGTTCAAAAGTTGACATGTTGGGTCAATGAGTTGGCATTGGGTGAAGAGTTGACCATTTTGACCAAATTTGACTTTTTGGTCAAAGCTGACTTACTTGATCAATGGGTTGGTATTGGGTCAGAAATTGAACATTTTGACCAAAGTTGACTTTTAGGTCAAAAGTAAACCTATTGAGTCAATGGGTGGTCATTTGGTCAAAAATCGACTATTTTGACTAAAATTGACTTTTTGGTCAAAAGTTGACCTATTGGGTAAATGGGTTGGTCATTGGGTCAAGGATTGACCATTTTGACCAAAGTTGACTTTTTGGTAAAAACTTGACCCTTGGGTCAATGGGTTGGTCATTGGGTCTAGGATTAACCATTTTGACCAAAGTTGAATTTTGGTCAGAGTTTGACTTACTGGTTCAATAATTGGTCATTAGGTCAAATTTTAAGCATTTCGACCAAAATTGAATTTTTGGTCAAAAGTTGACACATTGGGTCAACGGGGTGGTGATTGCGTTAGAAATTGACCATTTTGACTAAAGTTGACTTTTTGGTCAAAAGCTACCCTATGTGTCAATGAGTTAGTCAATGGGTCAAGAATTGAAAGTTTTGACTAAAGTTGACTTTTTGGTCAGAAGTTGACCTATTGGGTCAATGGGTTGGTCATTCGATCAGAAATTGACCATTTTGACTAAAGTTGACTTTTTGGCCAAAGTTGGCATATTGGGTCGATGGGTGGTCAATAGGTCAAAAATTGACTATTTTGACCAAAATTGACTTTTTGGTCAAAAGTTGACCTATTTGAGTAATGGGTAGGTCATTGGGTTAAGGATTTGACTATTTTGACCAAATATGACTTTTTGGTCAAAAATTGACTTATTAAGTCAATGGATTGCTAATGGGTCAAGGATTGACCATTTTGACCAAAGTTGACTTTTTGGTCAGAGATTGCCTTTTTGGGTCAAAAATGGTCATAGGTCAAAAATTGACTATTTTGACCAAAATTGAATTTTTGGTTAAATGTTGACCCATTGGGTCAACGGAGCGGTCATTGGGTCAAAAATTGACCATTGTGACCAAAGTTGACATTTTGGTTAAAAGCTGACCTATTGGGTAAATGAGTTCGTCATTGGCTCAAGGATTGACAATTTTAATCAAAATTGACTTTTTGGTCAAAAGTTGACGTATTGGGTCAATGGGTTGGTCATTGGGTCAGAAATTGACCTTTTTAACCAAAGTTGACATGTCGATCAAGAGTTGACATATTGGGTGAATGAGGTTGTCATTAGCTGAAATTATGTTATTTTAACCAAAATTAACATTTTGGTCGAAAGTTGACCTTTTCGGGTCGATGGGTTGGTCATTGGATCGAGGATTGACCATTTTGACCAAAGTTGACTTTTCGATGTAGAGATTGACTTATCGGGGTCAATAATGGTCATTAGGTCGAAAATTGATTATCTCGACCAAATTTGAATTTTTGGTCAAAAGTTGACCGATTGGGCCATGGGGTGGTCATTGTGTCAAAAATTGACCATTTTGACCAAAGTTGACTCTTTGGTCAAAAGTTGACCTATTGGGTCAATGAGGTTATCATTAGGTTAAAAATTGACAATTTTGACCAAAATTAATTTTTTGGTCAAAAGTTGTCATTTTGGGATAATGGGTTGCTTATTGGGTCAAGGATTGACCATTTTGACCAAAGTTGACTTTTTGGTAAAATATTGACCTATTGGGTCAATGGGTTTGTCATTGGGTCAAGTATTAACCATTTTGACAAAAGTTTACTTTTTGGTCAAAAGTTAACCTATTGGGTCAATAATTAGTCATTAGGTCAAAAACTGACAATTTTGACAAAAATTGACTTTTTGGTCAGTAGTAAATCAATTGGGTCAATGGGTTGGTCATTGGGTCAAGGATTTACCATTTCGACCAAAATTGACTTTTTGGTCAAAAGTTGACCTATTGGGTCAATGGGTTGGTCTTTGGGTCAAGGATTGACCATAATTAGCAAAGTTGAATTTTTTATCAGAGATTGACTTATTGGGTTAATATTGGTCATTAGGTTAAAAATTGACTATTTTGACCAAAATTGACTTTATGTTCAAATTTTGACCTATTGGGTCAATGAGTTGGTCATTGGGTAAAGAATTATCAATTTTGACCAAAGTTGACTTTTTGGTCAAAGTTTGACTTATGGGCCAAAAATTGGTCATTAGTTAAAAAATTGCATATTTTGACCAAAATTAACTTTCTATTTAAAATTTGACATATTTGGTCAATGAGCTGGTAGTTGGGTCAAGATTTGACCAGTTTGACCAAAGTTAGCTTTTTTGTCAAAAGTTGACCTATTGGGTCAATCAGTTGGTCGTTGGGTTAAGGATTGACCATATTGACTAAAGTTGACTTTTTTGTTATAGATTGACTTATTGGGTTAATATTTGGTCATTAGATCAAAAATTGACTATTTTGACCAAAATTGATTTTTCGGTCAATAATTGACCTATTGGGTGAATGGATTGGTCTTTGGGTCAAGGATTGACCATCTCGACCAAAGTTGACTTCTTGGTCAAAAGTTGACCTATTAGTCAATGGGTTGGTATAGGGTAAAGGATTGACCATTTTGACCAAAGTTGACTTTTTGGCCAGAAATTATCTTATTGGGTAATAATTGGTCATTAGGTCAAAAATTGATTTTTTTGACAAAAATTGAATTTTTGGTCAAAAGTTGACCCTTTGAGTCAAAGGGATGGTCACTCGGTCAGAAATTAACCATTTTGAACAAATTTAACTTTTTGGTTAAATGTTGACATATTGTTTCAATAAGTTAGTCATTGGATCAAGAATTGAGCATTTCGACTAAAGTTGACTTTTTGGTCCAAAGTTGACCTATTGGGTCAATGGGTTGGTCATTGGTTCAGAAATTGACCAATTTGACAAAATTTGACTTTTTGGTCAAAAGTTGACCTATTGGGACAACGGGTGATCTTTAGGTCAAAATTCATCTATTTTATCCAAAATTGACATTTTGGCCAAAAGTTGACATATTGAGTCAATGAGTTGGTCAATGGGTCAAGGAGTGACCATTTTGACCAAAAATGAGTTTTTGGTCAAAAGTTGACCTATTGGGTCAATGGGTTGGTCATTGGGTCTAGGATTAACCATTTCGACCAAAGTTAATTTTTTAGTCAGAAGTTGACCTGTTGGGTCAATGGGTTGGTCATTGGGTCAAGGATTGATGATTTTGACCAAAGTTGACTTTTTGGTCAGAGATTGACTTATTAGGTCAATAATTGGTCATTAATTCAAAAATTGACTATTTTTACTAAAATTGACTTTTTGGTTGAAAGTTGACCTATTTGATTAATGGGTTGGTCATTGGGTCAAAGATTGACCATATTGACCAAAGTTGACTTTCTGGTTAGAGATTGACTTATTGGGTCACTAATTGGTCAATAGGTCAAAATTGATTATTTTTTTACCAAAATTGACTTTTTGGTTAAAAGTTGACCTATTAGGTCGATGGGTTGGTCATTGGGTCAAAGATTGACCATTTTGAACAAAGTTGACTTTTTAGTCTAAGATTGACCTATTGGATCAAAAGATGACTATTATGACCAAAATTGACTTTTTGGTCAATAGTTAACTTATTGGGTTAATAGGTTGGTCATTGGGTGAAGGATGACCATTTTGACCAAAGTTAATTTTTTGTTCAAAACTTGACTTATTGGGTCAATGGGTCGGTCTTTTGGCCATGGATTGACCATTTTGACCAAAGTTGACTTTTTAGTGAGAGATTGACTTATTGGATCAATAATTGGTCATTAGGTCAAAAATTAACTATTTTAACCAAAATTGACTTTTTGGTCAAAGGTTGACCTACTAGGTCAATAGGTTAGTCGTTGCGTCAACGATTGACCATTTTTAATGAAGTTAATTTTTTGGTCAAAAGCTGACCTATTGGGTCATTGGGTTGGTCATTCGATCAGAATATGACCATTTTGACCAAAGTTGACTTTTTGGTCAAAAGTTAACCTGTTATGTCAATGGGCTGGTCATTAGGTTAAAAATTGACTATGTCGACCAAAATTGACTTTTTGGTCAAAAGTTGACCTATTGGGTCAAAGGATTTGTCATTGTGTCAAGGATTGACCTTTTTTGCCAAAGATTATTCTTTTGTCAAAAGTTGACCTATTTGGTCAATGGATTGGTCATTGGGTCAAGGATTGAACATTTTGACCAACGTTGACGTTTTGGTCAGAGATTGGCATATTGGGTCAATAATTGGTCATCAGGTCAAAAATTAGTTATTTTGACCAAAATTGATATTTTGGTTAAAAGTTAACCTATTGGGTTAAAGATCGATCATTTTGACCAAAGTTGACTTTTTGGTCAACACTTGACCTATTGGGTCAATGAATTGGTCGTTAGGATAGAAAGTGACCAATTTAGCCAAAGTTGATCTATTGGGTCAATGGGGTGGACATTATGTTAAAAATTGACCATTTTGACGAAATTTGACTTTTTGGTCAAAAGTTGACCTATTTGGTCAATGGGTTGGTCATTGGGTCAAGAATTGACCATTTTGACCAAAGTTGACTTTTTGGTCAGAAGTGGACATATTGGGTCAATGGGTTGGTCATTGGGTCTAGAATTGACTATTTTGACCAAAGTTGACTTTTTTTTTTGTTAGAGATTGACTTATTGGTTAACAGTTGGTCATTAGGTCAAAAATTGACTATTCTGACTAAAACTGACTTTTTGGTCAAAAGTTGACCTATTGGGTCAATGGGTTGGTGATTAGGTCAAGGAAGGACCATTTTGACCAAAATTGACAGTTGCGTCAAAAGTTGAACTATTGGGTCATTGGGTTGTTCATTGGGTCAAGGATTGACAATTATGACTAAAGTTGACTTTTTGGTTAGAGATTGACTTATTGGGTCAGTAATTGGTCATTAGGCAAAAAATTGACAATTTTGACCAAAGTTAACTTTTTGGTCAGAGTTTGACTTATTGGGTCAACAATTGGTTATTAGGTCAAAAATTGACTATATCAACCAAAATTAAATTTTTGGTCAAAATTTGACACATTTGGTCAACGGGGTAGTCATTGGGTCAGAAATTGTCAATTTTGACCAAAGTTGACTTTTTGGTCAAAATCGAACTTCTTGGGTTAATGAGTTGGTCAATGGGTCAAGAATGACAATTTTTAACAAAGTTAACTTTTTGGTTAAAAGTTGACCTATTGGGTTAATGTGTTGGTTATTCGGTCAGAAATTGACCATTTTGACCAAAGTTAACTTTTGGTCAAAAGTTAACCTATTGGGTCGAAATTGACTATTTTCACAAAAATTGACTTTTTGGTTAAAAGTTGACCTATTTGGGTCAATGGGTTGGTCATTGTGTCAAGGATTTAACTATTTTGACCAAAGATGACTTTTTGGTCAAAAATTGACCTATTTGGTCAATGGGTTGGTCATTGGTCAGGGATTGACCATTTTGACCAAAGTTGATTTTTTGGTCAGTGATTGCCTTATTGGGTCAATATTTGGTCATTAGGTCAAAAATTGACTATTTTGACCAAAATTGAATTTTTGGTTAAAGGTGGACCCATTGGCTCAACGGGGTGGTCATTGGGTCAAAAATTGACCATTTTGACCAAAGTTCACTTTTTGGTTAAAGCTTGACCTTTTGGGTCAATGGGTTGGTCATTGGGTCAGAAATTGACCCTTTTGACCAAAGTGGACATTTAGGTTAAGAGTTGACATATTAGGTGAATGGGGTTGTCATTACGTCAAAAATTAACTATTTTGACCAAATTTAAAATTTCGATTAGAAGTTGACCTTTTGGGTCAATGGGTTATTTATTGGGTCAAGGATTGACCATTTTGACCAAAGCTGAATTTTTGGTCAACAGTTGATCTGTTGGGTTAATTGGTTGGTCATTGGGTCGAGGATTGACCATTTTGACCAAATTTGACTTTTTAGTTAGAGATTGACTTATTGGGTCAATAATTGGTCATTAGGTCAAAAATTGATTATTTTGACCAAAATTGAATTTTTAGTCAAAAGTTGACCGATTGGGGTCAATTGGGTGGTCCTTGTGTCAGAAATTGACCATTTTGACCAAAGTTGACTTTTTGGTTGAAAGTTGACCTATTGGGTCAATGAGGTTGTCATTAGGTCAAAAATTTATAATTTTGACCGAAATTGACTTTTTGGTCAAAAGTTGTCCTTTTGGGACAATGGGTTGGTCATTGGATCAAGGTTTGACCATTTTGACCAAAGTTGACTTTTGGGTAAAATATTGACTTATTGGGTCATGGGTTGGTCATTGGATCAAGGATTGAACATTTTGTCATAAGTTTACTTTTTGGTCAAAAGTTGACCAATTGGGTCAATAATTGGTCATTAGGTAAAAAATTGACCATTTTGAGCAAAATTAACTTTTTGGTCAGTAGCCAATCTATTGGGTCAGTGGGTTGGTCATTGGGTCAATGATTTTCCTTTTTGACCAAAGTTGACTTTTTGGTCAAAAGTTGACCTATTAGGTCAATGGGTTAGTCATTAGGTCAAGGATTGGCCATAATGACCAAATTGGAATTTTTTGTCAGAGATTGACTTATTGGCTTAATAATTGGTCATTAGGTCAAAAATTGACTTTATGTTCAAAATTTGACCTATTAGGTCAATGAGTTGGTCATTGGGTCAAGAATTGACCATTTTGACCAAAGTTGACTTTTTGGTCAAAAGTTGACCTTTTGGGCCAATGGGTTGGACATTGGGTAAGAAATTAATTATTTTAACCAAAGTTGACTTTTTTGTAAAAAGCTGACCTATTTGGTCAATTGGTAGTCATTAGGTCAAAAATTGAATATTTTGACAAAAATTCACTTTTTGGTCATGGTTTGACCTTTTTGACCAAAGTTGACTTTTGGTCTGAGATTGCCTTATTGGGTCAATAATTGGTCATAAGGTAAAAAATTGACTATTTTGACCAAAATTGAATTTTGGTCAAAAGTTGACCCATTCGGTCAACGGGGTCGTCATAGGGTAAAAAATTAACCATTTTGACCAAAGTTAAAATGTTTGACTTATTGGGTCAATAATTGGTCGCTATTTCAAAAATTGCATATTTTGAGCAAAATTGAGTTTTTGTTTAAAATTTTACCTAATTGGTCAATGAGTTGGTCATTGGGTCAAGATTTGACCATTTTGACCAAAGTTAACTTTTTGGTCAATAGCGGACCTATTAGGTCAATCGGTTGGTCATTGGGTCAAGGATTGAGCATTTTGACCAAAGTTGACTTTTTGGTCAGAGATTGAGTTATTGAGTCAATAATTGGTCATTAGATGAAAAATTGACTATTTTGACCAAAATTGATTTTTCGGTCAAAAGTTGACCTATTGGGTCAATATGTTGGTCATTGGGTCAAGGATTGACCATCTTGACCAAAGTTGACTTTTTGGTCAAAAGTTGACCTATTGGGTCAATGGGTTGGTCATTGGGTCAATGATTGACCATTTTGATCAAACTTCACTTTTTGGTCAGAAATTACCTTATTTGGACAATAATTGATCATTAAGTTAAATATTGACTATTTTGATCAATATTGAATTTTGGTCAAAAGTTGACCCATTGGGTCAACGGGGTGGTCATTGGGTCAGAAATTGACCATTTTGAACAAAGTAGACTTTTTGGTTAAAAGTTGACATATTGGGTCAATGACTTAGTCATTATGTCAAGAATTGAGCATTTTTATTAAAGTTGACTTTTGGGTCCAAAGTTGACCTATTGGGTCAATGGGTTGGTCATTGGGTCAGAAATTGACCATTTTGACAAAATTTGACTTTTTGGTCAAAAGTTGACCTATTGGGACATTGAGTTGGTCAATATGTCAAGGATTGACCATTTTGACCAAAATTGACTTTTTGCTCAAAAGTTGATCTATTGGGTCAATGGGTTGGTATTTAGGTCAAGGGTTGACCATTTTGACCAAATTGACATTTTAGTCAGAAATTGGCTTATTGGGTCAATAAATGGTCATTAGGTTAAAAATTGCCCATTTTGACCAAAATTGACTTTTTGGTCAAAAGTTAACCTATTGAGTTAATGGGTTGGTCATTTGGTCAACGATTGATCATTTCGACCAAAGTTAACTTTTTGGTCAAAAGTTGACTTATTATTCAATGGGTTGGTCGTTGGGTCAGAAATTAAAAATTTTAACGAAAGTTGACCTATTGGGTCAATGGGGTGGTCATTAGGTCAAAAACTGACTAATTTGACCAAAATTAACTTTTTTAGCCAAAAGTTGACCTAATTGGTCAATGGGTTGGTCATTTGGTCAAGCATTGACCCTTTCACGAAAGTTGACCTATTGGGTAAATGGAGTGGTCATTTTGTAAAAAATTAACTATTTTGACCAAAATTGACTATTTTGACCAAAATTGACTTTTTAGTCAAAAGTTAAACCTAATTTATCAATGGGTTGGCGATCCACTGTTCGATATTTATACTTACAACTATGATATTAAAAGTTAGCAACGACACCAAAAACTTGATCCCGCACTGAATATATATAGATACTGATGATTCTGTTATGGATTTATGATTTATATTGTGGATACTACGCAAGTATATATATCATTATCAAGTAATATAGGGCTCTAATGGAGTCCTAGATATCGATCCCACAGGAAAGTTAGAGAATTTCAAAGATAAATTAAAATAAACTTACTTACTAATCTAGTATACGGAAATTAAGAACACTTAGACTAAAATAAACTAATGCTTTTAAAGGTTTAATATAAGATTTCAGAAAAAGTATCTTTCTCCTTGTTTTTAAAGAATTTAAGTGAATGAAGAATTAAATTAGTTTTTAATTGTATTGTGCCAAATAGGAGCATTCCTATTCTTTACCCTTTAGTCCAGGTGCAAAGAACATTGACTAGTCTTATGTTTGATTATTGAATCTGCGACTAGGCTGGGAGGATACCGACTGCCACTTCAGAGCTCCCACGTTCCCCTCTCCTGAGGGCTAACATCTACACTTTAGCTCCCAAACATTAAGATCGAATTGAATATTTTAGTCTGTCACACTAATATGCCCAATTCTACGCCCGATAGTTAATATTTCCCTATTTATTTGCACCCTCCTTCCAAGGCTTTTGACTTCCCTGAATCTTGGATGTAATCTTTACTATAGTTGATAATTCAACATATGTTAACAAATCAATTGGCCAGATAGAAAGTAAATTAAGATTTAAGTAGAAGATTAGCACAATTTCTATATTTTTACGGCACAACTACTTTAATTCATCGTTTCACAAAATCTCAATAACAAGGAGAAAGACTAAGGAAACAACTCAGAAGGCATGGGAAAAGTAACACAAAGCATGGATTTCATTAAAGTAATCAAACAAATAACAAATATACTTATCTCAATTCTTCTCCCCAAGCAGACTCCTTAAAGTTCCTTTGACTCTTCCTTCCAGTACAGCACACCAAAATGCTAAACACTTTATCTACTCACTAAGAAGACTCTTAATTACACTTAACTACCACACAAATGACACAAAACTGACACACAATTGACTAAAATTCGTCTCTATTTATAAAAGGGGTCAAATCTCCAAAGGTTGCTTAAGCACCTCTTCAAAAAGCATCCAGGTTCAATGTATTTTAGCTCTTTTCAACTGTCTCGCCGTCGGCAGCTTGATCTCGCCGTCGGCTGGCTTCTAGAAGATGGGCTAACCACGCCGATCTCGCTGTCGGCGGGCTCTATCTAGCCTTCGGCGGGCTCCTTATAGTATATTCAAAAATTTCGGGAAAAACTCGCCGTTGGTGGCCTTTTCCTCGCCGTCGGCGGGATAGTTCAATTTTCATCTAATTGAGTCCTTTTTGCTCCAAATCCGCTTCTTTTGTGCTTTTTGCTTTCAGTACTTATAACTCTTCATTCCTGCAATAAAACAAAGAAAATACCTTTCTTTAAAGTGCAATTTCATATAAAAATTGATATAAATTTCTCAATACATTTTTCTGTGGTAAAAAATCCTCCAAACATAACTATTACTTGTCCTCAAGTAATACTAAATAAAAGTAATGATTATTTGTAGTAAAGTTTTAATTCAGAAATACTATGAATTTGATTTAAATAAGTGTTACAGTAAAGTTTAATAGGAACATTTTTAAAATAATTAAACTAATTCTATAGATATAAGGCTATTTAGTTTTTAAGTATAAGATTTTTAGTCTTCTATTTATTTTAAGAATGACTATACTTTTCAAATATTAAATTATTTAAGATATTCAGATGATAGGAATTTCGTGGAAGCACAACTTAGTAAAATACTAATCCATATATATAAGTTCAGAAATGTAATTGAAGTTTACCCTTTTGGTTCATTCAAATGAAACCAATTTTTTGATAAGGCATCTCCTCAAGTTTCTCCTCACTTTATATATATATATTTTTTCTTTTTTTCTCTTTTCTTTTTTTCTTTGGATTGATTTTCAATCCCTTTTTCTTTACTTTTTTTTATTTTCTTTTAGTGAGGATCACTATTTTTGGTTAGCCTGTTAATAATTTTGAACTTCATTTTCCTCTTCCTAAATTTGAATCTGGAAACATTTCTCTACTAAATATATATTTCAAAGCTTTTACTTCATTGAGTTTCAATCTTTTCTTTATCAACTAAATACTTAAGAATTTTATATTTGAAAATATAGTTTTCCTTACTTTAAATAGTTAACTATATTCTTATCCTTTTTAAACTAAATTTCTTAATCTATAAAATTAGTTAATCATTAAAAGTATTTCTCTTAACTTTCTATAATAAATAAATTAATTCTAGCTTACTGAATTAAAATTACTACAAAAATTCATTTTTATAATAATTTTGAAAATGTAAATTGAGAACAATTTAATAATTTTATTTGTATTTTTCCCTCCCCCAAACTTAAATTTTTCTATCTATCTATATAGGGTGTAAAGGAAATAAACCGTAATATTTAAATCATACCTTCGAGCCTTAGGTATTTCTTCTTTTTGAAATTCTGCAGGCTTTTTCCATTACTTAATTAACCTGTACTGTTAGTATTTTTCTACACACAAAATATTAAAGAAAGTGCTGGGTAAAGAAGTTTAACACAATACTACCACATTTTATACTAACATATTATACTACATCCACATATATTTACTAATTCAATCTAAGGTTACAATAGCAGTCTAAAAATATTAAAAATTTAAAAACTATATAAATTAAACAACAATATTAAAATAATCTACACTACATCATAATCAAGTTCATAAACTAAAACATTAATACTAAAATTTAAAACAACAAACAAACAATCACAACATCAGAGTCTAGAACTAAACAAATAAACATAACATCTAATCTTCTGCATCAAAGTCCTAAACTATATCGTCGTTTCCTGGATCAGTGGGTTGATTAGGCTGGTAATGAGTATATCGGGGACACTAAGGAAATACAACATCGAGCTCTCCTCTCCTATAACGATTCTCAGCATCATAATAGGCTATCTCATACTCTGAATGTCTCTGGAGATACTCGCTGTCATAATCATGTCTTCTCTCTAAGCCTCCGATTCTCGATCGATATGATCCAGTTTTTCTTCTATTTTCTCAAAACTTTTCCGCTGTAGAGTCATCTCATTCATCAAATCCTGAAGGGTAGGAGTACTATAGGGAGGAGGGTCATAACTAGTATAGGGAATATCTCTACTTGAAGAAGGTACATAGCTCCTAGTCTCAGATCTCCATCCTTCGTGGGATTTACATTTCTTAATATTAGCCAGAGTAATGGGTTTCATCAGCTCCACCCATTCCTCATCATCTCTTGCCTCTACCCTAGATAATTGGCAGAGTGCATAAATCAGACCAGGGTGTCCTAGTCGTCCTCCACTTTCACTTCTTGCGGTGGCTAATATATTCTTATAAATTATACTTCCCACATTAATACTTCTTTAGTTATGAATACAAAAATTCAGAACTGCTCTATCTCTTGTCACCTCACTATGGTGGTAAGTGGGTAACCAGGTAGAATAAATAAAATAGTGCCAGGCTTTAGATGATGCATTCAACATAGAGAGAGGAAAGTTTACCTTTCCACGCTGCTTAAGCTTCCAAACTCCTTTCCCGTCAGTGAGAAAGTTGATCACTTCTTCTAGTGGTCCTTCCATAGTTCCAAAGGTATCGTACTCACTGTTGTATACATCTCGTACTTTGTAAAATGAATTAATCCTTGCAGCACTGAAATCTACCAAAAATCCTCTCACCTTGATTGGTGCATCTTCGATAGCAGTTAGGTTGGCATAGAATTCTTTTACCACTTCCACAGTGGCTGTGTTGGTTATGTAACAAAAGTTTTCTCATCCTCTTTCTTTAGTTATTCGCTCTACTTCACCTCCAGGATTTTTGAAAACTCGATCCTGAATGCATTTTCTGGCTTGAATATTGTGAAAATATCTTGATTGTGCCCATGCATTCACAAAGCGGGTTTCGCCATAATCGATTCTTCTCTTTTATCGTGGAGCCATTTTTCGATCTGTGAAATTTACAAAAAATCTTAACTAAACTTCTAAATATTACTAAGATGGCTTCCAATAGTTACTAAAATCAATCTAAATCAGGTTTCATGAATTTCTTCCAAGTCTTTTCTTCACATTTCAACATTTTTCCAAAATCCTCTATGTAGAAAGAATTCATGATGAAAATAAAAAATTTTTACATAGGAGTGAAGCTCTTACCAAGGGAAGATGAAATCCGAGGTCAAAAGGTGTTGAAATTGCTTCAAATCCAAGATTCCACAAGCCATAGGTCGGTTTTTCGAAGTTTGGAGGCAGGGGACGTTGAATAGTGTCGGTTGACCAGTCAAAATATAGTACATTTCGCGATCTCGCTATCAGCGAGAAATTTCTCGCCGTCGGCGAGAAATTTCTCGCCGTCGGTGAGCTAATTAATTCACCAAGGCCAAAGTTTTGGGAAAATCTCACCGTCGGTGGGATTTCTCTCGCTGTCGGCGAGGTTTCCGAAAATTTAATATTTTTTAATTTTTCAATTATATTCTACTTAGATTAAGCCTTGTTCATTATTCCAGTCACTTAATTTGATATATTTTTTTAAGATTAGAATCTATATTAACACATAAATTCACACAACACAAACATTATAACTTTATAAATGAAGTCCATGAACTTACAAACTTCAAATACCACAAAACTACAATTGACTTATCAAATTAACTCAAACACATCTAACTCGGCATTGCGATCCACACCACGATACTCTAAATGCTGAGACTAAACAAAAACATACAATCTCATCTAAACTGAGATTAGTTATGTAAAGTTCAAACTAAATCAAAACTAAATTTAAATCAACACTCATAAAAAAAATATGAATAAAAATTTCTGCTACTCATTGAAATCTGAACTGATCTCTTCTTTGATGTTTCCAATAGAACGCAGGTGCACAAACAAATTATAGAAAGGCCTGAAAGGAAATTCTGCAGTAGAATCTTCTTCAATCCACCCTTTCTGTCTCAATAGTCGAATAAAACTTGTCTCCAGATATCCTTTATGGTGAAAGTGCTCCTTCATTCTCCAATCGATGTGATCGAATAAATCAGAGATATTATCAATAGAATTCATCACATTCTGTAGTTCCTTCTCCAATCCTTTAATTTTCTATAAAATGAGGTTTGTTCTATCAGTCAGGGGCTTAACTAAAAGATTGTTTTGTGATGCTTGATCAGAAATAATTACTGTTTCATCATTGTTATCCAATGTAGGGAACATATCTGTCGAATCTAATGGTTTATAAGGCAATAGCACTTTTTCCCAAGCTTCGTAGGAAACTTGGTACTGACTACATAAAGCAAATATAGTTGATGGGTGTCCAAGTCCATGAATTGACACTTGTACAATTAATCCTAACGCAGATTTCACAATAATAGATCCAACATCAATAGGCAATCCAGATTGAATACAGTAATTTAAGATTACGTATTCCTTCGAGAATTTGTTACCCTCATAGTGGGTAATAACTTTGATGAAATAATAAAATGCCAATGCTTTGAGACGGGGTTAAGAAGTGATGCAGAAAAACTAACGTACCCGTCTTCTCGTAATTCCCAATCATCAGGTTCGTCGGTCACATATCTGTATATCTCATTCATGTTGTATCTTGTAGGAACAAAATTTGAATAATGGCAAACAGGGGTATTTTCAATCAAGTATAATTCATTGATTCGAGAAGGAGTGAAAGTTACCCATCCGCCTCTTACGTAAACACTTCCATTCTGGATCGCATGCAGATTAGAGTAGAATTCCTTGACTACTGGAATGACTACAACAGATGTAGTATAGCAGAATACCTCCCAACGTCGCTGAACAATCATTTCTTCAATTGTTGTTGTTGAATTCTCCGCTCCTCTTTTTACGAACCCTCTTTCTTTAATCAGGCGCATCTTCATCAGAACTTTGTTGAATAGTCACTGAGCCTCAGAACTGGCAAACTTTCGTCGGTTAAAAACTCCGGATTTCGTGGTTTCTAGTGGTTTGGAGGCCATAATAGATTGTTTTGGAGGGACTCTAATCGTTTCTAAGGATGAAGATAATGTAAAAATGAAGTTTTAAACGTTTTTTATAGAGAAATGGCCTTAGAACCGTCCAAAACCGCAAAATAACTCACAAAAACCACATTTTAACTATCTCGCCGTCGGCGGTAACGATCTCGCCATCGGCGGGATAGTTAATATATTTAAACTGAATTTGGGATCGCCGATCTCACTGTCGGCGGGATCGATCTCGCCGTCGGTGAGATTAGGTAATTTGCCCAATTTTTGTTCCGGTCCGAATAATTTCTGATTTCTTCGTATAGATTCAAATTTGTGATGATTCTAAAAAGTAAAATTGAGTAGTAGAATTTATTCTATATTTTAATTTTCAATAACATTAATAAATAGATCATAATTAATATTATGGGTTGCCTCCCATAAAGCGCTTGGTTTAACGTCGTCAGCCCGACCTAATTTAGTTAGTAATCAGGTTGACTGAGCATTAAAACCTCTTTAAAATTTGGTCTTCTCCCTTCAAAATAAGGTTTTAATCTGTGTCCGTTTACTTTAAATCTATGCCCAGTTTTTTGATCTTCAATTTCTATAGTTCCGTATGAAATTTTTGAGTTATGATGAAAGGCCCTAACCATCGAGATTTCAATTTCCCAGGAAATAATTTCAATCTTGTATTATAAAGTAAAACTTCTTGTCCTGGTTCAAAATTCTTCAGGTTAATCTTCCGATCATGCCATAATTTCATTTTTTCTTTATGAATTCTGTCATTATGATAAGATTCATTTCTTAATTCATCTAATTCATTTAATAGCAATAATCTTTTCTCACCAGCTTCTTTCAGATTATAATTAAATTCTTTAATTGCCCAATAAGCTTTATGTTCTAATTCAATTGGTAAGTGGCAAGTCTTTCCATAAAGAAGCTCGTAAGGAGTCATTCCAATCGGAGTTTTATAAGCGATTCGTATGCCCATAATGCGGTGTCTAGTCTTATAGACCAATCCAATCTATTAGGGTTTACAGTCTTTTATAAAATACGTTTAATTTCTCAATTAGAAACTTCAGCTAATCCACTAGTTTGTGAATGATAAGCAGTTGATATCTTATGAATAATGTTAAATTTTTCTACTAGTTTGTGAATATATTTATTTCTAAAATAAGATCCTTCGTCAGTGATAATCACTCTCGAAATTCCAAATCTAGTAAAAATATTTTTCATTAGAAACTTTGAAACACTCTTAGCGTCACATCGAGGTAAAGCTTGTGCTTCAATCCATTTAGAAACATAATCAACAACAACTAATATATATGAGTTTCCAAATGATGGAACAAATGGTCCCATAAAATCTAATCCCCAAACATAAAAAAGCTCAACTTCTAATATAAAATTTAGAGGCATTTCATTTCTTCTAGATATATTACCTACTCGTTGGCATCTATCGTAAGTTTTGATATATCTATAAATATCTCTAAAAAGATTAGGCCGATAAAATCCAGATTGTAAAATTTTATAAGCAGTTTTATCTATTCCAAAATGTCCTCCAAAATCAGAATCATGACATTTCTGAATGATTAGTTCTGTTTCTTCATAAGGCTCGCACTTCTAATTATAAGATCCTTACATTGCTTATATAAATATGGTTCATCCCAAAAAAATGTTTTAGCATCATGAATGAATTTTTTCTGTTGTTGCAAAGTTAACATAAGTGGTAAAATATCACTTACAATATAATTTACTATGTCAGCATACCATGGTATTTTCCACTCATTTATATTATATAGTTGTTCATCGGGAAAACTATCAGAAATTTCATTATCAGTGTCAGATAATTCATTATATTCTAGTCTTGATAAATGATCTGCAATTTGATTTTCAGTTCCTTTTTTGTTAATGATTTTAAAATCAAATTCTTGCATTAGTAATATCCATCTAATTAATGTTGGTTTGGAATCTTTCTTTTGCATTAGATATTTAATAGTAGAGTGATCAGTATGCACAATACATTTATTTCCAATTAAATAAGGCCTAAATTTATCAAAAGCATAAACAATTGCTAATAGCTCTTTTTCAGTAACTGTATAATTTAATTCAGCATTATTAAGAGGTTTACTAGCATACTATCTAACTTTGAAAAATTTATCATATCTCTGTCCAAGTACTACTCCTATAGCATAATCACTAGCATCACACATAACTTCAAATGGTTTCTCCCAATCAAATGAAACTATTATAGGTGTTGTGATTAATTTATTTTTTAATAATTCAAAAGCATTTAGGCATTCAATTGTGAACTCAAATTTCTTTTCCTTTTCTAAAAGTTAGCATAGAGGTTTAATAATTTTTGAAAAATCTTTTATGTAACGTCTGTAGAATCCAGCATGTCCAAGAAAACTTCTTACCCCTTTTACTGTAGTTGGAGGTGGTAATTTAGCTATAACTTGAATTTTTGCGAGTCTACTTCCATGTCATTTTCGAAATTTTATGCCCTAATACAATTCCTCCTGCAACCATAAATTGACATTTCTCCCAATTTAGAACTTAGTTAGTTTTCTCGCATGCCTCTAATACTTTTTCAAGATGATTCAAACATTCGTCAAATGACGTTCCAAATACAGAGAAATCATCCATAAATACTTCTATTCCATCATCAATTAATTTACTAAATATAGACATCATACATCTCTGGAATGTTGCAGGTGCATTACATAATCCAAAAGGCATTCTTCGAAAAGCAAATGTTCCATAAGGACTAGTAAATGTAGTTTTCTCTTGATCCTCAGGAGCAATATGTATCTGATGATAACCGGTATATCCATCTAAAAAACAAAAATATTTATGTCCGGCTAATCTATCCAACATTTGGTCTAGAAATGGTAATGGGAAGTGATCTTTTCTGGTGGCTGCATTTAATTTTTTATAGTCAATACAAATACGCCATCCAGTAACTTGTCTTATAGGTATTAAATCATTATTTTCATTAGCTTTAATGGTCACTCCTCCTTTCTTAGGAACACGATGAATTGGGCTTACCCAAGCATGTCCGAAATAGGATATATAATATCATTATCTAACCATTTTAATATTTCTTTCTTGACTTACTTCTTTCATTATTGGGTTTAATCTCCTTTGAGGATCTACTCTTGGCTTATGTTCATTATCTAAAATAATTCTGTGCATACAGATTGAAGGACTAATTCCTTTAATATCTGCTAAAGTCCAACCAAAAGTTTTCTTATATTTTTTTAATACGTATAACAATTTTTGTTCTTGAGATTCATTCAATTCAGCTGATATAATAACTAGTAGGGTTGAATGGTTACCTAAGTAAGCATATTTTAAATGATTAGGTAAAATTTTTAATTCGAGTTCAGGAGGTCTAATAATTGATGGAACTAAATTCTTTTCAGCATTTTTAGTATTATACAACATTTCAAAATTTTGTTGTATATAATCCAGTTTTTCATTATCTGCTTCATCAATTAATTCAGTATTTTCTTTTTCTAATTTTTCTTCATAATATTCTTTAAAATGTTCATTTTGCAAATGCTCAAGTATTTCCATTCGAAAACATTCATCATCTTTTTCTAAAGCAGGATATTTCATTGATTTGGTATGTTAAAAGTTACTTTTTGATCGTTTACTCTCATAGTCAATTCTCCTTTCTGAACATCAATCATAGCTTTTCCAGTGGCTAAAAAGGGTCTTCCAAATATTATGGGAATTTCTTTGTCTTCTTCCATATCTAGAACAATAAAATCTACTTGGGAAGATAAATTTATCCACTTTTACTAACACATCTTCGATAACTCCCTTAGGATAAGTCACGGAACGATCGAACTAGTCGAAGAGTTACTGAAGTAGGTGAAATTTCTCCTAGTTCAAATCTTTTAAAAATTGATAGAGGCATCAGATTTATGCTTGCTCCTAAGTCACACAAAGCTTTTCCATAAAATTTTTCTCCAATAGCGCAAGGTATAGTAAAACTACCAGGATCTTTTAAATTTTCAGGAAGCTTTTTCTGAATAATTGCTCTACATTCTTCGCTAAGTGCAACAGTTTCATTATCTTTAAATTTTCTTTTTTTATTTAAAATATCTTTAATAAATTTTACATAATTAGGCATTTATTCTAATGCTTCTACAAAAGGAATATTTACTGTTAATTTTTTTTAAATTTCAAGGAATTTTGCAAATTGCTTATCTTTTTTATGTTGTTTTAGTCGTTGAGGAAATGGTGGTGGTGGTTTTTCTATAGATATTTTCATTGGGATCAATGGATATTCTAAGTTTTGATCTTGCTGATACTTTTCTTTTTCGATTTCCACTTCCTCATTTTTACTTTCTGTTTCTTTCTGAATTTTAGTTTCTAACTCTTTTACACTTCGTAATTGTATCGCTTTAATTTGTTCTTTTCCTTGGTCTTTAGGATTTATTTCCACATTACTAGGAAAAGTTCCAGGAATTCTATTGTTAAGTGCGGTAGCGATATGTCCAAGTTGAGTTTCAATATTTTTAATTTTTGTTCCTTGATTTTGTAATTGATTTCCTTGAATTTGTAATTGATTTCCTTGATTTTGCAAGTGCTAACCCATACTTAATATTAATTCTTCTATAGATAATTTCTTTTCTTTAAATTGATTGTTATTAAATCCAGGTGGATAAGAAGGTTTATAATTTGTATTTCCTTGATTAGGTGGATTTCCTATAGAGTTATTCATCCATTGTTGATTAGCTGTATTGTTATTCCAATTATAATTTGGATGATTCTTCCAACCAAGATTATAATAATTCGCATAAGGATTATTGGGTCTATTATTAATAGCATTTATAGTTTCATAAGGAGATTGAGAATCTATAATTTGTCTAGAAGAGTTTTCTTCTAATATAGTAGGAGAGTAATTCATTCCAAAATGATATAATTTCTTTGATATAGCAGCAATTTGAGAAGCTAACATAGATATTGCATCATTTTCATGAACACTAGCTATCTTTTTAGGATTTATTCTTTCAGCGAGACCATTGAAAATTGTTAGTAGCCATTTCTTCGATTAATGCATAGGTTTCATCAAATGGTTTTGACATTAATGAACCTCACGAAGCAGCATCGATGATTGATCTAAGAGATCCTACTAATCCATTATAAAATGTTGGTATAATTAACCGATACGGTAATGCATGATGTGGGCATTTCCTAAGAAGTTCTTTAAATCTCTCCCAAGCTTCAAATATGGATTCTCCATCAACTGACTAAAAGATGTTATATCATTTCTAAGTTTTGCAGTTTTCGAAAGAGGAAAATATTTCGATAGAAATTTTTGTGATAATTCTCCCCAAGTTTTAATAGATCCAGGTCCTAATGAATTTAACCACATCTTAGCCTTATCCTTTAAAGAAAAAGGAAAAAGCCTAAGTCTAATAACATCATTAGATACTCCTTCATATTTAAAAGTAGCACATAGTTCCAAAAAACTAGCAAGATGTAAATTAGGATCTTCATTAGGTGAACCACTAAATTGATTATTCTGTACCATTTGGATAATTGCAGGTTTAAGTTTAAATGAGTTACCAGCTACATCAGGGTTTTGAATAGTTAGGTGAATTTCATCTAATGTAAGGTTGGCATAATCTCTTAATGGTCTTTGTTGGTTTATATTTTCAATTTCTGGATTATTAGCAATTTGTGTTAAATTTATAATCTCTCTCTTTTGTTTTCTAATTCTTTTAATTGTGCGCTCTAATTCTAAATCGTAAGGTATTAAATTTTCGTTTCCAAAATTTTCGCATACAATTTTTAAGTAATATTTAAAATAGTCTGTTACTCTAGTAATTACTTTAATAATTCTTTTAATTACCTTAATAATTACTTTACTTCACTTCCTTAGCAACGACGCCAAAAACTTGATGCACTTTTCGATATTTATACTTACAACTATGATATTAAAAGTTAGCAACGACACCAAAAACTTTATCCCGCACTGAATATATATAGATACTGATGATTCTGTTATAGATTTATGATCTATATTATGGATAACACGCAAGTATACGTATCGTTATCAAATAAAATAGGGCTCTAATGGAGTCCTAGATATCAATTCCACAGGGAAGTTAGAGAATTTCAAAGACAAATTAAAGTAAACTTACTTACTAATCTAGTATACGAAAATTAAGAACACTTAGACTAAAATAAACTAATGCTTTTAAAGGTTTAATATAAGATTTCAGAAAAAGTGTCTTTCTCCTTGTTTTTAGAGAATTTAAGTGAATGAAGATTTAAATGAGTTTTTAATTGTATTGTGCCAAATAGGAGCATTCATATTCTTTACCCTTTGGTCCAGGTGCAAAGAACATTGACTAGTCTTATGTTTGATTACTGAATCTGCAGCTAAGTCGGGAGGATACCGACTGCCACTTCAGAGCTCCCACGTTCCCCTCACCTGAGGGTTAACATCTACACTTCAGCTCCCAAACATTAAGACCGAATTGAATATTTTAGTCTGTCACACTAAAATGCCCAATTCTACGCCCGATAGTTAATATTTCATTATTTATTTGCACCCTCCTTCCAAGGCTTTTGACTTCCTTGAATCTTGGATGTAATCTTTGCTATAGTTGATAATTCAACATATGTTAACAAATCAATTGGCCAGATTGAAAGTAAATTAAGATTTAAGTAGAAGATTAGCACAATTTCTATATTTTTACTGCTCAACTACTTTAATTCATCATTTCACAAAATCTCAATAACAAGGAGAAAGACCAAGGAAACTACTCAGAATGCATGAGAAAAGTAACACAAAGCATGGATTTCATTAAAGTAATCAAACAAATAACAAATATACTTATCTCAATTCTTCTCTCCAAGCAGACTCCTTGAAGTTCCTTTGACTCTTCCTTCCAGTACAGCACACCAAAATGCTAAACACTTTATCTACTCACTAAGAAGACTCTTAATTATACTTAACTTCCACACAAATGACACAAAACTGACACACAACTGACTAAAATTCGTCTCTATTTATAGAAGGGGTCAAATCTCCAAAGGTTGCTTAAGCACCTCTTCAAAAAGCATCCAGGTTCAATGTATTTTGGCTCTTTTCAACTGTCTCGCCTTCCGCGACTTGATCTCGCCGTCGGCGGGCTTCTAGAGGATGGGCTAACAGCGCCGATCTCGCTGTCGGCAGGCTCGATCTCGCCGTCAGCGAGCTCCTTATAATATATTCAAAACTTTCAGGAAAAACTCTCCGTCGGCGGCCTTTTTCTCGCCATCGGCGGGATAGTTCAATTTTCATCTAATTGAGTCCATTTTGCTCCAAATCCACTTCTTTTGTGCTTTTTGTTTTCAGTACTTATTAATCTTCATTCCTGCAATAAAACAAAGAAAATACCTTTCTTTAAAGTGCAATTTCATATAAAAATTGATATAAGTTTCTTAATACATTTTTCTGTGGTCAGTTGGTCATCGGATCAAGGATTGACCCTTTGATCAAAGTTGACTTTTTGGTCAGAAGTTGACTTATTGGGTCAATGGGAGTTCATTGGGTCAAGGATTGACCATTTTGACCAAAGTTGATTTTTGGGTCAGAGATTGACTTATTGGGTCAATAATTGGTCATTTGGTCAAAAATTGACTATTTTGACCAAAACTGGCTTTTTGTTCAAAACTTGATCTATTGGATTAATGGTTTAGTCATTGGGTCAATGATTGACCATTTTGACCAAAGTTGACTTTTTGGTCAAAGGTTGACCTATTGGGTCAATGGGTTGTTCATAGGATCTAGTTACCATTTTGGCAAAAGTTGAATTTTTGGTCAGAGATTGACTTATTGGGTCAATAATTGGTCATTAAGTCAAAAATTGACTATTTTGACCAAAATTGAATTTTTGGTTAAAAGTTAACCCATTGGGTGAACGAGGTGGTCATTAGGTCAGAAATTGACCATTTTGATCAAAGTAGACTTTTTGGTCAATTTTGATCTATTGGGTTAATGAGTTGGTCATTAGGTCAAGAATTCATCATTTTGACCAAAATTAACTTTTTGGTCCAAAGTTAATCTATTGGGTCAATGGGTTTGTCATTGGGTCAACCATTGATCATTTTGACTAAAGTTGACTTTTTGGTCAAAAGTTGACCTAATGGGTCAATAGGTTGGTCGTTGGGTCAGAAATTGACGATTTTAACCAAAGTTGACCCATCGGGTCAATGGGGTGGTCATTAGGTCAAAAATTGACTATTTTTGACAAAAATTGACTTTTTGGTCAAAAGTTGACCTATTTTGTCAATGGGTTGGTAATGGGTCAAGGATTGACCATTTTGATCAAAGTTGTCTTTTTGGTCAGAGATTGCCTTATTGGGTCAATAATTGGTCATTAGGTTAAAAATTGACTTTTTTGACCAAAATTGAATTTTTGGTTAAAAGTTGACCCATTGGGTCAACGGGTTGGTCATTGGGCCAAAAATTGACCATTGTGACCAAAGTTGACTGTTTGGTTAAAAGTTGACCTATTGGGCAAATGAGTTGGTCATTGAGTCAAGGATTGACTATTTTGACCAAAATTGACTTTTCTGTCAAAAGTTGACCTTTTGGGTCAATGGGTTGGTCATTCGGTCAATGATTGACCATTTTGACCAAAGTTAAATTTTTTTGTCATAGATTGGCTTATTATGTCAATAATAGTTCATTAGGTGTAAAATTGACTATTTTGACCAAAATTAACTTTTTGGTCAAAAGTTGACCTATTGGGTCAATGGGTTGGTCATTTGATTAATGATTTACCATTTTGACCAAAGTTAACTTTTTTGTCAAAAGTTGACATATTGGGTAATGTTGGCCTATTGGGTCAATGAGTTTGTTATTGGGTCAAGGATTGACCATTTTGTCAAAAGTCCTATTGGGCCGATGGGTTTGTCATTGGGTCAAGGATTGACCATCTTGACCAAAGTTGACCTTTTGGTCAAAAGTTGACCTATTGGGTCAATAGGTTGGTCGTGGGTCAAGGATTGACCTTTTTGACCAAAGTTGACTTTTTGGTCAGTAATAGCATTATTGGGTCACTAATTGGTCATTAGATCAATAATTGACTATTTTGACCAAAATTGAATTTTTGGTCAAAAGCTAACCCATTGGGTCAACGGGGTCGCCTCATGGTCAGAAATTGACAATTTAGTCCAAAATTGAATTTTTGGTCGATTTTTGGTTTATGGGTCAATAATTGGTCATTAGTTCAAAAATTCCATATTTTGACCAAAATTAACTTTTTATTTAAAATTTGACCTATTTGGATAATGAGCTGGTCATTGGGTTAAGATTTGACCATTTTGACCAAAGTTAACTTTTTGTTCAAAAGTTGACCGATTGGGACAATCGGTTGGTCATTGAGTCAAGGATTGACCATTTTTTACCAAAGTTGACTTTTTGGTTAGAGATTGACTTATTGGGTCAATAATTGGTCATTGGATAAAAAATTGACTATTTTGACCAAAATTAATTTTTCGGTCAATAGTTGACTTATTGGGTCAATAGGTTCGTCTTTGGGTCACGGATTGACCATCTCGACCAAAGTTGACTTTTTGGTCAAAAGTTGACCTATTGGTCAATGGGTTGGTCATTGGGTAAAGGATTGACCATTTTGACCAAAGTTCACTTTTTGGTCAGAAATTGCTTTTTTGGATCAATAATTGGTCATTAGGTCAAAAATTGACTATTTTAACCAAAATTGAATTTTTGGTCAAAAGTTGACCCATTGAGTCAACGTGGTGGTCATAGGGTCAGAAATTAACCATTTAGAACAAAGTTGACTTTTTGGTTAAAAGTTGACATATTGGGTTAACGAGTTAGTCATTGGGTCAAGAATTGAACATTTTGACTAAACTTGACCTTTTGGTCCAAAGTTGACCTATTGGGTCAATGGGTTGGTCATTGGGTCAAAAATTGACCATTTTGACAAAAGTTGACTTTTTAGTCAAAATTATTTGACCTATTGGCACAATAAGTGGTTATTAGGTCAAAAATTAACTATTTTATCCAAAATTGACATTTTGGTCAAAAGTTGACCTCTATGCGTCAATGAGTTGGTCAACGAGTCAAAGATTAACCATTTTGACCAAAGTTGACTTTTTGGTCAAAAGTTGACCTATTGGGTCAATGGGTTGGTCGTTGGGTCTAGAATTGACCATTTCGACCAAAGTTAACTTTTTGGTCCGAAGTTGACTTGTTGGTTCAATGGGTTGATCATTAGATCAAGGATCGACGATTTTGACCAAAGTTGACTTTTTGGTCAGAGATTGAC
This sequence comes from Papilionanthe hookeriana x Papilionanthe teres, assembly GCA_022702705.1. Taxonomy (NCBI): domain Eukaryota; kingdom Viridiplantae; phylum Streptophyta; class Magnoliopsida; order Asparagales; family Orchidaceae; genus Papilionanthe; species Papilionanthe hookeriana x Papilionanthe teres. The sequence continues at coordinate 91,689,838 of CM040427.1, read as the reverse complement.
TTATTGGGTCAATAATTGGTCATTAATTCAAAAATTAACTATTTTTACTAAAATTAACTTTTTGGTCGAAAGTTGACCTATTTGGTCAATGGGTTGGTCACTGGGTCAAGGATTGACCATATTAACCAAAGTCGACTTCTGGTTAGACATTGACTTACTGGGTCAATAATTGGTCATTAGGTCAAAAATTGATTATTTTTTTTACCAAAATTGACTTTTTGGTTAAAAGTTGACCTATTGAGTCGATGGGTTGGTCATTGGGTCAAATATTGACCATTTTGACCAAAGTTGACTTTTGGTCAAAAGTTGACCTATTGGATTAATGGGTTGGTAATTAGGTCAAAGGGTTGACCATTTTAACCAAAGTTCATTTTTTAGTCTGAGATTGACTTATTGGATCAAAAATTGACTATTATGACCAAAATTGACTTTTTAGTCAAAAGTTGACCTATTGGATTAATGGGTTGGTCATTGGGTGAAGGATTGACCAATGTTGATTTTTGTTCAAAAGTTGACCTATTGGGTCAATGGGTTGGTATTTTGGCCATGAATTGACCATTTTGACCAAAGTTGACGTTTTAGTTAGAGATTGACTTATTGGGTTAACAATTAGTTATTAGGTAAAAAATTGACTATTTTGATTAAAACTGACTTTTTGGTCAAAAGTTGACCTATTGGGTCAATGTGTTAGTGATTAGGTCAAGGAAGAACCATTTTGACCAAAGTTGACAGTTGGGTCAAAAGATGAACTATTAGGGCCATGGGTTGGTCATTGGGTCAAGGATTCACTATTATGACAAAAGTTGACTTTTTGGTCAGAGATTGACTTATTGGGTCAATAGTTCGTCATTAGGTAAAAAATTGACAATTTTGACCAAAATTAACTTTTTGTTTAAAAGCTGATCTATTGGGTCAATGTGTTGGTCATCAGGTCAAGAGTTGACCATTTTGACCAAATTTGACTTTTTGGTCAAAAGTTGACTTATTTGGTTAATGGGTTGGTCATTGGGTCAGAATTTGACCTTTTTAACCAAAGCTGACTTTTTGGTCAAAAGTAAACCTATTGGGTCAATGGGTGGTCATTAGGTCAAAAATTGACTATTTTGACTAAAATTGAGTTTTTAGTCAAAAGTTGACCTATTGGGTAAATGGGCTGTTCATTAGGTTAAGGATTGACCATTTTGACCAAAATTGACTTTTTGGTCAAAACTTGACCTATTGGGTCAAAGGGTTAGCCATTGGGTCTAGAATTAACCATTTTGACCAAAGCTGACCTTTTGGTCAGAGTTTGACTTATTGGGTTAACAATTGGTTATTAGGTCAAAAATTGACTCTTTCGACCAAAATTGAAGTTTTGGTCGAAAGTTGAACCATTGGGTCAACGGGGTGGTCATTGGGTCAGAAATTGACCATTTTGACCAAAGTTGACTTTTTGGTCAAAAGCTAATCTATTGGGTCAATGAGTTGGTAAATGGGTCACGAATTGACAATTTTTACAAAGGTTGACTTTTTGGTCAAAAGTTGACCTATTGGGTTAATGTGTTGGTCATTCGATAAGAAATTGACCATTTTGACCAAAGTTGACTTTTTGGTCAAAAGCTGACCCATTGGGTCGATGGGTGGTCATTAGGTCAAAAATTGACTATTTTGACAAAAATCAACTTTTTGGTCAAAGTTTAACCTATTTGGGTCAATGGCTTGGTCATTGTGTCAAGGATTTAACTATTTTGACCAAAGATGACTTTTTGGTCAAAAATTGACCTATTTGGTCAATGGGTTTGTCATTGGTCAAGGATTGATTATTTTGACCAAAGTTGACTTTTTGGTCTAAGATTGCCTTATTGGGTCGTTAATTGGTCATTAGGTCAAAAATTGACTATTTTGACCAAAATTGAGTTTTTGGTTAAAAGTTAACCCATTGGGTCAACGGGGTGGTCATTGGGTCAAAAATTGACCATTTTAACCAAAGTTGACATTTTGGTTAAATGTTGACATATTGGGTAAATGGGTTGGTCATTTGGTTAAGGATTAACCTTTTTGACCAATGTAACTTTTTTGTCAAAAGTTGACCTATTGGGTCAATGGGTTGGTCATTGGGTCAGAAATTGACCCTTCTGACCAAAGTGGAAATTTTAGTCAAGAGTTGACATATTCGGTGAATGGGGTGGTCATTATGTCAAAAATTGACTATTTTAACCAAAATTGACATTTTGGTCAAAAGTTGACCTTCTGGGTCAATGGGCTGGTCATTGGGTCGAGGATTGACAATTTTGACGAAAGCTGTTGGTCAATAGTTGACCTATTGGGTCAATGGGTTGGCCATTAGGTCGGGGATTGACCATTTTGACCAAGGTTGACTTTTTAGTTAGAGATTGAATTATTAGGTCAATAATTGGTCATTAGATCAAAAATTGATTATTTTGACCAAAATTGAATTTTTAGTCAAATGTTGACCGATTGGGTCAATGGGGTGGTCATTGTGTCAGAAATTGACCATTTTGATCAAAGCTGACTTTTTGGTCAAAAGTTAACCTATTGGGTCAATGAGGTTGTCATTAGGTCAAAAATTGATAATTTTGACAAAAATTGAATTTTTGGTCAAATGTTGTCCTTTTGGGATAATGGGTTGGTCATTGGGACAAGGATTGACCATTTTGACCAAAGTTGAATTTTTAGTAAATTGTTGACTTATTGGGTCTTGGGTTCATCAACGGGTCAAGGATTGAACATTTTGACAAAAGTTTACTTTTTGGTCAAAAGTTGACCAAATAGGTCAATAATTGGTCATTAGGTCAAAAATTGACTATTTTGACAAAAACTGATTTTTTTGGTAAGTAGTGAATTTATCGGGTCAGTGGGTTGGTCATTGGGTCAATGATTTACCATTTTTACCAAAGTTGACTTTTTGGTCAAAAGTTGACTTATTAGGTCAATGAGATGGTCATTGGGACATGGATTGACCATAATGACCAAAATTGAATTTTTTGTCAGAGATTGACTTATTGGGTTAATAATTGGTTATTAGATCAAAAATTGACTTTATGTTCAAAATTTGACCTATTGGGTCAATGAGTTTGTCATTAGGTCAAGAATTGACCATTTTGACCAAAGTTGACTTTTTGGACAAAAGTTGACTTATTGGGGCAATGGGTTGGTCATTGGGTAAGAAATTAAATATTTTAACTAATGTTGACTTTTTTGTCAAAAGTTGACTTATTTTGTCAATAAGTGGTCATTAGGTCAAAAATTAAATATTTTGACAAAAATTCACTTTTTCGTCAAAAGTTGACTTATTAAGTTAATGAGTTAGTCATTGGGTCAAGGATTGACTATCTTGACCAATGTTGACTTTTTAGTCAAAAGTTGACATATTGGGTCAACAGATTGGTCATTGGGTCAAGGTTTAACTTTTTTGAGCAAAGTTGACTTTTTGGTCTGAGATTGCCTTATTGGGTCAATAATCGGTCATTAGGTAAAAAAATAATTATTTTGACCAAAATTGAATTTTTGGTCAACAGTTGACCCATTAGGTCAACGGGGTCGTCATAGGGTCAGAAATTGACCATTTACTCCAAAGTTGACCTTTGAGTCAATAATTGGTCATTAGTTCAAAAATTCCATATTTTGACCAAAATTAACTTTCTGTTCAAAATTTGACCTATTTGGATAATGAGCTGGTGATTGGGTCAAGATTTGGCCATTTTGACCAAAGTTAAGTTTTTGTTTAAAAGTTGACCGATTGGGTCAATCGGTTGGTCATTGGGTCTAGGATTGACCATTTTTCACCAAAGTTGACTTTTGGTCAGAGATTGACTTATTGGGTCAATAATTGGTCATTAAATAAAAAATTGACTATTTTGACCAAAATTGATTTTTCGGTCAATAGTTGACTTATTGGGTCAATGGGTTCGTCCTTGGGTCAAGGATTGACCATCTCGACCAAAGTTGACTTATTGGTCAAAAGTTGACCTATTGGTCAATGGGTTGGTCATTGGGTAAAGGATTGACCATTTTGACCAAAGTTCACTTTTTGGTCAGAAAATGCTTTATTGGGTCAATAATTGGTCATTAGGTCAAAACTTGACTATTTTGATTAAAATTGAATTTTTTGTCAAAAGTTGACCCATTGAGTCAACGGGGTAGTCATTGGGTCAGAAATTAGCCATTTTGAACAAAGTTGACTTTTTGGTTAAAAGTTGACACATTGGGTTAATGAGTTAGTCATTGGGTCAAGAATTGAACATTTTGACTAAAGTTGACCTATTGGTCCAAAGTTGACCTATTGGGTCAATGGGTTGGTCATTGGGTCAGAAATTGACCATTTTGACAAAAGTTGACTTTTTAGTCAAAATTTGACCTATTGGGACAATAGGTGGTCTTTAGGTCAAAAATTGACTATTTTTTTTCCAAAATTGACACTTTGGTCAAACGTTAACCTACTGCATCAATGAGTTGGTCAAAGGGTCAAAGATTCACCATTTTGACCAAAGTTGACTTTTTGGTCAAAAGTTGACCTATTGGATCAATGGGTTGGTCGTTGGGTCTAGGATTGACCATTTCGACCAAAGTTAACTTTTTGGTCAGAAGTTGACCTGTTGGGTCAATGGGATGGTCATTGGGTCAAGGATTGATGATTTTGACCAAAGTTGACTTTTGGTCAAAGATGGACTTATTGGGTCAATAATTTGTCATTAATTCAAAAATTAACTATTTTTACTAAAGTTAACTTTTTGGTCGAAAGTTGACCTATTTGGTCAATTGGTTGGTCACTGGGTCAAGGATTGACCATATTAACCAAAGTTGACTTTTTGGTTAGAGATTGACTTACTGGGTCAATAATTGGTCATTAGGTCAAAAATCGATTATTTTTTACCAAAATTGACTCTTTGGTTAAAAGTTGACCTATTGAGTCGATGGGTTGGTCATTGGGTCAAATATTGACCATTTTGACCAAAGTTGACTTTTTAGTCTGAGATTGACTTATTGGATCAAAAATTGACTATTATGACCAAAATTGACTTTTTGGTCAAAATTTGACCTATTGGATTAATGGGTTTGGTCATTGGGTAAAGGATTGACCATTTTGACTAATGTTGATTTTTTGTTCAAAAGTTGGCCTATTGAGTCAATGGGTCGGTCTTTTGGCCATGGATTGACCATTTTGACCAAAGTTGACTTTTTGGTTAGAGAATGACTTATTGGGTTAACAATTGGTTATTAGGTCAAAAATTGACTATTTGTACTAAAACTGACTTTTTGGTCAAAAGTTGATCTATTGGGTCAATGTGTTAGTGATTAGGTCAAGGAACAACCAAATTGACCAAAGTTGACAGTTGGGTCAAAAGTTAAACTATTGGTTCCATGGGTTGGTCATTGGGTCAAGGATTGACCATTATGACAAAAGTTAACTTGTTGGTGAGAGATTGAATTATTGGGTCAATAGTTTGTCATTAGGTAAAAATTAACATTTTTGACCAAAATTAACTTTTCGTTTAAAGTTAATCTATTGGGCCAATGAGTTGGTCAACGGGTCAAGAGTTGACCATTTTGACCAAACTTGACTTTTTGGTCAAAATTTGACTTATTTGGTTAATTGCTTCGTCATTGAGTCAGAAATTGACCATTTTAACCAAAGCTGACTTTTTGGTCAAAAGTAAATCTATTGGGTCAATGGGTGGTCATTAGGTCAAAAATTAATTATTTTGACTAAAGTTGACTTTTTAGTCAAAAGTTGTCCTTTTGGGTAAATGGGTTGGTCATTAGGTTATGGATTGACCATTTTGACCAAAATTAACTTTTTGGTCAAAACTTGACCTATTGGGTCAAAGGGTTAGCCATTGGGTCTAGGATTAACCATTTTGACCAAAGCTGACCTTTTGGTCAGAGTTTGACTTATTAGGTTAATATTTGGTTATTAGGTCAAAAATTGACTCTTTCGACCAAAATTGATGTTTTGGTCAAAAGTTGAACCGTTGGGTCAACGGGGTGGTCATTGGGTCAGAAATTGACCATTTTGACCAAAGTTGACTTTTTGGTCAAAGGCTAACCTATTGGGTCAATGAGTTGGTCAATGGGTCACGAATTGACAATTTTGACCAAAGTTGACTTTTTGGTCAAAAGTTGACCTATTGGGTTAATGTGTTGGACATTCGGCCAGAAATTGACCATTTTGACCAAAGTTGACTTTTTGGTCAAAAGCTGACCCATTGGGTCGATGGGTAGTCATTAGGTCAAAAATTGATTATTTTGACAAAAATCAACTTTTTGGTCAAAAGTTAACCTATTTGGGTCAATGGGTTTGTCATTGGGCAAGGATTTAACTATTTTGACCAAAGATGACTTTTTGGTTAAAAATTGACCTATTTGGTCAATGGGTTTGTCATTGGTCAAGGATTGATCATTTTGATCAAAGTTGACTTCTTGGTCTGTGATTGCCTTATTGGGTCATTAATTGGTCATTAGGTCAAAAATTGACTATTTTGACCAAAATTGAGTTTTTGGTTAAAAGTTAACCCATTGGGTCAACGGGGTGGTCATTGGGTCAAAAATTGACCATTTTAACCAAAGTTGACTTTTTGGTTAAAAGTTGACATATTGGGTAAATGGGTTGGTCATTTGGTTAAGGATTAACCTTTTTGACCAATGTTAACTTTTTTGTCAAAAGTTGACCTATTGGGTCATTGGGTTAGTCATTGGGTCAAAAATTGACCCTTTTGACCAAAGTGGAAATTTTGGTCAAGAGTTGACATATTCTTTGAGTGGTGTGGTCATTAGGTCTAAAATTGACTATTTTAACCAAAATTGACATTTTGGTCAAAAGTTGACCTTTTGGGTCAATGGGTTAGTCATTGGATCGAGGATTGACCATTTTGACGAAAGCTGACTTTTTGGTCAATAGTTAACCTATTGGGTCAATGGGTTGGCCATTGGGTCGAGGATTGACCATTTTGATCAAAGTTGACTTCATAGTTAGAGATTGAATTACTGGGTCAATAATTGGTCATTAGATCAAAAATTGATTATTTTGACCACAATTGAATTTTTAGTCAAATGTTGACCGATTGGGTCAATGGGGTGGTCATTGTGTCAGAAAATGACCATTTTGACCAAAACTGACTTTTTGGTCAAAAGTTAACCTATTGGGTCAATGAGGTTGTCATTAGGTCAAAAATTGATAATTTTGACCAAAATTGACTTTTTATTCAAATGTTGTCCTTTTGGGATAATGGGTTGGTCATTGGGTCAAGGATTGACCATTTTGACCAAAGTTGAACTTTTAGTAAGATGTTGACTTATTGGGTCTTGGGTTGGTCAATGGGTCAAGGATTGAACATTTTGACAAAAGTTTACTTTTTGGTCAAAAGTTGACCAATTAGGTCAATAATTGGTCATTAGGTCAAAAGTTGACCAAAAATGATTTTTTTGGTAAGTAGTGAATCTATTGGGTCAATGGGTTAGTCATTGGGTCAATGATTTATCATTTTTACCAAAGTTGACTTTTTGGTCAAATGTTGGCCTGTTAGGCAATGGGATGGTCATTGGGTCAAGGATTGACCATAATGACCAAAGTTGAATTTTTTGTCAGAGATTGACTTATTGGTTTAATAATTGGTCATTAGGTCAAAAATTGACTTTATGTTCAAAATTTGACCTATTGGGTCAATGAGTTGGTCATTGGGTCAAGAATTAACCATTTTAACCAAAGTTGACTTTTTGGACAAAAGTTGACCTATTGGGTCAATGGCTTGGTCATTGGGCATGAAATTAACTATTTTAACTAATGTTGACTTTTTTGTCAAAAGTTCACCTATTTTGTCAATAAGTGGTCATTAGGTAAAAAATTGAACATTTTGACCAAAATTCACTTTTTGGTCAAAAGTTGACTTATTAAGTCAATGGGTTAGTCATTGGGTCAAGGATTGACTATCTTGACCAATGTTGACTTTTTGGCTAAAAGTTGACCTATTGGGTCAACAGGTTGGTCATTGGGTCAAGGTTTGACCTTTTTGACCAAAGTTGACTTTTTGGTCTGAGATTGCCTTATTGGGTCAATAATCGGTCATTAGGTAAAAATTGACTATTTTGACCAAATTTGAATTTTTGGTCAAAAGTTGACCCATTGGTTTAACGGGGTCGTCATAGGGTCAGAAATTAACCATTTTGACCAAAGTTGACTTTTTGGTCAATGTTTGACTTATTGAGTCAATAATTGGTCATTAGAACAAAAATTGCATATTTTGACCAAAATTGAGTTTTTGTTTAAAATTTTTCCTATTTGGTTAATGAGTTGGTCATTGGGTCAAGATTTGACCATTTTGACCAAAGTTAACTTTTTGGTGAATAGTTGACCTATTGGGTCAATCGGTTGGTCTTTGGGTCAAAGATTGATCATTTTGACCAAAGTTGACTTTTTGGTCAAGGATTGACTTATTGGGTCAATAATTAGTCATTAGATAAAAAATTGACTATTTTGACCAAAGTTAATTTTCGGTCAATAGTTGACTTATTGGGTCAATGTGTTCGTCTTTAGGTCAAGGATTGATCATCTCGACCAAAGTTGACTTTTTGGTTGAAAAGTTGACCTATTGGTCATTGGGTTGGTCATTGGGTAAAGGATTGACCATTTTGACCAAAGTTCACTTTTTGGTCAGAAATTGCTTTATTGGGTCAATAATTGGTCGTTAGGTCAAAAATTGACTATTTTGACCAAAATTAAATTTTTGGTCAAAAGTTGACCCATTGCGTCAATGGGGTGGTCATTGGGTCAGAAATTAACCATTTTGATCAAAGTTAACTTTTTGGTTAAAACTTGACATATTGGGTTAATAAGTTAGTCATTAGGTCAAGAATTGAACATTTTGACTAAAGTTGACCTTTTGGTCCAAAGTTAACCTATTGGGTTAATGGGTTGGTCATTGGGTTAGAAATTGACCTTTTTGACAAAAGTTAACTTTTTAGTGAAAATTTGACCTATTGGGACAATAAGTGGTCTTTAGGTCAAAATTTGACTATTTTATCTAAAATTGACATTTTGGTCAAAAGTTGACCTACTGAGTCAATGAGTTGGTCAATTGGTCAAAGATTGACCATTTTGACTAAAGTTGACTTTTTGGTCAAAAGTTGACTGTTAGAGTCGATGGGTTGGTCGTTGGGTCTAGGATTGACCATTTCGACAAAAGTTAACTTTTTGGTCAGAAGTTGACCTATTAGGTCAATGGGTTGGTCATTGGGTCAAGGATTGACGATTTTGACCAAAGTTGACTTTTTGGTCAGAGATTGACTTATTGGGTCAATAATTGGTCATTAATTCAAAAATTGACGATTTTTACTAAAATTGACTTTTTGGTCGAAAGTTGACCTATTGGGTCAATGTGTTAGTAATTGGGTCAAGGATTGACCATTTTGACTAAAGTTGGTTTTTTGGTCAGAGATTGACTTATTGGGTCAATAATTGATCATTAGGTAAAAAATTGACTATTTTGACCAAAATTGACTTTTTGGTCAAAAGCTGACATATTGGGTCAATGGGTTGGTCATTGGGTCAAGGGCTGACCATCTTGAAAAAAGTTTAAAAATTGATTTAATGGGTCAATGGGTTTGTCATTGGGTTAAGGATTGACTATTTTGACCAAAATTGAGTTTTTGGTCAAAAGTTAACCCATTGGGTCAATAAGAGGGGGGTCATTGGGTCAGAAATTGACCATTTTGACAAAAGTTGACTTTTTGGTCAAATGTTGACCTATTGGGTCAATGAGTTGGTCATTGGGTTAAGAATTGACCATTTGACCAAAGTTAGCTTTTTGCTCAAAACTTGGCCTATTGGGTTAATGGGTTGGTCGTTGGGTCAGAAATTGACTATTTGACCAAAGTTGACTTGTTGGTCAAAAGTTGACATATTGGGTCAATGGGTGGTCATTAGGTCAAAATTGACTATTTTGACCAAAATTGACTTTTTGGTTAAAAGTTAGCATATTGGGACAATGGGTGGTCGTTAGGTCAAAAATTGACTATTTTGACCAAAATTGACTTTTAGGTCAAAAGTTGACGTATTGGGTCAGTGGGTTGGTCATTGGGTCAAGGATTGACCATTTTGACCAAAGTTGACCTTTTGCTTAAAAGTTAACATATTGGGTCAGTGGGTTGGTCATTGGGTTAAGGATTGACCATTTTGACCAAAGTTGACCATTTGGTCAGAGATTGGCTTATTGGGTCAATAATTTGTCCTTAGGTTAATAATTGATTATTTGGTCAAAAGTTATCCTATTGGGTCAATTGGTTGGTCATTGGGTCAACGATTAATCATTTTGACCAAGGTTGACTTTTCGGTTAAAAGTTGATCTATTGGGTAAATGGGTTGGTCGTTAGGTCAGAAATTGACCATTTTAACCTAAGTTAACCTATTGGTTTAATGGGGTGGTCACTAGGTCAAAAATTGACTATTCAGACCAAAATTGATTTTTTGATCAAAAATTGACCTATTTGGTCAAAGGGTTGGTCATTGGTTCATGGATTGACCATTTTGACCAAAGTTGACTTTTTGGTCAGGAGTTGACCTGGTGAGTCATTGGGTGGTCATTGGGTCAAGGATTGACCATTTTGACCAAAGTTGACTTTTTGGTCGAGAGGTTGACTTATTGGGTCAATAATTGGTCATTAGTTCGAGAATTGACTATTTTGACCAAAATTAAATTTTTGGTCAAAAGTTGAACCATTGGGTCAACGGGGTGGTCATTGGGTCAGAAATTGACCATTTTAAACAAAGTTGACTTTTTGGTTAAAAGTTGACATATTGGGTCATTGAGTTAGTCATTGTGTCAAGAATTGATCACTTTGACTGAAGTTGACTTTTTGGTCCAAAGTTGACCTATTGAGTCAATGGGTTGGTCATTGGGCCAGAACATGACCATGTTGACAAAAGTTGACTTTTTGGTCTAAAGTTCACCTATTGGGACAACGAGTTAGTTAGTGGGTCAAGGATTGACCATTTTGACCAACATTGACTTTTTGCTCAAAAGTTGACCTATTGAGTCATTGGGTTGGTCTTTAGGTCAAGGATTGTCCATTTTGACCAAAGTTAAAGTTTTGTTCAGAGATTGGCTTATCGGGTCAATAATTGGTCATTAGGTAAAAAATTAACCATTTTGCCAAAATTGACTTTTTGATCAAAATTTAACCTATTGGGTTAATTGTTTAGTCATTGGGTCAACGATTGATCATTTTGATCAAAGTTGATTTTTTGGTCAAAAGTTGACCTATTGGGTCAATGGGTTGGTCGTTGGGTCAGAAATTGATAATTTTAACCAAAGTTGACCTATTGGGTCAATGGGGTGGTCATTAGGTCAAAAATTGACTAATTTGACCAAAATTAACTTTTTAGTCAAAAGTTGACCTAATTGGTCAATGGGTTGGTCAATGGGTCAAGGATTGACCCTTTAACGAAAGTTGACCTATTGGGAAAATGGAGTAGTCATTTGGTCATAAATTGAGTATTTTGACCAAAATTGACATTTTAGTCAAAAGATGACCTAATTTGTCAATGGGTTGGTCATCAGGTCAAGGATTGACCCTTTGATCAAAGTTGACTTTTTGGTCAAAAGTTAACCTATTGGACAATGGGACTTCTTTAGGGCAAGGATTGACCATTTTGACAAAAGTTGACTTTTAGGTCAGAGATTGACTTATTGGGTCAATAATTGGTCATTAGGTCAAAAATTGACTATTTTGACCAAAACTGGTTTTTTGTTCAAAAGTTGATTTATTGGGTTAATGGTTTGGTCATTGGGTCAAGGATTGACCATGTTGACCAAAGTTGACATTTTGGTCATAATTTTACTTATTGGGTCAATGGATTGTTCATTGGGTCAAGGATTGATCATTTTGACCAAAGTTGACTTTTTGATTGGAGATTGACTTCTTGGGTCAATAATTGGTCATTAGGTCAAAAATTGACTATTTTGACCAAAATTGAATTTGTGGTTAAAAGTTAACTAATTGGGTTAACGGGGTAGTCATTAGGTCAGAAATTGACCATCTTGACCAAATTTGACTTTTTGGTCAATTTTGATCTAGTGGGTCATTTAGTTGGTCGTTGGGTCAAAAAATCACTACTTTAACCAAAATTGATTTTTTGGTCAATAGTGTACCATTGGGTCAAGGAATCACCATTTTAACCAAAGTTGACTATTTCATCAGCGATTGACTTATCGGGTCAATAATTGGTCATTAGGTCAAAAATTGACTATTTTGACCGAAATTAACTTTTTGTTCCAAGGTTAACTTATTAGATTGATGGGTTTATCGTTGGTTAACGATTGTTCATTTCAATTAAAGTTGACTTTTTGTCGAAAGTTGACTATTGCGTCGATGAGTTTGTCGTTCATTTTAACCGAAGTTGACTGCATCGGATTGATAGGGTGGTCTTTAGGTCAAAAATTGACTATTTTGACCAAAAATGACTTTTTGGTCAAAAGTTGAGCTATTTGGTCTATGGGTTGGTCATTGGGTCAAGGATTGACCATTTTGACTAAAGTTGTCTTTTTGGTCGAAAGTTGGCCTATTGGGTCAATGGGTTGGTCATTGGGTCAGAAATTGACCATTTCGACCAAACTTGACTTTCTTGTCAAAAGTTGACCTATAGGATCAATGTGTGGTCATTAGGTAAAAATTTAACTATTTTGACAAAAATTAACTTTTGGGTCAAAAGTTGACCTATTGGATCAATAAGTTGGTCATTGGGTCCATAATTGATCATTTTGATCAAAATTGACTTTTTGGTAAAAAGTTGACCTATTGGGTCAATGTGTTGGTCAATGGGTCGAGGATTGACCATTTTGACCAAAGTTGACTTTTTGGTCAGAGATTGACTTATTGGGTCAATAATTGGTCATTAGGTCAAAAATTGACTATTTTGACCAAAACTGGTTTTTTGTTCAAAAGTTGATCTATTGGGTTAATGGTTTGGTCATTGGGTCAAGGATTGACCATGTTGACAAAAGTTGACATTTTGGTCATAATTTGACTTATTAGGTCAATGGATTGTTCATTGGGTCAAGGATTGATCAAGTTGACCAAAGTTGAATTTTTGAATGGAGATTGACTTCTTGGGTCAATAATTGGTCATTAGGTCAAAAATTGACTATTTTGACCAAAATTGAATTTGTGGTTAAAAGTTAACTCATTGGGTTAGCGGGGTAGTCATTGGGTCAGAAATTGACCATCTTGACCAAATTTGACTTTTTGGTCAATTTTGATCTAGTGGGTCATTGAGTTGGTCGTTGGGTCAAAAAATCACTATTTTAACCAAAATTGATTTTTTGGTCAATAGTGTACCATTGGGTCAAGGAATCACCATTTTGACCAAAGTTGACTGTTTGGTCAGCGATTGACTTATCGGGTCAATAATTGGTCATTAGGTCAAAAATTGACTATTTTGACCAAAATTAACTTTTTGTTCCAAAGTTAACCTATTGGGTCAATGGGTTTATCGTTGGGTTAACGATTGATCATTTTATCTAAAGTTGACTTTTTGGTCAAAAGTTGACCTATTGCGTCAATGAGTTTGTCGTTCGGTAAGAAATTAACCATTTTAACCAAAGTTGACCCATCGGATTGATAGAATGGTCTTTAGGTCGAAAATTGACTATTTTGACCAAAAATGACTTTTTAGTCGAAAGTTGAGTTATTTGGTCTATGGGTTGGTCATTGGGTCAAGTTGACCATTTTGACTAAAGTTGTCTTTTTGGTCGAAAGTTGGCCTATTGGGTCAATGGGTTGGTCATTGGGTCAGAAATTGACCATTTCGACCAAACTTGACTTTCTTGTCAAAAGTTGACCTACAGGATCAATGGTGTGGTCATTAGGTAAAAATTTAACTATTTTGACAAAAAATAACTTTTGGGTCAAAAGTTGACCTATTGGATTAATAGGTTGGTCATTGGGTCCATAATTGATCATTTTGATCAAAGTTGACTTTCTGGTAAAAAGTTGATCTATTGGGTCAATGTGTTGGTCAATGGGTCAAGGATTGACCTTTTTGACCAAAGTTGACTTTTTGGTCAGAGATTGACTTATTGGGTCAATAATTGGTCATTAGGTCGAAAATTGATTATTTTGACCAAAATTAATTTTTTGGTCGAAAGTTGACTATTGGATCGATGTGTTGGTCATTAGATCGAGTTTGACCATCTTGACCAAAGTTGGCTTTTTGTCGAGTTTGACTTATTGGGTCAATAATTGGTCATTAGGTAAAAAATTGTTTATTTTGACCAAAATTGACTTTTTTGTCAAAAGTGGACCTATTGGTCAATGGGTTGGTCATTTGGTCAAGGGCTGACCATCTTGAAAAAAGTTAAAAAATTGACCTAATGGGTCAATGGGTTTGTCATTAAGTTAAGGATTGACTATTTTGACCAAAATTGAGTTTTTGGTCAAAAGTTGACCCATTGGGTCAACAAGAGGGGGTCATTGGGTTCAAAATTGACCATTTTGACCAAAGTTGACTTTTTGGTAAAATGTTGACCTATTGGGTCAATGAGTTGGTCATTGGGTCAAGAATCGACCATTTGACCAAAGTTGGCTTTTTGCTCAAAAGTTGGCTTATTGGGTCAATGAGTTAGTCATTGGGTCAGAAATTGACTATTTTAACCAAAGTTGACTTGTTGGTCAAAAGTTGACATATTGGGTCAATGGGTGGTCTTTAGGTCAAAATTGACTATTTTGACCAAAATTGACTTTTTGGTTAAAAGTTGGCATATTGGGTAAATGGGTGGTCGTTAGGTCAAAAATTAACTATTTTGACTAAAATTGATTTTTAGGTCAAAAGTTGACGTATTGGGTAAGTGGGTTGGTCATTGGGTCAAGGATTGACCATTTTGACCAAAGTTGACTTTTTTCTCAAAAGTTAACCTATTGGGTCAGTGGGTTGGTCATTGGGTTAAGGATTGACCATTTTGACCAAAGTTGACCATTTCGTCAGAGATTGGCTTATTGGGTCAATAATTTGTCATTAGGTCAAAAATTAGTTATTTAGTTGAAAGTTAACCTATTGGGTCAAATGGTTGGTCATTGGGTCAACGATTGATCATTTTGACCAAAGTTGACTTTTCGGTCAAAAGTTGATCTATTGGGTAAATGGGTTGGTCGTTAGGTCAGAAATTGACCATTTTAACCTAAGTTGACATATTGGGTTAATGGGGTGGTCACTAAGTCAAAAATTGACTATTCTGACCAAAATTGAATTTTTGATCAAAAATTAACCTATTTGGTCAAAGGGTTTGTCATTGGTTCATGGATTGACCATTTTGACTAAAGTTAACTTTTTGGTCAGGAGTTGACTTGGTGAGTCATTGGGTCAAGGATTGACCATTTTGACCAAAGTTGACTTTTTGGTTAGAGGTTGACTTATTGGGTCATTAATTGGTCATTAGATCAAAAATTGACTATTTTGACCAAAATTAAACTTTTGGTCAAAAGTTGACCCATTGGGTCAACAGGGTGGTCATTGGGTCAGAAATTGACCATTTTAAACAATGTTGACTTTTTGGTTAAAAGTTGACATATTGGGTCATTGAGTTAGTCATTGTGTCAAGAATTGACCATTTTGACTAAAGTTGACTTTTTGGTCCAAAGTTGACCTATTGGGTCAATGGGTTGGTCATTGGGTCACAACATGACCATTTTGACAAAGGTTGGCTTTTTGATCTAAAGTTCACCTATTGGGACAATGAGTTAGTCAATGGGTCAAGGATTGACCATTTTGACCAACATTGACTTTTTGCTCAAAAGTTGACCTATTGAGTCATTGGGTTGGTCTTTAGGTCAAGGATTGACCATTTTGACCAAACTTCAAGTTTTGTTCAGAGATTGGCTTATCGGGTCAATAATTGGTCATTAGGTCAAAAATTAACCATTTTGCCAAAATTGACTTTTTGATCAAAATTTAACCTATTGGGTCAATTGGTTAGTCATTGGGTCAACGATTGATCATTTTGATCAAAGTTGATTTTTTGGTCAAAAGTTGACCTATTGGGTCAATGGGTTGGTCTTTGGGTCAGAAATTGATTATTTTAACCAAAGTTGACCTATTGGGTCAATGGGGTGGTCATTAGGTCAAAAATTGACTAATTTGACCAAAATTAACTTTTTAGTCAAAAGTTGACCTAATTGGTCAATGGGTCAAGGATTGACCCTTTAACGAAATTTAACCTAGTGGGTAAATGGAGTAGTCTTTTGGTCATAAATTGACTATTTTGACCAAAATTGACATTTTAGTCAAAAATGACCTAATTTGTCAATGGGTTGGTCATCAGGTCAAGGATTGACCCTTTGATCAAAGTTGACTTTTTGGCCAGAAGTTGACCTATTGGTCAATGGGACTTCTTTAGGGCAAGGATTGACCATTTTGACCAAAGTTGACTTTTGAGTCAGAGATTGACTTATTGGGTCAATAATTGGTCATTAGGTCAAAAATTTACTATTTTGACCAAAATTGGTTTTTTGTTCAAAAGTTGATCTATTGGGTTAATGGTTTGGTCATTGGGTCAAGCATTGATCATGTTGACCAAAGTTGACATTTTGGTCATAATTTGACTTATTGGGTCAATGGATTGTTCACTGGGTCAAGGATTGATCATTTTGACCAAAGTTGACTTTTTGATTGGAGATTGACTTCTTGGGTCAATAATTGGTCATTAGGTCAAAAATTGACTATTTTGACCAAAATTGAATTTTTGGTTAAAAGTTAACTCATTGGGTTAACGGGGTAGTCATTGGGTCAGAAATTGACCATCTTGACCAAATTTGACTTTTTGGTCAATTTTGATCTATTGGGTCATTGAGTTGGTAGTTGGGTCAAAAAATCACTATTTTAACCAAAATTGATTTTTTGGTCAATAGTGGACCATTGGGTCAAGGAATCACCATTTTGACCAAAGTTGACTGTTTGGTCAGTGATTGACTTATCGGGTCAATAATTGGTCATTAGGTCAAAAATTGTCTATTTTGACCAAAATTAACTTTTTGTTCTAAAGTTAACATATTGGGTCAATGGGTTTATCGTTGGGTTAACGATTGATCATTTCAACTAAAGTTGACTTTTTGGTCAAAAGTTGACCTATTGCGTCAATGGGTTTGTCGTTCGGTAAGAAATTAACCATTTTAACCAAATTTGACCCATCGGGTCAATGGGGTGGTCTTTAGGTCAAAAATTGACTATTTTGACCAAAATTGACTTTTTAGTCAAAAGTTGAGCTATTTGGTCTATGGGTTGGTCATTGGGTCAATGATTGACCATTTTGACTAAAGTTGTCTTTTTGGTCGAAAGTTGGCCTATTGGGTCAATGGGTTGGTCATTTGTCAGAAATTGACCATTTCGACCAAACTTGACTTTCTTGTCAAAAGTTGACCTATAGGATCAATGGTGTGGTCATTAGGTAAAAAATTAACTATTTTGACAAAAATTAACTTTTGGGTCAAAAGTTGACCTATTGGATCAATAGGTTGGTCATTGGGTCCATAAATGATCATTTTAATCAAAGTTGACTTTTTGGTAAAAAGTTGACCTATTGGGTCAATGTGTTGGTCAAAGGGTCAAGGATTGACCATTTTGACCAAAGTTGACTTTTTGGTCAGAGATTGACTTATTGGGTCAATAATTGGTCATTAGGTCAAAAATTAACTATTTTGACCAAAATTAATTTTTTGGTCAAAAGTTGACCTATTGGGTCAATGTGTTGGTCATTGGGTCAAGGTTTGACCATCTTGACCAAAGTTGGCTTTTTTGTCAGAGATTGACTTATTGGGTTAATAATTGGTCATTAGGTAAAAAATTGACAATTTTGACCAAAATTGACTTTTTGGTCAAAAGTTGACCTATTTGGTCAATAGGTTGGTCATTTGGTCAAGGGCTGACCATCTTGAAAATAGTTAAAAAAATTGACCTAATGGGTCAATGGGTTTGTCATTGGGTTAAGGATTGACTATTTTGACCAAAATTGTGTTTTTGGTCAAAAGTTGACCCATTGGGTCAACAAGAGGGGGTCAATGGGTTCGAAATTGACCATTTTGACCAAAGTTGACTTTTTGGTAAAATGTTGACCTATTGGGTCAATGAGTTGGTCATTGGGTCAAGAATCGACCATTTGACCAAAGTTGGCTTTTTGCTCAAAAGTTGGCTTATTGGGTCAATGGGTTAGTCATTAGGTCAGAAATTGACTATTTTGACCAAAGTTGACTTGTTGGTCAAAAGTTGACATATTGGGTCAATGGGTGGTCATTAGGTCAAAATTGACTATTTTGACCAAAATTGACTTTTTGGTTAAAAGTTAGCATATTGGGTCAATGGGTGGTTGTTAGGTCAAAAATTAACTATTTTGACCAAAATTGATTTTTACGTCAAAAGTTGACGTATTGGGTCAGTGGGTTGGTCATTGGGTCAAGGATTGACCATTTTGACCAAAGTTGACTTTTTGCTCAAAAGTTAACCTTTTGGGTCAGTGGGTTGGTCATTGGGTTAAGGATTGACCATTTTGACCAAAGTTGACCATTTGGTCAGAGATTGGCTTATTGGGTCAATAATTTGTCATTAGGTCAAAAATTGACTATTTAGTTGAAAGTTAACCTATTGGATCAATTGGTTGGTCATTGGGTTAACGATTGATCATTTTGACCAAAGTTGACTTTTCGGTCAAAAGTTGATCTTTTGGGTAAATGGGTTGGTCGTTAGGTCAGAATTGACCATTTTAACCTTAGTTGACATATTGGGTTAATGGGGTGGTCACTAAGTAAAAAATTGACTATTCTGACCAAAATTGAATTTTTGATCAAAAGTTAACCTATTTGGTCAAAGGGTTGGTCATTGGTTTATGGATTGACCATTTTGACCAAAGTTGACTTTTTGGTCAGGAGTTGACCTAGTGGGTCATTGGGTGGTCATTGGGTCAAGGATTGACCATTTTGACCCAAGTTGACTTTTTGGTCAGAGATTGACTTATTGGGTCATTAATTGGTCATTAGATCAAAAATTGACTATTTTGACCAAAATTGATTTTTTGGTCAAAAGTTGACCTATTTGGTCAATGGGTTGGTCATTGGGTCAAGGATTGACCATTTTGACCAAAGTCGACTTTTTGGTCAGAAGTTGACCTATTGGGTCAATGGTTGGTCATTGGATCAAGGATGGATCATTTTGACCAAAGTTGACTTTTTGGTCAGAGGTTGACTTATTGGGTCAATAATTGGTCATTAGGTCAAAAATTGACTATTTTGACCAAAATTGACTTTTTGGTAAAAAGTTGACCTACTGCGTTAATCATTTTAAACCTCTCCAACATTACCCTATTGATCTAAAATAATCCCAATTCCTCAATACTAGCCAAATTTCCCTAAATTCTCCAAAGCTACGAATATAACCCAATTTTCACCAAAATTCTCTAAAATAACTTAAATTTCCTTAAAACATTAAAAATCCAAAAATGTCCAAATTCCTAAGATTTCACCAAAAATCATTCTAAACCACTTCAAATTATTCAAATTACCTAAATTCACCAAATATTAGCCATGATCCCAAAAATTTCAAAAATGACCCTATGGTTCAAATCTTCTCGTTTCTTCACCAAAATCATTTATCTTTACTTTATGTGGTAGACATGATTCTTTTTCTGGTTATAATTCTATTGAGGATATCTTTAAAGATTGGAACACTCGTGGTCATGCTTTCTTAAATTCTCTTCCTTCTATAGTTGTATGGTTTATTTGGATGCTAGAAATTCTACTAAATTTAATAATATGCTTGTTAATTCTAAGTATACTATTTGTCAAATTTACTCTTATATTTATAAAAGCTTAGCTACTAATGGAATTAAGGAGAAAGCAATAAATTTATTCATTCTATTGCTAGTAATCTCAATATTACTTTTCATGTGTCTAATAAATGTTTGAATAAGATTGGTTGGTGTAAACCTGTTGTTCCTTTCATAAAGATTAATTCTGATGGTTCTTGGAAGTTAACTTCTGTTGGGATATGTGGTATTTGTAGAGACTGGAATGGTGTTGTTCTTTATTGCTTTGCTGCTCCTCTATTAGCTATGACACCTTTAGTTTTTGAGGCCAAAGCTATTATTTTTGCTTTACTTATTGCTAGGAAGATGGGTTGGTTTCACATTATTATGGAAATGGACTCTTTATGTCTATGAAATATTTGTAGATCTAATCTTAATTGCCATTGGAGTATTATTTTGTAGGTTAAAAGAATTCAATCTCTTGCTAATGGACTTAATATTGTTTGGAATCATACTAAAACGGAAGCGAATCGGGTGGCTGATTGGGTTGCTAAATTTGGCGCTCATTTACGGACTTCTATTGTATCTAAAATTTTACCTGATTACTTACATTATTTAGTCTCCTTAGAATTATAGTTTTTTGTTGAGTCTTGGGTGTGTAGTGTTGAATTTTCTCTTTTTTGGGAAAGAGGGCCTAGTTTTTTCTTTTCTTTTTCGGTTTTGTAGGGTGTATGTGGGGGACCTCTTTCCTGGTTTTTTACTTTTATTTTTTATGGAATAAAATGAGAGCCAGTAGTGCTCTTTTATAAAAATAAAAAAAGTAAAATAAACCTCTTTGAATTACCCAATTGATTTAAAATACTCTACATTCCTTAAAACTAGCCAAATTGTCATAAATTCTCCAAAATAACCCAATATTTACCAAAATTCTCCAAAATTACCAACATGCCCTTAAAGCCATAAAAATCCTAAAAATCTCCAAATTCGTAAGACTTAACCAAAATCATTCTCAACCACTCCAAATTATTTAAATTGCCCAAATTCACCCAAAATCTCCCAAAATTAGCCAACTACCCAAAATTTTCAAAAATGCCCCTATGGCATAGAAATTCTCATTTCTTCACCAAAATCATTTTAAACCTTTCCAAATTACCCAAGTGATCTAAAATACTGCACATTTCATAAAAGAAGCCAAATTGTCTTAAATTCTCTAAAACTATCAAAATAACCCAATTTCCACCAAAATTCTCCAAAATTGACAAAATGCCCAAAAATCCCTAAAATCCCAAAAATCTCCAAATTCCTAAGATTTCTCCAAAAAAATTATAAAACACTACGGAATATTAAAATTTCCCAAATTCACTAGAAATTTCCTAAAATTAGCAAATCCCAAAATTTTTCAAAATGCCCCTATGGCTCAAAAATTCCCATTTTTAGACAAACCATTTCAAACCTCTCCAAATTACCAAACTTATCTAAAAAACTCCACGTACCTTAAAACTATCTAAATTTCCCTAAATTCTCTGAAACTACCAAAATAATTTAATTTTCAACAAAATTCTTCAAAAGTAACAAAATGCCTTTAAAAGCCTAATAATCCTAAAAATCTCTAAATTCCTAAGACTTCACCAAAAATCATTCTAAACCACCCCACATTATTTAAATTGCCCAAATTCACCCAAAATCTCCAAAACATAGCCGAAATCCCAAAAATTCCCAAGATGCCCTTATGGCCGAAGATTCTCATCTCTTCACTAAAATCATTTTAAACCTCTCAAAACTACACAATTGATCTAAAATACTCCACATTTCTTAAAACTAGCCAAATTGCCCTAAATTCTCTAAAACTACCAAGATAATCCAATTTTCACCAAAATTCTCCAAATCTACCAAAATGCCCTTAACACCCTAAAAATCGTAAAAATTTCAAAATTCTTAAGATTTTGCCAAAATCATTATAAACCACTCCAAATTATTCAAATTGCTTAAATTTAACCAAAATTAGCGAAAGTCTCAAAATATCCCAAAATGCCTCTATGGCTCAAATATTCTCATTACTTCACCAAATTCATTTTGAACATCTCCAAATTACCCAATTGACTAAAATACTCCACTTTTCTTAAAATTAGCAAAATTGCCCTCAAATCACCAAAACTACCAAGATAAACCAATTTTCACCAAAATTATCCAAAATTACCAAAATGCCCTTAAAACCATAAAAATCCCCAAAATCTTCAAATTTCTAAGATGTCACCAAAAATCATTCTAAACCACTCCAAATTATTCAAACTGCCCAAATCTGCCCCAAATCTCCCAAATCTCCCAAAATTAGCTAAATTCCCAAACATTTATAAAATGCCCCTATCGCATAAAATTTTCCATTTCTTCACAAAAATCATTTCAAACCTCTCCAAATTATCATATTGATCTAAAATAATCCACATTCCTTAATACTATCCAAATTGCCCTTAATTCTCCAAAACTACAAAAATAACCCAATTTTCACCAAAATTACCAAAATGACCTTAAAACGTTAAAAACCCATAAATCTCCAAATTCCTAAGATTTCACCAAAAATCACTATAAACCACTTCAAATTATTCAAATTGCTTAAACTAACCAACAATTAGCCAAAATCCGAAAATTTCCCAAAATGCCCTTTTGGCCAAAAAATTCTCATTTTCTCCCCAAAATTATTTTAAACATCTCCAAATTATCGAATTGACTAAAATACTCCACATTCCTTAAAACTAGCCAAATTGGCATCAATTGTCCAAAACTACCAAAATAACCCAATTCGGACCAAAATTTTTCAAAATTACCAAAATGCCCTTAGAACTCTAAAATCCCAAAATTCTCCAAATTTCTAAGATTTCACCAAAAAAGCATTCTAAACCACTCCAATTTGTTCAAATTGTCTAAATTCGACGTAAATCTTCCAAAATAAGCTAAAATCCAAAAATTCCACAAAGTGCCCCTAAACCCTATAACTTCCAATTTATTCACCAAAATCATTTTAAACCTCTCCAACTTACCATATTGATCTAAAATAATTCCAATTCCTTAATATGAGCCAAATTGCTCTAAAGTCGCCAAAGCTACGAAAATAACCCAATTTTCACCAGAATTCTCCAAAATTACTGAAATGCCCTTAAACACTAAAAATCCTATAATCTCTAAATTCCTAAGAATTCACCAAAAATCATTCTAAACCACTTTAAATTATTCGAATTGCCCAAAATTGCCATAAATTAGCCATAATCCCAAAAATTTCCAAATTGACCCTATGGCCCAAGTGTTTTCATTTCTTCATGAAAATGATTTTGAACCTCTTTGAATTACCAAATTGATTTAAAATACACCACATTCCTTAAAACTAGGCAAATTGCGCTAAATTCTCCAAAACAACCAAAATAACCCAATATTAGCTAAAGTTCTCCAAAGTTTCCAAAATGCCCTTAAAACCCTAAAAATCGTAAAAATATCCAAATTCATAAAACTTCACCAAAATCATTCTAAACCACTCCAAATTATTTAAATTACCCAAATTCACCCAAAATCTCCCAAAATTAGCCAAAAACCCAAACATTCCAAAAAATGCCACTATGGCCCAAAAATTATCATTTCTTCACCAAAATCATTTTAAACCTTTCAAAATTACCCAAGTGATCTAAAATACAGCACATTTCATAAAATAAGCCAAATTACCCTAAATACTCCAAAACTATCAAAATAACTCAATTTCTACAAAATTTCTCCAAAATTACGAAAATGCTCAAAAACCCTAAAAATCTAAAAATTCTCCAAATTCCTAAGATTTCTATAAAGATAATTTTAAACAACTACAAAATATTCAAATTTCCCAAATTCACCACAAATCTCCCAAAATTAGCAAAATCCCAAAAATTTCCAAAACGCCCTTATAGCCCAAAAATTCCCATTTCTTGACCAAAATTATTTCAAACCTCTCCAAATTACCCAATTAATCTAAAATACTCCACATTTCTTAAAACTAGACAAATTTGATTAAATTCTTTATAACTACCAGAATAATCTAATTTTCACCAAGATTCTCCAAAGTTAACAAAATGCCCTTAAAACCACAATAATCCTACAAATCTCCAAATTCCTGAGAGTTCACCAAAAATCATTCTAAACCACTCAAAATTATTTAAATTACCCAAATTCACCCTAAATCTATAAAAATTACTCGAAATACCAAAAATTTCCAAGATGCCTCTATGGTCCGAAACTTTTCATATGTTCACCAAAATTATTTTAAACCGCTCTAAACTACCCAATTGATTTACAATACTCCACATTTCTTAAAACTAGCCAAAGTGCCCTAAACTCTCAAAAACTACCAAAATAATTCAATTTTCACCAAAATTCCCTAAAATTACCAAAATGCCCTTAAAACCCTAAAAGTTGCAAAAATCTATTAATTCATAAGATTTCGCCAAAAATTATTATAACCACTTCAAATTATTCAAATTGCCTAAATTCATTCAAAATTAGCCAAAAGCCCAAAACTTTTCGAAATGCCTCTATGGCCCAAAATTCTCATTACTTCACCAAAATCATTGTAAACATCTCCAAATTACCTAATTGAAAAAAATACTCCACATAAAAAAGCCAAATTACCCTCTATTCTCCAAGATTACCCAAATAACCCAATTTTCACAATTTTTTTTTTCAAAATTACCAAAATGCTCTTAAAACCTTAAAAATCCCCAAAATATACAAAGTTCTAAGATTTCACAAAAATTCATTCTAAAACACTCCAAATTATTCAAAATGCCCAAATTTGCCCCAAATCTCTCAAATTTAGTTAAATTCGTAAATATTTTGAAAATACGACTATCACACAAAACGTCTCATTTCTTCACCAAAATCATTTCAAACCTCTCTTAATTACCCTATGGATCTAAAATAATCCACATTCTTTAACACTGTCCAAATAGCCCAAAATTCTCTAAAACTGCAATAATAACCCAATTTTCACCAAAATTACCAAAATACCCATAAAACACTAAAAATGCATAAATCTCCAAATTCCAAAGATTTCACCAAAAATCATTATAAACCACTTCACATTTTTCTAATTGTTTAAATTGAACAATAATTAGCCAAAATCCCAAAATTTCGCAAAAAGCCCTATGGCCCAGAAATTCTCATTTCTTCACCAAAATTATTTTAAACATCTCCAAATTACCTAATTGACTAAAATACTTGACATTCCTTAAAACTAGACAAATTGGCATCAATTATCCAAAAATACCAAAATAACTCAATTTTCACAAAAAATTTTCAAAATTACCAAAATGCTCTTAAAACTCTAAAAATCCTAAAATCTCTAAATTTCTAGGATTTCACCAAAAAACATTCTAAACCACTCCAATTTTTTGAAATTGTCTAAATTCGCCCCAAATCCCCCAAAGTTAGCCAAAATCCCAAAAAATCCAAAAGATGCCCCTATTATCTAAAACATCTCATTTCTGCACCAAAATCATTTCAAACCTCTCTAAATTGCCCAATTGATCTAAAATAATCCTCATTCCCTAATACTAGCCAAATTGCCTTAAATTCTCCAAAAGTACAAAAATAACCCAGTTTTCATTAAAATTCTGGAAAAATTATCGAAAAGCCCTTAAAACACTAAAAATTCCAAAATCTCCAAATTCCTAAGACTTCACCAAAAATTATTCTAAATCACTTCAAATTATTCAAATTGCTCAAATTCACCCAAATTCACAAAAAATTAGCCATAATCCCCAAACTTTTCAAAATGACCATATAACCCAAATATTCTCATTTCTTCACCAAAACCATTTTGAACCTCTCTGAATTACCCAAATGATATAAAATACTCCACATTCCTTAAAACTAGCCAAACTAACCTAATTCTCCAAAATAACCAAAAAAACCCAATCTTCACCAAAATTATCCAAAATTACCAAATTGTACTTAAAACCCTAAAAATCCTTAAAATCTCCAATTTCATAAGACTTCACTAAAATCATTCTAAACCACTCCAAATTATTTAAATTTCTCAAGCTCACCCAAAATCTCCCAAAATTAGCCAAAACCCAAAAATTCCAAAATGTCCCTATGGTAAAAAATTCTCATTTCTTCAACAAAATCATTTTAACCCTCACCATATTACAAAAGTGATTTAAAATATTGCACATTCCATAAAACAAGCCAAATTGCTCTAAATTCTCCAAAACTATCAAAATAACCCATTTTCCACCAAAATTTTCCAAAATTTCCAAAATGCCCCAAAAACCCTAAAAATCTAAAAAATCTACAAATTCCTAAATTTCACCAAAAATTATTCTAACCACTGTAAAATATTCAAATTTCTAAAATTCACCACAAATCTCCTAAAATTAGTAAAATCCCAAAATTTTCCAATATGCCCCTATTGCCCAAAGATTCCTAATTCTTGACCAAAATCATTTTAAAACAATCTAGATGACCCAATTAATCTAATATACTCTACATTTCTTATAACTAGCTAAATTGCCCTAAATTCTCCAAAACTACCAAAATATCCAATTTTCACCAAAATTGTCCAAATTTACTAAAATAACCTAAAAACACTAAAAATTCCAAAAATTTACAAATTCTTATGATTTCACAAAAAATCATTCTAAACCACTTCAATTTATTCAAATTGCCCAAAGTTACCCCAAATCTAACAAAATTAGCCAAAATCCCAAAAATTTCTAAAATGCACCAATGGCCCAAAAATAATCATTTCTTCATCAAAAATTTTTTAAACATCTCTAATTACATAAGTGATCTAAAGTACTCCACATTCCATAAAACTAGCCAAATTGTCATATATTAGCCAAAACTACCAAAATAACCCAAGTTCCACCAAAATTACAAAATTATCCTTCAAGCCCTAAAAAACCCAAGAATATCCAAATTCCTAAGATTTCAACAAAAATCATTCTAATCCACTCCAAATTATTCAAATTGCTCAACTTCACACCAAATCTTCCCAAATTAGTTAAAATTCCAAAAATTCGGAAAATGCCTCTATGGCCCAAAAATTCTCATTTCTACTGGTGGCATCCAAAGCCGCCCGAGATTTTTTCGTTGTCGATGTAGATGTCATTATTTTGGAGTTGCCACTCTATTTATTTATAACATTGCCCTAATATTCAAGAAATCTTATTTCTTTTCGATCATGTAAAGGATCCTTAGATAATAAGAAGTTTGAAGAAAGTAAGGGTTAATAAAATAGAAAACAGTAGAATAAGAAATGTTGGTGATAATCCCTATAAAAGGAGATTCTAGAATTCCTTATTCTTGAAATTTTATATAAGGATGATCACATATGAAATTTTGATAACCAGAGATTTCTTGGTGTGATGCCTATCCTGTGTTTTTAAATCTTTTATAGGAGCAAGCTCCTATAGTTAGTTACATCTTAGATAATTAAAATTGTCTAAGAACTTCTCATTAATGTTAACACCTGTTTTCTAAGAAGTTTCAAGAACAAGGAAAGAAACGTCAACGTTCCATCCTAGGGGTAATATGTTATATTACCTTAAGAGTTTGATTTTTGTCAATATCACTTGTTATGTCGATTTCGTTTTTGTTTTGGTATTTTTCATTTTACTGTTGTTTTTTCTTATAGTTTGTTATTTGTTTGGTAGCTATACTAAAAGTTTAGGTTTTGTGGCTATCCTAAAAGCTTTGGTTTTGTCATTTTAATGTTGTTTATATTTTATTTTGTTCTATTTTGTTAATGTCATTGTTTTGATGTCATTTTGGTTTTTTTTATTGTCGTTAATCCTGTCTTAAGAATGTTGTCCTGTAAAACCAGGTTAGCACACCCTAATAACATGTAAAGTAAATTTAAAGCAAGTCTCATCTTCAAACTGCAAGAAAAACTATGTTAGATTAATTCTTACAAATAAAATAATATCTACTTTACTTCTTTGGTTGATTTTAATATGAGTAAGGTTTTAGATTCAATTGCATTTAAATCGAGGGGTTTTAGTTCTAATGTAGTTAAAACTTAAATTAAATCTAACATAAGTTAGACTTTTAGATTCGATGTCATTTTTGTAAAGTTTTAGATTCAGTGTCGTTTGAATATAAAGATGTTTAGATCAAATCTTAGATTCAGTGTCATTTGAAACAAAAGATATTTGAGTTAAGTTTAGATTCTATATAGGTTAAATCTAAAGAATTTATCTTATGCATGTTGCAACTAAGTAAGATTTGAATTATATTCACTTGTAGGTCGAATCTATATTATGTTTGAGTTAAGTTCAATGTAGGTTGAACCTGAGTTAACTTTGAGTTAGGCTTAAAGTAGATTGAACTTAAGTCCGGTTTGAGTTAAAATTGGATCCAAATAAGTTTGAAACCAAGTATAGGTTAACTTTAACTTATGTTCAAGTTAGATTGAACCTCAGAGGTTTAAGTTTGATTTAGATTCAAGTTGGGTTGAACCTAAGTTTTGACTTAAGTTCAATTTAAGTTAAGTCTTGGGTTCAAGATAGGTTGAACCTAAGTTAGAAGTTGATTTATGTTCAATATGGGTTCAACTTAAGGTTTGGTTAACTTGGGTTCAAGTTAGGTTGAACCTACATTAGAAGTTGATTTAGGTTAAATATAGGTTGAACCTAATGTTTGGTTAACTTGGGTTCAAGTTAGGTTGAACCTAAGTTAGAAGGTTATTTAGGTTCAATATGCGTTGAACCTAAGGTTTGGTTAACTTGGGTTCATGTTAAGTTAAACCTACTTTAGAAATTGATTTAGGTTGAATATGGGTTGAACCTATGGTTTGGTTAACTTGTGTTTAAGTTTAGTTGAACCTAAGCTATATGTTGATTTAGGTTCAATGTGAGTTGAACCTAAGGTTTAGTTAACTTGAATTAAATTTAGGTTGAAACTAATTTAGAAAATGATTTAGGTTCAATATGGGTTGAACCTAAGGTTTCGTTAACTTGGGTTCAAGTTAGATTGAACCTAAGTTAGAAGTTGATTTAGGTTCAATATGGGTTGAACCTATTGTTTGGTTAACTTAGAATCAAGTTAGGTTGAACCTAAGTTAGCAGTTGATTAAGTTCAGTATGGGTTGAACCTAACGTTTGGTTAACTTGGGTTCAAGTTAGGTTGAATCTACTTTAGAAGTTGATTTAGGTTCAATATGAGTTGAACCTAAGGTTTGGCTAATTTGGGTTCAAGTTAGGTTGAACCTAAGTTAGAAGGTTATTTAGGTTCAATATGGGTTAAACCTAAGGTTTGGTTAACTTGGGTTCAAGTTAAGTTGAACCTGGGGTAGAAATTTATTTAGGTTCAATATGAATTGAACCTAAGGTTTAGTTAACTTAGGTTCAAGTTTGGTTGAACCTAAGCTAAATGTTGATTTAGGTTCAATGTGGGTTGAACCTAAGGTTTGGATAACTTGGATTCAAGTTAGGTTGAAACTAATTTAGAAATTTATTTAGGTTCAATATGGGTTGAACCTAAGGTTTGGTTAACTTGGGTTCGGGTTAGGTTGAACCAAAGTTAGAAGTTGATTTAGGTTCAATATGGGTTGAACCTATTGTTTGGTTAACTTAGAATTAAGTTAGGTTGAACCTAAGTTAGAAGTTTATTTAGGTTCAGTATGGGTTGAACCTAAGGATTTGTTAACTTGGATTCATGTTAGGTTGAACCTAAGTTAGAAGTTGATTTAGGTTCAATATGGGTTGAACCTAAGGTTTAATTTACCTAGATTCAAGTTAGATTGAACCTAAGTTATGGTTTTGATTTGTGATAAACTTAATTAAGGTTTAGGGTTACTTAAGCCTAAGGTAAATAAATTTAAAGGTTAATTAAGTCTAATTAGGTTGGACTTAATTAGAATTTAAGGTTGTTTAGGCTTAATAAAATACGACTTAATGGTTAATTAAGTCTAATTAAGGTTAGACTTAATTAGGTTTTAAGGTTGTTTAAGCCAAATGTAAGTAAGGCTTATTGGTTAATTAAGTCTAATTAGGGCTAGACTTAATTAGGTTTTATGGTTGTTTAATCCTAATGTAAGTAAGGCTTAATGCTTAGTTGAGTCTAATCAGGGTTAGACTTATTTAGGTTTTAAGGTTGTTTATGCCAAATGTAAGTAAGGGTTAAAGGTTGATTAAGTCTGATTAGGGTTAGACTTAATTAGGTTTTAAGGTTGTTTAAGCTTAATGTATGTATGGCTTAAAGGATAATTAAGTCTAATTATGGTTAGACATAATTAGGTTTTAAGGTTGTTTAAGCCTAATGTCTTAATGGTTAATTTAGTCTCATAAGGGTTAGACTTAATTACGTTTTAATGTTGTTCAAGCCTAATGTAAGTAAGGCTTAAATGTTAATTAAGTTTAATTAGGGCTAAACTTAATTAGGTTTAAAAGTTGTTTATGCCTATTGTAAGTAAGGCTTAAAGGTTAATTTAGTCTAATTAGGGTTAGACTTAATTAGGATCTAAGTTTGTTTAAGCCTAATGTAAGCAAGGCATAAAGGTATTTAAATCTGATTATGTTTATATTTAATTAGGATCTAAGGTTGTTTAAGCATAAAGTAAGGCTTACATACTAATTAAGATTAATTAAGTCGAATTAGGGTTAGACTTAATTAGGTTTTAAAGTTGTTTAAGGCTAATGTAAGTAAGGCTTAAAGGTTAATTAAGTCTAATTAAGGTTAGAAATAATTAGAATCTAAGGTTTAATTAAACCTAATTTAGGTTAGGTTTAATTGATTAGTTAAACCTAATTAGGGCTAGGTTGATACACCTAAAAAATAAAGTGTTTTTATGCACATTTTTATACTTATTTTTTATGATATTTCACTTTAATAGAAGGTATTTTCATGTTTTCTTCCAGGTATGAATAAAATGAATGATTGTGATGAAAGTAGCAAAAAAGGATCAAATTTGGAGCAAAAATGAAAGGTGCACAAAATTAGCCTCTGGCGCCTAAACGCCGATGGTTGGCGCACAGACGCGACAGTTAAAAGTGGAGAATTAAATCTAATTTGGCGTCATTTTCAAGGGGTGTTTGAAGCAACTTTTGGTTTAAACTTCCTTAACTTCTTCTGGGAGACAAATTCCAATGAAGAGATACATCTTTTGTTAGTTACATTGAATCTGGACATGATTTGAAGAGACACCAAAGCACCCTTTGAAAAATTATTAAAATGAAGACTTAAGATCAGAAAAGAGAAGAATTTTGAAAGGAAGTTTTGGCGGGAGAAGTTGGAGAAAAGCTTGACGTGGTTGAAGGGAATAAGGATGAAAGTGAGCCATCCTCTCGCTATATTTTCTTTGCTTTTCCACTTTACTTTATCCTAGTTTGTATTAGAATTTAGGAGAGTCAATCCATAGAGTTGGGCGCTATCCCCTAAGGAGTTATTTAGTGGAAAGAAAAAGATTTAGAGGAACTTCAAGAGTCTTGTGGAGAGGATTTTTAGATAATTTTTTACGTTTGTTTTTACATTTGGTTTTAAAGTAAGACTTGGTGTGTTTTCACTATGATTTCTACTTTTAAATCAATTTGTGTTTGTTGTTTCTTCGCGAGTTCATAGTAATTTTCTTTATCTTTTTCCTTTAAAATATGGAAGAAATTAAATTATGGAAGGAAGTTGTGTGAATTATATGTGTTTAATATTGGAAGAAGTTATGATGATTCCACTACCTTGCACTTCATTTACTTCTCTATTTTGTCAATTAAGATGTTAAAATTTGTTGTGAGAACATGTTAGAACCAATGCGGTATGGTCTCAATCAACAATTGGAGAGAATCGCATGAAATTGTATAGGTGAGAATTGTAGTCCATATAGTTTAGTGCAAATAAATAGGGAGATATGCTTTTAATTGGGTGATGAATTAGAGGACTTTAGAGTGACAGGCTAAAGCCCCCAATTTAGTTTGATGTTTAAAGTTTTGTTGTGAGATGTTAGCCCCCCTGTGGAGAGGGAAGAGGGAACTCTAGAGTGAGAGCTAGTACCTTTCCTGCCTAACCGATCTACAAAATTTCAAAACTTCAAATTAACTTATGTTTTTTATAGAACCTAGTAAGGGTAAAGAATACAACTGCTCTTATTTGGCACAACACTTTTATATACTTACATAATGAAAATCCAAAATTATTACTGATTTATTGAAGGAGGAAAAAGTTATTTTATTCTCATTTGCTTTCATATCATTTAAAAGTCTTGTTAATTTTAGTTGCTTACTTAAATTTTTCTAAAAAATTAGTAAAAAGAATTTAAACTTTTTAATTATAAAACATAACTTGCAAAAAAGTTTCGAAAATTAAAAAGTTGTTTTTCTGCTTTCTTTAAAATTTTAGACATTTCTCTGTGGGTTAAATATCTCGGGGCTTAATCAGAAAATCTTATATTACTTAATAAATGATACGTTTACTTGCTTATAATTCGATATTATTAAATAATTAAAGTTGATTTCGTATTTGCTTCATAAACAAGTTGTTGGAGATGTTACAAAGGAAGAGATGTCATCATTGAGAAGAAATATATAGTGTACGTAAGCATAAATATTCAGGTATAAAGTTTTTGGCGCCGTTGTCGGGAAAATTAATTAAAATTTTTAAAGAAAATTCAAGAAAATCTAAATTTTTACTTTTTCCTTGCTTTTCTTAGTGTGTTTTATTTTATTTTGCTTATAATTGTGCTTGCATATATCAAGTACTGAAGGACTTGTCCCTTACGATTCTGAATTAGAAAGGATTATAAGAAAATTAGAAAAATTAAAATTACAGAAAATGACAAAAGTATTCAAGAAATGGCGAATCAAAATGTTGAAATCCACCAAGAATTCAGAGCTTTAAGATATCATGCTAACCCTAAAGTAGTTGAACTTCAAGGTAGTATTCAAAACCCTGGTGTAGCGGCTAATTCATTTGAACTTAAAGATGCCATTATCCAGATGGTATCTAATAATCAGTTTGGGGGAGCAAAAACTGAAGATCCTAATTTACATCTTGCCAATTTTCTAGAATTGTGTGCTACTTTTAAATAATAGTGTTTTAGAAGATGCTATTAAACTTAGACTTTTTCCTTTCTCACTGAGGGATAAGGCTAAGATATGGTTATATTCATTAGCACCTGGATCTATCATAACTTGGGGTAATTTAACGCAAAATTTCCTTGCTAAATGTTTTCCACCATTAAATACTGCGAAGCTTAGAAATGATAATATATCTTTTTGTCAGTTTAATGGAAAATCTATTTATGAAGCATGGGAAATAATTCACACTTTTTTACAATGGATTAGATGGATCTCTTAGATATATTATCGATGCCGCTGTTGGTGGTTCATTGATGTCTAAATAATTTTTTGATGCTTATGCTTTAATTAAAGAAAGGGCTACTAATAATTTTCAATGGCCTCCTTAAAGTTTAAATCCTAAAAAGGTAGAATATATTCACAAAAATGATGCTTTTGCAATGCTAGCAAATCAAGTTGCTGCAATTTCAAGGAAGTTAGACAAGTTTGGAATGAATTTTTCTCAGCCAATTTCCATGATTGAGGAAATATCATTAGGCTAAATGGTTGATTCTCCAACATCATTAGAAACTTTGATTGCCACAAATAATTCTAATAACCCATGTTCAAATTATAATAACCCAAGCTGGAATAACCATCCAAACATTAATTGGAACAACAGTAATCAGGGTGGTAGTTATCAACAATGGGGAACAATTAAGTATACTCATTGGCAAAATGGAACAACCAAGGGAATAATAATTATAGACCAACATATCCTCCAGGTTTTAACAATTCGTCACAATTTAAGGTGAAGAAGTTTTCTATAGAAGAAGTGGTGTTACAAATGGGAAATCAATTGCAAAGTCAAGGAGCTACAATCAGAAATATTGAGAATCAATTGGGGCAGATTGTCAATTCATTAAGTAATAGATCTCAAGGAACACTTCCTAATAATACAAAAGTAAATCCAGGAGACAAGAATAGAGAGCAAGTAAAAGCTATTGAATTGAGAAGTGGAAGAGAGTTGGAAGGTAGAGTTCAAAAAGAGATTGAAATAGAGAAATAAGAGATTGAAGAACCAAAAGAGGATGCTCTGAAAGGTTTGTAAAGATTTATTTCTCCACCTAAGATTGATTTAGAAAAGCCACCACCTCTCTTTCTTCAGACAATTCGACAACAAAAGTTGGATAAGCAATTTTTAATGTTCTTAAAATTATTTAAGAGGTTTAGAATTAACATTCCATTTGCTGAAGTCTTAGAAAAAATGCCATGCTATGTGAAAATTATGAAGGATATTCTTAATTGAAAGAAGAAGTTTGAAGATAATGAAACTGTTGTACTTAGTGAGAAGTGCAGTGCAATAATTTAGAAAAAGCTTCCTGAAAAGCTTAAAGATCTTGGTAGTTTCACAATTCCATGTGCAATCGGAGACAGATTTCATGGGAAAGATTTATGTGATTTAGGTGCAAGCATTAACCTTATGTCATTATCTATATTCAAAAGATTGGGATTAGGAGAAATAACCCTGACTACTATAACTCTGCAATTAGCAGATTGTTCGATCATATATACTAAAGGATTTATAGAAGATGTTTTAGTTAAAGTGGATCAATTTATCTTTCCTATTGATTTCCTTGTGTTAGATACAAAGGAAGATAAAGAGAAACCCATAATTTTAGGGAGACCATTCCTAGTCGTAGGCAAAGTAATGATAGATGTACAAAAAGGGGAATTAACAATGCAAGTCAATGATCAAACTGTTACATTCAATATCTCAAAATCAATGAAATATCCTGTAAGTGGTAAAGATGATGAATGCTACAGAATGGATGTTTTTAGATATTTAAGTGAATGTCATTTCAAATCAACTTATGAAAAGAAATCTGAAGGAGAAAAATTGGAACACAAATAAGAAGAGGAATTACAACATCTGAAGATTTTCATGAGGAAGATTAAAATTATGTTCATAAAAATTTTGAATTGTTGGACATGACTAAAAAAGATGAATCTTTTAACCCATCAATTGAAAAACCTCTTAAACATGAGTTAAGGATGTTTTTTACTCATTTAAAATATGCTTTTTTAGGTGATTCATCAATTTTTCCAGTTATAATTTTGTCTCAATTGACTGAAAAAGAAGAAGAGAGTTTGCTTGATGTTTTAAAGAAAAATAAGAAAGCCTTTGGATTGACAATAGCTTATATTAAAGGACACAGTCCTTCAATTTGTATGCATAAAATCGTTTTGGAAGAGAATTGCAAACCACAGGCTGATCCTTAAAGAAGATTAAATCCTAACTTGAAAGATATTGTTAAGAAATAAATTTTAAAGTGGTTGGATGCTGGAATTATCTACCCTATTTCAGATAGTGCATAGGTTAGTCATATTCACTATGTTCCTAAGAAAGGAGGAGTTACTATGACTGCTAATGAAAAGAGTGAATTAATACCAACAAGACAAGTTATAGGGTGATGGATATTCATTGATTATAGAAAATTAAACCTTGCTACAAGAAAAGACGATTTTCTACTACCCATTCTAGATCAGATGTTGGATAGACTAGCTGGGCATAAATACTTTTGTTTTCTTGATGGATGTACTAGTTACCACCAACTAAAATTGCTCCTGATGATCAAGAGAAAACAACGTTTACCAGTTCTTATGGTACATTTACTTTTAGAAGAATGCCCTTTGGTTTATGTAATGCCGCTGCTACATGTCAGAGATGTATGATTGCAATTTTTTGTGATTTAATTGAAAAAGAAATTGAAATTTTTATGGATGACTTTTAAGATTTTGGAATTTCATTTGAATCATATTTAGAACATCTATTAAAAGTTCTTAAGCATGGTAAAGAAACCAATTTAGTCTTTAACTGGGAAAAATGCCAATTTCTGGTACAAGAGGAATTGTATTGGGACATAATATATCAGAAAAAGGTATAGAGGTAGATTCTACAAAAATTTAAGTGATCACTAATAACCTTGCCCAACTAATGTAAAAGGAATTAGAAGTTTTTTGGGACATGCTTGATTCTACTGGCTTTATACTAAAGTCTTTCCAAAAATTTCAATGGAAATAGATGTGATTTTTTATTTTGATGAAGAATGCATGAAATCATTTAAATCTTTAAAAGAAAAATTAATTAATGTACCTATTATAGTTTCACCAAACTAGGAAAACCCCTTTGAAATAATGTGTGATGCAAGTGATTATTCTATTGGAACTGTTTTAGGTCAGAAATATGATAGGATTTTCAAAGTGGTCTACTATGCTAGTAGAAGTCTTAAAAGCTCAAATTAGTTATACCACACATGAGAGAAAGTTACTAGCTATAGTATTTCTGTTTCATAAATTTAGATCATATTTAGATGGAACAAAATGTTTGGTGCATACTAACGATTCTGCTATTAAGTATTTAATGAAAAGAAGGATGAAAAACTAACACTGATAAGATGGATTCTTCTTTCCCAAGAATTTGAATATGAAATAGTAGATATGAAGGGTGCTTATAATCAAATTACTGATAATCTGTTCAGGCTTGATTTTGAGAAATCTTTCTGCTTTGAAAAGGAAATCAATGAACATTTTCCTGATGAAAATATGCTAACTATCAATGAGTGTCATGTTCCATGGTATGCTGACATTGTAAAAATTATTGCCAGTGATATTTTACCCTATGGTTTGACATATTAAGAGAGGAAAAAAATTTTATCTAAAGCCAAAACTTATTTTTGGGATGACCTATTTTTATAAAAGCAAGGAAATTATCAAATTATTTTAAGATGCGTGCCTTTAGATAAAACATATGGGTCAATGGGTTGGTCATTGGGTCAAAGATTGATCATTTTGACCAAAGTTTACTTTTTAATTAGAGGTTGACTTATTGGGTCAATAACTGGTCATTAGGTCAAAAATTGATTATTTTGACCAAAATTGACTTTTTGGTTAAAAGTTGACGTACTGGGTGAATGGGTTAGTCATTGTGTCAAGGATTGACCACCTTGACCAAAGTTAACATTTTGGTCTAAAGCTGACCTATTGGGTTAATGTGTTGGTCATTGGGTCAAAATATGACCATTTTGACAAAAGGTAACTTTTTGGTCAAATGTTAACCTTTTTGGTCAATGGGGTGGTCATTAGGTCAAAAATTGACTATATCGACCAAAATTGACTTTTTGGTCAAAAGCTGTCATATTGGGTCAATAGGTTGGTCATTGGGTCAAGGATTGACTATTTTGACCAAAGTTGACTTTTTGGTCAAAAGTTGACCTATTCGGTCAATGTGTTGCTCATAGGCTCAAGGATTAATTATTATGACCAAAGTTTACTTTTTTGTAAGAGATTAACTTATTGGGTCAATAATTGGTCGTTAGGTCAAAAATTTGGCTATTTTGACCAAAATTGACTTTTTGTTCAAAAGTTGTGAGTTGGTCGTTGGGTCAAAAAATGAACATTTTGACTAAAGTTGACTTTTTGGTCAAAAGTTGACCTATTGGATTAATGGATTTGTCATTAAGTCAGAAATAGAACATTTTGACCGAAGTTGACTTTCTGGTCAAAAGTTGACCTATTAGGTCAATGGGTTGGTCATTGGATCAAGAAGTGACCATTTTCACCAACGTTATCTTTTTCGGCCAAACGTTGACCTATTGGTTCAATGGGGCGGTATTAGTTAAAAAATTAACAATTATGACCAAAATTGACTTTTTGGTCAAAAGTTGACCTATCGTGTCAATGTGTTGGTCTTTGGGTAAAAGACTGACCATTTTGACAAAAGTTGATCTTTTATTCAAAAGTTGTCCTATTGGGTCAATGGGTTGGTCATTGAGTCAAGGATTGATCATTTTGACCAAAGTTGACTTTTTGGTCAGAGATTGACTTACTGCGATAATAATTGGTCATTATGCAAAAAATTGACAATTTAGATTAAAGATGACCCATTGGGTCAATGGGGAGGTAATTTGGTCAGAAATTGAACTTTTTAACTAAGGTTGACTTTTTGGTCAAAAGTTGACCAATTAGTAAATGGGTTGATCATTAGGTCAGAAATTGACCATTTTAACTAAAGTTGACTTATTGGTCAAAAGTTGACCTATTGGGTCAATTGGGTGGTCATTTAACTTTTTTGGTCAAAAGTTGACCTACTGGGTCAATGGGTTGGTCATTGGGTCAGAAATTGACCATTTTGACCAAAGTTGACATTTTGGTCAAAAGTTAGCCTATTGGGTCAAATGGGTGGTCATTAGGTCAAAAATTAACAATTTTGACAAAATTTGACTTTTTGGTCAAAAGTTGATCTATTGGGTTAATGGGTTGGTCAATTTGTTAAGGATTGACCACTTTACCAAAGTTGACTTTTTTATCAAAAGTTGACCTATTGGGTCAATGGGTTGGCCATTGGATATAAAATTAACCATTTTAACCAAAGTTGACTTTTTGGTCAAAATTTGACCTATTGGGTCAATGGGTCATGTCATTAGGTCAAAAATTAAAAATTTTAACCAAAATTGACATTTTGGTTAAAAAATGACCTATTGGGTCTATGGGTTTGTCATTGGGTCAAGGACTGATCTTTTTAGCCAAATTTAACTTTTTTTGTCAAAAGTTGACTTATTGGGTCAAAGAGTTGGTCATTGGGTAAAAAATTGACCATTTTGACCATGTTGACTTTTTAGTCAAAAGTTGACATATTGGGTCAATTGGGTGGTCATTGGGTCAAAGATTGACTATTTTGACCAAAATTAACTTTTTACACAAGAGTTGACCTATTGGGTCAATGGGTTGGTCAATGGGTCAAAGATTGACCATTTCGACTAAAGTTGACTTTTTGGTCAGAGTTTAACTTATTGGGTCAATAATTTGTCATTCGGTCAAAAATTAGTTATTTGACCAAAATACAGTTTTTGATTAGAAGTTGACCCATTTGGTCAATGGGGTGGTCATTGAGTCAGAAATTGACTATTTTGACCAAAGTTGACTTTTTTGTCAAAAGTTGACCTATTGGGTCAATGGGTTGTTCATTGGGTCTGAAATTGACCATTTTGACCAAACTTGACTTTTTGGTCAAAAATTGACTTATTGGGTCAATAGGTTGGTCATTGAGTCAAGGATTGACCATTTTGACCAAGTTGACTTTTTGGTCAAAAATTGACCTATTGTGCCAATTGGGTTATCATTAGGTCAAAAATTGACTATTTTGACCAAAATTAATTTTTGGTCAAAAGTTGACCTATTGGGTCATTCGGTCAAGGATTGAGTATTTTGACCAAAGTTGACTTTTTTTCAAAAATTTACCTATTTGGTCAATGGGATGGTCATTGGGTCAAGGATTGACCATTTTGACCAAAATTGATTTATGGTAAGAGATTGACTTATTGGGTCAGTAATTAGTCATTAGGTCAAAATTGACTATTTTGACCAAAACTGACATTTTGGTAAAATATTGACCTATTGGGTCAATGGGTTGGTCATTGGGTCAAGGATTGACCAATTTGGCAAAACTTGACTTTTTGGTCAAAAGTTGGTATATTGGGTCAATGGGTGGTCATTGGGTCAGAATTTAACCATTTTGACCAATGTTGACTTTTTGGTCCAAAGTTGACCAACTAGGTCATTGGGTTTGTCATTGGGTCAAAGATTGACCATTTTGGCCAATGTTGATTTTTTGGTAAGAGATTGACTAATTATGTCAAGCATTGGTCATTAGGTAAAAAATTGACAATTTTGACCAAAATGGACTTTTTAGTCAAAAGTTGACATATTGGGTCAATGGGTTAGTCATTGGGTCAAGGATTAATCATTTTGACCAAAGTTGATTTTTTTGTCAAAATTTGACCTATTGGGTTAATGGGGTGGCCATTAGGTAAAAAATTGACTATTTTGACCAAAGTTGACTTTCAGGTCAGAAGTTGATTTATTGGGTCAAGGATTGACCATTTTGACTAAAGTTGACTTTTTGGTCAAAAGTTGACCTATTAGGTCAATGGGATGGTCATTGGGTCCAGGATTGATCATTTTGACCAAAGTTAACTTTTTGGTTAGAGATTGACTTATTGGGTTAATAATTGGTCATTAGGTCAAAAAGTTACTATTTTGAACAAAAGTGACTTTTTGGTCAAAAGTTGACATATTCGGTCAATGGGTTGGTCATTGGGTCAAGGATCAATCATTTCAACTAAAGTTGACTTTTTGGTCAAAAGTTGGCCTATAAGGTTAATGGTTGGTCATTGGGTCAGAAGTTGTCCATTTTAACCAAAGTTAACTTATTAGGTTAATGGGTTGGTCATTAGGTCAGAAATTGACCATTTGTTCCATACTTGTCTTTTTGGTCAATAGTTGACCTATTGGATCAATAAGGTGGTCATTAGGTAAAAAAATGACTATTTTGACCAAAATTAACTTTTTGGTCAAAAGTTGACCTACTGGGTCAAAGGGTTAGTTATTGGGTCAAGAATTGACCATTTTAATCAAAGTTAACTTTTTGGTCAAAAGTTGACCTATTGAGTCAATGGGTTATTCATTGGGTCAAAGATTGATCATTTTGACAAAAGTTAACTTTTTGGTAAGAGATTGACTTATTGGGTCAATAATTGGTCATTTGGTCAAAAAATTGACTATTTTAACCAAATTTGACTTTATTGTCAAAAGTTGATTTATTGGGTCAATGAGTTGCTCATTGAGGCAAGGATTGACCTTTTTGACCAAAGTTGACTTTATGGTCAAAAGTTGACCTATTGGGTCAATGGTTGGTCATTGTGTTAGAAATTGAACTTTTTTACCAAAGTTGACTGATGGGTCAATAGTTGACTTATTGGGTCAATGGGTGGTCATTAGATAAAAAATTGATTAATTTCAAGAAAATTGACTAATTTGACAAAAATTGACTTTGGTCAAAAGTTGACCTATTAAGTCATTGGGTCAAGGAATAACCATTTTGTCCAAAGTTGACTTTTCAGTCAAAAAATGACCTATTGGGTCAATGAGTTAGTCAATGGGTCAAGGATTGACCATTTTGACCAAAGTTGACTTTTTGGTCAGAGATTAACTTATTGGGTCAATAATTGGTCATTATGTTAAAAATTGATTAT
The DNA here is from genome assembly GCA_022702705.1 of Papilionanthe hookeriana x Papilionanthe teres. Lineage (NCBI taxonomy): Eukaryota > Viridiplantae > Streptophyta > Magnoliopsida > Asparagales > Orchidaceae > Papilionanthe > Papilionanthe hookeriana x Papilionanthe teres. The sequence continues at coordinate 91,648,969 of CM040427.1, read as the reverse complement.
TTTGACCAAAATTTAATTTTGGATCAAAAGTTAACTTATTGTGTCAATGGGGTAGTCGTTGGTTAAGAAATTGACTATATTGACCAAAGTTGACATTTTGGGTAAAAGTTTACCTATTGGGTCAATGGGTTGGTAGTTGGGTTAAGGATTAACAATTTTGACCAAAGTTGACTTTTTGATCAAAAGTTGACCTATTGGGTCAATGGGTTGGTCATTGGGTCAAGGATTGACCATTTTGACCAAATTTGGCTTTTTCGTCAGAGATTGACTTATTGGGTCAATAATTTGTCATTAGGTCAAAAATTGACTATTTTGACCCAAATTGACTTTTTGGTCCAAAGTTGACCTATTGGGTTAAAGGGTTTGTCATTGGGTCATGAATTGACAATTTTGACCAACATTGACTTTTTCTTCAAAAGTTGACCCATTTGGTCAATGGGTTGGTCATTAGGTCAAGGATTGAGCATTTTGACCAAAGTTGACTTTTTGGCTAGAGATTGACTTATTGGGTTGATGGGGTGGTCATTAGGTCGAAAATTAACTATTTTGATCAAAATTGACTTTTTGGTTAAAAGTTGACCTATTAAGTCAATGGGTGGGTCATTGGGTCAAGGATTGATCAATTTGACTAAAGTTGCTTTTTGGTCAAAATTTGTCCTATCGGGTTATTGGGTTAGACATTGGGTCAAGGATTGACCATTTGACCAAATTTGACTTCTTGGTCACAGATTGACTCAATGGGTCAATAATTGGTCATTTGGTCAAAAATTGACTATTATAACCAAAATTGACTTTTTGGTCAAAATTTGACCGGTTGGGTAAATAGGTTGACTTTTGGTCAAAAGTTGACCTAATAGGTCATTAGGTCAAGGATTAACAATTTTGATCAAAGTTGATTTTTTGGTCAAAAGTTGACTTTTTGGTCCAATCTTGACCTATTAGGTCTATGGGATGGTCATTGGATCAAGGATTGACCATTCTGACCAAAGTTGACTTTTTGGTCTGAGATTGACTTATTGGGTTAATAATTGGTCATTAGGTCAAAAGGTGACTATTATGAACAACATGCACTTTTTGGTCAAAAGTTGACCTATTCGGTCAATGGGTTGGTCATTAGGTCAAAAATTAACTATTTTGACTAAAATTGACTTTTTGGTCAAAAGTTGACCTATTGAGTCATTGGGCCAAGGATTAACCATTTTGCCCAAAGTTGACTTTTTGGTCAAAAGTTTAACCGTCGGGTCAATGAATTGGTCATTGGGTTAAGGATTGACCATTTTGACCAAAGTTGACTTTTTGTCAGAGATTAACTTATTGGGTTAATAATTGGTCATTATGTGAAAAATTGACAATTTTAATCAAAATTGAATTTTTGATCAAAAGTTAACCTATTGGGTCAATGGAGTGGTCATTGGGTCAGAAATTTACCATATGGCCAAAGTTGACTTTTTTGTCAAAAGTTGACCTACTAGTCAGTGGGGTGGTCATTAGGTCAAAACTTGACTATATTGACCAAAATTAACTTTTTGGTTAAAAGTTGAACTATTTAGTCAATGGGTTGGTTGTTGGGTCAAGGATTGATAATTTTGACCAAGGTTGACTTTTTGGTCAAAAGTTGACCTATTGGATCACTATGTTGGTCATTGGGTCAAGGATTGACCATTTTGACCAAAGTTGACTTTTTAGTTAGAGATTAACTTATTGGGTCAATAATTGGTCATTAGGTCAAAAATTGATTATTTCGACCAAAAATTACATTTTGGTCAAAAGTTAACTTATTGGGTTAATGGGTTGGTCATTGGGTCAAAGATTGATCATTTTTACCAAAGTTGACTTTTTGGTCAAAAGTTGGCCTATTGGGTCAACGAGTCAGTCGTTGGACCATAAATTGAACATTATAATAAAACTTGACCTATTGGGTCAATGGGTGGTCATTAGGTAAAAAATTGACTATTTTAACCAAAACTCACTTTTTGGTCAAAAGTTGACCTATAGATTTAGTAGGTTGGTTATTGGGTCAAGAATTGACAATTTTAATCAAACTTGATCTTTTGGTCAAAAGTTGACCTATTGGGTCAATGGGTTGGTGATTGGGTCAAGGATTGACCAGTTTGAACAAGTTGACTTTTTGGTCAGAGATTGACTTATTTGGTAAGAAATTGGTGATTAGGTCAAAAATTGAATATTTTGACCAAAATTGATTTTTTGGTCAAAAGTTGAACAATTTGGTCAATGGGTAGATCTCTGTGTTAAGGATTGACCAATTTGTCCGAAGTTGACTTTCTGGTCAAAAGTTGACCTATTAGGTCAATGGGTTGGTCATTAGCTCAAGAAATTGACCATTTTAACCAAAGTTCACTTTTGGGCCAAAAGTTGACCTCTTGAGTCAATGGAGCGGTCATTAGTTCAAAAATTGACTATTATGACCAAAATTGACTTTTTGGTTAAAAGTTGACCTATCGAGTCAATGGGTTGGTCTTTGGGTCAAGGAATGACCATTTTGACCATAGTTTATTTTTTGTTCAATAGTTACCTATTTGATCAATGTGTTGGTCATGGAGTCAAGGATTAACCATTTTAACCAAAGTTGACTTTTTAGTCAGACATTGACTTATTGGGTCAATAAATGGTTATTAGGTCAAAAATTGACTATTTTGACCAAAATTGACTTTTTGGTCAATAATTGACATGTTGGGTCAAGGGTTCAGCCATTGCATTAAGGGTTGACCGTTTCGACCAAAGTAAACTTTTGGGTCAAAAACTGACCTATTGGGTTAATTAGATGTTCGTTGGGACAAAAAATGACCATTTTGACCAAATTTGACTTTTTGGTCAAAAGTTGGCCTATTGGGTCAATGGGTTGATCATTGGGTCAAGGATTGATCATTTTGACTAAAGTTAACTTTTTGGTAAGAGATTGACTTATTAGTCAATAATTGGTGATTAGGTAAAAAATTGACAATTTTGACCAAATTTGTTTTTTTAGTGAAATATTGTCATATTGGCTCAATCGGTTGGTCATATGGTCAAGGATTGACCAATTTGACAGAAGTTGACTTTTTGGTCAAAGTTGACATAATGGGTCAATGGGTTGTTCATTAGGTCATAAATTGACCATTTTGACCAAAGTTTACTTTTTGGTCAAAAGTTGACCTATTAGGTCAGTTGGTTTGTCATTGGGTCAAAGATTGACCATTTTGACAAAAGTTAACTTTTTGGTAAGAGATCGACTATTGGGTCAATAACTTTTCGTTAGGTCAAAACTTTGGTTAAAAGTTGACCAATTGGGTCAATGGGTTGGTCATTGGGTCAAGGATTTATCATTTTGACCAAAGTTGACCTATCAAATCAATGGGTTGGTCAATGGGCCAGAAATTGACCATTTTGACAAAAGTTGACTTTTTCATCAAAAGTGGACCTATTGGGTCAATGGGGTGATCATTAGGTCAAAAATTGACTATTTTGACCAAAATTGACTTTTTGGTCAAAAGTTGACCTTTTGGGTCATTGGGTCAAGGATTGACCATTTTGACTAAAGTTGACTTTTTTATCAAAAGTTGACCTATTGGGTCAATGGGTTTGTCATTAGGTCAATGATTGACCATTTTGACCATAGTTTAACTTTTTGCTCAGAGATTGATATATTAGGTCAATAATTGGTCATTAGGTCAAAAATAAAAATTATGACAAAAATTGACTTTTTGGTCAAAAGTTGACCAATTGGGTCAATGGCTTGGTCATTGGGTCAACCATTGATAATTTTGACCATAATTGACTTTTTCGTCAGAGATTGACTAATTGGGTCAATAGTTAGTGATTAGCTCAAAAATTGACAATTTTGACCAAAACTGACTTTTTGGTCAAAAGTTTACCTATTGGGTTAATGGGTTGGTCATTTGGTCAAGAATTGACCATTTTAACCAAAGTTGATTTTTTCGTCAAAAGTTGACCTATTGGGTCAATGGGTTGGTCAATGGGTGAAGGATTGACCATTTTGACCAAAGTTGACTTTTTGCCAGAAATTGACTTAATGGGTCAATATTGCTCATTAGGTCAAAAATTGACTATTTTTACCAAAAATTATTTTTTAGTCAAAAGTAGACCAGTTGGTCAATGTGTTGGTCATTGTGTCAAGGATTGATCAATTTGACCGAAGTTGACTTTCTGGTCAAAAGTAGACCTATTGGGTCAATGAGTTAGTCATTGGCTCAAGAATTGACTATTTTAAACAAGTTGACTTTTTGGGCCAAAATTTGACCTATTGGATCAATGGGGCGGACATTAGTTCAAAAATTGACTATTATGACCAAAATTGACTATTTGGTTAAAAGTTGACCTATCAGGTCAATGGGTTGGTCTTTGGGTCAAGGATTGACCATTTTGTCAAAAGTTGATTTTTTTTTCAAAAGTTGACCTTTTGGGTCAATGGGTTGGTCATTGTGTCAAGGATTGACCATATTGACTAAAGTTGGTCAGAAAATGACTTATTAGGTAAATAATTGGTTATTAGGCCAAAAATTGACTATTTTGACTAAAGCTGACTTTTTGGTCAAAAGTTGACCCATTTGGCCAACGGGGTGGTCATTTGGTCAGAAATCGACCTTTTTGAACAACATTGACTTTTTGGTCAAAAGTTGACCTATTTGGTCAATGAGTTGGTCATTGGGTCAAAAATTGACCATTTTGATCAAAGTTGACTTTTTGGTCAAAAGTTGACATATTGTGTCAATTGAGTGGTCATTAGGTCAAAAATTAACTATTTTGACCAAGGTTGACTTTTTGGTCAAAAGTTGACCATTGGGTCAATGGGTTGGTCATTGGGTCAGAAATTGACCATTTTGACCAAACTTAACTTTTTGGTCAAAAGTTGATCTACTGGGTCAATTGGGTTGTCATTAGGTAAAAAATTAACTATTTTGACCAAAATTGACTTTTTAGTCAAAAGTTGACCTATTGGGTCAATGGGTTAGTCATTGGGTCAAGGATTGACCATTTTGACCAAAGTTGACTTTTCGTCAGAGATTGACTTATTGAGTCGATAATTGGTCATTAGATCAAAAATTAACTATTTTGACCAAAATTAACTTTTTTGTCAAAAGTTGACCTATTGGGTCAAGGATTGATTAATTTGACCAAAGTTGACTTTTTTGTCAAAGGTTGACCTATTGGGTTAATGTGTTGGTCATTGGGTCAATAATTAGTCATTAGGTCAAAAAATTGACCATTTTGAACAAAATTATTTTTTTGGTCAAATGTTGACCAATTGGGTCAATGGTTTGTGTCAAGGATTGACCAATTTGACTGAAGTTGACTTTCTGGTCAAAAGTTGACCTATTGGGTCAATGAGTTGGTCATTGTGTCAAGAATTGACGATTTTAACCAAAGTTGACATTTTGGGCCAAAAGTTGACCTATTGGATCAATGGGGCGGTCATTAGTTCAAAATTTGACTATTATGACCAAAATTAACTTTTTGGTCAATAGTTGACCTTTTGGGTCAAGGGGTTGGTCTTTGCGTCAAGGATTGACCATTTTAACCAAAGTTGATTTTTTGTTCAAAAGTTGACCTATTGGGTTAATGGGTTGGTCATTGAGTCAAAGATTGACCAATTTGACTAAAGTTGACTTTTTGGTTAGAGATTAATTTTTTGGTAAAAAATTGGTCATTAAGTCAAGAATTTATTATTTGACCAAAATTATTTTTTTGGTCAAAAGTAGACCAATTAGGTCAATGAGTTGGTCATTGTGTCAAGGATTGACCAATTTGAATGAAGTTGGCTTTCTGGTCAAAAGTTGACTTATTGGGTCAATGAGTTGGTCATTGGGTCAGGAATTGAACATTTTAACCAAAGTGACATTTTGGGCCAAAAGTTGACCTATTGGGTAAATGGGGCGATCATTGGTTCAAAAATTGACTATTTTGACTAAAATTGACTTTTTGGTCAAAGGTTGACCTATCGGGTCAATGGGTTGGTCTTTGGGTCAAGGATTGACCATTTTTACTAAATTCATTTTTTTGTTCAAAAGTTGACCTTTTGGGTCAATGGGTTTGTCATTCGGTAAAAGATTGATCATTTTGACCAAAGTTGACTTTTTGGTAAGAGATTGACATATTGGGTCAATAATTTGTCATTAGGTCAATAACTTACTAATTGGTCAAAAATTGATCTATTGGGTCAATGAGTTGGTCATTAGGTCAAGAATTAATCTTTTTGACGAAAGTTGACTTTTTGTTCAAAAGTTGACCTATTGGGTTAATGGGTTGGTCATTAGGTCAGAAATTGACCATTTTGACCAAAGTTGACTTTTTAGTCAAAAGTTGGCCTTTTGGGTCAATGGGGTGGTCATTATGTCAAAAACTGACTATTTTGATAAAAATTGACTTTTTGGTCAAAAGTTGACCTATTAGGTCATTGGGTCAAGGATTGACCATTTTGACTAAAGTTTACTTTTTGGTCAAAATTTTACCTATTAGGTCAATGGGTTGGACATTGGGTCAACGATTGACCATTTTGATCGAATTTGACTTTTTGGTCACAGATCGACTTATTGGGTCAATAATTGCTCATTTGGTCAAAAATGTACTATTATGACCAAAATTGACTTTTTGGTCAAACATTGACCTATTGGGTCATTGGGTTAGTCATTGGGTCAACGATTGATCATTTTGACCTATGTTGACTTTTTGGTTAAAAGTCGGCCTCTTAAGTCAACGATTGGTCATTGGGTCCGAAATTGACCATTTTAACCAAAGTAACTTATTGGGTCAATGGGGTGGTCGTTAGGTCAGAAATTGAACATTTTTACCAAACTTGGCTTTTTGGTCAAAAGGTGACCATTTGGTCAATGGGGAGGTCATTAGGTCAAAAATTGACTATTTTGACCAAAATTGACTTTTTGGTCAAAAGTTAACCTACTGGGTCAATGGTTTGGTCATTGGGTCAAAGATTGACCTTTTTGACCAAAGTTGATATCTTGGTCAAAGGTTGACCTATTGGGTCAATGGGTTTGTCGTTGGATCAAAGATTGACCATTTTGACCAAAGTGAACTTTTTGGTAAGAGATTGACTTAATGGTTCAATAATTGGTCATTAGGTCAAAAATTGACTATTTTGACCAAAATTGACTATTTTGACCAAAATTGAATTTTGTGTCAAAGGTTGACCTATTGGGTCAAGGAGTTGCTCATTGAGTCAAGGATTGACCATTTTGACAAAAGTTGACTTTTTGGTCAAAAGTTGACCTACTGGGTCAATGGTTGGTCATTAGGTCAGAAATTGACCATTTTGACCAAAGTTGACTATTTGGTCGAAGGTTGACCTATTGTATCAATGGGTGGTCATTAGGTCAAAAAATGACTATTTTGACGAAAATTGACATTTTTGTCAAAAGTTGACCTTTTAAGTCATTGGGTCAAGGATTAGCCATTTTGTCCAAAGTTAACTTTTTGGTCTAAAGTTGACCTATTGGGTCAATGAGTTGGTCATTGGGTCAAGGATTGACCATTTTTACTAAAGTTGACTTTTTAGTCAGAGATTAACTTATTGGGTCAATAATTGGTCATCATGTTAAAAATTAACAATTTTAACCAAAATTAAGTTTTTGATCAAAAGTTGACCTCTGAGGTCAATGTGGTGGTCATTGGGTCAGAAATTGACCATATTGACCAAAGTTTACTTTTTTGTCAAAAATTGACCTATTTGGTCAATGGGGTGGTCATTTGGTCAAATGGGGTGGTCATTTGGTCAATGGGGTGGTCATTTAGACTATATTGACTAAAATTGACTTTTTGGTTAAAAGTTGACCTATTAGGTCAATTGGTTAGTTGTTGGGACAAGGATTGACAAATTTGACCAAGGTTGACCTTTTGGTTAGAAGTTGACCTATTGAGTCACTAGGTTAGTCATTGGGTCAAGGATTGACCTTTTTGACCACTGTTGACTTTTTAGTCAGAGATTGACTTATTGGGTCAATAATTGGTCATTGGGTCAAAAATTGACTATTTTGACCAAAATTGATTTTTTTGTCAAAATTTGAGCTATTGGGTTAATGGGTTAGTCATTGGGTCAGGGATTCATCATTTTTACCAAAGTTGACTTTTTGGTCAAAAGTTCGTCTTTTAGGTCAATGAGTTAGTCGTCGGACCAAAAATTGACCTATTGGGTCAATGGGGTGGTCATCAGGTCAAAAATTGACTATTTTGACCAAAATTGATTTTTTGTTCAAAAGTTGACCTACTGGGTCAATGGGTTAGTCATTGAGTCAATGATTGTCCAGTTTAAACAAGTTTACTTTTTGGTCAGAGATTAACTTATTAGGTCAATAATTGGTCATCAGGTCAAAAATTAACTATTTTGACCAAAATTAATTTTTTTGTCAAAAGTTGTCCAATTGGGTCAATGTTTTGGTCATTGTGTCAAGGATTGACTAATTTGATCGAAGTTGACTTTCTAGTCAAAAGTTGTCCTATTAGGTCAAAGGGTTGGTCATTGGGTCTAGAATTGACCATTTTAAATAAAGTTATCTTTTTGCGCCAAAAGTTGTCCTATTGGGTCAACGAGGCGGTCATTAGTTCAAAAATTGACTATTATGACCAAAATTGACTTTATTGTCAAAAGTTGACTTGTCGGGTCAATGCGTTAGTCTTCGGGTCAAGGAATGACCAATTTAACTAAAGTTGATATTTTGACCAAAATTGACTTTATTGCTCAAAAGTTGACTTTCTTAGTCAATGGGGTGGTTATTAGGTCAAAAATTAAAAATTTTAACCAAAACTGTCTTTTTGCTTAAAAGTTGACCAATTAGGTCAATGGATTTGTCATTGGGTCAAGAATTGACTATTTTAACCAAATTTCACTTTTTGTCAAAAGTTGACCTATTAGGTCAAAGGGTTGGTCATTGGGTCAAAAATTGACAATTTTGACCAAAGTTGACTTTTTGGTCAAAAGTTGTCCTATTGGGTTAATTGAATGGTCATTAGGTTAAAAATTGACTATTTTGACTAAAATTGACTTTTTGGTCAATGGGTTGGTCAATGGGCCAAAAATTGACCATTTTGACTAAAGTTAACTTTTTGGTCAATGGGTTAGTCATTAGGTCAAGGAATAACCATTTTGACCAAAGTTAATTTTTTGGTCAGACTTTGACTTATTGGGTCAATAATTAGTCATTCGGTCAAAAATTGATTATTTTGACCAAAATATAGTTTTTGGTCAAAAGTTGACCCATTTGGTCAATGGGGTGGTCATTGTGTCACAAATTGACCATTTTGACCAAAGTTGACTTTTTGGTCAAAAGTAGACCTATTGGGTCAATGGGGTTGGTCAATGAGTCAGAAATTGACCATTTTGACCAAAATTAACTTTTTGGTCAAAAGTTGACCTATTGGGTCAATGGGTTGATCATTGAGTCAAGGATTGACCATTTTCACCAAAGTTAACTTTTTGGTCAAAAGCTGACCTATTGGGTCAATAGGTTAGTCATTGGGTCAGAAATTGACCATTTTGACCAAAGTTGACTTTTTGGTCAAAAGTTGACCCATTGTGCCAATTAGGTTGTCATTAGGTCAAAAATTATCTATATTGACCAAAATTGTTTTTGCTCAAAAGTTGACCTACAGGGTCATTGGGTCAAGGATTGACCATTTTGACCAAAGTTAACTTTTTGGTTAAAAGTTGATCTATTGAGTCGAAGGGTTTCTCATTGGATCAAAGATTGGCCATTTTGAGCAAAGTTGATTTTTTGGTAAGAGATTGACTTATTGGCTCAATAATTAATCATCAGGTAAAAAATTGACTATTTTGACCAAAATTGACATTTTGGTCAAATATTGATCTATTGGGTTAATGGGTTGATTTTTTGAGTCAAGGAAGGGCCAATTTGACCAAAGTTGATTTTTTGGTCAAAAGTTTTCATATTGGGTCAATTGGTTGGTCATTAAGTCAGAAATTGACCATTTTGACCAAAGTTGTCTTTTTAGTCCAAAGTTGACCTATTGGGTCAATGAGTTTGTCATTGGGTCAAAGATTGACCATTTTGACCAAAGTTAACTTTCTGGTAAGTGATTGACTTAATAGCTCAATAATTTGTCATTAGGTCCAAAATTGGCTATTTTCACCAAAATTGACTTTTTGGTCAAAAGTTGACCTATTGGGTCAAGGATTGATCTTTTTTTACCAAAGTTGACTTTTTGTCAGAAGTTTACCTATTAGGTCAAGGGGTGGTCATTTGGTTAAAAATTGACTATTTTGAGACTATTTTGACTAATATTGACTTTTTGTTCAAAAGTTTACCTATTTGGTCAAGGATTGACCATTTTGACCAAAGTTGACTTCTTGGTCAGAGAATAAATTATTGGGTTAATAATTGGTCATTTAGTTAAAAAGTGACTATTATGACCAAAATTAACTTTTTGGTCAAAAGTTGACCTATTCGGTCAATGGGTTAGTCATTGTGTCAACGATTGATCATTTTGATCAAAGTTAACTTTTTGGTAAGAGATTCACTTGTTGGGTCAATACTTGGTCATTAGGTCAAAAATTGACTATTTTGACCAAAATTGACTTTATGGGCAAAAGTTGACCTATTGGGTCAGGTTGGTCATTGGGTCATGGATTGATCATTTTGACCAAAGTTGATTTTTTGGTCAAAAGTTGACATATTGGGTTAATGGGTTGGTCATTGGGTTAGAAATTGACTATTTTGACCAAAGTTGACTTTTTAGTTAAAAGTTGACTGATTTGGTCAATGGGTGGTCTTTAGGTAAAAAATTGACTATTTTGACCAAAATTGACTTTTTGGTCGAAAGTTGACATATTGAGTCATTGGACCAAGGATTAAGCATTTTGTCCATAGTTGACTTTTTGGTTAAAAGTTGACCTATTAGTTCAATGAGTTGGTAGTTGGGTCAAGGACTGACCACTATGACCAAATTAGATTTTTATGTTAAAAGTTGACCTATAGGTTCATTGGTTAGTCATTGGGTCAGAAATTCACCATTTTGAACAAAGTTTACATTTTGGTCGAAAGTTTGACTATTGTGTCAATGGGTGGTCCTTAGGTCAAAAATTGACTATTTTGACCAAAATTGACTATTTGGTCGAAAGTTGACCTATTGAGTCATTGGATCAAGGATTAACCATTTTGTCCATAGTTGACTTTTTGGTTAAAAGTTGACCTATTAGGTCAATGAGTTGATAATTGGCTCAAAGATTAACCATTTTGACCAAAGTTGACTTTTTGGTCAAAAGTTGACCTATTGGGTCATGGTTGGTCATTGGGTCAGAAATTAACCATTCTGAACAAAGTTTACTTTTTGGTCGAAAGTTGACCTATTGTGTCAATGGGTGGTCATTAGGTCAAAAATTAACAATTTTGACCAAAATTAACTTTATGGTCAAAAGTTAAGCTATTGAGTCATTGGGTCATAGATTAACCATTTTTTTAAGGTTAACTTTTTGGTTAAAGGTTGACCTATTGGGTAAATGAGTTGGTCATTGGGTCAAGGATTGACCATGTCAAAGTTAACTTTTTGTTCAAAAGTTGGCCTATTAGGTCAATGGTTGGTCATTGCGTCAGAAATTTACCATTTTAACCAAAGATAACTTATTGGGTCAATGCAGTGGTCGTTATGTCAGAAATTGACCATTTTACCAAACTCGACCTTTTTAGCAAAAGTTGACCTATTGGGTCAATGGGGGGTCATTAGGTCAAAAATTGATTATTTTGGCCATAATTAACTTTTTGGTGAAAAGTTGATATATTGCGTCAAAGATTGACCTTTTTGACCAAAGTTAACTTTTTGGTCAAAAGTTGACCTATTAGGTCAATGCGATGGTCATTAGGTCAAGGTTTGACCATTTTGTCCAAAGTTGACTTTTTGGTCAAACATTGACTTATTGGGTAAATTATTGGACATTAGGTCAAAAAGTCACTATTATGACCAAAATTGACTTTTTTGTTAAAAGTTGACCTATTAGGTCAATGGGTTGGTCATTGGGTCAACGATTGATCATTTTGACCAACGTTGACTTTTTGGTCAAAAGTTGGCCTATTAGGTTAATGGTTGGTCATTGGGTCATAAGTTCTTCATTTTAACCATTGTTAATTTATTGGGTCAATGGGTTGGTCATTAGGTCAGAAACTGGCCATTTTTACCACTTGACTTTTTGGTCAAAAGTTGACCTATTGGATCAACGGGGTGGCATTAGGTCGAAAATTGACTATTTTGACCAGTATTAACTTTTTGGTCAAAAGTTGACCTACTGGGTCAAAAGCTTGGTCATTGGGTCAAGGATTGACCATTTTTTCCAAAGTTGACTTTTTGATCAAAAGTTGACATATTGGGTCAATGGGTTTGTCATTGGGTAAATGATTGATCATTTTGACCAAAGTTAACTTTTTGGTAAGAGATTAACTTATTGGGTTAATAATTGGTCATTAGGTCAAAAATTGACTATTTTAACCAAAATTGACTTTTTGGTCATTGGTTGACCTATTGGGTTAATGGCTTGGTCAATGGGTCAGAAATTGACCATTTTGACCAAAGTTGACTTCTTGATCAAAAGTTGACCTATGGGGTCAATGGGTGATCATTACGTCAAAAATTAACTATTTTGACCAAAATTTACTTTTTCGTCAAAAGTTGACCTATTGAGTCATTGGGTCAAGGATTAACCATTTAGTCCAAAGTTAAATTTTTGGTCAAAAGTTGACCTATTGGGTCAATGAGTTGGTCTCTGGGTCAAGGATTGATCATTTTGACCAAAGTTGACTTTCTGGTCAGAGAATAAATTATTTGGTCAATAATTGGTCATTATGTTAGAATTTGATTATTTTGACTAAAACTAAATTTTGGATCAAAAGTTGACCTATTGGGTCAATGTGGTGGTCATTGGGTCAGAAATTGAACATATTGACCAAAGTTGACTTTTTTGTCAAAAGTTGACCTATTTGGTCAATGGGTGGTTCATTTGGTCAAAACTTGACTATATTGAGCAAAATTGACTTTTTGGGTAAAAGTTGACCTACTGTGTCAATGGGTTGTTTGTTAGGTTATGGATTGACAATTTTGACCAAAGTTGACTTTTTGGTCAAAAGTTGACCTATAGGGTCAATGCGTTGGTCATTGCGTCAAGGATTGACCATTTTGACCTAAGTTGACTTTTTCGTCAGAGATTGACTTATTGGGCCAATAATTTGTCATTAGATCAAAAATTTACTATTCTGACCAAAATTGACTTTTTGGTCAAATTTTAACATATTGGGTTAATGAGTTGGTCCTTGGGTCAAGAATTGACCATTTTAACCAAAGTTGACTTTTTCGTCAAAAGTTTGCTTATTGGGTCAATAGGTTGGCCATTGCGTCAATGATTGACCATTTTGATTAAAGTTAACATTATGGCCAGAGATTAACTTATTGGGTCAATGGGGAGGTCATTATGTCAAAAATTGACCTATTGGGTCAATGGGTTGGTCATTTGCTCACGGATTGATCATTTTGACCATATTTGACTTTTTGGTAAGAGATTCGGTTATTGGGTCAATAATTGGTCATTAGGTCAAAAATTGACTATTTTGACCAAAATTGACTTTATGGGCAAAAGTCTTATTGGGTCAATGGGTTGGTCACTAGGTCAAGGATTGATCATTTTGACCAAAGTTGACTTTTTGGTCAAAAGTTGAACTATTGGGTTAATGGGTTAGTGATTGGGTCCGAAATTGACTATTTTGACCAAAGTTGACTTTTTGGTCAAAAGTTTACTTATTGGGTCAATGGGTGGTCATTAGGTCAAAAATTGACTATTTTGGCCAAAATTGACTTTTTGGTCATAAGTTGAACTATTAAGTCATTGGATCAAGGATTAACCATTTTGTCCATAGTTGACTTTTTCGTTAAAAGTTAACCTACTAGGTCAAGGAGTTGGTAATTGGGTCAAGAATTATCCATTTTAACCAAAGTTGACTTTTTGGTTAAAAGTTGACCTATTGGGTCAATGGTTGGTCATTGGGTAAGAAATTAACCATTTTGAACAAAGTTTACTTTTTGGTCGAAAGTTGACCTATTGTGTCAACGGATGGTCGTTAGGTCAAAAATTTACTATTTTGACCAAAACTAACTTTATGGTCAAAAGTTAACCTATTGAGTCATTGGGTCATAAATTAACCATTTTTTTAAGGTTAACTTTTTGGTCAAAGGTTGACCTATTGGGTAAATGAGTTGGTCATTAGGTCAAGGATTGACCATGCTGACCAAAGTTAAATTTTTGTTCAAAAGTTGACCTATTAGGTCAATGGTTGGTAATTGAGTCAGAAATTTACCATTTTAACCAAAGTTAACTTATTGGGTCAATGGGGTAATCGTTATGTCAGAAATTGACCATTTTTACCAAACTTGACTTTTTTAGCAAAAGTTGACCTATTGGGTCAATGGGGTGGTCATTAGGTCAAAAATTGATTATTTTGGCCAAAATTGACTTTTTTGGTCAAAAGTTGATATATTGGGTCAGGGATTGACCATTTTGACCAAAGTTGACTTTTTGGTGAAAAGTTGACCTATTAGAATAATGGGATGGTCATTGGGTCAAGGCTTGACCATTTTGACCAAAGTTGACTTTTTTGTCAGACATTGACTTGTTGGGTAAATTATTGTTCATTAGGTCAAAAAGTAACTATTATGACCAAAATTGACTTTTTGGTTAAAAGTTGACCTATTCGGTCAATAGGTTGGTCATTGGGTCAACGATTGATCATTTTGACTAAAGTTGACTTTTTAGTCAAAAGTTGGCCTATTAGGCTAATGGTTGGTCATTGGGTCATAAGTTGTCCATTTTAACCAAAGTTAACTTATTAGGTCAATGGGATGGTCATTAGGTCAGAAACTGACCATTTTTACTAAACTTGACTTTTTGGTCAAATGTTGACCTATTGGATCAATGGTGTGGTCATTAGGTCGAAAATTGACTATTTTGACCAATATTGACTTTTTGGTCAATAGTTGACCTACTGGTTCAAAGGCTGGTCATTGGGTCAAGGATTGACCATTTTTTCCAAATTTGACATTTTGGTCAAAAGTTGACATATTGGGTCAATGTGTTTGTCATTGGGTCAATGATTGATCATTTTGACCAAAGTTAACTTTTTGGTAAGAGATTGACTTATTGGTTCAATAATTGGTCATTAGGTCAAAAATTGACTATTTTAACCAAAATTGACTTTTTGGTCATTGTTTGAACTATTGGGTTAATGGGTTGGTCATTGGGTCAGAAATTGACCATTTTGACCAAAGTTGACTTGTTGATCAAAAGTTGACCTATGGGGTCAATGGGTTGGTCATTACGTCAACAATTGACTTTTTGGGCAAAAGTTGACTTATTGGGTCAATAGGTTGGTCACTAGGTCAAGGATTGATCATTTGACTAAAGTTGACTTTTTGGTCAAAAGTTGACTTATTGGGTTATTGGGTTGGTCATTGGGTCTGAAATTGACTAATTTGACCAAAGTTGACTTTTTGGTCAAAAGTTAACTTATTGGGTCAATGGGTGGTCATTAGGTCAAAAATTGACTATTTTGGCCAAAATTAACTTTTTGGTCAAAAGTTGACCTATTGAGTCATTGGGTCAAGGATTAACCAATTTTTCCAAAGTTAACTTTTTGGTCAAAAGTTGACCTATTGGGTCAATGAGTTGGTCATTGGGTCAAGGATTGACCATTTTGACCAAAGTTGACATTTTGGTCAGAGATTAGCTTATTGGGTCAATAATTTGACAATATATTAAAAATTGATTATTTTGACCAAAATTGAATTTTGGATCTAGAGTTGATCTTGTTGGTCAATGATGTGGTCATTGGTCAGAAATTGACCATACTGACTAAAATTGACTTTTTTGTGAAAAGTTGACCTATTTGGTTAATGAGGTGGTCATTATGTCAAAACTTGACTATATTGAGCAAAATAGACTTTTTGAGTAAAAGTTGACTAATTGGATCATTGGGTTGGTCGTTATGTCACGGTTTGACAATTTTGACCAAGGTTGACTTTTTGGTCAAAGTTGACCTATTGGGTCACTTGGTTTGTCATTGGGTCAAGGATTAACCATTTTGACCAAAGTTGACTTTTTAGTAAGAGATTGACTTATTAGGTCAATAATTGGTCATTAGGTCAAAAATTGACTATTTTGACAAAAATGACTTTTTTGTCAAAAATTGACCTATTAGGTCAATGGGTTGGTCATTGGGTCAAAGATTGATCATTTTAACCAAAGTTGACTTTCTGGTCAAAAGTTGACCTATTGGGTTAATGTGTTGGTCATTGGATCAATAATTGGTCATTAGATGAAAAATTAACTATATTGACCAAAATTGTTTTTTTTTTCAAAAGTTCTCCAAATGGGTCGATGGGTTGGTCATTGTGTCAAGGATTGATCAATTTGACCGAAGTTGACTTTCTGGTCAAAAGTTTTCCTATTGGTCATTGGGTCAAGAATTGACGATTTTAACCAAAGTTGACTTTTTGGGCCAAAAGTTGACCTATTGGGTCAACGGGGCGGTCATTAGTTAAAAAATTAACTATTATGACAAAAATTGACTTTTTGGTCAAAAGTTGACCTATCGGGTCAATGTGTTGGTCTTTGGGTCAAGGATTGACCATAATGACTAAAGTTGTTTATTTGTTCAAAAGTTGACCTTTTGTGTCAACGGGTTTGTCAATAGGTCAAAGATTGACCATTTTGACAAAAATTGACTTTTTAGCAAGAGATTGACATATTGGGTCAATAATTTGTCATTCGGTCAAATACTGACTATTTGGTCAAAAGTTGATCTATTGGGTTAATGAGTTGGTTATTTGGTCAAGAATTGATCATTTGGCCAAAGTTGATTTTTTGTTCAAAAGTTGACATATTGGGTTAATGGGTTGGTCATTAGGTCAGAAATTGACCATTTTGACCAAAGTTAACTTTTTAGTCAGAAGTTGGTCTTTTAGGTCAATAGGATGGTCATTAGGTTAAAAACTAGCTATTTTGATAAAAATTGACCTTTTGGTCAAAAGTTGACCTTTTAGGTCATTGGGTCAAGGATTGACCATTTTGACTAAAGTTTACTTTTTGGTCAAAAGTTCACCTATTAGGTCAATGGGTTGGTCATTGGGTCAACAATTGACCATTTTGATCGAATTTGACTTTTTGCTCGTAGATTGACTTAATGGGTCGATAATTGGTTATTTGGCTAAAAATTGACTATTATGACCAAAATTGACTTTTTGGTCAAAAGTTGACCTATTGGGTCAATGGGTTAGTCATTGGGTCAACGATTGATCATTTTGACCAATGTTGACTTTTTGGATAAAAGTTGGCTTTGGTCAATGGTTGGTCATTTGGTCAGAAATTGACCATTTTAACCTAAGTAACTTATTGGGTCAATGGGGTGGTCATTAGATCAGAAATTGACCATTTTTATCAAACTTAACTTTTGGTTAAAATTTGACCTATTGGGTCAATTGGGTGGTCATTGGGTCAAAAATTAACTATTTTGACCAAAATTGACTTTTTGGTCAAAAGTTAATCGCTGGGTTAATGGGTTGGTCATTGGGTCAAGGATTGACCATTTTAACCAAAGTTGACAATTTTGTCAAAGGTTGACTTATTGGGTCAATAGGTTTGACATTTGATCAAAGATTGACCATTTTAACCAGAGTTAACTTTTTGGTAAGAGATTGACTTGTTGGGTCAATAATCGGTCATTAGTCCAAAAATTAACTATTTTGACCAAAATTGAATTTTTGTTCAAAGGTTGACCTATTGGGTCAAGGAGATGGTCATTGGGTCAAGGATTGACCATTTTGACAAAAGTTGACTTTTTGATCAAAATTTGACCTATTAGGTCAGAAATTGACCATTTTGACCAAAGTTGACTTTTTGGTCGAAAGTTGACCGATTGTATTAATGGGTGGTCATTAGGTCAAAAATTGACTATTTTGACCAAAATTAACTTTTTGGTCAGAAGTTGACCTTTGAGTCATTGGGTCAAGGATTAACCATTTTGTCGAAAGTTAACTTTTTGGTCAAAAGTTGACCTATTGGGTTAAGGATTGACCATTTTGACCAAAGTTGACTTTTTTATCAAAGATTAACTTATTGGGTCAATAATTGGTCATTATGTCAAAAATTAACAATTTTAACCAAAATTAAAATTTTAATCAAAAGTTGACCTATTTGGTCAATGGGGTGGTCATTTGGTAAAAACTTGACTATATTGACCAAAATTGACTTTTTGGTTAAACGTTGTTCTATTGGGTCAATGGGTTGGTTGTTGGGTCAAGGATTGACTAATTTGACCAAGGTTGACTTTTTTGTCAAAAGTTAACCAATTAGGTCACAGGGTTGGTCATTGGGTCAAGGATTGACCATTTTAACCAAAGCTGACTTTTTGGTCAAAGGTTGACTTAATGGGTCAATGGGTTTGTCATTGGATCAAAGATTTACCATTTTGCCCAAAGTTGAATTTTTGGTAAGAGATTGACTTATTGGGTCAATAATTGATCATTAGGTCAAAAATTGACTATTTTGACCAAAATTGAATTTTTGGTCAAAGGTTGACCAATTGGGTCAAGGAGTTGGTCATTGGGTCAAGCATTGACCATTTTGACAAAGGATGACTTTTGGGTAAAAAATTGACCTATTGGTTCAATGGATGGTCATTGGGTCAGAAATTGACCATTTTGAACAAAGTTGACTTTTTGGTCGAAAGTTGACTTATTGTATCAATGGGTGGTCACTAGGTGAAAAATGGACTATTTTGACCAAATATGACTTTTTGGTCAAAAGTTAACCTATTGAATCATTGGGTCAAGGGTTAACTTTTTGGTCAGAGATTAACATATTGGATCAATAATTGGTCATTATGTCAAAAATTAATAATTTTAACCAAAATTGAAATTTTGATTAAAACTTGACATATTAGGTCAATTAAGTAGTCTTTGGGTCAGAAATTGACCATATTGACTAAAGTTGACTTTTTCGCCAAAAGTTGACCTATTTGGTCAATGTGGTGGTCAATTGGTCAAAACTTGTCTATACTGACAAAAATTTACTTTTTGGTTAAAAGTTGAACTAATGGGTCAACTGGCTGGTTGTTGGGTCAACGATTGACAAATTGGTCAAAAGTTAACCTACTGGGTCAATGGGTTGGTCATTGGGTCAAGGATTGACCATTCTAACCAAAATTGACTTTTTTAGTCAAAGGTTGCCCTGTTGGGTTAATGGGTTTGTCATTGGATCAAAGAATGACCATTTTCACCAAAGTTGACTTTTTGGTAAGAGATTGAATTATTAGGTCAAAAATTCATTATTTATATCAAAATTGAATTTTTGGTCAAAGGTTGACCTAACGGGTGAAGGAGTTGGTCATTGGGTCAATGATTGACCATTTTGACAAAAGTTGACTTTTTGGTCAAAAGTTGACCTATTGGGTCAATGGTTGATCAATGGGTTAGAAATTGACCATTTTGACCAAAGTTGACTTTTTGGTCGAAAGTTGACCTATTGTATCAATGGGTGGACATTAGGTTAAAATTTGACTATTTTGACCAAAATAAACTTTTTGGTCAAAAGTTGACCTATTGCGTCATTGGGTCAAGGATTAACCATTTTGTTCAAAGTTATCTTTTTGGTCAAAAGTTGACCTATTGGGTCAATGAGTTGGTCAATGGGTCAAGGATTGACAATTTTGAACAAAGTTGACTTTTTGGTCAGAGATTAACTTATTGGGTCAATAATTGGTCATTATGTCAAAAATTAACAAATTTAACCAAAATTGAATTTTTGATTAAAAGTTGACCTATTAGGTCAATGGGGTGGTCATTGGGTCAGAAATTGACCATATTGGCCAAAGTTGACTTTTTCTCAAAAGTTGACCTATTTGGTCAATGGGGTGGTCATTTGGTCAAAACTTGACTATATTGACCAGAATTGACCTTTTGGTTAAAAGTTAACCTATTGTGTCAATGGGTTAGTTGTTGGGTCAAGGATTGACAAATTTGACCAAGGTTGACTTTTTGTCAGAAGTTGACTTATAGACTCACTAGGTTAGTTATTGGGTCAAAGATTGACCATTTTGACCAAAGTGGACTTTTAGTCAGAGATTGACTTATTGGGTCAATAATTGGTCATTAGGTTAAAAATTGACTATTTTGACCAAATTTGACTTTTTTGACAAAATTTGACCTATTGGGTTAATGGGTTAGACATTGGGTTAGGGATTGATCATTTTTACTAAAGTTGACTTTTTTGTCAAAAGTTGGCCTATTAGGTCAATGAGTTAGTCGTTGGACCAGAAATTGATCATTCTAATAAAAGTTGACCTATTGGGTCAATAGGGTGGTCATTAGGTCAAAAATTGACTATTTTGACCAAAATAGATTTTTTGTTCAAAAGTTGACATACTGGGTAATGGGTTTGTCATTGGGTCAATGATTGTCCAGTTTGAACAAGTTGACTTTTTGGTCAGAGATTAACTTATTGGGTCAATAATTGGTCATTAGGTCAAAAATTGACTATTTTGACCAAAATTAATTTTTTGGTCAAAAGTTGACCAATTGGGTCAATGTGTTGCTCATTGTGTCAAGATTGACCAATTTGACCGAAGTTGACTTTCTGATCAGAAGTTGACCTTTTAGGTCAATGGGTTGGTCATTGGGTCAAGAATTGACCATTTTAACCAAAGTTCACTTTTGGGTCAAAAGTTGACATATTTGGTCAATGGGGCGGTCATTAGTTCAAAAATTAACTATTATGACCAAAATTGACTTTTTGGTCAAAAGTTGACCTATCGAGTCAATGTGTTGGTCTTTGGGTCAAGGATTGACCATTTTGACCAAAGTTGATTTTTTTTAAAAAAGTTGACAAGTTGGGTCAATGGGTTGGTCATTGAGTCAAGGTTTAACCATTTTGACCAAAGTTGACACTTTCGTCAGAAATTGACTTATTTAGTCAATAATTGGTCATTAGGCAAAAAAATGAAAATTTTAACCATAGCTGACTTTTTGGTCAAAAGTTGACTCATTGGGTCAACGGGGTGGTCATTTGGTCAGAAATTGACCATTTGACCAAAGTTGACTGTTTGGTCAAAAGTTGACCTATTGGGTTAATGGGTTGGTCATTGGGTCAAAAATTGACCATTTTGACCAAAGTACACTTTTGGTCAAAAGTTGACATATTGAGTTAATGGTTTGGTCATTGGGTCAAGGATTGACAATTTTAACCAAAGTTGACTTTTTTGTCAAAAGTTGACCTATTCGGTCAACTGGGTGGTTATTAGGTCAAAAATTAACTATTTTGACCAAAATTGACTTTTTGGTCAAAAGTTGACATATTGAGCAATGGGTTGGTCATTGGGTCCGAAATTGACCATTTTGACCAAAGTTTACTTTTTGGTCACAAGTTGACCTATTGGGTCAATTGGGTGGTCATTAGGTCAAAAATTAACTATTTTGACCAAAATTGACTTTTTGGTCAAAAGTTGACATATTGAGTTAATGGTTTGGTCATTGGGTCAAGGATTGACAATTTTAACCAAAGTTGACTTTTTTGTCAAAAGTTGACCTATTCGGTCAATGGGTTGGTCATTGGGTCAATAATTGACCATTTTAACCAAAGTTGACTTTTTGGTCAAAAGTTGAGCTTTTGGGTCAATGGGGTAGTCACTAGGTCTAAAATTAAAAATTTTAACCAAAATTGACTTTTTGTTTAAAAGTTGACCAATTAGGTTTTTGGATTTTTCATTAGGTCAAGAATTGACTATTTTAACCAAATTTCACTTTTTTGTCAAAAGTTGACCAATTAGGTCAAAGGGTTTGTCATTGGGTCAGAAATTGACCATTTTGACCAAAGTTGTCTTTTTGGTCAAAAGTTGACCTATTGGGTTAATTATGTGGTCATCAGGTCAAAAATTGATTTATTTTGACCAAAATTGACTTTTGGTCAAAAGTCGACTATTAGATTGATGGGTTGGTCGATGGCTCAAAAATTGACCATTTTGACTAAAGTTGACTTTTTGGTCATAAGTTGACCTATTGGGTCAATGGGTTGGTCACTAGGTCACGGATTGATCATTTGACCAAAGTTGACTTTTTGGTTAAAAGTTGACCAATTGGGTTAATGGGTTGGTCATTGGGTCTGAAATTGACTATTTTGACCAAAGTTGACTTTTTGGTCAAAAGTTAACTTATTGGGCCAATGGGTGATCATTAGGTCAAAAATTGACTATTTTGGCCAAAATTAACTTTTTGGTCAAAAGTTGACCTATTGAGTCATTGGGTCAAGGATTAACTTGATTTTCGAAAGTTAACTTTTTGGTCAAAAGTTGACCTATTGGGTCAATGAGTTGGTCATTGGGTCAAGGATTGACCGTTTTGACCAAAATTGACATTTTGGTCAGAGATTAGCTTATTGGGTCAATAATTGGACAATATGTTAAAAATTGATTATTTTGACCAAAATTGAATTTTGGATCTAGAGTTGACCTAGTTGGTCAATGATGTGGTCATTGGTCAGAAATTGACCATACTGACTAAAATTGACTTTTTTTTAAAAAGTTGACCTATTTGGTCAATGAGGTTGTCGTTATGTCAAAACTTGACTATATTGAGCAAAATTGACTTATTGAGTAAAAGTTGACTTATTGGGTCGTTGGGTTGGGTCATTGGGTTGGTCGTTCGGACATGGTTTGACAATTTTGACCAAGGTTGACTTTTTAGTCAAAGTTGACCTATTGGGTCACTTGGTTTGTCATTGGGTCAAGGATTAACCATTTTGACCAAAGTTTACTTTTTAGTAAGAGATTGACTTATTGGGTCAATAATTGGTCATTAGGTCAAAAATTGACTATTTTGACAAAAATGACTTTTTTGTCAAAAATTGAACTATTAGGTCAATGGGTTGGTCATTGGGTCAAGGATTGATCATTTTAACCAATGTTGACTTTCTGGTCCAAAAGTTGACCTATTAGGTTAATGTGTTGGTCATTGGATCAATAATTGGTCATTAGGTCAAAAATTATTTATATTGACAAAATTGTTTTTTGGTCAAAAGTTGACCAAATAGGTCAATGGGTTGGTCATTGTGTCAAGGATTGATCAATTTGACCGAAGTTGACTTTCTGGTCTAAAGTTTTCCTATCGGTCATTGGGTCAAGAATTGACGATTTTAACCAAAGTTGACTTTTTAGGCCAAAAGTTGACCTATTGGGTCACTGGGGCGGTCATCAGTTCAAAAATTAACTATTATGACAAAAATTGACTTTTTCGTCAAAAGTTGACCTATCGGGTCAATGTGTTGGTCTTTAGTTCAAGGATTGACCATATTGACTAAAGTTGTTTATTTGTTCAAAAGTTGACCTTTTTGGTCAACGGGTTTGTCAATAGGTCAAAGATTGACCATTTTGACCAAAATTGACTTTTTAGTAAGAGATTGACATATTGGGTCAATAATTTTTCATTCGGTCAAAAACTGACTATTTGGTCAAAAGTTAATCTATTGGGTTAATGAGTTGGTCATTTGGTCAAGAATTGATCATTTTGACCAAAGTTGACTTTTGGTTCAGAAGTTGACATATTGGGTTAATGGGTTGGTCATTAGGTCAGAAATTGACCATTTTGACCAAAGTTAAGTTTTTCGTCAAAAGTTGGTCTTTTAGGTCAATGGGGTGGTCATTTGGTTAAAAACTAGTATTTTGATAAAAATTGACCTTTTGGTCAGAAGTTGACCTTTTAGGTCATTGGGTTAAGGATTGACCATTTTGACTAAAGTTTACTTTTTGGTCAAAAGTTCACCTATTAGGTCAATGGGTTGGTCATTGGGTCAACAATTGACCATTTTGATCGAATTTGACTTTTTGCTCATAGATTGACTTAATGGGTCAATAATTGGTTATTTGGCCAAAAATTGACTATTATGACCAAAATTGACTTTTTGGTCAAAAGTTGACCTATTGGGACAATGGGTTAGTCATTGGGTCAACGATTGATCATTTTGACCAATGTTGACTTTTTGGTTAAAAGTTGACCTATTTGGTCAATGGTTGGTCATTGGGTCAGAAATTGACCATTTTAACATAAGTAACTTATTGGGTCAATGGGGAGGTCGTTAGATCAGAAATTGACCATTTTTATCAAACTTAACTTTTGGTTAAAAGTTGACCTATTGGGTCAATGGGGTGGTCGTCAGGTCAAAAATTAACTATTTTGACCAAAATTGACTTTTTGGTCAAAAGTTAACCGACTGGGTTAATGGGTAGGTCATTGGGTCAAGGATTGACCATTTTAACTAAAGTTAACTTTTTGGTAAGAGATTGACTTGTTGGGTCAATAATCGGTCATTAGTTCAAAAATTAACTATTTTGACCAAAATTGAATTTTTGGTCAAAGGTTGACCGATTGGGTCAAAGAGTTGGTCATTGGGTCAAGGTTTGACCATTTTGACAAAAGTTGACTTTTTGGTCAAAATTTGACCTATTGGGTCAGAAATTGACCATTTTCACCATAGTTGACTTTTTGGTCGAAAGTTGACCTATTGTATCAATGGGTGGTCATTAGGTCAAAAATTGACTATTTTGACCAAAATTAACTTTTTGGTCAAAAGTTGACCATTGAGTCATTGGGTCAAGGATTAACCATTTTGTCGAAAGTTAACTTTTTGGTCAAAAGTTGACCTATTGGTTCAATGAGTTGGTCATTCGGTCAAGGATTGACCAATTGACCAAAGTTGACTTTTTTATCAGAGATTAACTTATTGGGTCAATAATTGGTCATTTTGTCAAAAATTAACAATTTTAACCAAAATTAAATTTTTGATCAAAAGTTGACCTATTAGATCAATGGGGTAGTCATTGGATCAAAAAGTGACCATATTGACCAAAGTTGACTTTTTGTCAAAAGTTGAACTATTTGGTCAATGGGGTTGTCTTTTGGTTAAAACTTGACTATATTGACCAAAATTGACTTTTTGGTTAAACGTTGTCCTATTGGGTCAATGGGTTGGTTGTTGGGTCAAGGATTGACTGAATTTGACCAAGTTTGAGTTTTTGTCGAAAGTTAACCTACTAGGTCAAAGGGTTGGTCATTAGGTCGAGGATTGACCATTTTAACCAAAGCGACTTTTGGTCGAAGGTTGACTTAATGGAGTCGATGGGTTTGTCATTGGATCAAAGATTTACCATTTTGCCCCAAAGTTGACTTTTTGGTAAGAGATTGACTTATTGGGTCAATAATTGGTCATTAGGTCAAAAATTGACTATTTTGACCAAAATTGAATATTTGGTCAAAGGTTAACCAATTGGGTCAAGCATTGATCATTTTGACAAAAGATGACTTTTTGGTAAAAAATTGACCTATTGGGTCAATGGTTGGTCATTGGGTCAGAAATTGACCATTTTGAACCAAGTTGACTTTTTGGTCGAAAGTTGGCCTATTGTTTCAATGGATGGTCATTAGGTGAAAAATGGACTATTTTGACCAAATATGACTTTTTGGTCAAAAGTTAACCTACTGAATCATTGGGTCAAGAATTAACCATTTTGTCCAATGTTAACTTTTTGGTCAAAAGTTGACCTATTAGGTTAATGAGTTGGTCATTGGGTCAAGGATTGGCCAATTTCACCAACATTGACTTTTTGGTCTGAGATTAACATATTGGATCAATAATTGGTCATTATGTCAAAAATTAATAATTTTAACCAAAATTGAAATTTTGATCAAAACTTGACATATTCGATCAATTGGGTAGTCTTTGGGTCAGAAATTGACCATATTGACTAAAGTTGACTTTCTCGCCAAAAGTTGACCTATTTGGTCAATGTGGTGGTCATTTAGTCAAAACTTGTCTATACTGACAAAAATTTACTTTTTGGTTAAAAGTTGACCTAATGGGTCAACTGGTGGGTTGTTGGGTCAAAGATTGACAAATTGGTCAAAAGTTAACCTACTGGGCCAATGTGTTGGTCATTGGGTCAAGGATTGACCATTCTAACCAAAGTTGACTTTTTTAGTCAAAGGTTGCCCTATTGGGTTAATGGGTTTGTCATTGGATCAAAGAATGACCATTTTCACCAAAGTTGACTTTTTGGTAAGAGATTGAATTATGAGGTCAAAAATTCATTATTTTTATCAAAATTGAATTTTTGGTCAAAGGTTGACCTAACGGGTGAAGGAGTTGGTCATTGGGTCAATGATTGACCATTTTGACAAAAGTTGACTTTTTGGTCAAAAGTTGACCTATTGAGATTGATGGTTGATCAATGGGTTAGAAATTGATCATTTTGACGAAAGTTGACTTTTTGGTCGAAAGTTGACCTATTGTATCAATGGGTGGACATTAGGTCAAAATTTGACTATTTTGACCAAAATAGACTTTTTGGTCAAAAGTTGACCTATTGCGTCATTGGGTCAAGGATTAACCATTTTGTTCAAAGTTAACTTTTTGGTCAAAAGTTGACCTATTGGGTCAATTGTCAATGGGTCAAGGATTGGCCATTTTGAACAAAGTTGACTTTTTGGTCAGAGATTAACTTATTGGGTCAATAATTGGTCATTATGTCAAAAATTAACAAATTTAACCAAAATTGAATTTTTGATTAAAAGTTGATCTATTAGGTCGATGGGGTGGTCATTGGGTCAGAAATTGACCATATTGGCCAAAGTTGACTTTTTCTCAAATGTTGACTTATTTGGTCAATGGGGTGGTCATTTGGTCAAAACTTGACTATATTGACCAGAATTGACCTTTTGGTTAAAAGTTAACCTATTGTGTCAATGGGTTAGTTGTTGGTTCAAGGATTGACAAATTTGACCAAGGTTGACTTTTTGTCAGAAGTTGACTTATAGAGTCACTAGGTTAGTCATTTGGTCAAAGATTGACCATTTTGACCAAAGTTGACTTTTTAGTCAGAGATTGACTTATTGCGTCAATAATTGGTCATTAGGTTAAAAATTGACTATTTTGACCAAATTTGACTTTTTTAACAAAATTTGACCTATTGGGTTAATGGGTTAGTCATTGGGTCAGGGATTGATCATTTTTACTAAAGTTGACTTTTTGGTCAAAAGTTGGTCTATTAGGTCAATGAGTTAGTCGTTGGACCAGAAATTGATCATTCTAATAAAAGTTGACTTATTGGATCGATAGGGTTGGTCATTAGGTCAAAAATTAACTATTTTGACCAAAATAGATTTTTTGTTCAGAAGTTGACATACTGGGTAATGGGTTTGTCATTGGGTCAATGATTGTCCAGTTTGAACAAGTTGACTTTTTGGTCAGAGATTAACTTATTCGGTCAATAATTGGTCATTAGGTCAAAAATTGACTATTTTGACCAAAATTAATTTTTTGGTCAAAAGTTGACCAATTGGGTCAATGTGTTGCTCTTGTGTCAAGATTGACCAATTTGACCGAAGTTGACTTTCTGACCAAAAGTTAACCTATTAGGTCAATGGGTTGGTCATATGGTCAAGAATTGACCATTTTAACCAAAGTTGACTTTTGGGCCAAAAGTTGACATATTTGGTCAATGTGGTGGTCATTTGTTCTAAAATTAACTATTACGACCAAAATTGACTTTTTGGTCAAAAGTTAACCTATCAGGTCAATGTGTTGGTCTTTGGGTCAAGGATTGACCATTTTGACCAAAGTTGATTTTTTTTAAAAAAAGTTGACTTGTTGGGTCAATGGGTTGGTCATTGAGTCAAGATTTAACCATTTTGACCAAAGTTGACTTTTTTATCAGAGATTAACTTATTGGGTCAATAAATAGTCATTTTGTCAAAAATTAACAATTTTAACCAAAATTAAATTTTTGATCAAAAGTTGACCTATTAGATCAATGGGGTAGTCATTGGATCAAAAAGTGACCATATTGACCAAAGTTGACTTTTTGTCGAAAGTTGACTATTTAGTCGATGGGGTGGTCTTTTGGTAAAAACTTGACTATATTGACCAAAATTGACTTTTTGGTTAAACGTTGTCCTATTAGATCGATGAGTTGGTTGTTGGGTCGAAGATTAATGAATTTGACCAAGGTTGACTTTTTGTCGAAGTTAACCAACTAGAGTCAAAGGGTTGATTATTGGGTCAAGGATTGACCATTTTAACCAAAGTTGACTTTTTGGTCAAAGGTTGACTTAATGGGTCAATGGGTTTGTCATTGGATCAAAGATTTACCATTTTGCCCAAAGTTGACTTTTTGGTAAGAGATTAACTTATTGGGTCAATAATTGGTCATTAGGTCAAAAATTGTCATTAGGTCAAAAATTGACTATTTTGACCACAATTGAATTTTTAGTCAAAGGTTGACCAATTCGGTCAAGGAATTGGTCATCGGGTCAAGCATTGACCATTTTGACAAAAGATGACTTTTTTGTAAAAATTGACCTATTGGGTAAATGGTTGGTGATTGGGTCAGAAATTAACCATTTTGAACCAAGTTGACTTTTTGGTCGAAAGTTGGCCTATTGTATCAATGGTTGGTCATTAGGTGAAAAATGGACTATTTTGACCAAATATGACTTTTTGGTCAAAAGTTAACCTATTGAATCATTGGGTCAAGGATTAACCATTTTGTCCAATGTTAACTTTTTGGTCAGAAGTTAACCTATTAGGTTAATGAGTTGGTCATTGGGTCAAGGATTGGCCAATTTCACCAACATTGACTTTTTGGTCAAAGATTAACTTATTGGATCAATAATTGGTCATTATGTCAAAAATTAATAATTTTAACCAAAATTGAAATTTTGATCAAAACTTGACGTATTAGGTCAATAGTGTAGTCTTTGGGTCAGAAATTGACCATATTGACTAAAGTTGACTTTTTCGCCAAAAGTTGACCTATTTGGTCAATGTGGTGGTCATTTGGTCAAAATTTATTTATACTGACAAAAATTTACTTTTTCGTTAAAAGTTGACCTAATGGGTCAACTGGTGGGTTGTTGGGTCAAAGATTGACAAATTGGTCAAAAGTTAACTCTATGGACCGATGAGTTGGTCATTGGGTCAAGGATTGACCATTCTAACCAAAGTTGACTTTTTAGTCAAAGGTTGCCCTATTGGGTTAATGGGTTTGTCATTGGATCAAAGAATGACCATTTTGACCAAAGTTGACTTTTTGGTAAGAGATTGAATTATCGAGTCAATAATTCATTATTTTTATCGAAATTGAATTTTTGGTCGAAAGTTGACCTAACGAGTGAAGGAGTTGGTCATTGGGTCATTGATTGAGCATTTTGACAAAAGTTGACTTTTTGGTCAAAAGTTGACCTATTGGATCAATGGTTGATCATTGGGTCAGAAATTGATCGTTTTGACCAAAGTTGACTTTTTGGTCGAAAGTTGACCTATTGTATCAATGGGTGGACATTAGGTCAAAATTTGACTATTTTGACCAAAATAGACTTTTTGGTCGAAAGTTGACTATTGCGTCATTAGATCGAGGATTAACCATTTTGTTCAAAGTTAACTTTTTGGTCGAAAGTTGACCTATTGGGTCAATGAGTTGGTCAATGGGTCAAGGATTGGCCATTTTGACCAAAGTTGACTTTTTTGTCAGAGATTAACTTATTGGGTCAATAATTGGTCATTATGTCAAAAATTAACAAATTTAACCAAAATTGAATTTTTGATTAAAAGTTGACCTATTAGGTCAATGGGGTGGTCATTGGGTCAGAAATTGACCATATTGGCTAAAGTTGACTTTTTGGTCAAAAGTTGACTTATTGGGTAAATGAGTTGGTTAATGGGTCAAGGATTGGCCATTTTGACCAAAGTTGACTTTTTGACCAGAGATTAACTTATTGGGTCAATAATTGGTCATTATGTCAAAAATTAACAAATTTAACCAAAATTGATTTTTTGATTAAAAGTTGACCTATTAGGTCAATGGGGTGGTCATTGGGTCAGAAATTGACCATATTAGCCAAAGTTGACTTTTTCTCAAAAGATGACCTATTTGCTCTATAGGGTGGTCATTTGGTCAAAACTTGACTATATTGACCAGAATTGACCTTTTGGTTAAAAGTTAACCTATTGTGTCAATGGGTTAGTTGTTGGGTCAAGGATTGACAGATTTGACCAAGGTTGACTTTTTGTCAGAAGTTGACTTATAGAGTCACTAGGTTAGTCATTGGGTGAAAGATTGATCATTTTGACCAAAGTTGACTTTTTAGTCAGAGATTGACTTATTGGGTCAATAATTGGTCATTAGGTTAAAAATTGTCTACTTTGACGAAAATTGACTTTTTTGCCAAAATTTGACCTATTGGGTTAATGGGTTAGTCATTGGGTCAGGGATTGATCTTTTTTACTAAAGTTGACTTTTTGGTCAAAAGTTGGCGTATTAGGTCAATGAGTTAGTCGTTGGACCAGAAATTGATCATTCTAATAAAAGGTGACCTATTGGGTCAATGGGGTGGTCATTAGGTCAAAAATTAACTATTTTGACCAAAATAGATTTTTTGTTCAAAAGTTGACATACTGGGTAATGGGTTTGTCATTGGGTCAATGATTGTCCAGTTTGAACAAGTTGACTTTTTTGTCAGAGATTAACTTATTGGGTCAATAATTGGTCATTAGATCAAAAATTGACTATTTTGACCAAAATTAATTTTTTGGTCAAAAGTTGACCAATTGGGTCAATGTGTTGCTCATTGTGTCAAGATTGACCAATTTGACTGAAGTTGACTTTCTGGCCAAAAGTTGACCTATTAGGTCAATGAGTTAAGAATTGACCATTTTAACCAAAGTTGACTTTTGGGCCAAAAGTTGACATATTTGGTCAATGGGGCGGTGATTAGTTCAAAAATTAACTATTATGACCAAAATTGACTTTTTGGTCAAAAGTTGACCTATCGGGTCAATGTGTTGGTCTTTGGGTCAAGAATTGACCATTTTGACCAAAGTTGATTTTTTTTAAAAAGTTGACTTGTTGGGTCAATGGGTTGGTCATTGAGTCAAGGTTTAACCATTTTAACCAAAGTTGACTCATTCGTCAGACATTGACTTATTTAGTCAATAATTGGTCATTAGGCCAAAAATTGAAAATTTTGACAATAGCTGACTTTTCGGTCAAAAGTTGACTCATTGGGTCAACGGGGTGGTCATTTGGTCAGAAATTGACCATTTTAACTAAAGTTGACTATTTGGTCAAAAGTTGACCTATTGGGTTAATGGGTTGGTCATTGGGTCAAAAATTAACCATTTTGACCAAAGTACACTTTTGGTCAAAAGTTGACTTATTAGGTCAATTGGGTGGTTATTAGGTCATAAATTAACTATTTTGACCAAAATTGACTTTTTGGTCAAAAGTTGACCTGTTGGGTCTTTGGGTTGGTCATTGGGTCAGAAATTGACCATTTTGACCAAAGTTTACTTTTCGGTCACAAGTTAACCTATTGGGTTAATTGGGTGGTCATTAGGTCAAAAATTAACTATTTTGACCAAAATTGACTTTTTGGTCAAAAGTTGACATATTGAGTCAGTGGGTTGGTCATTGGGTCAAGGATTGATCATTTTAACCAAAGTTGACTTTTTTGTCAAAAGTTGTCCTATTTGGTCAATGGGTTAGTCATTGGGTTAATAATTAACCATTTTAACCAAAGTTGACTTTTTGGTCAAAAGTTGACCTTTTGGGTCAATGGGTTAGTCACTAGGTCTAAAATTAAAAATTTTAACCAAAATTGACTTTTTGTTTAAAAGTTGACCAATTAGGTTATTGGATTCGTCATTGGGTCAAGAATTGACTATTTTGACCAAATTTCACTTTTTTGTCAAAAGTTGACCTATTGGGTTAATTGAGTGCTCATTAGGTCAAAAATTGACTATTTTGACCAAAATTGACTTTTTGGTCAAAAGCTGACCTATTGGGTCAATGGGTTGGTCAATGGCTCAAAAATTGACCATTTTGACTAAAGTTGACTTTTTGGTCAAAAGTTGACCTATTAGGTCAATGGGTTGGTCACTAGGTCAAGGATTGATCATTTGACCAAAGTTGACTTTTTGGTCAAAAGTTGACCTATTGGGTTAATGGGTTGGTCATTAGGTCACGAAATTGACTATTTTGACCAAAGTTGACTTTTTGGTCGAAAGTTAACTTATTAGATCGATGGGTGTTCATTAGGTCAAAAATTGACTATTTTGGCCAAAATCAACTTTTTGGTCAAAAGTTGACCTATTGAGTCATTGGGTCAAGGATTAACCAATTTGTCCAAAGTTAACTTTTTGGTCAGAGATTAGCTTATTGGGTCAATAATTGGACAATATGTTAAAAATTGATTATTTTGACCAAAATTGAATTTTGGATCTAGAGTTGATCTAGTTGGTCAATGATGTGGTCATTGGTCAGAAATTGACCATAATGACTAAAACTGACTTTTTTGTGAAAAGTTGACCAATTTGGTCAATGAGGTGGTCATTATGTCAAAACTTGACTATATTGAGCAAAATTGACTTTTTGAGTAAAAGTTGACTTATTGGGTCATTGGGTTGGTCGTTCGGTCAAGTTTTTACAATTTTGACCAAGGTTGGCTTTTTGGTCAAAGTTGACCTATTGGGTCACTTAGTTTGTCATTGAGTCAACGATTAACCATTTTGACCAAAGTTGACTTTTTAGTAAAAGATTGACTTATTAGGTCAATAATTGGTCATTACGTCAAAAATTGACTATTTTGACAAAAATGACTTTTTGTCAAAATTGACTTATTAGGTCGATGGGTTGGTCATTAGGTCAAGGATTGATCATTTTAACCAAAGTTGACTTTCACGAGTCGAAAGTTGACCTATTGGGTTAATGTGTTGGTCATTGGATCAATAATTGGTCATTAGGTCAAAAATTAACTATATTGACCGAAAATTGTTTTTGTGTCGAAAGTTGACGAATAGATCGATGGGTTGGGTCATTATGTCAAGGATTGATCAATTTGACCAAAGTTGACTTTCTTGTTAAAAGTTTTCCAATTGGTCATTGGGTCAAGAATTGACGATTTTAACCAAAGTTGACTTTTTGGGCCAAAAGTTGACCTATTGGTTCAACCGGGCAGTCATTAGTTAAAAAATTAACTATTATGACAAAAATTGACTTTTTGGTCAAAAGTTGACCTATCGAGTCGATGTGTTGGTCTTTGGGTCGAGGATAGATCCATATTGGCTAAAGTTGTTTATTTGTTCGAAAAGTTGACCTTTTGGGTCGACGGGTTTGTCAATAGGTCGAAGATTGACCATTTTGACCAAATTGACTTTTAGTAAGAGATTGACATATTGGGTCGATAATTTGTCATTCGATCAAAGCGACTAGTTGGTCAAAAGTTGATCTATTGGGTTAATGAGTTGGTCATTTGTTCAAGAATTGATCATTTTGACCAAAGTTGACTTTTTGTTCAAAAGTTGACATATTGGGTTAATGGGTTGGTCATTAGGTCAGAAATTGACCATTTTGACCAAAGTTAACTTTTTAGTCAAAAGTTGGTATTTTAGGTAGGTCAATGGGGTGGTCATTAGGTTAAAAACTAGCAATTTTGATAAAAATTGACCTTTTCGTCAAAAGTTGACCTTTTAGGTCATTGGGTCGAGGATTGACCAATTTGACTAAAGTTTACTTTTTGGTCAAAAGTTCACCTATTAGGTCAATGGGTTGGTCATTGGGTCAACAATTGACCATTTTGATCGAATTTGACTTTTTGCTCATAGATTGACTTAATGGGTTAATAATAGGTTATTTGGCCAAAAATTGACTATTATGACCAAAATAGACTTTTTGGTCAAAAGTTGACCTATTGGGTCAATGGGTTAGTCATTGGGTCAACAATTAATCATTTTGACCAATGTTGACTTTTTGGTTAAAAGTTGGCCTATTTGGTCAATGGTTGGTCATTGGGTCATAAATTGATCATTTTAACCTAAGTAACTTATTGGGTCAATGGGGTGGTCGTTAGATCAGAAATTGACCATTTTTATCATACTTAACTTTTGGTTAAAAGTTGACCTATTGGATCAATGGTGTGGTCATCAGATTAAAAATTAACTATTTTGACCAAAATTGACTTTTTGGTCAAAAGTTAACCGACTGGGTTAATGGGTTGGTCATTGGGTCAAGGATTGACCATTTTAACCAAAGTTGACATTTTGGTCAAAGGTTGACTTATTGGGTCAATAGGTTTGACATTGGATCAAAGATTGACCATTTTAACCAAAGTTAACTTTTTGGTAAGAGATTGACTTGTTGGGTCAATAATCGGTCATTAGTTCAAAAATTAACTATTTTGACCAAAATTGAATTTTGGTCAAAGGTTGACCTATTGGGTCAAGGAGTTGGTCATTGGGTCAAGGATTGACCATTTTGACAAAACTTGACTTTTTGGTAAAAATTTGACCTATTGGGTCAGAAATTGACCATTTTCACCAAAGTTGACTTTTTGGTCGAAAGTTGACCTATTGTATCAATGGGTGCTCATTAGGTCAAAAATTGACTATTTTGACCAAAATTAACTTTTTGGTCAAAAGTTGACCATTGAGTCATTAGGTCAAGGATTAACCATTTTGTCGAAAGTTAACTTTTTGGTCAAAAGTTGACCTATTGGGTCAATGAGTTGGTCATTGGGTCAAGGATTGACCATTTTGACAAAAGTTGACTTTTTTTTCAGAGATTAACTTATTGGGTCAATAAATAGTCATTTTGTAAAAAATTAACAATTTTAACCAAAATTAAATTTTTGATCAAAAGTTAACCTATTAGATCAATGGGGTAGTCATTGGATCAAAAAGTGACCATATTGACCAAAGTTGACTTTTTGTCAAAAGTTGACCTATTTGGTCAATGGGGTGGTCATTTGGTAAAAACTTGACTATATTGACCAAAATTGACTTTTTGGTTAAACGTTGTCCTATTGGGTCAATGGGTTGGTTGTTGGGTCAAGGATTGACAAATTTGACCAAGGTTGACTTTTTTGTCAAAAGTTAACCAACTAGGTCAAAGGGTTGATCATTGGGTCAAGGATTGACCATTTTAACCAAAGCTGACTTTTTGGTCAAAGGTTGACTTAATGGGTCAATGGGTTTGTCATTGGATCAAAGATTTACCATTTTGCCCAAAGTTGACTTTTTGGTAAGAGATTGACTTATTGGGTCAATAATTGGTGATTAGGTCAAAATTGACTATTTTGACCAAAATTGAATTTTTGTCAAAGGTTGACCAATTCGGTCAAGCAGTTGGTCATTGGGTCAAGCATTGCCATTTTGACAAAAGATGACTTTTTGGTAAAAATTGACCTATTGGGTCAATGGTTGGTGATTGGGTCAGAAATTGACCATTTTGAACCAAA
Organism: Papilionanthe hookeriana x Papilionanthe teres; assembly: GCA_022702705.1. Taxonomy (NCBI): domain Eukaryota; kingdom Viridiplantae; phylum Streptophyta; class Magnoliopsida; order Asparagales; family Orchidaceae; genus Papilionanthe; species Papilionanthe hookeriana x Papilionanthe teres. The sequence continues at coordinate 91,613,623 of CM040427.1, read as the reverse complement.
AGTTGGCCTATTGTATCAATGGGTGGTCATTAGGTGAAAAATGGACTATTTTGACCAAATATGACTTTTTGGTCAAAAGTTAACCTATTGAATCATTGGGTCAAGGATTAACCATTTTGTCCAATGTTAACTTTTTGGTCAGAAGTTGACCTATTAGGTTAATGAGTTGGTCATTGGGTCAAGGATTGGCCAATTTTACCAACATTGACTTTTTGGTCAGAGATTAACATATTGGATCAATAATTGGTCATTATGTAAAAAATTAATAATTTTAACCAAAATTGAAATTTTGATCAAAACTTGACATATTAGGTCAATTAGGTAGTCTTTGGGTCAGAAATTGACCATATTGACTAAAGTTGACTTTTTCGCCAAAAGTTGACCTATTTGGTCAATGTGGTGGTCATTTGGTCAAATCTTGTCTATACTGACAAAAATTTACTTTTTGGTTACAAGTTGACCTAATGGGTCAACTGGTGGGTATTGACAAATTGGTCAAAAGTTAACCTACTGGGCCAATGGGTTGGTCATTGGGTCAAGGATTGACCATTCTAACCAAAGTTGACTTTTTTAGTCAATGGTTGCCCTATTGGGTTAATGGGTTTGTCATTGAATCAAAGAATGACCATTTTGACCAAAGTTGACTTTTTGGTAAGAGATTGAATTATTAGGTCAAAAATTCATTATTTTTATCAAAATTGAATTTTTGGTCGAAAGTTGACTCTAACGGGTGAAGGAGTTGGTCATTAGGTCGATGAGTGACCATTTTGACAAAAGTTGACTTTTTGGTCGAAAGTTGACCTATTGGGTTCAATGGTTGATCATTAGGGTCGAAATTGACCGTTTTGACCAAAGTTGACTTTTGGTCGAAAGTTGACTATTGTATCGATGGGTGGACATTAGGTCGAAATTTGGCTATTTTGACCGAAATAGACTTTTTCGGTCGAAAGTTGACTATGTTGCGTCATTGAGTCGAGGATTAACCATTTTGTTCAAAGTTAACTTTTTGGTCGAAAAGTTGACTGTATGGGTCAATGAGTTGGTCAATGGGTCAAGGATTGGCCATTTTGACCAAAGTTGACTTTTTGGTCAGAGATTAACTTATTGGGTCAATAATTGGTCATTATCTCAAAAATTAACAAATTTAACCAAAATTGAATTTTTTATTAAAAGTTGACCTATTAGGTCAATGGGGTGGTCATTGGGTCAGAAATTGACCATATTGGCCAAAGTTAACTTTTTGGTCAAATGTTGACCTATTTGGTCAATGGGGTGGTCATTTGGTCAAAACTTGACTATATTGACCAGAATTGACCTTTTGGTTAAAAGTTAACCTATTGTGTCAATGGGTTAGTTGTTGGTTCAAGGATTGACAAATTTGACCAAGGTTGACTTTTTGTCAGAAGTTGACTTATAGAGTCACTAGGTTAGTCATTTGGTCAAAGATTGACCATTTTGACCAAAGTTGACTTTTTAGTCAGAGATTGACTTTTTGCGTCAATAATTGGTCATTAGGTTAAAAATTGACTATTTTGACCAAAATTGACATTTTTGCCAAAATTTGACCAATTGGGTTAATGGGTTAGTCATTGGGTCAGGGATTGATCATTTTTACTAATGTTGACTTTTTGGTCAAAAGTTGGCCTATTAAGTCAATGAGTTAGTCGTTGGACCAGAAATTGATCATTCTAATAAAAGTTGACCTATTGGGTCAATGGGGTGGTCATTAGTTCAAAAATTGACTATTTGGACCAAAATAAATTTTTTGTTCAAAAGTTGACATACTGGGTAATGGGTTTGTCATTGGGTCAATGATTGTCCAGTTTGAACAAGTTAACTTTTTGGTCAGAGATTAACTTATTGGGTCAATAATTGGTCAGTAGGTCAAAAATTGACAATTTTGACCAAAATTAATTTTTTGGTCAAAAGTTGACCAGTTGGGTCAATGTGTTGCTCAATGTGTCAAGATTGACCAATTTGACCGAAGTTGACTTTCTGGCCAAAAGTTGACCTATTAGGTCAATGGGTTGGTCATTGGGTCAAGAATTAACCATTTTAACCAAAGTTGACTTTTGGGCCAAAAGTTGACATATTTGGTCAATGGGGCGGTCATTAGTTCAAAAATTAACTATTATGACCAAAATTGACTTTTTGGTCAAAAGTTGACCTATCGGGTCAATGTGTTGGTCATTCGGTCAAGGATTGACCATTTTGACCAAAGTGGATTTTTTTAAAAAAAGTTGACTTGTTGGGTCAATGGGTTGGTCTTTGAGTCAAGGTTTAACTATTTTGACCAAAGTTGACTCTTTCGTCAGAGATTGACTTATTTAGTCAATAATTGGTCATTAGACCAACAATTGAAAATTTTGACAATAGCTGACTTTTTGGTCAAAAGTTGACTCATTGGGTCAACGGGGTGGTCATTTGGTCAGAAATTGACCATTTTGACCAAAGTTGACTATTTGGTCAAAAGTTGACCTATTGTGTTAATGGGTTTGTCATTGGGTCAAAAATTGACCATTTTGACCAAAGTACACTTTTGGTCAAAAGTTGACCTATTAGGTCAATTGGGTGGTTATTAGGTCGAAATTAGCTATTTTGACCAAAATTGACTTTTTGGTGAAAAGTTGACTCGTTAGGTCTTTGGGTTGGTCATTGGGTCGAGAATTGACCATTTTGACCAAAGTTTACTTTTTGGTCACAAGTTGACCTATTAGGTTCGATTGGGTGGTCATTAGGTCGAAATTAACTATTTTGACCAAAATTGACTTTTTGGTCAAAAGTTGACATATTGAGTCAATGGGTTGGTCATTGGGTCAAGGATTGACCATTTTAACCAAAGTTGACTTTTTTGTCAAAAGTTGACATATTCGGTCAATGGGTTGGTCATTGGGTCAATAATTGACCATTTTAACCAAAGTTGACTTTTTGGTCAAAAGTTGACCTTTTGGGTCAATGGTGTAGTCACTAGGTCTAAAATTAAAAATTTTAACCAAAATTGACTTTTTGTTTAAAAGTTGACCAGTTAGGTTATTGGATTTTTCATTGGGTCAAGAATTGACTATTTTAACCAAATTTCACTTTTTTGTCAAAAGTTGACCTATTAGGTCAAAGGGTTTGTCATTGGGTTAGAAATTGACCATTTTGACCAAAGTTGACTTTTTTGTCAAAAGTTGACCTATTGGGTTAATTTAGTGGTCATTAGGTCAAAAATTGACTATTTTGACCAAACTTGACTTTTTGGTCAAAACCTGACCTATTGGGTCAATGGGTTGTTCAATGGCTCAAAAATTGACCATTTTGACTAAAGTTGACTTTTTGGTCATAAGTTGACTTTTTGGCATAAGTTGACTGTTAGATTCGATGGGTTGAGTCATTAGTCACTGGATTGATCATTTGACCGAAGTTGACTTTTTGGTCGAAAGTTGACCGATTGGGTTAATGGGTTGGTCATTGGATGCAGAAATTGACTATTTTGACCAAAGTTGACTTTTTGGTCGAAAGTTAACTTATTGGGCCAATGGGTGATCATTATGTCGAAAATTGAATTATTTTGGCCAAAATTAACTTTTTGGTCGAAAGTTGACCTGATTGAGTCATTGGGTCGAGGATTAACCGATTTTTCCGAAGTTAACTTTTTGGTCGAAAAGTTGACCTATTGGGTCAATGAGTTGGTCATTGGGTCAAGGATTGACCATTTTGACCAAAGTTGACATTTTGGTCAGAGATTAGCTTATTGGGTCAATAATTGGACAATATGTTAAAAATTGATTATTTTGACCAAAATTGAATTTTGGATCTAGAGTTGATCTAGTTGGTCAATGATGTGGTCATTGGTCAGAACTTGACCATACTGACTAAAATTGACTTTTTTGTGAAAAGTTGACCTATTTGGTTAATGAGGTGGTCATTATGTCAAAACTTGACTATATTGAGCAAAATTGACTTTTTGAGTAAAAGTTGACTTATTGGGTCATTGGGTTGGGTCATTGGGTTGGTCGTTCGGTCAAGGTTTGACAATTTTGACCAAGGTTAACTTTTTGGTCAAAGTTGACCTATTGGGTCACTTGGTTTGTCATTGGGTCAAGGATTAACCATTTTGACCAAAGTTGACTTTTTAGTAAGAGATTGACTTATTAGGTCAATAATTGGTCATTAGGTCAAAAATTGACTATTTTGACAAAAATGACTTTTTTGTCGAAAATTGACGCTATTAGGTCGATGGGTTGGTCATTGGGTCGAGGATTGATCATTTTAACCAAAGTTGACTTTACGGATCGAAAGTTGACTGTTGGGTTAATGTGTTGGTCATTGGATCAATAATTGGTCATTAGGTCGAAAATTAACTATATTGACTAAAATTTTTTGGTCGAAAAGTTAACCAAATAGATTGATGGGTTGGTCATTGTGTCAAGGATTGATCAATTTGACCGAAGTTGACTTTTTGGTCAAAAGTTTTCCTTTTGGTCATTGGGTCAAGAATTGACGATTTTAACCAAAGTTGACTTTTTGGGCCAAAAGTTGACCTATTGGGTCAACGGGGCAATCATTAGTTCAAAATTAACTATTATGACAAAAATGTACTTTTTGGTCAAAAGTTGACCTATTAGGTTAATGTGTTGGTCTTTGGGTCAAGGATTGACCATATTGACTAAAGTTGTTTATTTGTTCAAAAGTTGACCTTTTGGGTCAACGGATTTGTCAATATGTCAAAGATTGACCATTTTGACCAAAATTGACTTTTTAGTAAGAGATTGACATATTGGGTCAATAATTTGTCATTCGGTCAAAAACTGACTATTTGGTCAAAAGTTGATCTATTGGGTTAATGAGTTGGTCATTTGGTCAAGAATTGATCATTTTGACCAAAGTTGACTTTTTGTTCAAAAGTTGACATATTGGGTTAATGGGTTGGTCATTAGGTCAAAATTTGACCATTTTGACCAAAGTTAACTTTTTGGTCAAAAGTTGGTCTTTTAGGTCAATGGGGTGGTCATTAGGTTAAAAACTAGCTATTTTGATAAAAATTGACCTTTTCGTCAAAAGTTGACCTTTTAGGTCATTGGGTCAAGGATTGACCATTTTAACTAAAGTTTACTTTTTGGTCGAAAGTTCACTGATTAGGTCAATGGGTTGGTCATTGGGTCAACAATTGACCATTTTAATCGAATTTGACTTTTGCTCATAGATTGACTTAATGGGTCAATAATTGGTTATTTGGCCAAAAATTGACTATTATGATCAAAATTGACTTTTTAGTCAAAAGTTGACCTATTGGGTCAATGGGTTAGTCATTGGGTCAAAGATTGATCATTTTGACCAATGTTGACTTTTTGGTTAAAAGTTGGCCTATTTGGTCAATGGTTGGTCATTGGGTCAAAAATTGACCATTTTAACCAAAGTAACTTTTTGGGTCAATGGGGTGGTCGTTAGATCAGAAATTGACCATTTTTATCATACTTAACTTTTGGTTAAAAGTTGACCTATTGGGTCAATGGGGTGGTCATCAGGTCAAAAATTAACTATTTTGACCAAAATTGACTTTTTGGTCAAAAGTTAACCGACTGGGTTAATGGGTTGGTCATTGGGTCAAGGATTGACCATTTTAACCAAAGTTGACATTTTGGTCAAAGGTTGACCTATTGGGTCAATAGGTTTGACATTGGATCAAAGATTGACCATTTTAACCAAAGTTAACTTTTTGGTATGAGATTGACTTGTTGGGTAAATAATCGGTCATTAGTTCAAAAATTAACTATTTTGACCAAAATTGAATTTTTGGTCAAAGGTTGACCTATTGGGTCAAGGAGTTGGTCATTGGGTCAAGGATTGACCATTTTGACAAAAGTTGACTTTTTGGTCAAAATTTGACCTATTGGGTCAGAAATTGACCATTTTGACCAAAGTTGACTTTTTGGTCGAAAGTTGAACTATTGTATCGATAGAGTGGTCATTATGTCGAAAATCAGTTATTTTGACAAAATTAACTTTTTGGTCGAAAGTTGCTCATTTAGTCATTGGGTCAAGGATTAACCGTTTTGTCGAAAGTTAACTTTTTGGTCAAAAGTTGACCTATTGGGTCAATGAGTTGGTCATTGGGTCAAGGATTGACCATTTTGACCAAAGTTGACTTTTTTATCAGAGATTAACTTATTGGGTCAATAATTGGTCATTATGTCAAAAATTAACATTTTTAACCAAAATTAAAATTTTGATCAAAAGTTGACCTATTAGATCAATGGGGTGGTCATTGGGTCAAAAAGTGACCATATTGACCAAAGTTGACTTTTTGTCAAAAGTTGACCTATTTGGTCAATGGGGTGGTCATTTGGTAAAAACTTGAGTATATTGACCAAAATTGACTTTTTGGTTAAACGTTGTCCTATTGGGTCAATGGGTTGGTTGTTGGGTCAAGGATTGACAAATTTGACCAAGGTTGACTTTTTTGTCAAAAGTTAACCAACTAGGTCGAAGGGTTGGTCATTGGGTCAAGGATTGACCATTTTAACCAAAGCTGACTTTTTGGTTAAAGGTTAACTTAATGGGTCAAAGGGTTTGTCATTGGATCAAAGATTTACCATTTTGCCCAAAGTTGACTTTTTGGTAAGAGATTGACTTATTGGGTCAATAATTGGTCATTAGGTCAAAAATTGACTATTTTGACCAAAATTGAATATTTGGTCAAAGGTTGACCAATTGGGTCAAGGAGTTGGTCATTAGGTCAAGCGTTGACCACTTTGACAAAAGATGACTTTTTGGTAAAAAATTGACCTATTGGGTCAATGGTTGGTCATTGGGTCAGAAATTGACCATTTTGAACCAAGTTAACTTTTTGGTCGAAAGTTGACTTATTGTATCAATGGGTGGTCATTAGGTGAAAAATGGACTATTTTGACCAAATATGACTTTTTGGTCAAAAGTTAACCTATTGAATCATTGGGTCAAGGATTAACCATTTTGTCCAATGTTAACTTTTTGGTCGGAAGTTGACTTATTAGGTTAATGAGTTGGTCATTGGAGTCGAGGATTGGCGATTTCACCAACATTGACTTTTTGGTCAAAGATTAACATATTGGATCAATAATTGGTCATTATGTCAAATATTAATAATTTTAACCAAAATTGAAATTTTGATCAAAACTTGACATATTAGGTCAATTGGGTAGTCTTTGGGTCAGAAATTGACCATATTGACTAAAGTTGACTTTTTCGCCAAAAGTTGACCTATTTTGTCAATGTGGTGGTCATTTGGTCAAAACTTGCCTATACTGACAAAAATTTACTTTTTGGTTAAAAGTTGACGTAATGGGTCAACTGGTTGGTTATTGGGTCAAAGATTGACAAATTGGTCAAAAGTTAACCTCTTTGAATTCGATGGGTTGGTCATTGGGTCGAGGATTAACCATTCTAACCAAAGTTGACTTTTTAATCAAAGGTTGCCCTATTGGGTTAATGGGTTTGTCATTGGATTAAAGAATGACCATTTTGACCAAAATTGACTTTTTGGTAAGAGATTGAGTTATTAGGTCAAAAATTCATTTTTTTATCAAAATTGAATTTTTGGTCAAAGGTTGACCTAATGGGTGAAGGAGTTGGTCACTGGGTCAAGGATTGACCATTTTGACAAAAGTTGACTTTTTGGTCAAAAGTTGACATATTGGGTCAATGGTTGATCATTGGGTCAGAAATTGACCATTTTGACCAAAGTTGACTTTTTGGTCGAAAGTTGACCTATTGTATTAATGGGTGGACATTAGGTCAAAATTTGACTATTTTGACCAAAATAGACTTTTTGGCCAAAAGTTGACCTATTGCGTCATTGGGTCAAGGATTAACCACTTTGTCCAAAGTTAACTTTTTGGTCAAAAGTTGACCTATTTGGTCAATGAGTTGGTCAATGGGTCAAGGATTGGAAATTTTGACCCAAGTTGACTTTTTGGTCGGAGATTAACTTATTGGGTCAATAATTGGTCATTATGTCAAAAATTAACAAATTTAACCAAAATTGAATTTTTGATTAAAAGTTGACCTATTAGGTCAATGGGGTGGTCATTGGGTTAGAAATTGACCATATTGACCAAAGTTGACTTTTTCTCAAATGTTGACATGTTTGGTCAATGGGGTGGTCATTTGGTCAAAACTTGACTATATTGACCAGAATTGACCTTTTGGTTAAAAGTTAACCTATTGTGTCAATGGGTTAGTTGTTGGGTCAAGGATTGACAAATTTGACCAAGGTTGACTTTTTGTCAGAAGTTGACTTATAGAGTCACTAGGTTAGTCATTGGGTCAAAGATTGACCATTTTGACCAAAGTTGACTTTTTAGCCAAAGATTGACTTATTGGGTCAATAATTGGTCATTAGGTTAAAATTTGACTATTTTGACAAAAATTATCTTTTTTGCCAAAATTTGAACAATTGGGTTAATGGGTTAGTCATTGGGTCGGGGATTGATCATTTCTTAATGTTGACTTTTTGGTCGAAAGTTGGCATATTAAGTCGATGAGTTAGTCGATTGGACCGAGAAATTGATCATTCTAATAAAAGTTGACTGTTAGATTGATGGGGTGGTCATTAGTTCGAAAATTGACTATTTGGACCAAAATAGATTTTTTGTTCAAAAGTTGACATCTTGGAGTAATGGGTTTGTCATTGGGTCAATGATTGTCCAGTTTGAACAAGTTAACTTTTTGGTCAGAGATTAACTTATTGGGTCAATAATTGGTCAGTAGGTCAAAAAATCAAATTTGACCAAAATTAATTTTTTGGTCAAAAGTTGACCAGTTGGGTCAATGTGTTGCTCAATGTGTCAAGATTGACCAATTTGACCGAAGTTGACTTTCTGGCCAAAAGTTGACCTATTAGGTCAATGGGTTGGTCATTGGGTCGAAGAATTAACCATTTTAACCAAAGTTGACTTTTGGGCGAAAGTTGACATATTTGGTCGATGGGGCGGTCATTAGTTAAAAATTAACTATTATGACCAAAATTGACTTTTGGTCGAAAGTTGACCTATCGAGTCGATGTGTTGGTCATTCGGTCAAGGATTGACCATTTTGACCAAAGTGGATTTTTAAAAAAGTTGACTTGTTGGATCGATGGGTTGGTCTTTGAGTCGAAGTTTAGCTATTTTGACTCAAAGTTGACTCTTTCGTCAGAAGATTGACTTATTTAGTCGATAATTGGTCATTAGACCAACAATTGAAAATTTTAATGATAAATGACTTTTTGGTGAAAGTTGACTCATTAGATCAACGAGGGTGGTCATTTGGTCGAGAATTGACCATTTTGACCAAGTTGACTATTTGGTCAAAAGTTGACCTATTGTGTTAATGGGTTTGTCATTGGGTCAAAAATTGACCATTTTGACCAAAGTACACTTTTGGTCAAAAGTTGACCTATTAGGTCAATTGGGTGGTTATTAGGTCAAAAATTAACTATTTTGACCAAAATTGACTTTTTGGTCAAAAGTTGACCTGTTGGGTCTTTGGGTTGGTCATTGGGTCAGAAATTGACCATTTTGACCAAAGTTTACTTTTTGGTCACAAGTTGACCTATTGGGTCAATTGGGTGGTCATTAGGTCAAAATTAACTATTTTGACCAAAATTGACTTTTAATCGAAAGTTGACATATTGAGTCGATGGGTTGGTCATTGGGTCGAGGATTGACCATTTTAACCAAAGTTGACTTTTTTGTCGAAAGTTGACATATTCGGTCGATGGGTTGGTCATTGGGTCGATAATTGACCATTTTAACCAAAGTTGACTTTTTGGTCGAAAAGTTGACCTTTTGAGAGTCGATGGTGTAGTCACTAGATCTAAAATTAAAAATTTTAACAAAATTGACTTTTTGTTTAAAAGTTGACCGAGTTAGGTTATTGGATTTTTCATTGGGTCAAGAATTGACTATTTTAACCAAATTTCACTTTTTTGTCAAAAGTTGACCTATTAGGTCAAAGGGTTTGTCATTGGGTTAGAAATTGACCATTTTGACCAAAGTTGACTTTTTTGTCAAAAGTTGACCTATTGGGTTAATTTAGTGGTCATTAGGTCAAAAATTGACTATTTTGACCAAACTTGATTTTTTGGTCGAAACGCACTGATTAGATTCGATGGGTTGTTCAATGGCTCAAAAATTGACCATTTTGACTAAAGTTGACTTTTTGGTCATAAGTTGACTTTTTGGCATAAGTTGACCTATTGGGTCAATGGGTTGGTCACTAGGTCACGGATTGATCATTTGACCAAAGTTGACTTTTTGGTCAAAAGTTGACCAATTGGGTTAATGGGTTGGTCATTGAGTACGAAATTGATTATTTTGACCAAAGTTGACTTTTTGGTCGAAAAGTTAACTTATTGGGCCGATGGGTGATCATTATGTCGAAATTGACTATTTTGGCCAAAATTAACTTTTTGGTCGAAAAGTTGACTTTATTGAGTCATTGGGTCGAGGATTAACCAATTTTTCCGAAGTTAACTTTTTGGTCGAAAGTTGACTATTGGGTCGATGAGTTGGTCGTTGGGTCGAGGATTGACCATTTTGACCAAAGTTGACATTTTGGTCAGAGATTAGCTTATTGGGTCAATAATTGGACAATATGTTAAAAATTGATTATTTTGACCTGTCGGCATATTTTTAGGTTTGTGGTGTTGTATTTTTGAAAAGAGGTCGCCTACAGAAATTGTCGGCGAATTTTTAATTTAATTTAAATAAATAATTTGAAAAGTAGTATTTGATTTTGAAAATAATTTTAAATTTGAAAATTTTAAGATATGAAATCAAACTGATCTCACATCCCGAATAGTTTATATAAACGAGCGCCGCACCACAAACCGTGTATCTATCCCGAAGAATAGACACCTGCTTGATGATGGGGCTCGATTAAATAAACTAGAAAGGTTTGTGACATCCGTTTGGTCTCGCGAACCAATTTTATAAGCCGACAAGTTCCCCGCTTAATATAAATGAATTAAGCGGGGTTTATATTACTCCGGGTTCTTAAAGTTCCCTATAAGGGCAAGCCCCTATAGTTAATTACATCTTAAGTGACGGAAATCACCTAAGAAAACTCTCGATAATGATCGGTGGTTTTGCTCTCAAGAATTTCAAAGTTTAGGTTTTCAAAGGATTGAATTTTAGAAATTTCAATAGGGAATAGATCAAATTTGGAACAGTTTATTTTAGGAGTCCAAAGGAAGAGAGAGTAGGGGAAGTTGAGGATCCGAGAGGAATCTTCGGCGACTTCCCGACTATCCTATTGTTGGGCTTTGAATTTTGAAAATGAATTTATTTAAGTTTCAATCTTGCCAATTAGTTATAGGAATTACATTTACATAATCACCTGATTATACAAATAACTTGAAAGGTAGGAGGATTTACATCGTATCGGACGACAACCTCGGAATCCTAAAGCGAGTTAGGGCTTATATTGCACGACGAAGGTCATACAAAGGCCTAAAAGAACAGGTGAGGATTTATGTCGCACTAGGCGGACTACCTCGAATCCTATGGCTTGTTGTTTAAACTAAAGAATAGTTTTGCTGATGTCGACACAGGTTTTGCTGTTGACGATGGCCGTGCTGCCCTCGAAGTCGTGCTCCGTGCTCCACGTCGTAGCAAAGTTGCAGTTTAGGTTTAAATCTTAAGTTAAAGTGAACATGCAAATCGTTTTATTTCATCTTATTATTATTATCGTTTTCATTTTCATTGCAAGCGTGAGTGTGTGCAACGATGATGGGTGTAGCAAAAGAAAGCAGGAAAACAAGTAAGCGAGAATATGTTATAGCAAACAACGAGGAAGCAAGTATCACAAGCGAGGTTATGCTTGAGCTAAACGGGAATAACATGCTACAACAAGCAAAACATGCTAAGCAAGTATGTATATCGAAAATAAGCGAGGCTAGACTAGCAAGAGTATATGCTGAAAAGTAAGGCATGCGTAACGAGTATAAGCGAAAGTAAACAGGCTAGACTAGCAGGAGTATGTGCTGAAAAGTAAAGCAGGTATAACAGTAAAGAAAGTAAAGACTGTGTCACAGGAGTACCGTATGCTCTGCTCATCCGCGGCGCACTGTTACCTGTTTATTGTTATTTTTTTTATATTTTTCGCAACAAATTTGTCAGAGTCGTTAGCAAGAAGAAAGCAAGAGTACAAGTAGTAAGTGAAAACAACCTAGCTCAACATGGAGTGCTATGGTATGTACAAAAAAAGTAAAGTACGAAAACTCAACGAGTAAAACAAAGGAAGGACGACGAGCGAACAAAATCGCGAGAAGAAAACCAAGAAAGTCGGGAAATAAAGAAAAGAAACGTCCGTAGAAAACTCTGAGAAAAGTCACGAACGAAAACAAAACAAAGTCGTAGAAAACTGCAAAAAGGCACCGTGAGAAAACCTACGGATGACCCGCTAAACTCATGGCGAACCATAAGAAAGAAAGACCCGTAAGCACGGTGGTGTTTCGGACTCGGTAGCTGTGCTAATATCCGGACTTGAGTGCTGACTACTAGACCGACTTTCTGCAGAAGGCAGTCCTAATCCGACTCGAATAGCCAACCGTGGACCTTTATAAATTTTCACACATTTCATTTTTGGTTTTCATGCAAGTAAAAAAGCCGTAGGTAAGTAGGCTGTGTAGTAGTGGAGGTAATTTTGTATTTTTCAAACATATGTATTTTTTTGTTTTAAAACATTTCAGTCCACGGGTTGACTATCCTAATAGGACTAGGTCTACGAACATTAGACTGTCGGCAGTAGAAACCCCAAGGACGGTCGAACGGTTCCGTGGTTCCTGCTCTACTCTCTACAGAGTCTCTGAGTCAGGCGGCCCCATTCTATGGTTCTCGTAATTTTTCTCGTTTTGCAGTCTCATCAATGTCCCCACCGCACTTACAGCCTTGCTTGATGGCCCCATATATAACCCGAGGAGGTTATATATGCACACCTACACGTCCCCCGTAGGTGTGTGCTTTGAGCCAAGAAACAAGGTGAAACTAGGGACGAGAGGTCAAGGAAAGGAGGACGGAAAGCGGCTCACTTAACACAATTTCGAAAAGAAGTGAGTCGATTTCCAATAATCATAAAACACGTAAGTCACCCTGGACTCCCGACCGACCTCACATGTACTGAGAAAAGGACTAAAGGCACCTCGACGCTCTCGGAGAAGTGGCTGAAGCACCCTAGTAACTCTCTGAAGGTGGTGTGTAACCCTTCCCAAACATTCAAGTAATGGCAAAGAAAAGGGAAACATAAAACAAAGCTGCGGGTAAAGAAAGTAAAACGGAGTGAAGTAGAAATGAAGTAGAAAAAGAACGAAACCATCCAAGAAAAATCGGGCAGCATAACAGCGTAAAAAGAATTTTCCACACCTGCAATTTGAATAAAAAGAAATGCCGCAAGCATGTATATGTAACAATCAATGTTTTCATCCATCCCAAGCATGTACAAAGCATGCTAGAACTCTCAAAACCATAGGACAGCTTGCATGAAAAAGAGAACTTCAAATCCCTACGTGTGAGGCATACTTTTATGCTTGGAGTGAGGTGAGACATGTGTGCAATTATAGCTTTGATGTTGTATATGTAAATACATGTTGAAATAGATGAAAAGCAAGCACACAAAACTTCAAATTTTGATGTTTCAAGCGGGAACATGTTTGAATCCGAAAATTGCAAATAAATTCACCAATTTATTCTCATATTAGCTAGCCGTCGTTGAGCCACAATAAAGAATGAAAACCAAGCATTCCATTTTAGTGCAAATAGGAGCAGCTTCCTACAACTAAAAGAGCCAAACCGAGCCCACCAAATTGAGCCTCGAGAGCTTTAGAAATTACCCATTTCTTTTTGCAAATATTTCCAATATAAGAAGGCAACAATACAAAGTAAAACCAAGCCACTAAAACAACCTTTGAAAATGCCTAGTAACCAAATTCTCATTTAACGTATAATTTGAATAGATGGGGCAGCAACAGAGGAGAAAAATCAAGCCCACAGCAAGGCAAAACCGAGCCCAACATAGGGGGCAAAAAACCGCAGCAATCACAAGGTTAAAACTGAGGTATCACAAAGCCAACACCGAGCTCAATATAGGGGAAAACCGCAGCTACAACCAGTCTCGAAATAATGTTCACATCTCACTAAAACGATTTAGCAAATAAGGGGGCTTTCAAATAGGAATTTCGACACTTAGAAGCAGGTACAAGTTACATAAACAAAAGAAAGAGGTATCCATAAAGAGCTAAAATCGAGCCATTCAGCACACCAAAACAGGGGTAAAAGTGTAGCCCAAAATGGTGTCTAAAGGGCCAAAATCTGTCATGTAAGTATGAAGACATATATTTGAAAGGTGTAAATACACATGAATTGGGTGGCAGATATGTAAATGCATTAAACTTGGGTGATATATATGTAAATCTTGAAGTTTAGGCATTGGACATGTAAACATATATAAGAATCGAATGGCATGTATGTGATTTCCCCAATTCAAAATAAATCTCTAGGTTTTCTTATCTCAAATAATTTTGCATTGCAAGCCTTCCTAGCATCTGTCATATTTCCCAGAAAATGTATTTCGAATTTGCACAACTCACTCATAAGTCCGAATCATTCCTCTCAAGGAATCGACTACCAAATCATATAATAAATTGTGCATCTTATAATATATCTCTCTCCTTGATGCTCATTAAAAGGATTTTCTAGCCAAAGCATTAAAATACTTTCCTCCAATATCATCCCAGAATCTCTTCTTCAAATAAAGATACCTGAATGGAACCCAATGCAATCCATATTCAAGCTAAATCGTCTTTATCAAACGGATGATCTTGTGGGGAATATGCCACAAAATGCAAAACAATTTCAAATTCTTCTTTCAGCACTTCATAGATGTGCTGTAAATGACTTGTTCCATCTATTTCCTAAGCTCAAGAAAAATGAAGATACAAACAGTGGATGAAAAGTCGCTTTAAACAACAAGCCAGAAACCCACAACCATTGCTGCACTTCAAAATCTATCCCCTCCAAATGTTTCAGATTTGGTAATAGAATAAGTCAAACCTCAACTTTCCAACACATATAGGGAAACCATGCACATTCATACATGCCACCCGATTCTTCACATATTTACATATTTAGCACCTAAATTTCAGACTTTCACAAATGAGGCACGAAAGCTTTTAGATTTTTACAAATGAAACACCTAAGCTTTTCAGATTTTCAAAGTATAAGCATCGAAGGCTTCGCGAGCTTTACAAATAAAGTAGCAATGCTTTCAGATTTTAAAAGCTAAACACCAAAACACCTCTCTCCCTTTGCAAATCATAAATAAAACATTTTCGGATTTCACAAAGTATAGGCATCGATACCTCTGAAGTTCGCAAATAACGAACATTTCAAAAGCAAAGCAATAGGCATCTAGATGTAAGCTTTATGAGTGACGAACTTTTAAGTACTACACTGCATACAATATCTTGAAAAGTATATAATCATGTCTTCCCGAGTTCAGTTGTAAAGCATACAAATGCACATGAGCAATGTATCAAGCCTCAAGATTTTAAAAAGGATATTAAAAAAATATATATATATAAATAGATAAAACTGTAGGTGTTATATCCGTAAGCACATGTGAAGTGTATCCTACATGCATAAACATATGTTACATAGCCCCCATCATGTCTCAAATTCATCAAGCAAGCCCCAACATTCAAAAGAGAGTCGAATAAAAGGAGGAGCTCAAAATCGCAAGGAACAAATTACCCAAGCAAAAGGTCCAACAATTAAAGCTCAAGCAGAGACTCAACAACTCCAAAGTTCCCCAAAGTTCAAAAGTAGCCCCCCCCCCAAGTAATTTTTGTTATCAAAGTAACACCGAAAATGGAAGGGGAGAAGGGAGACAACTTACCTTTCTCGGCTAACATAAAACAAAGAACAGGGGAACAAACTACAGAGCTTCAATAGCAGCGAACACCAACCCAATGAGAATTTCGGCAGCACCTCCCCTCACACAAAAATTTCGGCCCCCCATCAAGAGCTCCCCAAGTGGGGTTTATATAGCCGAGAGGAGAGGAGGAGTGTATCATCGACTTACCTGGGCCATGAGGCGAGCCAAGAGAAGCGACAAGAGTCACGTGAGGGAAGTGGGAATCGAGCCGCAGAGGGCGCGAGGAGGCGTGGCGGCGAAGGGAAGCTTTAGGCAGAGCACGCGTACGAGGAGGGGACCACGGCCGAAGCTCCGCGACAAAGAAGAGGAGATGGGGGGAAGGGCTCGGTTCGGCTGGGGCTCGCGACAGGAGGAATCGCGAATGGGGGCGGGGGCAAGAGGCGTGAGGGAGATGAAGGTTAGGGATTTAGGTGTGTTTAGAATTAGGGATTTTAGGTTTTTTTATTTATTTTATTTATTTATTTATTTTAAAAAATGTTTTAGTCAAATTTCGCCGATTCGGACAAACTTCGACCTCGCACGAAACTATATCAAAATTAGTGTCCTTCCTAGGTAATCTCGACGTTCCGGACGCAACGGCGCAGTCCGTTTCGTCATCCGAGGCCGTTTGGACAACCTCGTTATCAAAACAGGTCAAAAAAGGTCAAATTTGGGGATTTCGCGATTAAATCAGATTTGGTTGAAATTCGAGGTTGAACTGGTAGCGATCGAATGTTGCGTTTAGTTTAGGGGAGTGTGTCGAAGCGTTTAAAATTTAAATTGAGAAGAAAATGGCTAGCGTCGGGTCAATTTGGGTCAAATCGGAGCCTAGGTCGGGCTTAGGTCAAAATTGGGGTTTTTGATGAAATCGGCTTAAATTGACAAAATTGGGCTGTGGTGTAGTTGAACAAAATGAAATTGGGAATATTTGGGATTTTCTGGGAATTTTTGGAATTTTTGGAATTTTGGGTTAAAAAGGGTATTTTGGGTATTTGGAGGTTATTTGGAGGGTATTGGGGTATTTTGGTGGGTTTAGGGTTCAGGATGTGTGTGAGAGTGTGATGTGTGCAAGCGAGACCTCACCAGACCAGACCATCCAGGGTACTCCTAAGGCCAAAGAGTCTTATAGGAAACTCATCCTTTAAACCTTCACATTTGATTTCAACCCTCCAGGTGATTAGGGGTCTACAATCAAGCTTGTGGGGTTCGCAGGGAGTCAAGAGGTGTTTGGACTTCTAAAGGATGGGTCCCAATTCTAATCCTCTAAGATAGTCAAAGGAAAAGCCTAAGGCTAGATCCTAAGCACTAAAAGAAGAAGAGAAGACCTCATCAAAAAATGAGGTCAACATGACCAAAATTGAATTTTGGATCTAGAGTTGATCTAGTTGGTCAATGATGTGGTCATTGGTCAGAACTTGACCATACTGACTAAAATTGACTTTTTTGTGAAAAGTTGACCTATTTGGTTAATGAGGTGGTCATTATGTCAAAACTTGACTATATTGAGCAAAATTGACTTTTTGAGTAAAAGTTGACTTATTGGGTCATTGGGTTGGGTCATTGGGTTGGTCGTTCGGTCAAGGTTTGACAATTTTGACCAAAGTTAACTTTTTGGTCAAAGTTGACCTGTTGGGTCACTTGGTTTGTCATTGGGTCAAGGATTAACCATTTTGACCAAAGTTGACTTTTTAGTAAAAGATTGACTTATTAGGTCAATAATTGGTCATTAGGTCAAAAATTGACTATTTTGACAAAAATGACTTTTTTTGTCAAAAATTGACCTATTAGGTCAATGGGTTGGTCATTGGGTCAAGGATTGATCATTTTAACCAAAGTTGACTTTCTGGTCAAAAGTTGACCTATTGGGTTAATGTGTTGGTCATTGGATCAATAATTGGTCATTAGGTCAAAAATTAACTATATTGACTAAAATTTTTTTTGGTCAAAAGTTAACCAAATGGGTCAATGGGTTGGTCATTGTGTCAAGGATTGATCAATTTGACCGAAGTTGACTTTTTGGTCAAAAGTTTTCCTTTTGGTCATTGGGTCAAGAATTGACGATTTTAACCAAAGTTGACTTTTTGGGCCAAAAGTTGACCTATTGGGTCAACGGGGCGATCATTAGTTCAAAATTAAGCTATTATGACAAAAATGTACTTTTTGGTCAAAAGTTGACCTATTAGGTTAATGTGTTGGTCTTTGGGTCAAGGATTGACCATATTGACTAAAGTTGTTTATTTGTTCAAAAGTTGACCTTTTAGGTCAACGGATTTGTCAATATGTCAAAGATTGACCATTTTGACCAAAATTGACTTTTTAGTAAGAGATTGACATATTGGATTCGATAATTTGTCATTCGATTGATCGACTATTTGGTCAAAAGTTGATCTATTGGGTTAATGAGTTGGTCATTTGGTCAAGAATTGATCATTTTGACCAAAGTTGACTTTTTGTTCAAAAGTTGACATATTGGTTAATGGGTTGGTCATTAGGTCAAAATTTGACCATTTTGACCAAAGTTAACTTTTTGGTCAAAAGTTGGTCTTTTAGGTCAATGGGGTGGTCATTAGGTTAAAAACTAGCTATTTTGATAAAAATTGACCTTTTAGTCGAAAAGTTGACCTTTTAGGTCATTGGATTCGAGATTGATCATTTTAGTAAAGTTTACTTTTTGGTCGAAAGTTCACTTATTAGGTCGATGGGTTGGTCATTAGAGTCGACGATTGACCATTTTAATCGAATTTGACTTTTGCTCGTAGATTGACTTAATGGGTCGATAATTGGTTATTTGGCGAAAATTGATTATTATGATCGAAATTGACTTTTTGGTCGAAAGTTGACTTTATTGGATCGATGGGTTAGTCATTGGGTCGAAGATTGATCATTTTGACCAATGTTGACTTTTTGGTTAAAAGTTAGCTGTTTGGTCGATAGTTGGTCATTAGGTCGAAAATTGACCATTTTAACAAAAGTAACTTTTGGATCGATGGGGTGGTCGTTAGATCGGAAATTGACCATTTTTATCATACTTAACTTTTGGTTAAAAGTTGACTGTTAGATCGATGGGGTGGTCATCGGGTCGAAATTAACTTATTTTGACCAAAATTGACTTTTTGGTCAAAAGTTAACCGACTGGGTTAATGGGTTGGTCATTGGGTCAAGGATTGACCATTTTAACCAAAGTTGACATTTTGGTCAAAGGTTGACCTATTGGGTCAATAGGTTTGACATTGGATCAAAGATTGACCATTTTAACCAAAGTTAACTTTTTGGTATGAGATTGACTTGTTGGGTAAATAATCGGTCATTAGTTCGAAAATTAAGCTATTTTGACCAAAATTGAATTTTTGGTCGAAAGTTGACCTATTAGGTCGAGAGTTAGTCATTGGGTCGAGGATTGACCATTTTGACAAAAGTTGACTTTTTGGTCAAAATTTGACCTATTGGGTCAGAAATTGACCATTTTGACCAAAGTTGACTTTTTGGTCGAAAGTTGAACTATTGTATCAATGGGTGGTCATTATGTCAAAAATTGACTATTTTGACCAAAATTAACTTTTTGGTCAAAAGTTGCCATTTAGTCATTGGGTCAAGGATTAACCGTTTTGTCGAAAGTTAACTTTTTGGTCAAAAGTTGACCTATTGGGTCAATGAGTTGGTCATTGGGTCAAGGATTGACCATATTGACCAAAGTTGACTTTTCGGTAGAATATTGACTTATTGGGTCAATAATTGGTCATTATGTCGAAAATTAACATTTTTAACCAAAATTAAAATTTTGATCAAAAGTTGACCTATTAGATCAATGGGGTGGTCATTGGGTCAAAAAGTGACCATATTGACCAAAGTTGACTTTTTGTCAAAAGTTGACCTATTTGGTCAATGGGGTGGTCATTTGGTAAAAACTTGAGTATATTGACCAAAATTGACTTTTTGGTTAAACGTTGTCTTATTGGATTGATGGGTTGGTTGTTGGGTCGAGGATTGACAAATTTGACCAAGGTTGACTTTTTTGTCGAAAGTTAACCAACTAGGTCGAAGGGTTGGTCATTGGGTCGAGGATTGACCATTTTAATCAAAAGCTGACTTTTTGGTTAAAGGTTAAGCTTAATGGGTCGAAAGGTTTGTCATTGGATCGAAAGATTTACCATTTTGCCTAAAGTTGACTTTTTGGTAAGAGATTGACTTATTGGGTCGATAATTGGTCATTAGATCGAAAATTGGTATTTTGACCAAAATTGAATATTTGGTCGAAGGTTGACCGATTGGGTCGAGAGTTGGTCATTAGGTCAAGCGTTGACCACTTTGACAAAAGATGACTTTTTGGTAAAAAATTGACCTATTAGATTGATGGTTGGTCATTGGGTCGAGAAATTGACCATTTTGAACCAAGTTAACTTTTGGTCGAAAGTTGACTTATTGTATCGATGGGTGGTCATTAGGTGAAAAATGGATATTTTGACGAAATATGACTTTTTGGTCGAAGTTAACTTTATTGAATCATTGGGTCGAGGATTAATAAGTTTTGTCCGATGTTAACTTTTGGTCGGAAGTTGACTATTAGGTTAATGAGTTGGTCATTGGGTCGAAGTTGACGATTTCACTAACATTGACTTTTTGGTCGAAGATTAACATATTGGATCAATAATTGGTCATTATGTCGAAATATTAATAATTTTAACGAAAATTGAAATTTTGATCGAAACTTGACATATTAGGTCGATTGGGTAGTCTTTAGGTCGAGAAATTGACCATATTGACTAAAGTTGACTTTTTCGCGAAAAGTTGACTGTTTTGTCGATGTGGTGGTCATTTGGTCGAAAACTTGCTATACTGACAAAAATTTACTTTTTGGTTAAAAGTTGACGTAATGGGTCAACTGGTTGGTTATAGGGTCAAAGATTGACAAATTGGTCAAAAGTTAACCTACTGGGTCAATGGGTTGGTCATTGGGTCAAGGATTAACCATTCTAACCAAAGTTGACTTTTTAATCAAAGGTTGCCCTATTGGGTTAATGGGTTTGTCATTGGATTAAAGAATGACCATTTTGACCAAAATTGACTTTTTGTTAAGAGATTGAGTTATTAGGTCAAAAATTCATTTTTTATCAAAATTGAATTTTTGGTCAAAGGTTGACTTTAATGGGTGAAGGAGTTGAGTCGTTGGGTCGAGGATTGACCATTTTGACAAAAGTTGACTTTTTGGTCAAAAGTTGACATATTGGGTCAATGGTTGATCATTGGGTCAGAAATTGACCATTTTGACCAAAGTTGACTTTTTGGTCGAAAGTTAACCTATTGTATTAATGGGTGGACATTAGGTCAAAATTGATTATTTTGAGCGAAATAGACTTTTTGGCGAAAGTTGACTGTTAGTCATTGGGTCGAGGATTAACCACTTTGTCGAAGTTAAGCTTTTTGGTCGAAAGTTGGCTGTTTGGTCGATGGGTTGGTCGATGGGTCAGAGGATTGGAAATTTTGACCGAGTTGACTTTTGGTCGGAGATTAACTTATTGGGTCGATAATTGGTCATTATGTCGAAAATTAACAGATTTAACTAAAATTGAATTTTTGATTAAAAGTTGACTGATAGAGTTGATGGGTTAGTCATTGGGTTAAAGACTGACCATATTGACCAAAGTTGACTTTTACTCGAAATGTTGACATGTTTGAGTCGATGGGGTGGTCATTTAGTCGAAACTTGTCTATATTGACCGGAATTGACCTTTTGGTTAAAAGTTAACTGTTATTGTCGATGGGTTAGTTGTTGAGTGAGGATTGACAAATTTGACCAAGGTTGACTTTTTGTCAGAAGTTGACTTATAGAGTCACTAGGTTAGTCATTGGGTCAAAGATTGACCATTTTGACCAAAGTTGACTTTTTAGCCAAAGATTGACTTATTGGGTCAATAATTGGTCATTAGGTTAAAATTTGACTATTTTGACAAAAATTATCTTTTTTGCCAAAATTTGAACAATTGGGTTAATGGGTTAGTCTTTGGGTCAGGGATTGATCATTTTTACTAAAGTTGACTTTTTGGTCAAAAGTTGGCCTATTAGGTCAATGAGTTAGTCGTTGGACCAGAAATTGATCATTCTAATAAAAGTTGACCTATTGGATCGTGGGGTGGTCATTAGGTCAAAAATTGACTATTTTGACCAAAATAGACTTTTTGTTAAAAGTTGACATCTTGGGTAATGGGTTTGTCATTGGGTCGATGATTGTCAGGTTTGAGCAGAGTTGACTTTTTGGTGGAGATTAACTTATTGGGTCGATAATTGGTCATTAGGTCGAAAATTGATTATTTTGACCAAAATTAATTTTTGAGTCGAAAGTTGACCAATTGGATCGATGTGTTGCTCATTGTGTCGAAGATTGACCATTTTGACGAAAGTTGACTTTCGGTCGAAAGTTAACTGATTGGGTCAATGGGTTGGTCATTGAGATCGAGAATTGACCATTTTGACCAAAGTTGACTTTTTGGGCAAAATTTGACATATTTGAGTCGATGTGGTGGTCATTGGTTCAAAAATTAACTATTATGACCAAAATTGACTTTTTGGTAGAAGTTGACTGATCGGGTTGATGTGTTGGTCTTTAGATTGAGATTGACCATTTTGACCAAAGTTGACTTTTTGAAAAAGTTGACTTGTTGGGTCGATGGGTTGGTCATTAGGTCGAGGTTTAACCATTTTGACCAAAGTTGACGTGTTTAGTCAGAGATTGACTTATTTAGTCAATAATTATTCATTAGGCAAAAAATTGAAAATTTTGACCATAGTTGACTTTTTGGTCAAAAGTTGACTCATTGGGTCAACGAGGTGGTCATTTGGTCATAAATTGACCATTTTGACCAAAGTTGACTGTTTGGTCAAAAGTGGACCTATTGGGTTAATTGGTTGGTCATTGGGTCAAAAATTGACCATTTTGACCAAAGTTCACTTTTGGTCAAAAGTTGACCTATTAGGTCAATTGAGTGGTTATTAGGTCAAAAATTAACTATTTTGACCAAAATTGACTTTTTGGTCAAAAGTTGACCTGTTGGGTCAATGGGTTGGTCATTAGGTCAGAAATTGACCATTTTGACCAAAATTTACTTTTTGGTCACAAATTGACCTATTGGGTCAATTGGGTGGTCATTAGGTCAAAAATTAACTATTTTGACGAAAATTGACTTTTTGGTCAAAAGTTGACATATTGAGTCAATGGGTTGGTGATTGGGTCAAAGATTGACCATTTTAACCAAAGTTGATTTTTTTGTCAAAAGTTGACCTATTCGGTCAATGGGTTGGTCATTAGGTCGATAATTGACCATTTTAACTAAAGTTGACTTTTTGGTCGAAAGTTGACCTTTTAGATTGATGGGTTGGTCATTAGGTCGAAAATTGACAATTTTGACCAAAATTGACTTTTTAGTTAAAAGTTAACCGATTAGGTTATTGAATTTGTCATTGGATCAAGAATTGACTATTTTGACCAAATTTCACTTTTTTGTCAAAAGTTGACCTATTGGGTCAAAGGGTTTGTCATTGGGTTAGAAAATTGACCATTTTGACCAAAGTTGACTTTTTGGTCAAAAGTTGACCTATTGGGTTAATTGAGTGGTCATTAGGTCAAAAATTGACTATTTTGACCAAAATTGACTTTTGATCGAAAAGTTGACTATTGGGTTGATGGGTTGGTCAATGGCTCAAAAATTGACCATTTTGACTAAAGTTGACTTTTTGGTCAAAAGTTGACCTATTAGGTCAATGGGTTGGTCATTGGGTCAAGGATCAACCATTTTGCCCAAAGTTTACTTTTTGGTCACACTTTGACTTATTGGGTCAATAACTAGGCATTCAGCCAAAAATTAATTATTTTGATCAAAATACAGTTTTTGGTCAAAAGGTTATCAATTTAGTCGGTGGGGTGTCACAAATTGACCATTTTGACCAAAGTTGACTTTTTGGTCAAAAGTAGACCTATTGGGTCGATGAGTTAGTCAATGGGTCAGAAATTGACCATTTGACCAAACTTGACTTATTGGTCAAAAGTTTACCTATTGGGTCAATGGGTTGGACATTGAGTTAAGGATTGGCCATTTTCACCAAAGTTAACTTTTGGTCAAAAGTTGACCTATTGGGTCTATGGGTTGGTCATTGGGTCAGAAATTGACCATTTTGACCAAAGTTGTCTTTTTGGTCAAAAGTTGACCTATTGTGCTAATTGTGATGTCTTTAGGTCAAAAATTGACTATATTGACCAAAATTGTTTTTGGTCAAAAGTTGACCTACAATGTCATTGGGTCAAGGATTGACCATTTTGACCAAAGTTGACTTTTTAGTCAAAAATTGATCTATTGAGTCAATGGGTGGGTCATTGGATCAAGGATTGACCATTTTGACCAAAGTAGATTTTTTGGTAAGAGATTGACATGTTGGGTCAATAAATAATCATTAGGTTAAAAATTGACTATTTTGACCAAAATTGACATTTTGGTCAAATATTGACCTATTGGGTCAATGTGTTAGTCTTTGGGTCAAAGATTGGCCAATTTGACCAAAGTTGCATTTTTGGTCAAAATTTGACATATTGGGTCAATGGGTTGGTCATTGGGTCAGAAATTGACCATTTTGACCAAAGTTGTCTTTTTAGTCCAAAGTTGATCTACTGGGTCAATGGGTTTGTCATTGGGTCACAGATTGACCATTTTGACCAAAGTTGACTTTCTGGTAAGAAATTGACTTATTAGCTCACTAATTTATCATTAGGTCCAAAATTGACTTTTTGGTCAAAAGTTGACCTATTGGGTCAAGGATTGATCATTTTGACTAAAGTTGACATTTTTCTCGAAGTGGTGAGTTAATTGGGTCGATGGGGTGGTCATTAGGTCGAAAATTAACTATTTTGAGAAGTTATTTTGACAAAGTTGACTTTTGAGTCGAGAGTTTAGTATTGAGTCGAAGATTGACCGTTTTGACCAAAATTGACTTTTTGGTCAAAAGTTGACCTATTAGGTCAATGGGATGGTCATTGGGTCAAGGATTAAGCTTTTTGACTAAAGTTGACTTTTTGGTCAGAGATTGACTTATTGGGTTAATAATTGGTCGTTAGATCAAAAAGTGACTATTATGACCAAAATTGACTTTTTGGTCAAAAATTGACCTATTCGGTCAAAAGGTTGGTCATTGTGTCAACGATTGATCATTTTGACCAAAGTTAAATTTTTGGTAAAAGATTCACTTATTGGGTTAATAATTGGTCATTAGGACAAAAATTGACTATTTTCACTGAAATTGACTTTATGTGCAAAAAGTTGACTTATTAGGTCAATAGGTTGGTCATTCGGTCAAGGATTGATCATTTTGACCAAAGTTGATTTTTTTGGTCAAAAGTTGACCTATTGGGTTAATGGGTTTATCATTGGGTCGAGAATTGACTATTTTGACCAAAGTTGACTTTTAGGTCGAAAGTTGTGAGTTGGAGTCGATGGGTTGCTCATTAGGTCAAAGATTGCTTATTTTGACCAAAATTAACTTTTTTTCAAAAATTTACCTATTAAGTCATTGGGTCAAGGATTAACCATTTTGTTCATAGTTGACTTTTTTGTTAAAAGTTGACCTATTGGGTTAATGAGTTGGTAATTAGGTCAAGGATTGACCATTTTGACCAAAGTTGACTTTTTGGTCAAAAGTTGACCTATTGGGTCAATGATTGGTCATTGGGTCAGAAATTAACCATATTGACCAAGAGTTTACTTTTTGGTCGAAAGTTGACTGTTGTGTCAATGGGTGCTCATTAAATCAAAAATTGACTATTTTGACCAAAATTGATTTTATGGTCAAAAGTTAACCTATTGAGTCATTGGGTCTAAGATTAACCATTTTGTCTAAGGTTAACTTTTTGGTCGAAGGTTGACTTATTGGGTCAATGAGTCGATCATTGGGTCAAGGATTGACCATTTTGACCAAAGTTAACATTTTGGTCAAAAGTTAGCCTATTAGGTCAATGGTTGGTCATTGGGTCAGAAATTTACCATTTTAACCAAAGTTAACTTATTAGGTCAATAGGGTGGTCGTCTGGTCAGAAATTGACCATTTTTACCAAACTTGACTTTTTTAGCATAAATTAACCTATTGGGTCAATGGGGTGATCCTTAGGTCAAAAATTGATTATTTTGGCCAAAATTGACTTTTTGGTTAAAAGTTGACATATTCGATCAATGATTGACCATTTTGACCAAAGTTGACTTTTTGGTCAAAGGTTGACCTATTAGGTCAAGGGGATGGTCATTGGGTCAAGGCTTGACCATTTTGACCAAAGTTGACTTTTTGGTCAGAGATTGACATATTGGGTAAATAATTGGTCATTAGGTCAAAAAGTGACTATTATGTCCAAAATTGACTTTTTGGTCAAAAGTTGACCTATTCGGTCAATGGGTTGGTCATTGGTCAACGATTGATCATTTTGGCCAAATTTAACTTTTTGGTCAAAAGTTGGCCTATTAGGTCAATGGTTGGTCATTGAGTCGAAGTTGTGCATTTAACAAAGTTAACTTATTGGGTCAATGGGTTGGTCATTAGGTCAGAAACTGACTATTTTTACCAAACTTAACTTTTTGGTCCAATGTTGACCTATTGGATCAATGGGGTGGTCATTAGGTCGAAAATTGACTATTTTGACCAAAATTTACTTTTTAGTCAAAGGTTGACCTACTGGGTCAAAGGGTTAGTCATTGGGTTATCGATTGACCATTGTGACCAAAGTTGACTTTTTGGTCAAAAGGTGACATATTGGGTCAATGGGTTTATCATTGGGTCAATGATTGTTCATTTTGACCAAAGTTAACTTTTTGGTAAGAGATTGACTTATTGGGTCAATAATTGGTCATTAGGTCAAAAATTGACTATTTTGACCAAAATTGACTTTTTTGCCATTGGTTGACCTATTGGGTTAATGGGTTGGTCATTGGGTCAGAAATTGACCATTTTGACCAAAGTTGACCTTTTGATCAAAAGTTGACATATTGGGTCAATGGGTGGTCATTAGGTCAAAAATTAACTATTTTGACCAAAATTGACTATTTTGACCAAAATTAACTTTTTGGTCAAAAGTTGACCTATTGAGTTATTGGGTCAAAGATTAACCATTTTGTTCAAAGTTGACTTTTTGGTCAAAACTTGACCTATTGGGTCAATGAGTTGGACATTGGGTCAAGGACAAACCATTTTGACTAAAGTTAACTTTCTGGTCAGAGAATAACTTGTTTGGTCAATAATTGGTCATTATGTTAAAAATTGATTATTTTGACAAAAATATTATTTTGGATCAAAAGTTGACCTTTTGGGTCAGTAGGATGGTCATTGGGTCAGAAATTGAGCATATTGACTAAAGCTGATTATTTTGTCAAAAGTTGACATATTTTTTTTTAATGGGGGGGGTGATTAGGTCAAAACTTGACTATATTGAGCAAAATTGACATTTTTGGTAAAAGTTGTCATATTGGTTCAATGGGTTGGTCGTTAGGTCAACGATTGGCAATTTTGACCAAAGTTGACTTTTTGGTCAAAAGTTGACATATTGGATCAATGTATTGGTCATTGGGTTAAGTATTAAAAATTTTGACCAAAGTTGTCTTTTTCGTCAAAGATTGACTTATTGGGTCAATAATTGGTCATTCGATGAAAAATTTACTATTTTGACCAAAATTGACTTTTTGGTCAAATGTTAACCTATTGGGTTAATGTGTTGGTCATTGGGTTAAGAATTAAACATTTTGACCAAAGTTGACATTTTCGTCAAAAGTTTACCTATTGGGTCAATAGGTTGATCATTGGGTCAAGGATTGACCATTTTGACCAAATTTAACTTTTTGGCCAGAGATTAACATATTAGGTCAATGGGTTGGTCATTAGGTCAAAAATTGACTATTTTAACCTAAATTGACTTTTTGATCAAAACTTGACCTATTGGGTCAATGGGTTGGTTATTTGGTCAAGGATTGATCATTTTGACAAAATTTGACTTTTTGGTAAGAGATTCACTTATTGGGTCAATAATTGGTCATTAGGTCAAAAATTAACTATTTTGACCAAAAATTTCTTTATGGGCAAAAGTGGGCCGATTGGGTCAATGGGTTAGTCATTGGGTCAATGATTGATCATTTTGACCAAAGTTGACTTTTTGGTCAAAAGTTGATCTATTGGGTTAATGGGTTAGTCATTGGGTTAGAAAATGAGTGTTTTGACTAAAGTTGATTTTTTGGTCAAAAGTTGACCTATTATTGGGTCAATGGCTAGTCATTAGGTCAAAAATTGACTATTTTGATGAAAATTAACTTTTTGGTCAAAAGTTGACCTATTGAGTAAATGGGTCGAGGATTAAACATTTTGTCGAATGTTAACGTTTTGGACAAAAGTTGACATATTGGGTCAATGAGTTGGTCATTGGGTCAAGGATTGACCATTTTGACTAAAGTTGACTTTTTGGTCAGAGATTAACTTATTGGGTCAATAATTGGATAGTATGTTAAAAATAGATTATTTTGAACAAAATTGAATTTTTGATCAAAAGTTGATCTTATGGGTCAATTAGGTAGTCATTGGGTCAAAAATTGACCATATTAACCAAAATTGACTTTCTTGTTAAAACTTGACATACTTGGTCAATGAGGTGGTCATTAGGTCAAAACTTGACTATATTGAGCAAAATTGACTTTTTGAGAAAAATTTGACCTATTGGGTAAATGGGTTGGTCGTTGGGTCAAGGTTTGACAATTTTGACCAAGGTTGACTTTAGTCGAAGTTGACCTAATTGAGTCATGGGTTGGTCGTTAGATCGAGGATTGACCAAAGTTGACTTTTTAGTAAGAGATTGACTAATTGGGTCAATAATTGGTCATTAGGTCAAAAATTGACTATTTTGACCAAAATTACCTTTTTAGTCAAAAATTAACCTATTGGATAAATGGGCTGGTCATTAGGTCAAGGATTGATCATTTTGACCAAAATTGACTTTTTGGTCAAAAGTTGACCTATTGGGTTAATGTGTTGGTCATTGGGTTAATAATTGGTCATTAGGTCCTAAATTGACTATTTTGACCAAAATTATCTTTTTGGTCAAAAGTTGACAAAATGGGTCAATGGGTTGGTCATTGTGTCAAGGATTGACCAATTTGATCGAAGTTGACTTTCTGATCAAAAGTTGACTGTTGTGGTCGATGAATTGGTCATTAGATCGAGAATGTGATTTTAACCAAAGTTAACCTTTTGGGCCAAAATTTGACCTATTGGGTCAATGGGGTGGTCATTAGTTCAAAAATTCACTATTGTGACCAAAATTTATTTTTTTATCAAAAGTTGACCTTTCGGGTCAATGGGTTGGTCTTTGCGTCAAGAATTGAGCATTTTGACCAAAGTTACTTTTTTGTTCAAAAGTTGGCCTATCAGGTCATTGGGTTGGTCATTGAGTCAAGGATTGGCCATTTTGACCAAAGTTGACTTTTTGGTCAGAGATTGATTTATTAGTTGATAATTGGTCATTGGAGTCGATAATTGATTTATTTTGATCAGAAATTATTTTTTGGTCGAAAGTTGACCGATTTGGTGAATGGGTTGGTCATTGTGTCAGAGATTGCCAATTTGACGGAAGTTGGCTTTCGATCGAAAGTTGATCTATTGAATTCGATAGGTTGGTCATTAGGTTCGGGAATTGACCATTTTAACCAAAGTGACTTTTTGGTGAAAGTTGTACAGAATAGATTGATGGAGCGGTCATTAGTTCAAAAATTGACAATTATGACAAAAATTGACTTTTTGGTCAAAAGTTGACATATCGGGTCAATGGTCTTTGGGTCAAGGATTGACCATTTTGACTAAAGTTATTTTTTGTTCAAAAGTTGAGCTTTTAAGCCAATGGGTTTGTCATTAGATTAAAGATTGACCATTTTAACCAAAGTTGACTTTTTAGTAAAAGATTGACATATTGGGTTAATAATTTGTCATTAGGTTAAAATCTGACTATTTGGTTAAATGTTGAACTATTAAGCCAATGAGTTGGTCATTACAGCAAGGATTGATTATTTTGACCAAAGTTGACTTTTTATTCAAAAGTTGACCTATTGGGTCAATGGGTTAGTCATTAGGTCAGAATTTGACCATTTTGACCAAAGTTGACTTTTTATTCAAAAGTTGACCTATTAGGTCATTGGGTCAATGATTGACCATTTTGACTGAAGTTTACTTTTTGGTCAAAAATTCACGTATTAGGTTAATGAGTTGGTAATTGGGTCAAAGATTGACCATTTTGACCGAATTTGACTTTTAGTCCTGGTCACAGATTGACTTAATGAGTCAATAATTGGTTATTTGGTCAAAAATTGATTATTATGACCAAAATTGACTTTTTGGTCAAAAGTTGACCTATGGGTCAATGGGCTAGTCAATGGGTCAACGATTAATCATTTTGACTAATGTTGACTTTTTGGTTAAAGGTTGGCCTATTAGGTCAATTGTTGGTCTTTGGGTCAGAAATTGACCATTTTAGCCAAAGTAACTTATTGGGTCAATGGGGTGGTCGTTAGGTCAGAAATTGATCATTTTTACCAAACTTGAGTTTTTGGTCGAAAGTTGACATGTAGTGTCAATGTGGTGGTCATTTGGTCAAAAATTGACTATTTTGATCAAAACTGACTTTTTGGTTAAAAGTTAACGTACTGGTTCAATGGGTTGGTCATTGGGTCAAGGATTGACCATTTTAACCAAAGTTGACTTTTTGGTCAAAGGTTGACCAATTGGGTCAATGGGTTTGTCATTGGATCAAAGATTAATCATTTTAACCAAAGTTGACTTTTTGGTAAGAGTTTGATATATTAGGTCAATTATTGGTCATTAAGTCAAAAATGGACTATTTTGACCAAAATTGAATTTTTGGTCAAAAGTTGACCTATTGGGTCAAAAGTTGGTCATTGGGTCAACGATTGACCATTTTGACAAAAGTTAACATTTTTGTTAAAAGTTAACATATTGGGTCAAAGGTTGGTCATTGGGTCAGAAATTGACCATTCTGACCTAAGTTGACTTTTTGGTCGAAAGTTGACCTATTGTATAAATGGGTGGTCATTAGACCAAAAATTGACTATTTTGACCAAAATTGACTTTTTAGTCAGAAGTTGACCTATTGAGTCATTGGGTCAAGGATTAAGCATTTTGTCCAAAGTTAACATTTTGGTCAAAAGTTGACCTATTGGGTTTATGAGTTGGTCATTGAGTCAAGGATTGACCATTTTGACCAAAATTAACTTTCTGGTCACAGATTAACTTATTGGGTCAATAATTGGTCAGAGATTGATTTATTGGGTCAATAATTTTTCATTAGATAAAAAATTGACTATTTTGACCAAAATTGACTTGTTTGTCAAAATTTGACATATTGTGTTATGGGTTAGTCATTGGGTCAAGGATTGATCCTTTTTAACAAAGTTGACTTTTTTGCCAAAAGTTGGCCTATTAGGTCAAAGAGTTAGTCGTTGGACCAGAAATTTACCATTCTAAGAAAAGTTGACTGTTAGATTGATAGGATTAGTCATCGGGTCAAGAATTGACTATTTTAACCAAAATTGACTTTTTGTTCAAAAGTTGATCTCTTTGGCTCGATGGGTTTGGTCATTGGGTCAGATGATTGTCGAGTTTGAACAAGTTGACATTTTAGTCGAAGATTAACTTATTGGATCGATAATTGGTCATTAGGTAAAAATTGATTATTTTGACCAAAGTTAACTTTTTGGTCGAAAGTTGACTCGATTAGGTCAATGTGTTGGTCATTGTGTCAAGGATTGACCAATTTGACCGATGTTGACTTTTTGGTCAAAAGTTAGCCTATTATGTCAATGGTTTGGTCATTGGGATAAGAATTGACCATTTTAACCAAGGTTGATTTTTTGGGCCAAGTTGACCTATTAGGTCAATAGGGCAGTCATTAGTTCAAAAATTGACTGTTATGATCAAAATTGACTTTTTGGTCAAAAGTTGACTTATCGGGTCAATGTGTTGGTCTTTGGGTCAAGGATTGACCAATTTGACCAAAGTTGATTTTTTGTTCAAAAGTTGACCTGTTGGGTCAATGAGTTGGTCATTGAGTCAATGTTTGACCATTTTGACCAAAGTTGACTTTTTGGTCAAAGGTTGACTCATTGGGTCAACGAGGTAGTCATTTAGTTAGAAATTGACCATTTTGACCAAAGTTAACTATTTGGTCAAAAGTTGACCTATTGGGTCAATGGGTTGGTCATTGGGTAAGAAATTAATCATTTTAACCAAAGTTTATATTTTGGTCAAAAGTTATCCTATTGGGTCAATTGGGTGGTTATTAGGTCAAAAATTAACTATTTTGACGAATGTTGACTTTTTGGTCAAAAGTTGACCTATTGGGGCAATGGGTTGGTCATTAGGTTTAAAATTGACCATTTTGACCAAAGTTGACTTTTTGGTCACAAGTTGACTTATTGGGTCAATTGGGTGGCCATTAGGTAAAAAACTATGTATTTTGACCAAAATTAACTTTTTGGTCAAAAGTTGACCTATTGGATCAATGGCGTAGTCATTGTGTCATGGATTGACCATTTTGACCAAAGTTAACTTTTTTGTCAAAAGTTGACCTATTGGGTCAATGGGTTGGTCATTGGGTCAAAAATTGACCATTTTAAGCAAAGTTGACTTTTTGGTCAGACTTTGACTTATTAGGTCAATAATTAGTCATTCGATCAAAAATTTATTATTTTGACCAAAATACAATTTTTGGTCAAAAGTTGACCCATCTGGTTAGTGGGGTGGTCATTGTGTCACAAATTAGCCATTTTGACCAAAGTTGACTTTTTGGTCAAAAGTTGACATTGGTTGGTCATTGGGTCAAGGATTGACCATTTAGACCAAAGTTGATTTTTTGGTAAGAGATTGACTTATTAGGTCAATAATTAATCCTTAGGTCAAAAATTGACCATTTTGACTTAAATTGACATTTTGGTCAAATATTGACCTATAGGATCAATGGGTTGGTTATTAGGTCAAGGATTGACCAATTTAACCAAAGTTGACTTTTTGGTCAAAACTTGACATATTTTGGGGCAATTGGTTGGTCATTGGGTCAAAGATTGACCATTTTGATCAAGTTTGACTTTTTGGTCAGAAGTTGACCTATTGGGCCAATGGGTTGGTGATTAGGTCAAGGATTGACCAGTTTGACCAAAGTTGACTTTTTGGTCAAACGTTGACCTATTGGGTCAATGGTTGGTGATTGGGTCAGAAATTGACCATTTTGACCAAAGTTTACTTTTTGGACGATAGTTGTCCTATTGTGTCAATGGCTGGTCATTAGGTCAAAAATTGACTATTTTGACCAAAATTGACTTTTTTGTTCAAAAGTTGATCTATTGAGTCATTGGGTCAAGGATTAACCATTTTGTTCAAAGTTGACTATTTGGTCAAAAGTTTACCTTTTAGGTCAATGAGTTGGTCATTGGGTCTAGGATTGACTATTTTGACCAAAGATGACTTTTTGGTCAGAGATTAAACCTATTGGGTCAATAATTAGAAATTATGTTAAAATTGATTATTTTGACCAAAGTTGAATTTTGGATAAAAAATTAATCTATTGGGTCAATGGTGTTGTCCTTGGGTCAGAAATTGAACATATTGACCAAAGTTGACTTTTTTGTCAAAAGTTGACCTATTTGGTCAAAAATGTGGTCATTATGTCAAAACATGACTATATTGAGCAAAATTGAGTTTTTGGGTAAAAGTTGACCTATTCGGTCAATAGATTGGTCGTTGGGTCAAGGATTGACAATTTTGGCCAAGGATGACATTTTGGTCAAAAGTTGAACTATTGGGTCACTTGGTTGGTCATTGGGTCAAGGATTGACCATTTTGACCAAAGTTGACTTTTTAGTCAGAGATTGACTAATTGGGTCAATAATTGGTCATTCGGTCAAAAATTGACCATTTTGACCAAAATTAACTTTTTGGTCAAAAGTTGACTTATTGGGTCAATGGGTTGGTCATTGGGTCAAGGATTTATCATTTTGACCGAAGTTGATTTTTTTGTCAAAAGTTGTCCTATTGGGTTAATGTGTTGGTCACTGGATCCGAAATTGACCATTTTGACGAAAGTTGACTTTTTGGTCAAAAGTTGGGCTATTGAATCAATGGGGTGGTCATTAGGTAAAAAATTGACTGTTTTGATCAAAATTGACTTTTTAGTCAAAAGTTGACCTAATATGTCATTCGTTCAAGGATTGACCATTTTGACTAAAGTTAACTTGTTGGTCAAAAGTACACCTATTAGGTCAATGGGTTGGTCATTGGGTCAAGGATTGACCATTTTGACCAAATTTGACTTAATGGGTCAATAATTGGTCATTTGGTAAAAAATTGACTATTATGACCAAAATTGATTTTTTTGGTCAAAAGTTGACCTATTGGGTCAATGGGTTTGTCATTGGGTCAACGATTGATTATTTTGACCAATGTTGACTTTTTGGTCGAAAGTTGGCCTATTATGTCAATGGTTGGTCATTGGGTCTGAAATTGACCATTTTAACCAAATTTAACTTATTGGGTCAATGGGGTGGTCGTCAGGTCAAAAATTGACCATTTTTACCAAACTTGACTTTTTCATCAAAAGTTGACCAATTGGGTCAATGAGTAGTCATTAGGTCAGAAATTGTCTATTTTGATGAAAATTGAATTTTTAATCAAAAGTTAACCTACCGGGTCAATGGGTTGGTAATTGGGTCATGGAATGACCATTATAACCAAAGTTGACTTTTTTGTTAAAAGTGGACCTTTTGGGTCAATGGGTTTGTCATTGGGTCAAAGATTGACCATTTTGACCAAAGTTGACTTTTTGGTAAGAGATTGACTTATTAGGTTAATAATTGGTCATTAGGTCAAAAATTGACTATTTTGACCAAATTTGAGTTTTTGGTCCAAAGTTGACCTATTGGGTCAATGAGTTGGAAATTGGGTCAAGGATTGACCATTTTGACCAAAGTTGACTTTTTGGTAAAAAGTTGACCTACTAGGTCAATGGTTGGTCATTGGGTCATAAATTAACCATTTTCTTCCAAAGTTTACTTTTTGGTCGAAAGTTCACCTATTTAGTCATTAGGTCAAGGATTAACCATTTTGTCTAAAGTTGACTTTTCGGTCAAAGGTTGACCTATTAGGTCAATAAGTTGGTCATTAGGTCAAGGATTGACCATTTGGACCATAGTTTATTTTTTTGTTAAAAGTTGACCTATTAGGTCAATAGTTGGTCATTGGGTTAGAAATTTTCCATTTTAACCAAAGTTAACTTATTGGGTCAATGTGGTGGTTGTTAGGTCAAAAATTGACCATTTTTACCAAACTTGACTTTTTGGTCAAAAGTTGACCTATTGGGTCACTGGGGTGGTCATTAGATAAAAAAATGACCTTTTTAACCAAAGTTGACTTTTTGGTCAAAAGTTGACCTATTGTGTCAACGGGTTTGTCATTTGGTCAAAGATTGACCAATTTGACCAAAGTTGACTTTTTGGTAAGAGATTGATTTATTAAGTCAATAATTGGTCATTAGGTCAAAAATTGACTATTTTGACCGAAATTAACTTTTTGGTCAAAAGTTGACCTATTGGGTTAATGGGGTGGTCATTGGGTCAGGGATTGATCTTTTTCGCCAAAGTTGACTTTTTGGTCAAAAGTTGGTATATTTCGTCACTGAGTTAGTCATTGGAGCAGAAATTGACCATTTTAAAAAAAGTTGATTTATTAGGTCAATGAGGTGGTCATTAGGTCAAAAATTGACTATTTTGACCAAAATTGACTTTTTGGTCAAAGGTTGAACTATTGGTTCAATGGATTGGTCATTGGGTCAAAGATTGACCATTTTGATTAAGGTTGACTTTTTGGTAAAAATTTAACCCATTGGGTCAATGGGTTTGTCATTAGGTCAAAGATTGACCAATTTGACCAAAGTTGACTTTTTGGTCAAAAGTTGACCTATTGGCTTAATGAGCTGGTAATTGGGTCAAGGATTTAGCATTTTCACCAAAGTTGACTTTTTGGTCAAAAGTTGACCTGTTGGGTTAATGGTTGGTCATTGGGTCATAAATTAACCCTTTTGACCAAACTTTACTTTTTGGTCGAAAGTTGACTTATTGTGTCAATGGGTGGTCATTAGGTAAAAAATTGACTATTTTGACCAAAATTGATTTTATGGTCAAAAGTTAACCTATTGAGTCATTGAGTCAAGGATTAACCATTTTGTCTAAGGTTAACTTTTTGGTCAAAGGTTGACCTATTGGGTCAATGAGCTAGTCATTGGGTCAAGAATTGACCATTTTGACGAAAGTTAACTATTTCGTCAAAAGTTGGCCTATTAGGTCAATGGTTTGTCATTGGGTCAGTAATTTACCTTTTTAACCAAAGTTAACTTATTGGGTCAATGGGGTGGTCGTTAGGTCAGAAGTTGACCATTTTTACCAAACTTGACTTTTTGAGCAAAAGTTGACCTATTGGGTTAATGGTGTGGTCATTAGGTAAAAAACTGACTATTTTCACCAAAATTGACTTTTTGGTCAAAAGTTAACATACTGGGTCAATGGGTTGGTCATTGGGTCAAGGAATGACCCTTTTAACCAAAGTTGACTTTTTGGTTAAAAGTTGACCTATTGAGTCAATGGGTTTGTCATTAGGTCAAAGATTGACGATTTTGACCAAAATTGACTTTTTGGTAAGAGACTGATTTATTGGGTCAAAGATTGACTACTTTGACCAAAATTAACTTTTTGGTCAAAAGTTGACCAATTGGGTTACTGGGTTAATCATTGGGTCAGAGATTGATTATTTTTACGAAAGATGACTTTTTGGTCAAAGGTTGGTCTTTTTCGTCACGGAGTTAGTCGTTGGACCAGAAATTGACCCTTCTAATAAAAGTTGACTTATTGTGCTAATTGTGATGTCATTAGGTCAAAAAATTAATATTTTGACTAAAATTAGCTTTTTGGTCAAAGTTGATCTATTGGTTCAATGGGTTGGTCATCGGGTCCAAGATTGACCATTTTGATCAAGGTTGACTTTCTGGTCAAAAGTTGACTTATTGGGCCAATGGGTTGGTCATTAGGTCAAGGATTGAACAGTTTGACCAAAGTTTACTTTTTGGTCAAAAGTTGACCTATTGGGTTAATGGTTGGTCATTCGGTCAGAAATTGACCATTTTGACCAAAGTTGACTTTTTGGACGATAGTTGTCCTATTGTGTCAATGGCTGGTCATTAGGTCAAAAATTGACTATTTTGACCAAAATTGACTTTTTGGTCAGAGATTAACTTATTTGGTCAATAATTGGAAATTATGTTAAAAATTGATTATTTTGACCAAAATTAAATTTTGGATCAAAAATTGATCTATTGGGTCAATGGGGTGGTCATGGGTCAGAAATTGAACAAATTGACCAAAGCTGATATTTTTGTCAAAAGTTGACCTATTTGGTAAATGAGGTGGTCATTATGTCAGAACTTAACTATTTTGAGCAAATTTGAGTTTTTGGGTAAATGTTGACCTATTGGGTCAACATGGTTGGTCGTTGGGTCAAGGATTGACAATTTTGGCCAAGGTTTACATTTTGGTCAAATGTTGAACTATTGGGTCACTTGGTTGGTAATTGGTTCAAGGATTGACCATTTTGACCAAAGTTGATTTTTATTCAGAGAATGACTAATTGGGTCAATAATTGGTCATTCAGTCAAAAATTTACTATTTTGACCAAAATTTACTTTTTGGTCAAAAGTTGACCTATTAAGTTAATGGGTTGGTGATTGGGTCAAGGATTG
Organism: Papilionanthe hookeriana x Papilionanthe teres; assembly: GCA_022702705.1. Taxonomy (NCBI): domain Eukaryota; kingdom Viridiplantae; phylum Streptophyta; class Magnoliopsida; order Asparagales; family Orchidaceae; genus Papilionanthe; species Papilionanthe hookeriana x Papilionanthe teres. The sequence continues at coordinate 91,575,861 of CM040427.1, read as the reverse complement.
ATCATTTTGACCAAAGTAAACTTTTTGGTCAAAAGTTAACCTATTGGGTTAATGTGTTGGTCAATGGATCAGAAATTGACCATTTTGACGAAAGTTAACTTTTTGGTGAAAGTTGGCCTATTGGATCAATGGGGTGGTCATTAGGTAAAAAATTGACTATTTTGATCAAAATTGACTTTTTTGTCAAAAGTTTATCAATTAGGTCTTTGAGTCAATGATTGACCATTTTGACTAAAGTCGACTTGGTGGTCAAAAGTACACCTATTAGGTCAATGGGTTGGTCGTTCGGTCAAGGATTGACCATTTTGACCAAAATGGATTAATAATTGGTCTTTTGGTCAAAAATTGACTATTATGACCAAAATTGATTTTTTGGTCAAAAGTTGACCTCTTGGATTAATGGGTTTGTCATTGGATCAACGATTGATTATTTTGACCAATGTTGACTTTTTAGTCGAAAGTTGGCCTATTAGGTCAATGGTTGTTCAATGGGTTTGAAATTGACCATTTTAACCAAATTTAACTTACTGGGTCAATGAGGTGGTCGTCAGGTCAGAATTTGACAATTTTTACCAAACTTGACCTTTTGGTCAAAAGTTGACCAATTGGGTCAATGGGAAGTCATTAGGTCAAAAATTGTCTACTATAACGAAAAGTCACTTTTTAATCAAAAGTTAACCTACTGGGTCAATGGGTCGGTCACTAGGTCAAGGAATGACCATTTTAACCAAAGTTGACTTTTTGGTCAAAAGTGGACCTTTTGGGTCAATGGGTTTGTCATTGGGTCAAAAATTGACCACTTTGACCAAAGTTGACTTTTTGTTAAGAGATTGGCTTATTGGGTCAATAATTGGTCATTTGGCCAAAAATTGACTATTTTAACCAAAATTGACATTTTAGTCAAATGTTGACATATTGGGTCAATGAGATGGAAATTGGGTCAAGGATTTACCATTTTGACCAAAGTTGCCTTTTTGGTCAAAAGTTGACCTACAGGGTCAATGGTTGGTCATTGGGTCAGAAATTGACCATTTTGACCAAAGTTTATTTTTTGGTCGAAATTTGACCTATTGTGTCAATGGGTGGTCATTAGGTCAAAAATTTGCTATTTTGACCAAAATTGACTTTATGGTCAAAAGTTCACCTATTGAGTGATTGGGTCAAAGATTAACCATTTTGTTTAAAGTTGACTTTTCGGTCAAAGGTTGACATATTGGGTCAATGAGTTGGTCATTGCGTCAAGGATTGACCATTTTGACCAAACTTGACTTTTTGGTCAAAATTTGGCCTATTAGGTCAATAGTTGGTCATTGGGTTTGAAATTTACCATTCTAACCAAAGTAAACTTATTGGGTCATTGGGGTGGTCGTTAGGTCGAAAATTGACATTTTTTACCAAACTTGACTTTTTGGTCAAAAGTTGACCTATTGGGTCAATGGGGTGGTCATTAGGTCAAAAATTGACTATTTTGATCAAAATTGACTTTTTAGTCAAAAGTTAACCTACTGGGTCAAAGGGTTGGTCGTTGGGTCAAGGAATGACCATTTTAACCAAAGTTGACTTTTTGGTCAAAAGTTAACCTATTGGGTCAATGAGTTTGTCGTTGGGTCAAAGATTGACCAATTTGACCAAATTTGACTTTTGGTAAGAGATCGATTTATTGAGTCAATAATTGGTCATTAGGTCAAAAATTGACTATTTTGACCGAGATTAACTTTTTGGTCAAAACTTGACCTATTGGGTTAATGGGGTGGTCATTGGGTCAGGGATTGATCATTTTCACCAAAGTTGACTTTTTGGTCAAAAGTTGGTATATTTCGTCACTGAGTTAGTCATTGGAGCAGAAATTGACCATTCTAAAAGAAGTTGATCTATTAGGTCAATGAGGTGGTCATTAGGTCAAAAATTGACTATTTTGACCAAAATTGACTTTTTGGTCAAAGGTTGACCTATTGGTTCAATGGGTTGGTCATTGGGTCAAAGATTGACCATTTTGATTAAGGTTGACTTTTTGGTAAAAATATGACCCATTGGGTCAATGGGTTGGTCATTGGGTCAAGGATTGATTACTTTAACCAAAGTTGACTTTTTGGTTAAAAGATGACCTATTGGCTTAATGAGTTGGTAATTGGGTCAGGCATTGAGCATTTTGACCAAAGTTGACTTTTTGTTCAAAAGTTGACCTTTTGGGTCAATGGTTGGTCATTGGGTCAGAAATTAACCCTTCTGACCAAACTTTACTTTTTGGTCGAAAGTTGACTTACTGTGTCAATGGGTGGTCATTAGGTCAATAATTAACTATTTTGACCAAAATTGACTTTATGGTCAAAAGTGAACCTATTGAGTCATTGAGTCAAGGATTAACCATTTTGTCTATGGTTAACTTTTTGGTCAAAGGTTGACCTATTGGGTCAATGAGTTGGTCATTGCGTCAAGAATTGACCATTTTGACCAAAGTTGACTATTTGGTCAAAAGTTGGCCTATTAGGTGAATGGTTGGTCATTGGGTAAGAAATTTACCTTCTTAACCAAAGTTAACTTATTGGGTCAATGGGGTGGTCGTTAGGTCAGAAATTGACCATTTTTACCAAACTTGACTTTTTGGTCAAAAGTTGACCTATTGGGTCAATGGGGTGGTCATTAGATCAGAAATTGACTATTTTGACCAAAATTGACTTTTTGGTCAAAAGTTAACCTACTGGGTCAAAGGGTTGGTCATTGGGTCAAGGAATGACCATTTTAACCAAAGTTGACTTTTTGGTCAAAAGTTGACCTATTGAGTCAATGGGTTTGTCATTGGGTCAAAGATTAACCATTTTGACAAAAATTAACTTTTAGTAAGAGATTGATTTATTGGGTCAATAATTGGTCATTAGGTGAAAAATTGACTATTTTGACCAAAATTAACTTTTTGGTCAAAAGTTGACCAATTGGGTTAATGGGTTCGTCATTGGGTCAGGGATTGATTATTTTTATGAAAGTTGACTTTTTAGTCAAAGGTTGCTCTTTTTCGTCACTGAGTTAGTCGTTGGACACGAAATTGACCCTTCTAACAAAAGTTAACTTATTGGGTAAATGGGGTGGTCATTAGGTCAAAAAATTAATATTTTGACTAAAATTAGCTTTTTGGTCAAAGTTGACCTATTTGTTCAATGGGTTGGTCATCGGGTTAAAGATTGACCATTTTTATCAAGGTTGACTTTTTGGTCAAAAGTTGACTTTTTGGACGATGGGTTGGTCATTAGGTCGAAGGATTGAACAGTTTGACCAAAGTTGACTTTTTGGTCAAAAGTTGACCTATTGGGTTCGATGGTTGGTCATTCGGTCGAAATTGACCATTTTGACCAAAGTTGACTTTTTGGACGATAGTTGTCCTATTGTGTCGATGGGTTGGTCATTAGGTCGAAAATTGTTATTTTGAAGCAAATGGACTTTTTGGTCAAAAATTGACCTATTGAGTCATTGGGCTAATCATTTGTCAAAAGTTAACTTTTTGGTCAAAAGTTGACCTACTAGGTCAATGAGTTGGTCGGTGGGTCAAAGATTGACCATTTTGACCAAATTTGACTTTTTGGTCAGAGATTAACTTATTGGGTCAATAATTGGAAATTATGTTAAAAATTGATTATTTTGACCAAAATTGAATTATGGATTAAAGATTGAACTATTGGATCAATGGGGTGTTCATTGCGTCAGAGATTGAACATATCGGCCAAAGTTGACATTTTTGTCAAAAGTTCACCAATTTGGTAAATGAGGTGGTCATTATGTCAGAACTTGACTATATTGAGCAAAATTGAGTTTTTGGGTAAAAGTTAACCTATTGGTCGTTGGGTCAAGGATTGACAATTTTGGCCAAGGTTGACATTTTGGTCAAAAGTTGAACTATTGGGTCACTTGGTTGGTCATTGGGTTAAGGATTGTCCATTTTGACCAAAGTTGACTTTTTAGTCAGAGATTGACTAATTGGGTCAATAATTGGTCATTATGTCAAAAATTGACTATTTTGACCAAAATTGACTTTTTGGTCAAAAGTTGACTGATTAAGTCGATGGGTTGGTGATTAGGTCGAGGATTGATCATTTTGACCAAAGTTGACTTTTTGGTCGAAAGTTGACTTATTAGGTAATGTGTTGGTCATTTGGATCGAAAATTGATCATTTTGATGTAAGTTAACTTTTTGGTCAAATGTTGGCCTATTGGATTAATGGGTTGGCCATTAGGTAAAAAATTGACTTTTTTGATCAAAATTAACTTTTTGGTCAAAAGTTGACCTATTAGGTCATTAAGTCAAGGATTGACCATTTCGACTAAAGTTGACTTGTTGGTCAAAAGTGCACCTATTAGGTCAATGGGTTGGTCATTGGGTCAAGGATTGACCATTTTGACCAAATTTGACTTAATCAGTTAATAATTGGTCATTTGGTCAAAAAATGACTATTATGACCAAAATTGATTTTTTGGTCAAAAGTTGACCTTTTGGGCCAATGGGTTTGTCATTGGGTCAACGATTGATTATTTTGACCAATGTTGACTTTTTGGTCGAAACTTTGCCTATTAGGTCAATGGTTGGTCATTAGGTCAAATCGACCATTTAACCAAATTTAACTTCTGGAGTCGATGGGTGATCGTCGGAGTCGGAATTTGACGATTTTAAACAAACTTGACCTTTTGGTCAAAAGTTGACCAATTGGGTCAATGGGTAGTCATTATGTCAAAAATTGTCTATTTTGACGAAAATTGACTTTTTAATCAAAGATTAACCTACTAGGTCAATGGGTTGGTCATTGGGTCAAGGAATAACCATTTTAACCAAAGTTGACTTTTTGGTCGACAAGTGGACCTTTTGGGTCGATGGGTTTGTCATTGGGTGAAGATTGTACCATTTTGACCAAAGTTGACTTTTTGGTAAGAGATTGACTTATTGGGTCAATAATTGGTAATTATGTCAAAACTTGACTATATTGAGCTATGAGTAAAAGTTGACCTATTGGGTCAATGGGCTGGTCGTTGGGTCAAGGTTTGACAATTTTGAGCCAGGTTGACTTTTTGGTCAAAGTTAACCTATTGGATCACTTGGTTGGCCATTGGGTCAGAAATTGATCATTTTTTACCAAAGTTTACTTTTTGGTCGAAAGTTCACCTTTTGAGTCATTGGGTCAAGGATTAGCCATTTTGTCTAAAGTTGACTTTTCGGTTAAAGGTTGACCTATTGGGTAAATGAGTTGGTCATTAGGTCAAGGATTAACCATTTGGACCAAAGTAGACTTTTTTGTCAAAAGTTGGCCTATTAGGTCAATAGTTGGTCATTGGGTTAAAAATTTTCCATTTTAATCAAAGTTAACATATTGAGTCCATGGGGTGGTTGTTAGGTCAAAAATTGATCATTTTTACCAAACTTGACTTTTTTGTCAAAAGTTAACTTATTGGGTCAATGGGGTGGTCATTAGGTCAAAAATTGACTATTTTGACCAAAATTGTCTTTTTGTCGAAAGTTAACATCTTGGGTCGAAAGGTTGATCATTGAGTTAGGGAATGACCATTTTAACCAAAGTTGACTTTTTGGTCAAAGATTGACTTATTGGGTCGATGAGTTTGTCATTAGATTCGAAGATTGACCAGATTTGATCGAAGTTGACTTTTTGGTAAGAGATTGATTTATTGAGTCAATAAATTGTCATTAGGTTAAAAAATTGACTATTTTCACCGAAATTAACTTTTTAGTCAAAAGTTGACCTATTGGGTTAATGGGGTGGTCATTGGGTCAGGGATTGATCATTTTCACCAAAGTTGACTTTTTGGTCAAACATTGGTATATTTCGTCACTGAGTTATTCATTGGTGCAGAAATTGATCATTCTAATAAAAGTTGATCTATTGGGTCAATGGGGTGGTCATTAGGTCAAAAATTGACTATTTTGACCAAAATTGACTTTTTGGTCAACGGTTGACCAATTGGTTCAATGGTTTAGTCTTTGGGTCAAAGATTGACCATTTTGATGAAGGTTGACTTTTGGTAAAATTTGACCCATTAGATCGATGGGTTGAGTCATTGGGTCGAAGATTGGCCAGTTTGACCAAAGTTGACTTTTTGGTCAAAAGTTGACCTATTGGGTTAATGAGTTGGTAATTGGGTCAAGGATTGAGCATTTTGACCAAAGTTGACTTTTTGGTCAAAAGTTGACCTATTGCGTCAATGGTTGGTCATTGGGTCAGAAATTAACCCTTTTGACTAAATTTTACTTTTTGGTCGAAAAGTTGACCTATTATGTCAATGGGTGGTCATTAGGTCAAAAATTGACTATTTTGATCAAAATTGACTTTATGGGCAAAAGTTAACCTATTGAGTCATTAAGTCAAGGATTAACCACTTTGTTTAATGTTAACTTTTTAGTCAAAGGTTGACCTATTGGGTCAATGAGTTGGTCATTGGGTCAAGAATTGACCATTTTGACCAAAGTTGACTATTTGGTCAAAAGTTGGCCTATTAGGTCAATGGTTGGTCATTAGGTTAGAAATTTACCTTTTTAACCAAAGTTAACTTATTGGGTCAATGGGGTGGTCATTAAGTCAGCATTTGACCATTTTTACCAAACTTGACTTTTTGAGTAAAAGTTGACCTATTAGATTCGATGGTGTGGTTATTAGGTCAAAGCGACTATTTTGACCAAAATTGACTTTTTAGTCGAAAGTTAACATATTGGAGTCGATGGGTTGATCGTTGGGTCAAGGAATGAGCATTTTAACCAAAGTTGACTTTTTGGTCAAAAGTTGACCTATTGAGTCAATGGGTTTGTCATTGGGTCAAAGGTTGACCATTTTGACCAAAATTGACTTTTTGGTAAGAGACTGATTTATTGGGTCAAAGATTGACTACTTTGACCAAAATTAACTCTTTGGTCAAAAGTTGACCAATTGGGTTAATGGGTTGATCATTGGGTCAGGGATTGATTATTTTTACGAAAGTTGACTTTTTGGTCAATGGTTGGTCTTTTTCGTCACTCAGTTAATCGTTGGACCAGAAATTGACCCTTCTAACAAAAGTTGACTTATTGGGTCAATGGGGTGATCATTAGGTCAAAAAATTAATATTTAGACTAAAATTACCTTTTTGGTCAAAGTTGATCTATTGGTTCAATGGGTTGGTCATCGGGTCAAAGATTGACCATTTTGATCAAGGATGACTTTTTGGTCAAAAGTTGACTTATTGGGCCAATGGGTTGGTCATTAGGTCAAGGATTGAACAGTTTGACCAAAGTTTACTTTTTGGTCAAAAGTTGACCTATTGGGTTAATGGTTGGTCATTCGGTCAGAAATTGACCATTTTGACCAAAGTTGACTTTTTGGACGATAGTTGTCCTATTGTGTCATGGCTGCTCATTAGGTAAAAAATTGACTATTTTGACCAAAATTGACTTTTTGGTCAAAAGTTGACCTATTGAGTCATTAGGTCAAGGATTAACCATTTTGTCAAAAGTTAACTTTTTTGTCAAAAGTTGACCTACTAGGTCAATGAGTTGGTCGGTGGGTCAAGGATTGACCATTTCGACCAAAGTTGACTTTTTGGTCAGAGATTTACTTATTGGGTCAATAATTGGAAATTATTTTAAAAATTGATTATTTTGACCAAAATTTAATTTTGGATCAAAAATTGATCTATTGGGTCAATGGGGTGGTCATTGGGTCAGAAATTGAACATATTGACCAAAGTTGACATTTTTGACAAAAGTTGACCTATTTGGTAAATGAGGTGGTCATTATGTCAGAACTTGACTATATTGAACAAATTTGAGTTTTTGGGTAAAAGTTGAACTATTGGGTCAACAGGGTTGGTCGTTGGGTCAAGGATTGACAATTTTGGCCAATGTTGACATTTTTGTCAAAAGTTGAACTATTGGGTCACTGGGTCAAGGATTGACCATTTTGACCAAAGTTGACTTTTTATTAGAGATTGACTAATTGGGTCAATAATTGGTCATTCGGTCAAAAATTTCATATTATGACCAAAATAAACTTTTTGGTTAAAAGTTGACCTATTAAGTCAATGGTTTGGTGATTGGGTCAAGGATTGATCATTTTGACCAAAGTTGACTTTTAGGTCAAAAGTTAACAAATTGAGTTAATGTGTTGGTCACTGGATCGGAAATTGACCTTTTTGACGAAAGTTACCTTTTGGTCAAAAGTTAGCCTATTGGATTAATGGGGTGGTCATTAGGTAAAAAATGACTATTTTGATCAAAATTGACTTTTTTGTCAAAAGTTTATCAATTAGGTCTTTGAGTCAATGATTGACCAATTTGAGTAAAGTTGACTTGGTGGTCAAAAGTACACCTATTAGGTCAATGGGTTGGTCCTTGGGTCAAGGATTGACCATTTTGACCAAACTTGACTTAATGGATTAATAATTGGTCATTTGGTCAAAAATTGACTATTATGACCAAAATTGATTTTTTGGTCAAAAGTTGACCTCTTGGGTCAATGGGTTTGTCATTGGATCCACGATTGATTATTTTGGCCAATTGTTGACTTTTTAGTCGATGGTTGTTCATTAGGTTCGAAATTGACCATTTTAACTGAATTTAACTTACTTCGAGTCGATGAGGTGGTCGTCAAGTCGAATTGATGATTTTACCAACTTGACCTTTTGGTCAAAAGTTGACCAATTGAGTCAATGGGAAGTCATTAGGTTAAAAATTGTATACTATAACGAAAAGTCACTTTTAAATCAAAAGTTAACTTACTGGGTTAATGGGTTGGTCATTAGTTTAAGAAATGACCATTTTAGCCAAAGTTGACTTGTTAGTCAAAAGTGGACCTTTTGGGCCAATGGGTTTGTCATTGGGTCAAAGATTGACCATTTTGACCAAAGTTGACTTTTTGGTAAAAGATTGGCATATTGGATTGATAATTGGTCGTTTGGCCGAAAATTAACTATTTTAACCAAAATTGACATTTTTAGTCGAATGTTGGCTATTAGATTGATGAGTTGGAAATTAGGTCGAGGATTGACCATTTTGACCAAAGTTGTCTTTTTGGTCGAAAGTTGATCTACTGAAGTGATGGTTAGTCGTTAGGTTCGAGAATTGACCATTTTGACCAAAGTTAACTTTTTGAGTTGAAATTTGACTGTTATTCATTGATGGGTGGACATTAGGTCGAAAATTCTATTTTGACCAAATTTCACTTTATGGTCGAAGTTCACTGTTGAGTGATTGGATTGAAGATTAACCATTTTGTTTAAAGTTGACTTTTCGATTGAAGGTTGACTGTTAGATCGATGTGTTGGTCGTTAGGTCGAAAGATTGACCGATTTGACGAGAAACTTGACTTTTTGGTCAAAAATTGGCCTATTAGGTCAATCGATTGGTCATTGGGTTTGAAATTTACCATCTAACCAAAGTTAACTTATTAGGTCATTGGGGTGGTCGTTAGGTCGAAAATTGACCATTTTATACCAAACTTGACTTTTTGTCAAAGGTTAACTTAGTAAGATTGATGGGGTGGTCATTAGGTCAAAATCATTATTTTGACCAAAATTGACTTTGGTCGAAAGTTAACCTCTTTGGGTCGAAGAGGTTAGCTCGTTGGGTCAAAGATGACCATTTTAACGAAAGTTGACTTTTTGGTCGAAAGTTGACCTATTGGGTCGATGGGTTTGTCGTTGGGGCACAGATTGACCAATTACTAGGTTGACACTTGGTAAGAGATTGATTTATTGAGTCGATAATTGGTCGTTAGGTCGAAAATTAGTATTCTAGTGAGATTAACATTTTGGTCGAGTTGACTATTGGGTTAATGGGGTAGTCATTAGTTGGGGATTGATCATTTTCACCAAAGTTGACTTTTGGTGAAAGTTGGTATATTTCGTGGTTGAGTTAGTCATTGGAGCAGAAATTGACCATTCTAAAAAAAGTTGATCTATTAGGTCAATGATGTGGTCATTATGTCAAAAATTGATTATTTTGTCCAAAATTGACTTTTTGGTCAAAGGTTGACCTATTGGTTCAATGGATTGGTCATTAGGTCAAAGTTTGACCATTTTGATTAAGGTTGACTTTTTGGTAAAAATTTGACCCATTGGGTCAATGGGTTGGTCATTGGGTCAAGGATTGACTAGTTTATCCAAAGTTGACTTTTTGGTCAAAAGATGACCTGTTGGCTTAATGAGTTGGTAATTGGGTCAAGGATTGAGCATTTTGACTAAAGTTGACTTATTGGGTCAATGGTTGGTCATTGGGTCAGAAATTAACCCTTTTGGCCAAACTTTACTTTTTGGTCGAAAGTTGACTTATTGTGTCAATGGGTGGTCATTAGGTCAAAAATTAACTATTTTGACCAAAATTGACTTTATGGTCAAAAGTTAACCTATTGAGTCATTGAGTTAAGGATTAACCATTTTGTCTAAGGTTAACTTTTTGGTCGAAGGTTGACTGTTGGATTGATGAGTTGGTCGTTGCGTGGAATTGACCATTTTGACCAAGTTGATTTATTTGGTCGGATTGGCTTATTAGGTGAATGGTTGGTCATTGGGTCGGAAATTTGCTTTTTTAGCTAAAGTTAACTTATTGGGTCGATGCGGTGGTCGTTAGGTCGAAATTGGTCATTTTTACGAGCTTGACTTTTTGGTGAGAAGTTGACGTATTGGGTCGAGTGGGGTGGTCATTAGGTCGAAAATTGACTATTTTGACCAGAAATTGACTTTTTGAGTCGAGATTGGCCTATTGGGTCGATCGGGGTGGTCATTAGATTGAAAAGTGTTATTTTGACCAAAATTGACTTTTTGGTCGAAAGTTAATCCTACGGATTGAAGGGTTGGTCATTGGGTCAAGGAATGACCATTTTAACCAAAGTTGACTTTTTGGTCAAAAGTTGACCTATTGAGTCAATGGGTTTGTCATTGGGTCAAAGATTAAACATTTTGACAAAAAATGACTTTTTGGTAAGAGATTGATTTATTTGGTCAATAATTGGTCATTAGGTGAAAAATTGACTATTTTGACCAAAATTAACTTTTTGGTCAAAAGTTGACCAATTTAGTTAATGGGTTCGTCATTGGGTCAGGGATTGATTATTTTTATGAAAGTTGACTTTTCGGTCACAGGTTGGTCTTTTTCGTCACTGAGTTAGTCGTTGGACCAGAAATTGACCCTTCTAACAAAAGTTAACTTATTGGGTCAATGGGGTGGTCATTAGGTCAAAAAATTAATATTTTGACTAATGCTTTTTGGTCAAAGTTGACCTATTGGTTCAATGGGTTGGTCATTGGGTTAAAGATTGACCGTTTTGATCAAGGTTGACTTTTTGGTCAAAAGTTGACTTTTTGGGCCAATGGGTTGGTCATTAGGTCAAGGATTGAAGAGTTTGACCAAAGTTGACTTTTTGGTCAAAAGTTGACCTATTGGGTCAAGGGTTGGTCATTTTGTCAGAAATTGACCATTTTGACCAAAGTTGACTTTTTGGACGATAGTTGTCCTATTGTGTCAATGGCTGGACATTAAGTCAAAAATTGACTATTTTGAGCAAAATGGACTTTTTGGTCAAAAGTTGACCTATTGAGTCATTGGGCCAAGGATTAATCATATTATCAAAAGTTAACTTTTTGGTCAAAAGTTGACCTACTAGGTCAATGAGTTGGTCGGTGGGTCAAGAATTGACCATTTTGACCAAATTTGACTTTTAGTCGAAGATTAACTTATTGGGTCAATAATTGGAAATTATGTTAAAATTTGATTATTTTGACCAAAATTGAATTATGTATTAAAGATTGATCTGTTGGGTCAATGGGGTGGTCATTGCGTCAGAAATTGAACAAATCGGCCAAAGTTGACATTTTTGTCAAAAGTTCACCAATTTGGTAAATGAGGTGGTCATTATGTCAGAACTTGACTATATTGAGCAAAATTGAGTTTTTGGGTAAAAGTTAACCTATATGGCCAATAGGTTGGTCGTTGGGTCAAGGATTGACAATTTTGGCCTAGGTTGACATTTTGGTCAAAAGTTGAACAATTGGGTCACTTGGTTGGTCATTGGGTTAAGGATTGTCCATTTTGACCAAAGTTGACTTTTTAGTCAGAGATTGACTAATTGGGTCAATATTTGGTCATTATGTCGAAAATTGACTATTTTGACCAAAATTGACTTTTTGGTCAAAAGTTGACCTATTAAGTCAATGGGTTGGTGATTGGGTCAAGGATAGATCATTTTGACCAAAGTTGACTTTTTGGTCAAAAGTTAACTTATTGGGTAATGTGCTGGTCACTAGATCAAAAATTGACCATTTTGATGAAAGTTAACATTTTGGTCAAAAGTTGGCCTATTGGATTAATGGGGAGGTCATTAGGTAAAAGATTGACTTTTTTGATCAAAATTGACTTTTGGGTCAAAAGTTGACCTACTAGGTTATTAAGTCAAGGATTGACCATTTTGACTAAAGTTGACTTGTTGGTCAAAAGTACACCTATTAGGTCAATGGTTGGTCATTGGGTCTAGGATTGACCATTTTGACCAAATTTGACTTAATGGGTTAATAATTGGTCTTTTGGTCAAAAAATGACTATAATGACCAAAATTGATTTTTTAGTCAAAAGTTGACCTCTTGGGTCAATGGGTTTGTCATTAGGTAAACGATTGATTATTTTGACCAATGTTGACTTTTTGGTCGAAACTTAGCCTATTAGGTCAATGATTGGTCATTGGGTCTCAAATTGACCATTTTAACCAAATTTAACTTACTGGGTCAATGGGTGGTCGTTAGGTCAGAATTTGACAATTTGAACCAAACTTGACCTTTTGGTTAAAAGTTGACCAATTGGGTCAATCAGTAGTCATTATGTCAAAAATTATCTATTTTGACGAAAATTGACTTTTTAATCAAAAGTTAACCTACTAGGTCAATGGGTTGGTCATTGGGTTAAAGAATAATCATTTTAACCAAAGTTGACTATTTGGTCAACAGTGGACCTTTTGGGTCAATGGGTTTGTCATTGGGTGAAAGATTGACCATTTTGACCAAAGTTGACTTTTTGGTAAGAGATTGACTTATTGGGTCAATAATTGGTAATTATGTCAAAACTTGACTATATTGAGCGAAATTGATTTTTTGAGAAAAAGTTGGCCTATTGGGTCAATGGGCTGGTCGTTGGGTCAAGGTTTGACAATTTTGACCAAGGTTGACTTTTTTGTCAAAGTTGACCTATTGGGTCACTTGGTTGGCCATTGGGTCAGAAATTGACCATTTTTTACCAAAGTTTACTTTTTGGTCGAAAGTTCACCTATTGAGTTGTTGGGTCAAGGATTACCATTTTCTCTAAAGTTGACTTTTCAGTTAAAGGTTGACCTATTGGGTCAATGAGTTGGTCATTAGGTCAAGGATTATCCATTTGGAACAAAGTTGACTTTTTTGTCAAAAGTTGGCCTATTAGGTCAATAGTTGGTCATTGGGTTAGAAATTTTCCATTTTAACTAAAGTTAACATATTGGGTCCATGGGGTGGTTGTTTGGTCAAAAATTGACCATTTTTTCCAAACTTGACTTTTTCGTCAAAAGTTGACTTATTGGGTTAATGTGGTGGTCATTAGGTCAAAATTTGAGTATTTTGACCAAAATTGACTTTTTGGCCAAAAGTTAACCTAATGGGTCAAAAGGTTGGTCATTGAGTCAAGGAATGACCATTTTAACCAAAGTTGACTTTTTGGTCAAAAGTTGACCTATTGGGTCAATGACTTTGTCATTGGGTTAAAGATTGACCAATTTAACCAAAGTTGACTTTTTGGTAAGAGATTGATTTATTTAGTCAATAAATTGTCATTAGGTTAAAAAATTGATTTTTTTGACCGAAATTAACTTTTTGTTCAAAAGTTGACCTATTGGGTTAATGGGGTGGTCATTGGGTCAGGGATTGATCATTTTCACCAAAGTTGACTTTTTGGTCAAACATTGGTATATTCGATTACTTGAGTTATTCATTGGTGCGAAATTGACCATTCTAACAAAGTTGATCTATTGGATCAATTCAGGTTGGTCATTAGATCGAAATCGACTATTTTGACCAAAATTGACTTTTTGGTCAACGGTTGACCAATTGGTTCAATGGTTTAGTCATTGGGTCAAAGATTGACCATTTTGATGAAGGTTGACTTTTGGTAAAATTTGACCCATTGGGTCAATGGGTTGGTCATTGGGTTAAGGATTGGCCAGTTTGACCAAAGTTGACTTTTTGGTCAAAAGTTGATCTAATGGGTTAATGAGTTGGTAATTGGGTCAAGGATTAAGCATTTTGAGCAAAGTTGTCTTTTTGGTCAAAAGTTGACCTATTGGGTCAATGGTTGGTCATTGGGTCAGAAATTAATCCTTTTGACCAAACTTTACTTTTTGGTCGAAAGTTGACTTATTGTGTCAATGAGTGGTCATTAGGTAAAAAATTGACTATTTTGACCAAAATTGACTTTATGGTCAAAAGTTAACCTATTGAGTCTTTGAGTCAAGGATTAACCATTTTGTCTATGGTTAACTTTTGGTCGAAGGATGACTATTAGATTGATGAGTTAGTCGTTAGGTCGAGAATTGACCATTTTGACCAAAGTTAACTATTTACGTCAAAAGTTGGCTTATTAAGTCGATGGTTAGTCATTAGATTGACAATTTACCTTTTTAACCCAAAGTTAACTTATTGGGTCGATGGGGTGGTCGTTAGATTCGGAAGTTGACCATTTTTACGAAACTTGACTTTTTGAGCGAAGTTGACTGTTAGATTGATGGTGTGGTCATTAGGTCAAAAACTGACTATTTTTTATCAAAATTAACTTTTTGGTCAAAAGTTAACATACTGGGTCAATGGGTTGGTCGTTGGGTCAAGAAATGACCCTTTTAACCAAAGTTAACTTTTTGTTTACAAGTTGACCTATTTAGTCAATGGGTTTATCATTGGGTCAAAGATTGACCATTTTGACCAAAACTGTCTTTTTGGTAAAAGACTGATTTATTGGGTCAAAGATTGACTACTTTGACCAAAATTAACTTTTTGGTCAAATGTTGACCAATTAGGTTAATGGGTTGATCATTGGGTCAGGTATTGATTATTTTTACAAAAGTTGATTTTTTGGTCAAAGGTTAGTCTTTTTCGTCACTGAGTTAGTCGTTGGACCAGAAATTGACCCTTCTAACAAAAGTTGACTTATTGGGTCAATGGGGTGGTCATTAGGTCAAAAAATTAATATTTTGACTAAAATTACCTTTTTGGTCAAAGTTGATCTATTGGTTCAATGGGTTGGTCATCAGGTCAAAGATTGACCATTTTGATCAAGGTTGACTTTTTGGTCAAAAGTTGACTTATTGGGCCAATGGTTTGGTCATTAGGTCGAAGTTGAACGGTTTGTCGAAGTTTACTTTTTGGTCGAAAGTTGACTGTTGGGTTAATGGTTGGTCATTCGATTCGAAATTGACCATTTTGACCCAGTTGACTTTTTGGACGATAGTTGTCTCTCGTATCGATGCGTTTGCTCATTAGGTCGAAAATTGATCTATTTTGACCAAAATTGACTTTTTGGTCGAAAGTTGACTGTTGAGTCATTAGGTCGAGGATTAACCATTTTGTCGAAAGTTGATTTTTGGTCGAAAGTTGACTACTAGGTCGAATGAGTTGGTCCGGTGGGTAGGATTGACCATTTTGACCCGAGTTGACTTTGGTCGAAGATTAACTTATTAGATCAATAATTGGAAATTATGTTAAAAATTGATTATTTTGACCAAAATTAAATTTTGGATCAAAAATTGATCTATTGGGTCAATGAGGTGGTCATTGGGTCAGAAATTGAACATATTGACCAAAGTTGACATTTTTTTCAAAAGTTGACCTATTTGGTAAATGAGGTGGTCATTATGTCAGAACTTCACTATATTGAGCAAATTTGAGTTTTTGGGTAAAAGTTGACTGTTAGATTGATAGGGTTGGTCGTTGGGTCAAGGATTGACAATTTTGGCCAATCTTGACATTTTGGTTAAAAGTTGAACTATTGGGTCACTGGGTTGGTCAATGGGTCAAGGATTGACCATTTTGACCCAAGTTGACTTTTTATTCGAAGATTGACTAATTGGGTCAATAATTGGTCTTCGGTCAAAAATTTACTATTATGACCAAAATTAACTTTTTGGTTAAAAGTTGACCTATTAAGTCAATGGTTTGGTGATTGGGTCAAGGATTGATCATTTTGACCAAAGTTGACTTTTTGGTCAAAAGTTAACCAATTGAGTTAATGTGTTGGTCACTGGATCAGAAATTAACCTTTTTGACGAAAGTTACTTTTTGGTCAAAAGTTGGCCTATTGGATCAATGTGGTGGTCATTAGGTAAAAAATTGACTATTTTGATCAAAATTGACTTTTTTATCAAAAGTTTATCTATTAGGTCTTTGAGTCAATGTTTGACCATTTTGACTAAAGTTGACTTGGTGGTCAAAAGTACACCTATTAGGTCAATGATTTGGTCATTGGATTAAGGATTGACCATTTTGACCAAACTTGACTTAATGGATTAATAATTGGTCATTTGGTAAAAAATTGACTATTATGACCAAAATTGATTTTTTGGTCAAAAGTTGACCTCTTGGGTCAATGGGTTTGTCATTGGGTCAACGATTGATTATTTTGACCATTGTTGACTTTTTAGTCAATGGTTGTTCATTGGGTTTGAAATTGACCATTTTAACCAAATTTAACTTACTGGGTCAATGAGGTGGTCGTCGAATTCGAATTGTGACAATTTTGCTAACTTGACCTTTTGGTGAAGTTGACCAATTGGGTCGATGGGAAGTCATTAGGTAAAAAATTGTCTCCTATAACGAAAAGTCGCTTTTTAATCGAAAGTTAACCTCTTCGGGTGAATGGGTTGGTCATTAGGTCGAGAATGACTAGTTTTAACCAAAAGTTGACTTTTTGGTCAAAGTGGACCTTTTTGAATTGATGGGTTTTTCATTAGGTCAAAGATTGACCATTTTGACCAAAGTTGACTTTTTGGTAAGTGATTGGCTTATTGGGTCAATAATTGGTCATTTGGCCAAAAATTGACTATTTTAACCAAAATTGACTTTTTAGTCAAATGTTGACATATTGGGTCAACGAGATGGAAATTGGATCGAGATTGACCATTTTAACAAGAGTTGTCTTTTTGGTGAAAGTTGACTATAGAGTCGATAGTTGGTCATTAGATTGAGAAATTGACCATTTTGACCCAAAGTTTACTTTTTGGTAGAAATTTCATCTATTGTGTCAATGGGTGGTCATTAGGTAAAAAATTTACTATTTTGACCAAAATTGACTTTGTGTTCAAAAGTTCACCTATTGAGTGATTGGGTCAAGGATTAACCATTTTGTTTAAAGTTGAATTTCGGTCGAAGTTGACTGTATTGGTCGATGAGTTGAGTCATTGCGTCAGAGATTGACCATTTTGACCAAAGTTGACTTTTTGGTCAAAAATTGGCCTATTATGTCAATAGTTGGTCATTGGGTTTGAAATTTACCATTCTAACCAAAGTTAACTTATTGGGTCATTGGGGTGGTCGTTAGGTCAAAAATTGACCATTTTTACCAAACTTGACTTTTTGGTCAAAAGTTAACCTATTAGATTCGATGGGGTAGTCATTAGAGTCGAAAATTGATCTATTTTGACCAAAATTGACTTTTAGTCAAAGTTAACTCTTGAGTCAAAGGGTTGGTCGTTAGATCGGAATGACCATTTTAACTAAAGTTGACTTTTTGGTCAAAAGTTGACCTATTGGGTCAATGAGTTTGTCGTTGGGTCAAAGATTGACCAATTTGACCAAATTTGACTTTTGGTAAGAGATTGATTTATTGAGTCAATAATTGGTCATTAGGTCAAAAATTGACTATTTTGACCGAGATTAACTTTTGGGTCAAAAGCTGGTATATTTCGTCACTGAGTTAGTCATTAGAGCAGAAATTGACCATTCTAAAAAAAGTTGATCTATTAGGTCAATGAGGTGGTCATTAGATCGAAAATTGGCTTATTTTGACCAAAATTGACTTTTGGTCGAAAGGTTGACCTATTGGTTGATGGGTTGGTCATTGGGTCGAAGATTGACCATTTTGATTAAGGTTGACTTTTTGGTAAAAATTTGACCCATTGGGTCAATGGGTTGGTCATTGGGTCAAGGATTGACTACTTTAACCAAAGTTGACTTTTTGGTCAAAAGATGACCAATTGGTTTAATTAGTTGGTAATTGGGTCAAGCATTGAGCATTTTGATAAAAGTTGACTTTTTGGTCAAAAGTTGACCTTTTGGGTCAATGGTTGGTCATTGGGTCAGAAATTAACCCTTCTGACCAAACTTTACTTTTGGTCGAAAGTTGACTTCTTGTGTCGATGGGTGGTCATTAGGTCGATAATTAAGCTATTTTAACAAAATTGACTTTATGGTCGAAAGTTAACTTATTGAGTCTTTGAGTCGAAGTTAACCATTTTGTCCATGGTTAACTTTTTGGTCGAAGGTTGACTTTATTAGATTGATGAAGTTTGGTCATTGCGTCGAAGATTGTCATTTTGACCAAAGTTGACTATTTGGTCAAATGTTGGCCTATTAGGTGAATGGTTGGTCATTGGGTCAGAAATTTACCTTTTTAACCAAAGTTAACTTATTGGGTCAATGGGGTGGTCGTTAGGTCAGAAATTGACCATTTTTACCAAACTTGACTTTTTGGTCAAAAGTTGACCTATTGGGTCAAAGGGGTGGTCATTAGATCAGAAATTGACTATTTTGACCAAAATTGACTTTTTGGTCGAAAGTTAACCTACTTGGAGTCAAAGGGTTGGTCATTGGGTCAGAAATTGACCATTTTAACCAAAGTTGACTTTTTGGTCCAAAGTGGACCTTTTGAGTCAATGGGTTTGTCATTGGGTCGAAGATTAACCATATTGACAAAACTTGACTTTTGGTAAGAGATTGATATATTGGGTCAATAATTGATCATTAGGTAAAAAATTGACTATCTTGACTGAAATTTATTTTTTGGTCAAAAGTTGTCCTATTGGGTCAATGAGTTCGTCATTGGGTCAAGGATTGATTATTTTTATGAAAGTTGACTTTTTAGTCAAAGGTTGGTCTTTTTCGTCACTGAGTTAGTCGTTGGACACGAAATTGACCCTTCTAACAAAAGTTAACTTATTGGGTCAATGGGGTGGTCATTAGGTCAAAAAATTAATATTTAGACTAAAATTTGCTTTTTGGTCAAAGTTGACGTATTAGTTCAATGGGTTGGTCATTGGGTTAAAGATTGACAATTTTGATCAAGGTTGATTTTTTGGTCAAAAGTTGACTTTTTGGGCCAATGGGTTGGTCATTAGGTGAAGGATTGAGCAGTTTGACCAAAGTTGACTTTTTAGTCAAAAGTTGACCTATTGGGTCAATGGTTGGTCATTCGGTCAGAAATTGACCATTTTGACCAAAGTTGACTTTTTGAACGATAGTTGTCCTATTGTGTCAATGGCTGGTCATTAGGTTAAAAATTGACTATTTTGAGCAAAATGGACTTTTTGGTCAAAAGTTGACTTATTGAGTCATTGGGCCAAGGATTAATCATTTTCTCAAAAGTTGACTTTTTGGTCAAAAGTTGACCTACTAGGTCAATGAGTTGGTCGGTGGGTCAAGGATTGACGAGTTTTGACTAAATTTGACTTTTGGGTCAGAGATTAACTTATTGGGTTAATTATTGGAAATTATGTTAAAAATTGATTATTTTGACCAAAATTGAATTATGGATTAAAGATTGATCTATTGAGTCGATGGGGTGTTCATTGCGTCGGAGATTGAACATATCGCGAAGTTAGTATGTTGAGACGAAATTGAGTTTTTGGGTAAAAGTTAACTTATTGGTCGTTGGGTCGAGGATTGATGATTTTGGCAGAGTTGACATTTTGGTCGAAAGTTGAACTATTGAGTCACTTGGTTGGTCATTGGGTTAAGGATTGTCCATTTTGACCAAAGTTGACTTTTTAGTCAGAGATTGACTAATTGGGTCAATAATTGGTCATTATGTCAAAAATTGACTATTTTGACCAAAATTGACTTTTTGGTCAAAAGTTGACCTATTAAGTCAATGGGTTGGTGATTGTGTCAAGGATTGATCATTTTGACCAAAGTTGACTTTTTGGTCAAAAGTTGACTTATTGGGGAATGTGTTGGTCACTGGATCAGAAATTGACCATTTTGATGAAAGTTAACTTTTTGGTCAAATGTTGGCCTATTGGATTAATGGGGTGGCCATTAGGTAAAAAATTGACTTTTTTTATCAAAATTGACTTTTTGGTCAAAAGTTGACCTATTAGGTCATTAAGTCAAGGATTGACCATTTTGACAAAAATTGACTTGTTGGTCAAAAGTACACCTAATAGGTCAATGGGTTGGTCATTGGGTCAAGGATTGACCATTTTGACCAAATTTGACTTAATGGGTTAATAATTGGTCATATGGTCAAAAAATGACTATTATGACCAAAATTGATTTTTTGGTCAAAAGTTGACCTCTTGCGTCAATGGATTTGTCATTGGGTCAACGATTGATTATTTTGACCAATGTTGACTTTTTCGTCGAAACTTAGCCTATTAGGTCAATGGTTGGTCATTGGGTCTCAAATTGACCATTTTAACCAAATTTAACTTACTAGGTCAATGGGTGATTGTCAGGTCAGAATTTGACAATTTTAACCAAACTTGACCTTTTGGTCAAAAGTTGACCAATTGGGTCAATGGGTAGTCATTATGTCAAAAAATGTCCATTTTGACGAAAATTGACTTTTTAATCAAAAGTTAACCTACTAGGTCGATGGGTTAGTCATTGGGTCAAGGAATAACCATTTTAACCAAAGTTGACTTTTTGGTCAACAGTGGACCTTTTGGGTCAATGGGTTTGTCATTGGGTCAAAGATTGACCATTTTGACCAAAGTTGACTTTTTGGTAAGAGATTGACTTATAGGGTCAATAATTGGTAATTATGTTAAAACTTGACTATATTGAGCGAAATTGATTTTTTGAGTAAAAGTTGACCTATTGGGTCAATGGGCTGGTCGTTGGGTCAAGGTTTGACAATTTTGACCAAGGTTGACTTTTTGGTCAAAGTTAACCTATTGGATCACTTGGTTGGCCATTGGGTCAGAAATTGACCATTTTTTACCAAAGTTTACTTTTTGGTCGAAAGTTCACCTTTTGAGTCATTGGGTCAAGGATTAACCATTTTTATCTAAAGTTGACTTTTTGGTTAAAGGTTGACCTATTTGGTAAATGAGTTGGTCATTAGGTCAAGGATTAACCATTTGGACCAAAGTTGACTTTTTTGTCAAAAGTTGGCCTATTAGGTCAATAGTTGGTCATTGGGTTAAAAATTTTCCATTTTAACCAAAGTTAACATATTGAGTCCATGGGGTGGTTGTTAGGTCAAAAATTGATCATTTTTACCAAACTTGACTTTTTTGTCAAAAGTTGACTTATTGGATCAATGGGGTGGTCATTAGGTCAAAAATTGACTATTTTGACCAAACTTGTCTTTTTTGTCAAAAGTTAACATACTGGGTCAAAAGGTTGATCATTGAGTTAGGGAATGACCATTTTAACCAAAGTTGACTTTTTGGTCAAAAGTTGACCTATTGGGTCAATGAGTTTGTCATTGGGTCAAAGATTGACCAATTTGACCAAAGTTGACTTTTTGGTAAGAGATTGATTTATCGAGTCAATAAATTGTCATTAGGTTAAAAAATTGACTATTTTGACCGAAATTAACTTTTTGGTCAAAAGTTGACTGTTAGGTTAATGGGGTGGTCATTGAGTCAAGGACTGATCATTTTCACCAATGTTGACTTTTTGGTCGAACATTGGTATATTTAGTCATTTGAGTTATTCATTGGTGCGAAATTGATCGATCTAATAAAAGTTGATCTATTAGATTGATGGGGTGGTCATTAGGTCGAAATTGACTATTTTGACCAAAATTAACTTTTTGGTCAACGGTTGACCAATTGGTTCAATGGTTTAGTCTTTGGGTCAAAGATTGACCATTTTGATGAAGGTTGACTTTTGGTAAAAATTTGACCCATTGGGTCAATGGGTTGGTCATTGGATCAAGGATTGGCCAATTTGACCAAAGTTGACTTTTTGGTTAAAAGTTGACCTATTGGGTTAACGAGTTGGTAATTGGGTCAAGGATTGAGCATTTTGACCAAAGTTGACTTTTTGGTCAAAAGTTGACCTATTGGGTCTATGGTTGGTCATTGGGTCAAAAATTAACCCTTTTGACCAAATTTTACTTTTTGGTCGAAAGTTGACCAATTATGTCAATGGGTGGTCATTAGGTCAAAAATTGACTATTTTGATCAAAATTGACTTTATGGGAAAAAGTCAACCTATTGAGTCATTGAGTCAAGGATTAACCACTTTGTTTAAGGTTAACTTTTAGTCAAAGGTTGACCGATTGGGTCAATGAGTTGGTCATTGGGTCAAGAATTGACCATTTTGACCAAAGTTGACTATTTGGCCAAAAGTTGGCCTATTAGGTCAATGGTTGGTCATTAGGTTAGAAATTTACCTTTTTAACCAAAGTTAACTTATTGGGTCAATGGGGTGGTCTTTAGGTCAGAAATTAACCATTTTTACCAAACTTGACTTTTTGAGTAAAAGTTGACCTATTGGGTCAATGGTGTGGTCATTAGGTCAAAAACTGACTTTTTTGACCAAAATTGACTTTTTGGTCAAAAGTTAACATACTAGGTCAATGGGTTGGTCGTTGGGTCAAGGAATGAGCATTTTGACCAAAGTTGACTTTTTGGTCAGAAGTTGACCTATTGAGTCAATGAGTTTGTCATTGGGTCAAAGGTTGACCATTTTGACCAAAATTGACTTTTTGGTAAGAGACTGATTTATTGGGTCAAAGATTGATTACTTTGACCAAAATTAACTTTTTGGTCAAAAGTTGACCAATTGGGTTAATGGGTTGATCATTGGGTCAGGGATTGATTATTTTTACGAAAGTTGACTTTTTGGTCAAAGGTTGGCCTTTTTCGTCACTCAGTTAGTCGTTGGACCAGAAATTGACCATTTTTACCAAACTTGAGTTTTTGGTCAAAAGTTAACCAATTGGGTCAATGGGTAGTCATTAGGTCAAAATTGTCTATTCTGATGAAAGTTAAATTTTTAATCAAAAGTTAACCTAATGGGTCAATGGGTTGGTCATTGTGCCAGGGAATGAACATTTTAACCAAAGTTAACTTTTTGGTCAAAAGTAGACCTTTTGGGTCAATGGGTTTGTCATTGGGTCAAAGATTGACCATTTAGACCAAAGTTGACTTTTTGGTAAGAGATTGACCTATTGGGTCAAAGGGTTGGTCATTGGGTCAGAAAATTGACCATATTGACCAAAGTTGACTTTTTGGTCAAAAGTTGACCTATTGGGTTAATTGTGTAGTCTAGGTCAAAAATTGACAATTTTGACCAAAATTGACTTTTTGGTCAAAAGTTGACCTATTGGTCAATGAGTTGAAAATTAGGTCATGGATTGACCATTTTGACCAAAGTTAACTTTTTGGTCAAAAGTTGACCTACTGGGTCAATGGTTAGTCATTGGGTCAGAAATTGACCATTTTGACCAAAGTTTACTTTTTGGTTGAAAGTTGACCTATCGTGTCAATGGGTGGTCATTAGGTCAAAAATTGACTATTTTGACTAAAATTGACTTTATGGTTAAAAGTTCACTTATTGAGTCATTGGGTCAAGGATTAACCATTTTGTCTAAAGTTGACTTTTCGGTCAAAGGTTGACCTATTGGGTCAATGAGTTGGTCATTGGGTGAAGGATCGACCATTTTGACCAAAGTTGGCTTTTTGGTCAAAAGTTGGCCAATTAGGTTAATAGTTGGTCATTGGGATAGAAATTTACCATTTTAACCAAAGTTAACTTATTGGGTCAATGGGGTGGTCGTTAGGTCAAAAATTAAACATTTTTACCAAACTTGACTTTTTGGTCAAAAGTTAACCTTCTTGGTCAATGGGTTGGTCATTGGTTCAAGGAATGACCATTTTAACCAAAGTTGACTTTTTGGTGAAAAGTTGACCTATTGGGTCAATGGGTTTGTCATTGGGTCAAAGATTGACCAATTTGACCAAAGTTGACTTTTTGGTAAGAGATTGACTTTTTGAGTCAATAATTGGTCATTTGGTCAAAAATTGACTACTTTGACCAAAATTAACTTTTTGGTCAAAAGTTAACCTATTGGGTTAATGGGGTGGTCATTGGGTCAGGGATTGATCATTTTTTTGAAAGTTGACTTTTTGTTCAAAAGTTGGTATATTTCATCATTGAGTTAGGCATTGGGCCAAAAATTGACCATTCTAACAAAAGTTGATCTATTGGGTCAATGTAATGGTCATTAGGTAAAAATTTGACTATTCTGACCAAAATTGACTTTTTCATCCTTAACCTATTAACTCAATGGGTTGGTCATCGGGTCAAAGATTGACCATTTTGATCAAGGTTGACTTTTTGGTCGAAAGTTGACCCATTGGGTCAAGGATTGACCAGTTAGACTAAAGTTGACTTTTTGGTGAAAAGTTGACCTATTGTGTCAATGGTTGGTCATTGGGTCAGAAATTGATCATTTTGACCAAAGTTGACTTTTTGGACGAAAGTTGACCTATTGTGTCAATGGTTGGTCATTATGTCAAAAATTGACTATTTTGACCAAAATTGACTTTTTAGTCAAAAGTTGACCTATTGAGTCATTGGGTCAAGGATTAACCATTTTGTTCAAAGTTGACTTTTTGGTTAAAAGCTGATGTATTAGGTCAATGAGTTGGCCATTGGGTCAAGATTGACCATTTTGACCAAAGTTGACTTTTTGGTCAGAGATTAACATATTGGGTCAATAATTGGTCATTATATTAAAATTTGACTATTTTAACCAAAATAGAATTTTTTATCAAAAGTTGACCTATTGAGTCAATGGGATGGTTATTGGGTCACAAATTGACCATAATTGCGAAGTTGATTTTTTGTCGAAAGTTAACTGTTAGATTGATGGGGTGGTCATTTGGTGAAAACTTGACTATATTGACCAAAATTGACTTAGTTTAAAATTGACTATTAGATTCGACGGGTTGGTCGTTGGGTCAAGGATTGACACTTTTGACCAAGGTTGACTTTTTATTCAAAAGTTGACCTGTTGGGTCACTAGGTTTGTCATTGAGTCATGGATTGACCATTTTGATCAAAGTTGACTTTTTAGTCAGAGATTAACTTATTGGGTCAATAATTGGTCATTAGGTCAAAAAATGACTATTTTGACCAAAATTGACTTTTTGGTCAAAAGTTGACCTATTGGGTTAATTGGTTGGTAAGTGGGTCAAGGATTGAGAATTTTTACAAAAGTTGACTTTTTAGTCAAAAATTGGTCTATTGGGTCAATGAGTTAGTCATTGGCCAGAAATTGACCATTCTAACAAAAGTTGACCTATTGAGTCAATGGGGTGGTCATTTGGTCAAAAACAGATTATTTGACCAAAATTGACTTTTTGGTCAAAAGTTGACCTATTGCTTCAATGGATTGGTAATTGATTCAAGGATTGACCATTTTGATCAAGGTTGAGTTTTTTATCAAAAGTTCATCTATTGGGTCAATGGGTTGGTCTTTGGGTCAATGATTGACTAGTTTGAACAAGTTGACTTTTTGGTGAGAGATTGACTTATTGGGTCAATAATTGGTCATTTGGTCAAAAAATTGACTAATTTGACCAAAATTGGTTTTTGGTCAAAAGTTAACCAATTGGGTCAATGGGTTGGTCATTGTGTCAAGGTTTGACCATTTTGACCAAAGTTGACTTTTGGTCAGAGATTGACTTATAGGGTCAATAATTGGTCATTAGGCCAAAAATTGACTATTTTGACCAAACTTGACTTTTTAGTCAAAAGTTGACCCATTTGATCAACGGGGTGATCATTTGGTCATAAATTGACCTTTTGACCAAAATTGACTTTTTGGCCAAAAGTTGACCTGCTGGGTCAATGAGTTAGTCATTGGATCAGAAATTGAACATTTTGACCAAAGATGGCTTTTTGGTCAAAAGTTGATCTATTGGGTCAATTTGGTGGTCATTAGGTGAAAAATTAACTATTTTGACCAAAGTTGACTCTTTGGTCTAAAGTTGACCTATTGGGTCAAAGGGTTCCTCATTGGGTCAGAAATGGTTCATTTTGACTAAAGTTGACTTTTTGGTCAAAAGTTGACCTATATCGTCAATTGTGTGGTCATTAGGTCAAAAAATTAACTATTTTGACCAAAATTAACTTTTTGGTCAAAAGTTGACCTACTGGGTCAATGGGTTGGTCATTGCTTCAAGAATTGACCATTTTGATCAAAGTTGATTTTTTTGTCAAAAGTTGATCTATTGGTCATTAGGTCAAAAATTGACCATTTTAACCAAAGTTGACTTTTTTGTCAAAAGTTGACTTATTGGGTCAATAGGGTGGTCATTAAGTTAAAATATAAAATTATAACCAAAATTGACTTTTTTGGTTAAAAGTTGATCTTTTGGGTCAATAGGGTGGTCATCAGGTCAAAAATAAAAAATTATAACCAAAATTGACTTTTTGGTCAAAAGCTGACCTATTGGGTCAATGACATTATCAATAGGTCAAGGATTGTCCATTTTGACCAAATTTGACGTTTTTGTCAAAAGTTGAACTACTGGGTCAATGGGCTAGTCTTTGGGTCAGAAATGGACCATTTTGACCAAAGTTGACTTTTTGATCAAAAGTTAACCTATTGAGTGAATTGGGTGGTCATTACGTCAAAAATTGAATATTTTGACCAAAATTGACTTTTTGGTCAAAATTTGACTTATTGGGCCAGTGAGTTGGCCATTGGGTCAAAGCTTGACCATTTTACTAAAGTTGACTTTTTGGTCAAAAGTTGACCTATTGGATCAATGGGTTGGTCATTTGGTCAAGGATTGACCATTTCGACCAAAGTTGACTTTTTGGTCAGAGTTTGACTTATTGGGTCAATAATTAGTCATTCGGTCAAAAATTGATTACTTTGACCAAAAAATAGTTTTTGGTCAAATGTTGACCCATTTGGTCAATGAGGTGGTCATTGTGTGAGAAATTGACAATTTTGACCAAAGTTGACATTTTAGTCAAAAGTTGACCAATTGGGTCAATTGGATGGTCATTTTGTCAGAAATTGACCATTTTGACTAAACTTGACTTTTTTGTCAAAAGTTGACATATTGGGTCAATGGGTTGGTTATCGTGTCAAGGATTGACCATTTTTACCAAAGTTAACTTTTTGGTCAAAGGTTGACCTATTGGGTCAATGGGTTGGTCATTGGGTCAGAAATTGACCATTTTAATCAAAGATGAGTTTTTGGTCAAAAGTTGACCTATTGTGCTAATTTGGTGGTCATTAGGTCAAAAATTGACAATTTTGACCAAAATTGCTTTTTGGTCAAAAGTTGACCTGTTGGTTCTTTAGGTTAAGGATTGACCATTTTGACCAAAGTTGACTTTTTGGTCAAAAGTTTACTTATTTGGTCAATCGGTTGGTCATTGGGTTAAGGATTGACCATTTTGACAACAGTTGATTTTTTGGTAAGAGACTGACTTATTTGCTCAATAATTAGTCACTAGGTCAAAAATTGATTATTTTAACCAAAATTGACTTTTTGGTCAAATATTGGCCTATTGGGTCAATGGGTTGGTAATTGGGATAATTGGGACAAGGATTGACCAATTTGATCAAAGTTGACTTTTTGGTCAAAAGTTGACATATTGGGTTAATGGTTTGGTCATTGGGTCAGAAATTGACCATTTTGACTAAAGTTGACTTTTTGATCCAAAGTTGGCCAATTGGGCAATTGGTTTGTCTTTGGGTCAAAAATTAACCATTTTGACCAAAGTTGACTCTTTGATAAGAGATTGACTTATTAGGTTAATAATTGGTCATTCGATCAAAAATTAAATTTTTTGATAAAATTAACTTTTTTGTCAAAACTTGACTTATTGGATCAATGGGTTGGTTATTGAGTCAAGAATTAATCATTTTCACCAAAGTTGACTTTTTGGTCAAAAGTTGACCTTATGGGTCAATGGGTTGTCATTGGGTCAGAAATTGACCATTTTGGCAAAAGTTGATTTTTTGGTCAAAAGTTGACCTAATGGGTCAAAGGGGTGGTCATTAGGTCAAAAATTAATTTTTTTACCAAAATTAACTTTTTGGTCAAAAGTTGACCTATTGGGTCAAGGATTGACTATTTTGACCAAAGTTGACTTTTTGGTCGAAAGTTGACCTATTAGTTCAATGGGATGGTCATTGGGTAAAGGATTGACCATTTTAACCAAAGTTGACCTTTTGGTCAAAGATTGACTTATTTGGTCAATAATTGGTCATTAAGTCATAAAGTGACTATTATTACCAAATTAGCTTTTTGGTCAAAAGTTGACCTATTCGGTCAGTGGGTTGGTCATTTGGTCAACGATTGATCATTTTGACCAAAGTTGACTTTTTGGTCAAAAGTTGGCCTTTTAGGTCAATGGTTGGTCATTGGGTCAGAAGTTGTCTATTTTGACCAAAGTTAACTTATTGGGTCAATTGGTTGGTCACTAGGTCAGAAATTGACCATTTTTAGCAAACTTGACTTTTTGGTCAAAAGTTGACCTATTGGATCAATGGGGTGGTCATAAGATCAAAAATTGACTATTTTGACCAAAATTAACTTTTCGTCAAAAGTTAGCCTATTGGGTCAAAGTGTTGGTCATTGGGTCAAGGATTCACCTTTTTAACCAAAGTTGACTTTTTGGTCAAAAGTTGACCTATTTGGTCAATGGGTTTGTCATTGGGTCAAAGATTGATCATTATGACCAGAGTTAACTTTTCGGGTAAAAGATTGACTTATTGGGTCAATAATTGGTCAATAGGACAAAAATTGACTATTTTGACTAAAATTGACTTTTTTTTTGCAAAAGTTGACCTATTGTGTCAATGGGTTGGTCATTGTGTCAAGGATTGATCATTTTGACCAAAGTTGACTGTTTGGTTAAAAATTGGCCTATTGGATTAATGGGTTGGTCATTGGATCAGAAATTGATCATTTTGACCGAAGTTGACTTTTTGGTCAAATGTTAACATATTGGGTCAATGGGTGGTCATTCGGTAAAAAATTGACTATTTGACCAAAATTGACTTTTTGGTCAAAAGTTGACTTATTGAGTCATTGGGTCAAGGATTAACCATTTTGTCCAAAGTTGACTTTTTGATCAAAACTTGACCTATTGGGTCAATGAGTTGGTCATTGGGTCAAGGATTGACCATTTTGACCAAAATTGACTTTTTGGTCAGAGATTAACTTATTGGGTCAATAATTGGACATTATGTTAAAAATTGATTATTTCGATCAAAATTGAACTTTGGATCAAAAATTGATCTATTGGGTCAATGAGGTGCTCATTGAGTCAGAAATTGATCATATTGACCAAAGTTGACTTTTTTGTCAAAAGTTGACCTATTTAGTTAATGAGGTGGTCATTATGTCAAAACTTAACTATATTGAACAAAATTGATTTTTCGGGTAAAAGTTGACCTATTGGGTCAATGGGTTGGTTGTTGGGTCAACGATTAACAATTTTGACCAAGGTTGACAAAGTTAACCTATTGGGACACTAGGGTTGTCATTAGGTTAAGGATTGACCATTTTGACCAAAGTTGACTTTTTAGTCAAATGAATTTGCTAAACTCAACTAAATGAGTTCCACACTTTCATTTAGATCGTGGGAAATCCCGTTAGCAACACGTAGGTTACATCATCCGAGGTATTCCCGATTATCCAACGACATGTTTTAATTTAGTTGTAGTTGTAGTTTTGTGTTCTGTTTGTGATTAAATTATGAGTTGTTTTATATTTTGAATGTTGTGGCGGTGAATTTTATCTTGTTGTGACTTTTAATTTAGTTTTGGGTTTCAGTTTTGTGGCTATCCTTAAAGTTTCAGTTCTCATGCAGGGTGACATTCTTGTTTAACATGCAAGAAAAGTAAAGTGTAGTACAGGTAAGTAAGTTGCAATAAAGTAAAAAGCGTACCTGGAGTGTCTTCTCGTCATTCTGAGCTACACTTAAGACACATGTCAGAGCATTTTATATATTTGCAAGATAATACCTAGGTAAAGCTAAGGGAAGGTTACGGTTGTACTATCAAAATCCTAATCCATATCACTAGTCGATTCTACGACGTCCAGGTTCTTGCATTTTGTTAAGGATGATTTTCTTCACGAAGAACAACTAAGTTCGATTTTTCTTCTAAAACATCCCATTGTATTGAGAAAGTGCTTAGGACGAGTCTACAACATTTTTAGTACTTACGAGATTATTTCGAGTCCAAATGAATTTCATTGTACATGTGAGTTAATCATCCAAAATTTAGTTATGTTTTGCTTCTTACTCAGTGAACTTGGACATTTGATTATCCGATGAATAAAGTGACTTGTCACTTGATGCTCCATTTAAGAGTAATGATAATGAAAGCCTTTAGGGCAAATTAATTTATTGAAGATTTTAACAATTCTTAATTTAAAATTGGAATTGATGATGTAAGGTGATTTGGTTTAGTTATAAAATTTTAATTAATAATTTTAAGTTTGGAATAGTGTTCAAGTTGTTTTAATTCAATTAAATCTTTATATTTTAAATGATCTTAATATTTCAGATTAATTTTAATGTTTTAAATTTACTTAGGTTGAAAAAAGTGTTTAAATTATTTATTTATATTAAATTTTAATGACTTGATTTGGATTAATTATAATACTTTAGGTTGATTCTAATTAGTTTGATTTTCATATTTTTTTATTATGAATTGTTTTGAAATTACTTAAGGTTTTAAATTTGTTTTAAGTTTGTTCTTAAGTGATTTCAAATTAATTTTAAATGTTTAAAATTTATTTTAATTTGATTATTAAATCATTTAATGTTTTAAGCTTTAACTTAATTAAGGGTTATTTTCCTTTTTGATTATTAATTTCAGTCATCATTTTAGAATTAATTAAGGATTGATTACCATTGAATTAATTTAATTAGGGACTTTAAATTAAAGAATTGGTATCTTCTTAAGTCACATCCCTAATAATCCAAAATTTTAATTATTCTCCCAAAATTTAAATGATTTAATTAATTAAAGTTCCATTTTGATATTTTTAAAGTGACAAATGGGTTTCTACCCCTTTATTCCCTAAGTTTCAATCATCCAAGAGAAGATTAAGATCAAATATTTTTACCCTCCCTTTTGATTAAACCTAAACTATTAATTAGGGTTAAAATCCTTAATTACCTTTATGCCTTTTTAAGCTTGTTCAATTCATAACTCACTAAATTGAGCTCAAATGAACTTGAAATTTTTATGTCACTTCACTCACATGTCAATTAAGACATTAGAGGAGAAAATGTGATTTTTCTATTTTTAAATTAATTTATATAATTATTTTAATAAAAATAAGAATTCTCAATGAAAATTCAACAACATGACCAAGGTAATGTTTTTATCTTTAAGAAAATTATGGGATGTTCATATTGACCAGAGGACGACTTGGACCAATTTTGGTGATTTTTTGAATTATATTTGATTTAGTATAATTATTTTGAGTTTTGGAGTATTAATTAATTATAAAATAAAATTGAAGTTGAAAATTAAGTTTTATATTTTTCCTAAATCTCTCCGACCTCAAGGAATTCAGAGAAGCAAATTTTATATTTTTCTGATTTTACTTTGATTTATTAGAATTAATTTATTGAAAAGGTTGGAAAATCCATTTTTTTAATATTAATAATTGTCTTAAGCCTTTAAAATTCAATATCTTAACCTAGGGATTTAGGAAAAATATTTGGTTGGTTACTAATGATTCGAGAACAAAATATGACATCTTTATGATTTTTAATATTTTTATGATTTTTATTGTTTTTAATTCCTTTTCCATATTATTCTCCTCTTTTCACTGAGCAAGAGGGTATTTTTCTTTTATTTTTATGATTTTTCAATACAAAGATATGAATTTTTTAAGTTCTGGGTATTTAAATAATTCAGAAAATATCCTATTTATCTACTTATCCACGCGGCGCTGCGTCAACCTACGGCAGATCGAAAGCCCACGCGGCGCGCCTCCATTTGATGTCGCCATCCGACTCAGTAGCCACGCGTCCCACGGTCTCGTCCCATGTCTTGATCTGGTGCGATCTGGACCGTCCGTTCGATACACCAGTGAATGAACGACATCCGTTCATCGTCCCCAAGTGTCCCTACCCGAGAACCGTCCACACTAAGACCCTAAGATCTCCCTCATTTCTCCATCAAATTTCGTGATCTTGGACTCTATGGATTCGTCTTAACAAGACGAACACATCCATACGACTAACATGCTATGAAATAGACTCAAACAAAATGGAGAATCACTGGAAGCTCGGGTTAAAGAGAAGTCCACATACCTTGGTTTAGGAGGTGAAGCCTCGACTGAATGTGCTCGGCACGTTCGTTGGAGCTGGAGGAGCCTGGGGATGAAGCCTGCGGCCCTGGTGAATTGTCCAAGTGTGATATCCACCAAGCCCGATTTCAAAGCTTGGCAGATAGGAAGAATGGGTGGCACTAGTGAGGGGGCTTTCTTTGGGGGATTTTTCTCTTGGTACGAGTGAAGGTTAGAGTCGATCAATTTGGGGATTGACTCAGCTATGGTGAAGTGTTACGGTTTTGGGCTTAAAATTAAACTCGAAATTGAGCTCGCAAAGAGGAAATTAGGAGTTTGGATTTCGGGGGAATCAAGCGCTCTATCTTTGGGAGAAGGGTCTGGAATGATTTTGGCAGAGTTTTGGTAAGGTTTGGTTCAGCACCTCCTCATGACCATGAGGGGGTGAGTTTAAATAGGCATGGCTAGAGGGCTTCCCAGGGCAAGCTAAGGGTTGGGATCAGCTGCTTAGGGGAGGAGAAGAACAGCCACAATGGCCATTGGCCATGGGACAGCTCAGCAGGTGAGTTTTGAATTTTTGAATCAAATGGGTGCTCTCGATCTGGTATTTTCCGGCGACCAAGGTGGTGGTCCAGCCAGAGTCAAGTCACCATCTGACTCAGTGAGTCCAGGGATTGAGTTTGGTGCAAGCAATGAGCCTTGGCCATGTGTAAAGAGCTTGATTTAAAATGGATTGGGGAAGGGTGTATTTTGGGTTCAAATGGGTCAAATGCATGGATTTGGGTTTGGTGCACCCACCAAGGGGCTTTGGGGGCTGTGGGGGTCAGGTGTGTCAGCTAGGAAAGGGTGGTGAAGTCCCCATCCATGAATATTTTTATTAATCATGGGTTAAGGTGAAGCATTAAAAGGGTTAAAACTTTTTTAAGGGGGATTAAAAGAGGCTCCTCCTTTTGCAATTATGGCATGGTGAAGTGTGAAGTGGCCCCCAAGTCTTGCATGTGGCTTAAGAATGGCTTCATGGCTTGGCCATGGCTTGGCTCACTTACATGGAAATGGATTTTGGGGAAATTGTCATGTGGGTTGATTTAGAATAATTTGATAATTGATTGGAACTTAGGGATGGTTTTAATTGAATGCATGATGAAGAAGAGTGTCATATGGGCTTTAGAATGAATTTTGGGCTTTTTAAATTTCGTGAAGATGGGCTTTTTTTTTGTAAAAAAAAATGTTTTAAAGAGGTGGGCTTTTAGGTTTCAAAATAGACTTTTGGATAAAAATTTGGTAAAGGATTGGGCCAAAAAAATGTTACATTTAGTTTAGGAATGTGTCATGAATGGTTTGGAACAAAATTGGGGTAATTTGGAGTTGAATTGGGTTTAATTTGGGTCTTTTCATAATAGGGTCAAAGTGGGTCAAATTGGACTAACTTGGGCTAAGGTTGGGCTAATGTTGGTTTTGATGTAAAATTAATGTTATAAAATGTTTATGGAGGTGTAACAAAGAGTTTTCAAATTTGTTTGGGTCTTAATTTTGGGATTTATGCTTGTTTGGGTTCATGGTTGGTTTTGGCCAATTTAAGGAATTTTGGCTTAAGTTAAGCTTAGGTGAAGTTTGGGTTCAAATTTGGGGAAAATTAAGTTAGTGTTTTGTTTGTGGGGATGTTGGGAAGGTTTTAGAAAAGATTTGGGGCTAATTGGAGTTGAGTTGGGTTGGTTTGGGCTAAGTTTAGTTATCGGGCCAAAATTGGGCTTTAAGCTTCAATTTGAAATTGGATCCACATGTTGATAAAATTGGGTTTGGATTTGGTTTAAATTGATATTGGGGATATTTAATTGAAGTTTATAATTGAATTGGATCAACATTGAGGTCAATTGGAGTGATTTGGATGGACATTGGGTCCACTTAGGTTAAAAAATGGTCAAATTGAGTATTTTGGTAAAAGTTGGCTAAATTGACAAAATTGGCCTATAGTGTAGTTGAACAAAATGAAACTGGAAATATTTGGGATTTGTTGGAATTTTTTGGGAATTTTTGGAATTTTTGGATTTTTGGGCTAAAAGGGTATTTTGGGTATTTGGAGGTTATTGGGGGGTATTTTGGAAATTTTGGTATATTTAGCCATGGATGATCAATTTGAGTGGTGGAGAATATTTAGAGTTGATTTTGAGGGATTTTGAGAGGTTTAGGCAATTTTGCAAATTTTGGGCAATTTTAAGGGCATTTGGTAGGTTTGGTGGGTTTATGGTCCGGGGGGCAAAAATTGAAATTTGGGAAAAATGAAGATTTATTAAGTGTGAGTGAAATGAAACCATTTGATTGAGCCATGAAGTCATATTAAGCTCATAAGATCCATGAGAGGACTCATTTTAGGCACTCAATATGTTGTTCCTAACCCTCTTAGCCAGGGGCTTAGGGGTTAAGGTCCTCCATACGAGTTACTTACATGAGTCAGGGAGTCAAATTGAGTAAAAGTGGTTTTAAGATTTGAAAAGAGTGTGAGAGTGTGGTTTGTGCAAGCTAGACCTTACCATACCAGACCATCCAGGGTACTCCTAAGGCCAAAGAGTCCTATAGGAACCTCATCCTTTAAACCTCCACATTTGATCTTAACCCTCCAAGTGGCCTGGGGGTTTACAATCAAAATTGTGGGGTTTGAAGGGAGGTAAGAAGTGTTTTGAATTTCTAAGTGGTGGGTCCCATTTCTAGTCCTCAAGGATAGTCGAAGGGAAAACCTATGGCTAGATCTTAAGTACTAAGGAGAGAGATCAGACCTCACAAAAAATGAGGTCAACGAATGGATCCCAAATAGGTGTGGTGTGCTAACTAAGCACACCATGCGTATTGGCGTTGACTGAAGAAATCAACAAAGCCAACACAGATATTTAAGTAACAAACTCAGAACGAAGTGTAGGAAATTTCCACTGGGGAGTATCAGGTAAACATCCAAAAATGAAGTTTTCAGAACTCTCGCTGGGGAAGAAGAGGTGAATTCGAAATCGTAAGATTTCAAGAGATTGGATTTTAGATTGGTTTCATTTCTTATTTCAAGTTTCAATGTTGAATTTGAATTTTCAATTCAAGTTTTAATTTCAGTTGCAATTTGACTTAATCGGAATTTTGTTTTAAATTTAATTGGAGATTTAGATTTCAAGGTGAATTTCGCAGAAATTTCAGATTTAAAATGAGAATTGGAACCTAGGTTCTAACCTCGAGATTGCAAAGAGAACTGGAATTTAGGTACAGCCTCGAGGAGAAGATCATAATTTAGGATGAGAAATAGAATTTAGGTACTGATCTTGAAAAGAGAGTCAGAATTTGGTATCGATCTCGAAAAGAGAGTCAGAATTTGGTACCAATCTCGAGGAGAAGATCAAAATTTAGGTATTGATTGAAAAGGATGAGAATCAGAATTTAGGTACTGATCTCAAGAAGGGAGAACTAGAATTTAGTACCAGTCTCAAAAGAGAGAATTGAAATTTGGTATCAATCTCAGAAAGAGAGTCGGAATTTGGTACCAACCTCGAAGGGAGAGAACTAGAATTTGGTACCAGCCTCGAAAGAGAAAATTGAAATTAAGTATCAATCTCGAAAAGAGAGTCGAAATTTGGTACCGACCTCGAAAGAAGAGAACTGGAATTTGGTACCAATCTCGAACGAGAGAATTAAAATTTAGTATCAATCTCGGAAAGAGAGTCGGAATTTGGTACCGATTTCGAAAGGAGAGAACTGGAATTTGGTACCAGTCTCGATAGAGAGACTTGAAATTTAGTATCAATCTCGGAAAGAAAATCGGAACTTGGTACCGACCTCAAAAGGAGAGAACTGAAATTTGGTACCAGTCTCGAAAGAGAATTGAAATTTAGTATCAATCTCGGAAGAGAGTCGGAATTTGGTACCGACCTCGAAAGAAGAGAACTGGAATTTGGTACCAGTCTCGAAAGAGAGAATTGAAATTTAGTATCAATCTTGGAAAGAGAGTCGGAATTTGGTACAGACCTCGAAAGGAGAGAACTAGAATTTGGTACCAGTCTCGAAAGAGATGGGAATCAGAATTTATGTACTGACCTCAAAAGTTTATTTTTGATTTGGTTTTGAAGATTTTGTGGAAATTTTAGTTTAGTGGAGGGTTGGAATGAGACATGAAAGTGTTTCACATCCCAACAGAGTTGATTAAAGTTTGATTTGTTTGACAAATGATACAAATCCTTACCATCAGAACCAAATCGATAATTTCGTGGTTCTGTGTCAGTAGACTCAGTCGACCTTCTCAAAAGAGAGAAGAAATCACGGATAGTCGAAAGGATTTCAGGATGACGAAAAAGTATAGAAGTTTGGAATTAAGGTTTGAGTCTTCCGTGGGGAAGAATCAACTCGAAAGAGGGTCCAAAAGAGTTTCAAATGGATTTCAATTTGAAAAAGAATTACAAGATTTGAATTTATGAATTTAGATCGTGATTCAATTCGAGATTTAGGTTCATTTTGTTTGTTTTGGTGATTCAATTTTATTTTTGTTATTTATTTAGAGTTCGTGTCAATTTGGAGTTTGTTTTGACATTCAGATTCTTAAAAAGAGTTCTTCATTTATTTTCTTTTCTTTTCATTCTTTGTTCGAAGTTCATTTAACTTAATGGCATTTCCCAGTCAATTTTTACAAAAGAGATGAAGGCGAAATACGACATGGTCGTTTCCATTTCAATTTGTTGAAAATACATCATACAGCTTGATCCAAAACATGATGATATTTCCCTTGAAAATTCAGCATCTCATACAATCCACATAAATCCAAAACGGATAGTGCAAGATTCTTGCAAGTTTCTTCCAAAAGCATCTGTCGAAATCCATGTCTGAATAGTGAGATACACGGACAATAACATCACCTTCTAAGCCATCCTTGGCAATAAATGTTGTTCGGATGTGCATTGGAGGTGTGCTATCTCCCATGTAGCTCACAGCTCGTAGGGCCGAAGGCTCTCTAACTCTGGATCTGGCTGAAAGTGGAAAGGCATTTTTCTATCATCCATCCTCCTGAAAGTGACGAAGATCCGCTCAACAGGCACACCTGAAATGCTATGTTTTGCTATGTCCGCTCCATTTCTTTTTAACACCAAGACGGAACCTACAGGTAGAGGTATCTCCACCGGCCCTCGGAATTCTCCGGGGCCTGCTATCCAGAGGTCAGATCCGAACATGATATTACATTGGTTGACAAAAGAAACTGTGCAGAAAGGTCTGACAAAGTCGTGATGAACTATGTGTGGCGGTATGCAGTCGCCCTCTTTGTATATGTTAATGATGCAGCTATTGGGTATGCAATCTGCAGGCAATACCCTCCATGTCACCATCCTTCTTACCATTCTCTTGATAATCATTGGAATCGGATCTACCTCACTACGACGGAGTATCCCTGGTGGATCTCCATTTCTAACGACAGCGAAGTTGTAGCAACACCCGAACTGGATTGTAACTCTTCCTTTCCCTTTCATCCACTTTAGGTTTTCGGAATAGGTCTTCTCCCTTAAGCGACCGACTCGGCCCATTTTCTGAATCTCGATGACACAGTCCACAATTTACTGCTACTCATAGTCTGAGAACACATCTATATGCAGCTCAAGGCCCTCCAGGATGTTGATTCTCTTGCCTCAGATTCTCTCAAAATATTCAAAGGTCTTCTTCTCAACTTGCTACAATTTCTCCAGCTCGTACTCTCGGATTTTCTTAAGTCCTCGGGGTCTGGTAACATATTGCAGGATGTACGGCTCAACCCCAGCACGCTCTCCTGCATGTCTCGGCTCCTCGGGGATAGTCTCTGTCGGGACATCCTCTGGGGTTTCTTTCGCAATAAGACTCTTCAAAACTAATGCATTTGTCTGGCGTCGTGGCACTGATTCTGTTTCTGCTCTTCTTGGAATTTCTTTCATCTTTTATGCTGTTCTTGGAGTTAATTTCCTCTTTTCTGGTTCCTGATGAACCAATTTCTTCGAAGTACTCGCATTGACGGTAGCAACTGTCTCTTCATGTTGATCTGCTGCTAGCTTGGTCAGTATCTTGCGAATGCGATGGTTCTTGTTTCTTCGTTGGGTCGGAGTGAGAGTAGCTCTCCTTACTTCTTAAACTTTTGTGGGCATGGCGCTGACAAGCCTGCCCTCTGCTGTAGCAACCACGAACTTAACTTTCTTTTCTTCCCCCATTGCATGAGCGGCGTTTGCTTTTCTTTTCTTTCTGGTGGACTGCTGACTTGGGCCACCCAATTTCATCACTGTCTGGCTGCGGTACTCTTCCCGGTCAATCGTGGTCCAATCGGTTTCTTCGTACTGTAGCCCGGCCGGTGTGAAATCAGAGTCGATCTCAATCATGGCCCCATCCTTCAGCTTCTTTTCATCGAGTGCTGGACTCACGACATTCTTAAAGTTCAGAACCAACTGCCCGTTCAACATTTCCCTATGGAAAACAAGGAAAGGATCAGGGGGCTGCACTAAGAACAAGAACAATAAGAAAAATCATTTATCAATGAAAAATTTTTATTTGTGTCTTTCAAATTTTAATAAGAGTTGGAAAAGACGAGGAAAGATCAGGAGTGAGCTGATCTAAAAGGAGGGATCAAAATTTTATTATTTAGATTTCACATATTTTCTTTTTAACACATTTTTTGTTAATAATTTTTTTTGTCCATTTTTATATTTTGGGTTCGGACCCTGTTACAAATGATTACTCCACCCGTGCTTCTTGGAATGAGACTCTACTTTTATAGTTCATCCTTTGAAACATTAGGTTGTGTAATACTTCTTCAAATATCGTCCATTAATTGGAAGCATAG
The DNA here is from genome assembly GCA_022702705.1 of Papilionanthe hookeriana x Papilionanthe teres. Taxonomy (NCBI): domain Eukaryota; kingdom Viridiplantae; phylum Streptophyta; class Magnoliopsida; order Asparagales; family Orchidaceae; genus Papilionanthe; species Papilionanthe hookeriana x Papilionanthe teres. The sequence continues at coordinate 91,536,564 of CM040427.1, read as the reverse complement.
GTCGTTCTCCACGGCAATCCATAAGGTGGTAGGAACCTCCTGAGTACACTATCTCTACCACGAACGACCCCTCCCAAGTCGGTTCAAATTTACCTCCTATCTTGTGGTGTCCAAGAATAGGCCTCCTGAGATCTAGAACAAAGTCACCGACTTTGAATGTCCTTGGGCGAACCAGTTTATCGTGGGCCTGGATCATTTTGGCTTGATACAGTTCCAAATTCTGCTGCGTTGAAAGTCGTTTTCCTTCCAACCTTTCCAATTCTTCTGGTCGTAATTTGGCGTTCTCTTCTGTAGTAATTTTGTTCACAACTGCAATTCTGAGAGACGGAAGCTGGACTTCCAAGGGTAAGACGGCCTCGGACCCGTATACTAGAGCGTAGGGCGTAGACTGAGTAGGAGTTCAGAAAGTTATTTTGTAGGCCCATAAGGCTTCTAACAACTTCTCGTGCCAATTTCTTTTGTTGTCATCTAAGGTTTTCTTTAGAATTTGGACGAGAGTTTTATTAAAAGCCTCGGCCAAGCCGTTTGCTCTTGGTTAGTAGAAAGTTGAATACCAGTCGATCCCGTGTCTTCTGACAAAATTGTCGATCTTCGTACTTCTGAAAGTGGACCTGTTATCTGAGATAATTTTGCGTGGTGCCCCGAGACAGTAGACGACTTGATTCTTGAAGAACTGTAGCACATGATGTGCTTTCACTTCTACGAGTGGTACGCTCACGCCCGCGTAGAAAAGTAATGCTGTAGGCTGCGAGAATAAAGAGATGTCCTCTTGAAGAAGGCGGTTCTATCGGACCCACGATATCTGTGCCCCAACACTCAAATGGCCATGATGCGATTGTCGGATGTAGCACATTTGAAGGTTGATGTAGAACCACTCCATGGACTTGGCACTGGTGACAACTCTTTGCAACTTTCATGTAGTCAGTCATCATCGAGGGCCAGTAGTACCCTAGTCTTTTAAACTTCATTTTCATCTTCGGACCTGACTGATGAGCGCCACAAAGTCCTGAGTGTATCTCTTTAACAATTTACGAGCCTCAGGCTCACTAAGGCACCTTAACCACATCTGGTCAAAAGACCTTCTATATAACGTATTGTTTATTAATGTGTAAGACAGAGTTTTTTTCTTGATCTGAGAGCTAATGACTTATTGTCCCGTAGGTTTCCTGTTTGCAAATAGTCTATTAATGGCTGTCGCCAATCTTCTGCATTTTTTGTTACTGCTGCAACTGTTTCTTCCTCTTTTTCTGATTTGTGTATTGTATCCATGTCGAGCTGTGATAGGACCTGTCGTCCTTGAACTGATATTTCAACTGACGCATCTTGTAAGCAGGAAAATTCTTTTGCAAGGCGGGCTAGCTCATTTGCGAGAGTATTTTCTCTTCTGGGAATCTTGTAGATCGTTACATTCAGAATCTGCTCTAACAATTTCATGGCATACTGAAAGTACTACTCGAGTCTTGGTTTTAAAATTCTATACTGTCTGACGACCTGTTGAATGATCAACTGAGAATTGCCGTAGATATTGATATTGGTTATACCCGTCTGAATGGTCAATTCCAGTCCGATTATGAGGGATTCGTATTCTGCTTCATTGTTCGTACACGGTTCTATTTGATGGTAGGAATACCTTAACATCCCCCGTTCCAGTGTTATAAATATTAGTCCAATTCCTGCCTTACCGGGCACTATCATTTGCAAGTTTTCTTCTCTCTGTGCTGAGGATGCTCCGTCGAAGTACAGTTCCCAATGCTGATCATTGGGGTCTTCTAAGCTCATTATCTGCTCATCGGGCAAGTCATCGTTAAGAGGCGATTCTGCCGGTAAAGGGTGTGCTGCAAGGAAGTTTGTTAGGACTTGTCCCTTTATACCACGATGAGGCACGAAAGTTATATCGAATTGCAATAGTATCATCGACCACTTGGCAAGTCTGCTAGAAAGCATTGGTCGGATCATCAAATATTGCAATGGATTAAACTTCGAAGTAAGGTTGACCTTATGAGAAAGCATGTAATGCCTGAGCTTTTAAGCAGCAAAGATCAAGGCCAAACAATGCTTTTCAATCGGAGGATACTTTACTTCTGTCAGAATTTGACAAAGACTTAAAGGTAAAGAGCATTTTCTTTACCCTCGTCATTGACACAGGCTAGCGGGGCTCAGAGAGTCATCTAAGGCTGCGGTATAAAGTATCGAAGGTCTACACGAGGCCAGAGGCTGCTAAGACAGGAGGTGTCATTAAATATTGTTTAATATCCTCGAAGGCCTGCTGGCATTTCTCTTCCCAAACGAATTTGGCGTCCTTTTTAATTAATACCGAGAAGGGCTGACACATACCTGACAAAATTGAAATAAAGCGTCGAAGATACGCCAACTTCCCTTGAAATGATTGTAATTGCTTCAAGGTTTTGGGAGGCGGCATTTCTAAGATAACTTTAATCTTCTCCGAATCAATTTCAATTCCGCGATGTCGGACAACGAATCCTAAGAATTTCCCAGAGGTGACACCGAAGGCGCATTTTGGGGGATTCATTTTAAGATTAAATTGTCTTAATCGCTCGAACACAATTCTCAAATCATACAGGTGATCTTCCTCCAGTTTGCTCTTGATGACCACATCATCCATGTAGCACTCGACTTGGTTGTGAATGAGATCATCAAAAATCCTTGTCATTGCTCTTTGGTAATTTGCTTCTACGTTCTTCAATCTGAAAGACATTACTGTGTAGTAGCATATTCTGATTGGCGTTTTGAAGGCTGTGAGCTTTTCATCTTCCGGTGCCATCTTTATCTGGTTGTATCCTGACGATCCATCCAAGAAAGAGAAGACTTCGTGCTTTGAGGCGATGTCGATCATTAATTCTAGAATTGGTAGCGGGAATTCATCCTTTGGGCATGCTTTATTCAAATCTATGAAATCCACGCAAATTCTGATTTGATCATTCTTCTTTCTGACCGGTACCACATTGGCTAACCAAGTCAGATATTGTTCTTCAAGGAAAAATTTAGCATCTATTAGCTTCTTAACTTTAGCTATAACTTGTTGTTCAATCTCTAGACGCATTCTTCTGGGAGCTTGTCTGACTGGAACGGCAGCGTGATCCACTCCTAGCTTATGAACTGCAACCTCTGGAGCTAATCCTAGCATCTCATCATAACTCCAAGCAAAACAGTCCTTCAATTCCATCAATAGCTTGATGATGTCTTTAGAGTCTTCTTTATTGAGTAAGGAGCTAACAAAGGTCTGCCTAGGCTCTTCGCTATTACCGAAGTTAACTTCCATTAACTCGTCTATTGTAGATTTAATTTCTTCTTTGAATTCTGGCGGAGCATCCCCAATTAGCAGATCTTCTGGATCGTCTGAAGCTTCCAAGCAGTCTTCACAAGGCTCGTAAGTGACAACCAAGCAAAATCCCGTATCATCAACTGATCATACTGTGCCGAATCCGAGACCGTACTTTGAATTGGGAGGTCGACTGGCATTATTCCATAATTTTTCAAAGTGTTGTGATTGACCTTTTGTCCATTATTTAGGTAAGACACCACGTTGAATTAGATTCTGAACACAGGGAGAGTACCACTCAAAAGGCAATTCCATTAATTCAGATGAAGCAACATCTTTAAATTGTACATCATTTTCAATTTTGGAAGAAGAAACCACGGTAGAATTTGATCAGTTTATTACCGCCACCATGCACCTCCTTGACCACCATACCCTCGACCTTATTAGAATGGATCGGGGTCAGGGTCATAGTATGCACATAGTGGTTAATCTTCTCGTACATTGATTTGTATTCTTCATTCTTTTCATCTTCAAGAGAGATATTGAACTGGGGTTTCTTTTGATTTATTGTCACTGCTTCTTTCTTAATTTCTTCTTCTTCAGAATTGTTCTCCCAATCAACATCGATGATCGGTTTCTTCTATCCAACTGTTCCACTATTTTTTCCACTACCTCGTCCCCAGCCTCGACCTCGGGTGCGAGTTCTGAAGAAACCTTCACCATCTCGTCGTAAGGGAGTGGTGAGTAATTTTTGGACAAGAATTTCAGGTTCTTCATCGTCTCGAACTTCTTTTGCTCCATTTGGTACGGTATTTCTGGAAAAGATTGTTTTCCTCAGAGGTGCGTAGTAGGCTGCATCTTCGTAAATTCCGATTTCAAGCACGGAGAGTGGTTGCAAATCACCTTTGATAAACTGTTCTCATCCTTCATAATACTTTATGCCTGGTGCAGAGATGACGGTACCATCCGATTTTCATGGATCCACGATTGACCCAGCAGAGTGTTGAACGATGTCTCAAAATCAATTATGTGGAATTTTGCGGTTGTCTTTAGTAAATCTCCGGTCTTCATTAATAGTGTTATCGATCCAAGGGTGTCTGCTTCAAGTTCGCGAGCATCAATTTCCAAATATGCTAACATTCGAAGGCTCATTATGTTGATTGATGCTCCCAGATCAACTAATACCCTGGAAAGCGTAAACTTCTCGATAGTGACTGAAATGTACAACGGCCTGTTGTGATCAGCTGTTCCTAGTAGTAGATCATTTTCCGTGAAGGTAACACCTCGCTGTTCTTTTAACGAGCAAACCTTCTCTGAGGAATTACCGGCCATTTGAGCTAAGCAAATTTCTGGATCAAGTAAAACCTTGATCAGAGTTTCCCTCATCTCCTTTGACAGGATCAGAGCATCGTAGATGCTTAGTTTGGTTGGTAGCTTCCTAAGATGAGCTAGCACGTTGTAATCCACTTTATTACCAGGCTCTTCAGTCTCTTCCCGAATGGGCAATTCTTTCGCTGGGGTTGGCTCTACCTGAGCAACCACCTGCTTTCCTTTATCCTTTTGACCCATTCTAAGGGGTAAAACTTTTCTGCTTCTTAGATTGACTTCTTTTATTTCTTCTGCATCTCGTGCTGAATCTGCTGGTGTCACCTCTTGAATCAGAACGACTGGCTCTTCTGGAGTTGTTTCGGAATCTGATAACTCCAATTCTATCGTGATTAGAGTTCCTCAGAATTCACAAATGGACTCGTTGCTTGTTGAGCTCTCGTAGCCATCCTTGTGAATGTCTTCTCCTTCATTGTGGTCATCGAGGATTAGTATGATTTGAGAATCGTTATTTGTATCAAAATCGAGATCCGGATTAGGTTGGTTGTCGTTAGTTACGTAATCTTTAGAAACAGTCAAAACGTAGCCAACACTAAAACTCTTATCATTATAAGATCCCGCCGGGGCGAGCAAATAATCATACAGAGTCAGAGGTCCGAGGGATTTCTCCCCTGAATAAAAAACAACCCTCCTAGGATAAGCAGCTCCTAGTCGACCCTTCGGAGCCTCGGTCTTCTTCTCTTCCACGATCTTCTCCTCCTTCTGGGGCGGTTCTTCAATCGCAAGTGAAAGTCCCGGCTCGGCAGGTTTCAAACTTTGAGTTGAGGAGCGCACTGAAACGGTCTGGATGTGATCCAAAATTTTCTTCGAAGACTTTATCCAGACTGTACTCCATCCATCATTGATCGTGTAAAGGTCTATCTGAATAATATGATCCATTGAAATAACATTGACGGAACCTCCTTTTTGGGGCTCCTTCATGTATTCCTTCGGGATCGTTATGTTCCCTTTCCGGAGATTATCATCAAGCCAACTCGTGAAAGTAATACAATCTTCTATTTTGTGTCTGAGCATCCGATGGTAGGGATAGTAGTTCGGATGATCCTTCTTGTCGACTTCTTCTGGCCTTTTGGGCTACGGTAGTTGAAAGTCAGGTGTTTTCATTAAACTGCGGAACATCTGAGCCACTGACTCAATCTTGAAAGGGTATTACTTATTTAGAAGTTCCTTTAAAGCACGTGGCGGACGAGGTGGGGGTTGATCTTGCTGCCATGATTGATAGCTCGGTCGAGGCTGCTGATAACTCTGTTGAGGTTGCTGTAAATCCGTTGCGGTGGTTGATAACTAGGTTGTGGCCGCTCTGGCTGTATTCGCACTGGCTCCTTACCTTTATCCACTGCCACGATGATCCCGGATTTCTTCTCGAATACTTTTACGGGCTTCTGCTTATCAGTCTTGTCAACAAAACTCAGCTGCTTTGCCTCCTCCTGCAAGCTCCCGGCCTTGCTAAGCAGCTTCTCGAAAGTCTTAATTATGAATCCTTTGAGGAAAAGTGCTATCGGGCCATGGATTCTCTTCAGTAGGATACCGACTGCATGCTGTTCCTGAAGTTGAGGCTCACACTTCATGCTTAAATTCCTCCATCAAAGTATGTAGTCCACCAAAGTTTCGTTCAGTTTCTGTTGCTCCACCACTAGATCACCGATAGTGATGCGGTGTCGAGTCCTAGCAAACTGCTTAACGAAGAGGTTTTCTAATTTTGAAAATGTTTTAACTGAACCATTCGGCAATTCTACGTACCAATCGAAGGTAATCCCTGACAGGCTACTGACGAACTGATGAAAGAGTAAAGCATCGCTCCCACCGGCATTGCAGCAACTAGCACGGAAATGTGCGACATGTTGCCGGGGGTTTCCCGTACAGTTGAAAGTCTTGAACAGAGGTGGTACGAAGCCCTTTGGGTATTGTACTGCATTAAATTCTTCCGGGTAAGGTCTACCTATCTGAATAGATGTTCCACTCTTAGACTAGGCTAAGGCTTCTCGCTCCTGCTGTTCTACCATATTTTTAATATCTTTTTCTGGAATCATGCTCTGTGCAGAATCTTTCTTCGGTTGTTCATCTCCATTGATGGACGTGATTTATTTTCCTCCATCAACAATGTGAATGATCTCAGGGGGTGTTTCCTTCTGAGGTTGAAGCTGACTCTGGAGAGTGGCTAAGGTGGCTGCCATCTCTTCCATCCTCTTTACCATTTGAGAAATCGTATCATCTTTTGCTTGAAGACGCGCTCGCATTACCGCTGGTTCGTCCCTTTCTGAAGCTGACGGAGCTCCTTGCGAAGCTGACGATGCTTGGGTCTCGGCCATATTGATCTCAGCATACTCTTCATCCATAAACTATGATGAATCAACTTCAGTTCCTAAATTTTCTCCTCTTTCCTTTACCAACCGTCTGATGTCCGTTCTTAGCTTTCCTGGCATCCTCAAGTGGTATTTTCCAAATGGTTTCACGGTTGTCATGTGATGACTGTTGAACTTCTTTTTCAGGTGCTTCCTTTAATGCAGTGGCGCTTTCTTCATATTCAGGTTCTCTGACAAGACTCTTCTTTCCAGAACAATGTGTCAGTATCGGTTCAGCAATAATATGTTGCCACACCATCCTTCTTGCAGTAGAAGGCCTAGGACCAGATGGTCAGTCGGTATCTGCTGGTAGGTGGTGTCCTCCCTAATATGGTGACCTAACACGACAACAGGCGAACTTCTCTCACTAGCTCGCACTTTTTTCCTTGGTCTCTCTGGAGCAATGATAGGGCCTACTCACGGTCCAAGGTGGGATTTGACTGGCACTCGTCACATCCTTCTTAAGATCTCTGATACGGGGCACCCTTCTTTCTTAGCTAGCTTCTCCACTATGGCTTGCAGTCGGGTAAGCGACATAGTGTTGGCCTTCTTCCTCTTACAGTCACTATATTATGCAGGTCGGGGTAATGTAGCGGCGACCCTCCGGGCATATTCCTCATCTGATTCCGCAAAGAGAGGGTGGAATCTACTCCCTCTCAGCGGCGGTGAAATTTCAGGCAGTTCTTCTTCTTCCTCAAGAATCTCTTCCAGAAAAGCAACTTCAGCAACCTTGGACTTCTCAATGAGTCCGAGTTAAGGGTGTAACTCTTGAACTGGACCATATCTCGAAAACAGACGGCAATGCAACAAAATCTGTACCATCCACGGTAACAGGCCCATCACTGACTTGGACTTATTTTCCTTTCAGTTTGGCACGAGTCAGGATAGGAGCAGAGATGACCAGACCAGTGGGGGTAGAGATAATAGTCCTCTTACGAATAGCAGTGTTCCTTTCAGTTGTGACCCTTTGCAGGGGAGGAAACTCTTGAGTCGATTTCAGGTTGAACTCAATTATGGGCTCCTCAATTTCTGGTACTTTGTTCATTAGTGTGAAGAGAGTAACGTCAGTGAACTTAATGTCTGCATTATCCAATCCTTGTCTGAAACGTATGACCGCATCATTAGGCAGCTCGTCCTTGTAAACATCCAAGTTTATCCCATTGGTGAAGGAGAGAATGAGCTTTGGAGCAGGCATTTTCTGCAGGGTAGATTTTAAGCATCATTTCCGATTTGTGCTTCTTTCGTCGGGACGAAGAAAGAGAGGAAATTTCTCTAAATGAGTCCGAACACATTCCCATTTATCCTTTTGTTTTCTTAATTTTATTTTATATACAAGATATTTTTAGATTTTGTTTTATTTTGTGTATTTTTGGTTTAACAAAAAGTTCATTTACTAAAGAGTTTGTTTATTAGAAGGTTTGTTTATTAGGAATAAAACAATTAAAAGGGGAAAGGTTAAAGGAAAGGTAAGGGACCCAATCCAGAAATTGGAAAGGAAGAGAGAGTCTCACAAGACATCTCAACCCGTGGAACCGCTCCTAAGCTAACACCTATTAGGGGTCCACCCCACCTCAAAGAGGTAAAAGGATTCCAGAACCTCTCTGGTTAGGGATGTCTAAACAATGGCTCCAAAATCCAAGAGAGTTGACTGTACCCGTTCAAGATAGAAATGAACGTGGTATTTCAACGGAAAGAATGATAGTTTGATCCACTAGAGATATGGACTCACTACCAATTTATGAAAGCAAAACCATCTGATCAAAATGAAAAGAGGAACTAGTCCTCAGCGGAGTCGCCAGAAGTTGTCGGCACAGTTTTAGGTTATGTGTGTTGTATTTTGAAAGGGGGTCGCCTTCAAAAATTGTCGACGAATTTTCAGATTTTAAATTTATATATATAGTTTGGAAAGTAGCATTTGATTTTTTAAAATAATTTTTTAAGTTTGAAAATTTTAAGATATGAAATCAAACCGATCTCACATCCCAAATAGTTTATATAAACGAGCACCGCACCACAAACCGTGTATTTATCCCGAAGAATAGACACACTACTTGATGATGGGGCTCGATTAAATAAACTAGAAGATTTGTGACATCCGTTTGGTCTGTGAACCAATTTTATAAGGCGACGAGTTCCCCTGCTAATATAAATGAATTAAGCAGGGTATATTACCTAGGTTCTTAAAGTTCCCTATAAGGGCAAGTCCCTATAGTTAATTACATCCTAAGTGACAGGAATCACTTAGGAAAACTTTCGATAATGATCAGTGGTTTTGCTCTCAAGAATTTCAAAGTTTAAAGTTTTCAAAGGATTGAATTTTGGAATTTCAAAAGGGATTAGCTCAAATTTGGAACAGTTAATTTCAGGAGTCCAAAGGAAGAGAGGTAGGAGAAGCTGAGGATCCAAGAAGAATCTTGGCAACTTCCCAAACCATGCTATCATTTGGCTTCAATTTGAGAGTTTATTTAATGTTGTAATCCTGCCAATTTTAATTAATTAGGACTTATATTTGTATGACATAATCACACAAATAACCTCGAAGGTGTGAGGGTTTATGTCGTATCAAACGACTACCTCGGAATCCTAAGACCGGTTAGGGCTTAATTTGCATAATATGATTATGCAAATGCCTAACAGAAAGTTGAGGATTTTTGTTACACTAGGCAAACCACCTCGAAATCCTATGGATTTATTGTCTAAAACTAGGAAAGTTTTTGCTGGAGTAGACTCAAGTTTTGCTGAAGAAGATGGCCGTGCTACCCACTATGCTCCAAGCTCCTTGTCGTTGTAGAGGTTTAGTTTTAGAAAGTGAAAATCAAGAGATGAGAGAAGTATTCTAGTTTAGAAAAGTTTTAGGGTTCAAATATCTTAGTGTTTTATTAGGGAAATCTTAAAGTTGATTATAACAACACCGGTTAAGATCCCACGGTTCCAACATTCCAGCACCGTTATTTTTATCGGATTCACTTAGTCCAAATGAATTTGCTAAACTCAACTGAACGAGTTCCACACTTTCATTTAGACCGTGGGAATTCCTGTTAGCAAAACGTAGGTTACATCATCCGAGGTATTCCCGATCATCCAACGAGACATTTTAATTTAGTTGTAGTTGTAGTTTTGTGTTATGTTTGTGATTAAATTTTGAGTTTTTTATATTTTGAATGTTGTGGCGGTGAATTTTATCTTTTTGTGACTTTTAATTTAGTTTTGGTTTCAGTTTTGTGGCTGTCCTAAAAGTTTTAGTTATCATGCAAGGTGACATTCTTGTTTAACATGCAAGAAAAGTAAAGTGCAGTACAGGTAAGTAAGTTGTAATAAAGTAAAATGCATACCTGGAGGGTCTTCTCGTCATTCCGAGCTGCACTTAAGACACATGTCAGAGCATTTTATATATTTGCAAGATAATACCTAGGTAAAGCTAAGGGAAGGTTCTGGTTGTCTACCAAAATCCTAATCCTATCACTAGTTAATTCCTACGACGTCTAGGTTCTTGCATTTTGATAAGGATGATTTTCTTCTCCAAAGAATAATTAAGTTCAATTGTTCTTCTAAAACATCCCATAATATTGAGAAAGTTCTTAGGACGAGTCCTAAACATCTTTTCAGTACTTCTGGGATTATTTCGAGTCTAAATGAATTTCATTGTACATGTGAATTAATCATCAAAAATTCAGTTAAGTTTTGCTTCTTGCTCAGTGAACTTGGACATTTGATTATCCGATGAATAAAGTGATTTTTCACTTGATGCTCCATTTAAGAGTTAGGAAAATGAAAGCCTTTAGAAGCAAATTAATTTATTGAAGATTTTAACAATTCTTAATTTAAAATTGGAATTGATGATTTAAAATGATTTGGTTTAGTTATAAAATTTTAATTAATAATTTTAAGTTTGGAATAGTGTTCAAGTTGTTTTAATTCAATTAAATCTTTATATTTTAAATGATCTTAATATTTCAGATTAATTTTAATGTTTTAAATTTGCTTAGGTTGAAAGAGGTGTTTAAATTATTTATTTTTATTAAATTTTGATGACTTGATTTGGATTAATTATAATACTTTAGGTTGATTCTAATTAGTTTGATTTTTATATTTTTTTTATTATGAATTATTTTGAAATTACTTAAAGTTTTAAATTTGTTTTAAGTTTGTTCTTAAGTGATTTCAAATTAATTTTAAATCTTTAAAATTTATTTTAATTTGATTATTAAATCATTTAATGTTTTAAGCTTTAACTTAATTAAGGGTTATTTTCCTTTTTGATTATTAATTTCAGTCATCATTTTAAAATTAATTAAGGATTGATTACCATTGAATTAATTTAATTAGGGACTTTAAATTAAAGAATTGGTATCTTCTTAAGTCACATCCCTAAAAATCCAAAATTTTAGTTATTCTCCCAAAATGTAAATGATTTAATTAATTAAAGTTCTATTTTGATATTTTTAAAGTGACTAATGGGTTTCTACCCCTTTATTCCCTAAGTTTCAATCATCCAACAGAAGATTAAGATCAAATATTTTTTACCCTCCCTTTTGATTAATCCTAAAGTATTACTTAGGGTTAAAATCCTTAATTACTTTTATGCCTTTTTAAGCTTGTTCAATTCATAACTCAGTAAATTGAGCTCAAATGAACTATGTCACTTCACTCACATGTCAATGTGCGGCTTATTTTTAGGTTATGTGTTTTATTTTGAAAAAGGGGGTCGCCTACGGAAATTGTCGGCGAATTTTAATTTAATTTAAATAAGTAATTTGAAAAGTAGTATTTGATTTTTGAAAATTATTTTAAATTTGGAAATTTTATGAAATCAAGCTTGATCTCACATCCCGAATAGTTTATGTAAACGAGCACCACATCACAAACCATGTATCTATCCCGAAGAATAGACACATTGTTTGATGATGAAGCTCGATTAAATAAACTAGAAGATTTGTGACATCCGTTTGGTACTGCGAACAATTTTATAAGCCGACAAGTTCCCTGTTTAATATGAAAACATTAAACGGGGTTTATATTACACAGGTTCTTAAAATTCCCTATAAGGGCAAGCCCTTATAGTTAATTACATCTTAAGTGACGGAAATCACCTAAGAAAACTCTCGATAATAATCGGTAGTTACTGCTCTCAAGAATTTCGAGGTTTAAGTTTTCGAGGATTGAGTTTTGGAATTTCGATTGGGGATGGATCAAATTTGAAACACTTTGTTTTGGGAATTCAAAGGAAGAAGGGTAGGAGAAATCACAGATTCGAAGCGAACTTCGGTAATTTCCCGACTATCCTATTGTTTGGTTTGAATTTAGGAAAGTCCTAATGTTTATTTAATGTTTTGATCTTTCCGATTTTAATTAGTTAGGACTTATATTTGTATGATAATATCATACAAATAGCCTCGAAGATGTGAGGGTTTATGTCGTATCGGACGACTACCTCGGAAATCCTAAGACCGGTTAGGGCTTAATTTACATGATATGATCATGCAAATGCCTAACGAAGAGTTGAGGATTTATGTTGCACTAGGCGAACTACCTCGAAGTCCTACGGCTTGGTTATTTAATTCTAAGGAAAGTTTCTGCTGAAGTAGACTCGGGTTTTGCTGATGACGATGGCCGTGCTTTGCCACCATGCTCAGAGCTCCTTGTTGTTGCGAGAGGTTTAGTTTTAGAAGTCATAAATCGGGAGATGAGAGAAGTGTTTGGTTTTAGAGAAAGTCTTAATTTCCATGTGTCTTTAATATTTTAATTAAAACGGGTCTTAGAGTTGATTAAACGGAGCCAGATTAAGATTCCACGGTTCCGTCATCCCGACACCGTTATTTTCATCGAATTCACTTAGTCCGGATGAATTTGCTAAACTCAGTTGAATGAGTTCCGCACTTTCATTTAGACCGTGGGAAATCCCGTTAGCAACACGTGGGTTACATCATCAGAGGTATTCCAGATCATTCGATGAGACGTTTTAATTTAGTTGTAGTTGTAGTTTTGTTGTTCTGTTTGTGATTAAATTTTGAGTTGTCTTATATTTTGAAATGTTGTGGCGGTGAATTTTATCTTGTAGTGTCTTTTAATTTAGTTATGGGTTTCGAGTTTTGGTTTTACGTCCTAAAGGTGTAAGTTTTCATGCAACGAGTTGTTTATCATGCAAGAAAAGTAAGTGCGATGCGATTGAATAAGTTGCAATAAAGTAATTTGCAATAAAATAAAAGCGTACTGGAGGGTCTTCCAGTCATCCCAAGTTGCACTTAAAACACGGTTAGAATATTTAAGCATTTAAAGTAAGTTCCTAGGTAAAGGCTAAGGGAAGGGTTATGGTTTTCTACCAAGTTCCTAATCACATAGCTAGTCATTTCCTATGACGTCTAGGTTCTTGTATTTTAGTTTGAGGACGATTTTCTTCATCGAAGAACAACTAAGTTCAATTGTTCTTATAAATATCCTATCATATTGAGGAAGTGCTTAAGACGAAATCTTAAACATCTTTTCGATATTTCAGGATTGTTTTAAGTCCAAATGAATTTAATTACACAAATGAATTAATCGTCCGAGAGTTTAAGTTTTATTGTCTTGCTCAGTGAACTAGGACATTTGAATATCCTATGAGTGAAGTAACACTTCTTTTAACACTCCTTTTAAGAGTTATGACATCACGAGCTTTCGAGGGCAAATGGATGTTAGTGAGTTGTGATTTAATTTTAGTTAATGGATTTAAGTTTGGAATAGTGTTCGAGTTGTTTTAGATTTATTTTGAATTCTTCATGTCTTAGGTGATGTCTTTTAATTCAATTTAATTTAACTTTGATTTAATTTAATTTAATTTAATTTTTAAATTTAATTTTAATTTTAATTTTAATTTTAATTGAAACTTTAAAAAGAGTTTAATAATTTACCTTTAATTCGATTTAAATGATTGAATCTTTTAACATTTTAAGACTTAAATTTGAATTACCTTTTTAATTAAGAATTAAATATTATTGAGATGATTAATTTAGGGATCCTTAGATTAAAGAATAAATCTCTTCCTAATAATATCCACTATTTTAATAATTCCAATTTTATTATTCTTCCAAATTTAATCGATTATTTAATTAAGGTTTATTTCAATTATTTTAAATTGTTTAGTAGGTTTCTACCCTTTAATTATCTAAATTTCAATCATCCAAATCAGATTAAAATCAAATATTTTACTTATTAATTTTATTAAGCCTAAAGTTTTAATTAAGGGTTAAAATTTTAATTACCATTTTGCCCTTGAGCTTAATAATTTCATAACTCACTAAATTGAGCTCAAATGAATTTGAAATTTTTATGTGACTTCACTCATATGTCAATAAAGACATTAGAGGAGAAAATGTGATTTTTCTGTATTTAATTTATTTATATAATTATTTTTGGTGGAAAATAAGGATTTCCAAGGAAAATTTAATAATATGACCAAGGGAAAGTTTCTGTCCTTAAGAAAATTATGGGACATTTCTAATGACCAGAGGACCACTTGGACCAATTTTTGTGATTTTTTGAATTATATTTTATTTATTAAAATTATTTTAATTTCTGGAGTATTAATTAATTTAAAAATAGAATATAAGTTGAAAAATGAATTTTATAATTTCTAAAATTCTCTCTAATATTAAGGATTCCAGAGAACCAAATTTTACAATTTTCTGATTTTTCTTTGATTTATTATAATTATTTTAGTGAAAATGCTAGAAAATACATTTTTTTAATTTTAAAATTACCCTAGGGCTTTAAAATTTAATATCTCATTAAATAGACCTGAGAAAAATATGGGGTTTATTCCTAAGTGATTAAATTTCAAAATATGACATTTTGGTGAATTTTATTATTTTTGTGATTTTTATTATTTTTTAATTATTAAAATATTAAAATAATACTAAAAAATTAACTTTTTTAGAAATTTGAAATTTTAATTTTCTTAAATTCTCCTGATATCAGAGAGGCTCCAAAACCAATTTGGTGAATTTTTGAAAGGTATTTTGAAAATTATGAATTTTTAAAGTTTAAAATGACTAAATGGCTTAATCAACCCATTTAGTAAGGCTAACGAAGTCAATTGACTTCGAACTTTTGTGGTGGGTTCCTCTGATCCTAAAGGTCAGTGGAGAATTGATTTCAAGTCAATTTGATGTATAGTTAGCTCTAATTAATTAGGGGTCTATTTTGGGTGTTTAAGCCAATTAGGGTTATTTTGAGTGAATTAACTCGAGTCCTATTTTTCCTAGGGTTCTCTGGTCATAAAGAACATCACCAAATTTTCCTAGAATTTATTTCACAACATGCTAATTTTTGGAATTAAAATACTCAAAACAGCCACATGCATTTGAAAAATCAATAACTTTTCACGAGAGATGGCCTCCGACCTTGGAAAATTCAGGAAATGTTCCCAAGTTCGGAGGCTTCAAGCCCTATGGTCTCGTGCCATGGTGAATTGTATGAATGCATGGAGAATTAAAATAATGCGGGGAGTAAATAATTAATTAAAAATAAAGTACAAGGCAAAATTAATTAATTTCTTTTCCACATTATTCTCCTCGTTCCACTGAGCGAGAGGGTATTTTTATTTTATTTTTGTGATTTTTCTACACAAAGATATGGATTTTTGAAGTTACGGTATTTAAATAAATCAGAAAAATCCCTAATTTTCTACTTATCCACGCGGCGCCGTGTCGAGCCTCGGCGGCTCCGAAGGGGTACGTGTCGCGCGTGATTGGGCGCCGCCATCCGAGTCGGTCGTCCCGGGACCCGCGGTTCACGTATCATTCCACGGTCGGCGCAATGCGAGCCGTCCGCTAGATACACGCGCGATCCAGCGGCTCCTGGTCATCGTCTACGGCGGGTGTGCACCCGTGACCGTCAACCTTCTAACCCTAATTTCTCACTCGATTCTCAATGGATTTTCGTGTTCTTATGCTCTATGGATTCGTCTTGAAGAGACGAACACATCCATACGGTAAACATGCATTGAAATTTATTCAAATGAAATGGAGAATCTCTGTAAGCTCGGGAAGAAGAATGAGTTCATACCTTTGCTCAGAGAAGTGAAGCTTCGATGCGAGAGTTGTGTCACCTTCGATTGGGTCCAAGTAAGCTCCGGATGAAGTCCCTCGGCACAGTGAATTGTCTAGCTATGAAAGTGACCACGGCAGATCACAAAGCTTGGAGGGCTGGAGCAGCTGGGTGGCTCTGGAGATGGGGCTTTCGGTGGGAAACTTCTCCTCTTGGTCCGGTGAAGGTGTAGGACCAATCAATTTGGGGATTGGCTCGCTGTGAAGAAGTGTCCTGGTTTTTGGGCTAAAGTTTGAGCTCGAAATTGAGCTCGAGTTGGAGGGAATTGGAGTTGGAATTCGGTGGGGATCAAGTGCTCTATGTGTGGAGAGTGATCTGGAATGATTTTGGCAGAGTTTCCTTAAGGTTAGGTTCAGCACCTCCTTTGGCCGAGAGGGTGAGGGGTTTAAATAGGCATGGCTGGAGGCTCTCCCAGGGGGAGTTGAGGGCTGGGATCAGCTGCTCTTGGCATGTGAAGAACAGCCATGGTGGCCATTTGGAGTGAGCCAGCTCAGCAAGGTAGAATTCCAAAGCTTGGCTTCTCCCAAGGTTTCGGGCATGGTGTTTTCCGGCGTCGGGTGGCGGCCGGCCGAGCATTGGTCACCATCTTGTTCGGGTGGGTCGGGGCTGGGGTTTGGTGCATTCGATTGAGGTTTGACATGTGTAAAGTGGTTGAATCAAAGTAGAAAGGGGAAGGGGCCATTTTAGCTTATTTTGGTCAGCCCATGCAAATGGGTTGGGTGCACCTCCCCAAGACACGGTTTTGGGCTGAGGAGGTCGGGTGGGTCGATCTCCCATGTGTGGTGGAGTCTCCATCAAGGATTAGGTGGCAAAGCATGGTTTAGAGTGTGACATGCTTAAGGTAAAAAAAGGCTTAAGAAGGATTAGGAAAGGGGTCCTCCTTTTTCCATTAATGGCTTGATCACATGTCAAACTCTCCATGGCTTCATGTGGCTTGTCCATGGCTTGCATGGCTTGTCTTTGGCTTGGGGAAAGCTTGGTCAATTTCATGAAAATGGATTTTAGGAATTTTTTGGTAATTTGGTGGAAATTTGTATGAAACTTGATTTGTAATGATTTGATGATGAATTTAGGACTTAGGTATTGAGTTTAATTGAAAGTATGATGAGGGGAAATGTCATATGGGCTTTGGGACCAATTTTGGGCCTTTGGAAGTGGTAAAGGATGGGCTTTTAAAATGGTTTAAGGAATGGGCCTTTAAGTTTAAAAATGAATTTATGGATGGAAATTTTGTAGAGAGGTTGGGCCAAATAATTGTTGAGTTTGGTTTAGGGCTGTGTCATGAGTGGTTTGGAGTCAATTTGGTGTGATTTGGACTTGAATTGGTTTGAATTTGGGTTTATTTGGTAAGTGGGCCAATGTAGGTCAAATTGGGCTAACTTGGGCCAATGTTGGGCTAGAATTGAAATTGATGTAAAATAAATGTTGGGAAATGTTTTTGGGAGTGTTTCAAAGAGGTTTTGGCTTTGGTTGGGTTTTGATTTTGGGGTTTGGGCTTTATTTGGGTTAGGTTTGGGTTTAGGCCAAAATTGGGCTTTTTGATTTTGGGTTGAATTTGAGTGGGGTTTGGGTCAAAATCTTGGGCAAATCATGTTAGTTTTTTGTTTATGGGGATGTTAAGGAAGGTTTAGAAAAGATTTGGGGTTAATTGGAGTTGAATTGGGTGAGTTTGGGCTAAGTTTGGGTCATGGGTCCAAATTGGGCTTTAAGGCCAAAAGTGAAATTGGATCCCAATGTCAATCAAATTGGGCTTGGATTTGGTCTAGATTGGTGTTGGGGATGTTGAATTGAAGTTTAGAATTGAATTGGACCAGAATTTGGGTCAATTGGGTAGGTTTGGTTTGACATTGGGTTCACTTTGGGTTAAAATGGGTCAAATTGGGGGTTTTGATAAAAGTTGGGTAAATTGACAAAATTGGCCCATGATGTAGTTGAACAAAATGAAATTGGGAATATTTGGGATTTTCTGGAATTTTCTGGGAATTTTCTGAATTTTTGGATTTTTTGGCTAAGAGGGGTATTTTGGGTATTTAGAGGGTATTGGGAGGTATTTTTGGAATTTTGGTATTTTTGGGTATGGATGATCAATTTGATTGGTGAGGCAATGTTTAGGATTGATTTTGGAGAATTTTGGGTAATTTAAGTGATTTTGCAAGTTTTGGGGGTTTTGAGGGTTTTGGGTAGACGAGCGGGTGTAGGGTCCGGGGGTCAAAAATTGAAAATTTGGAAAATTGAAGATTGGGTGAATGTAAGTGGAATGAAATCATTTTTTTGAGCCATGAAGCCATATCAAGTCCACATGAGCCATGAAGGGACTCATTTGAGGCATCCATCTATGTTGTTCACTAACCCTGTCGCGAGGGCTTAGGGGTTAAGGACCATCCATGTGAACCACTGCATGAGTCGGGAGGTCAAGTTGGGTATGGGTGTGTTTTTAGGAGGTGTGTGAAAGTGTAGTGTATAGGTGTAGTGTGTGTGTAAGTCAGCCCCTAACCGGACCGGACCACCTAGAGGCGATCTAAGGCCCGAAGAATCTATAGGAACTCATCCTTTAAACTTCCGCATTTGATTTCGACCCTACTAGGTGATTAGGGGTCTACAATCGAGTTTGTGGAGTTCGCGGGGAGTTAAGAAGTGGTTTGAATTTCTAAGTGGTGGGTCCCAATTCTAGTCCTCTAGGATAGTCGAAGGAAAAGCCTAAGGCTAGATCCTAAGTACTAAAGAGAAGAAGAGAAGACCTCATCGAAAATGAGGTCGACAAATGGACCCCCGATAGGTGTGGTGTGCTAACCAAGCACACCGCGCGTATTGGTGTTGACCGAAAAATCAACGAAACCAACACGGATGTCCAAGTGACAAACTTAGGACGAAGTAGAAGAAATTTCAGCTGGGGAGTGTCAAGTATATCTCTAAGGCTGGAGATTCTCGAACTCTCGGTCGGGGAAAGGAAAAGGAGGTGAATCCCAAATCACATGATACGGGGAATTCAATTTAGATTTTCGTTTTGTTTTAGTTTAAGTTTTGATGTGTAAGTTTAGATTTTGAGTTTCAATTTAGATTGAGGTTTGGTTTAAAATCAACTTGAGGAAATTTGAATTTGAAATTTGGATTTGAAATGAGAATTGAAACCTAAGTTCCAATCTCGGGATTGCAGGAAAAGCTGGAATCGGGGTACCGGCCGCGAGAATGAGAATCGAGTTTAAGTGTTGATTGAAGGGGATGAGAATCGGAATTTAGGTGCGATCTCGAAAGTTTAATGAGAATTGAAACGGAGTTTCAATCTCGAAAGTTTAAAGAGAGCTGGAATGCGGTTCCGGTCTCGAAGGTTTAAAGAGAGCTGGAATGCGGTTCCGGTCTCGAAGGTTTAAAGAGAGCTGGAATCGGGTTCTAGTCCAGAAGGTTTAAAGAGAAATGGAAGGCTGGTTCCAATCTCGAAGGTCTAAAGAGAAATGGAAGCTGGTTCCCGATCTCGAAGGTTTAAAGAGAAATGGAAGCGGTTCCCGATCTCGAAGGTCTAAAGAGAAATGGAAGCTGGTTCCAATCTCGAAGGTCTAAAGAGAAATGGAAGCTGGTTCCAATCTCGAAGGTTTAAAGAGAAATGGAAGCTGGTTCCAATCTCGAAAGGTTTAAAGAGAAATGGAAGCTGGTTCCAATCTCGAAGGTCTAAAGAGAAATGGAAGCTGGTTCCGATCTCGAAGGTCTAAAGAGAAATGGAAGCTGGTTCCAATCTCGAAAGGTTTAAAGAGAAATGGAAACTAGTTCCAATCTCGAAGGTCTAAAGAGAAATGGAAGCTGGTTCCAATCTCGAAGGTCTAAAGAGAAATGGAAGCGGGTTCCGATCTCGAAGGTCTAAAGAGAAATGGAAGCTGGTTCCGATCTCGAAGGTCTAAGAGAAATGGAAATTGGTTCCGATCTCGAAAGGTTTAAAGAGAAATGGAAGCTGGTTCCAATCTCGAAGGTTTAAAGAGAATTGGAAATGGATTCCAATCTCGGAAGTTTATTTGTGTGAAGAGGGATCCGGTCCCATGTCATCGGAACCAAATCGAACAAAGTTCGTGGCTCCGTGTCCGATAGACCTAGTCGATCTCCATACGGGAAGAAAAGGTAGGCCACAAAAGTCGAAATGATTTTGATATGACGAAAAAGGTTTAGGGTTATGAAATTGAAGTGTGGGTCTCTCTGTGAGGAAGAGTTGTCCCGACGAGAGAATTTCAAAGCTTCTTGCGATAAATCTCGATTTGGGGTTGATTTGAAAATGTTTGAAAAGATGAATTTAGAGTGGGATCCGATTTGAGATTCATTTTCATTTTGTTTGTCCTTTAACTTTCCAAATGTTCATGTGAATTTTATTTAGCGTTCACGTGGATTTTGAAGTTATTTTTATGTTTGGATTTTTAATGGAAAAAAAATAATTCTCATTTATTATTTATATTTTTATTTTCTCTTTTTTTTATTATTTTATTTTATTTTCATTTTATTATTATTATTTTTTTTTATTCTTTTCTGTTCTTTGTTCGAAGTTCGTTTAACTTTAATGGCGTTTCCCAGTCAATTTGCACAAGAGAGGTGAAGGCCAAAATTGTGACATGGTCACTTTCATTCCAATCATCTTGAAGATACATCATATAACTCGATCCGGAATACATCTCATACAATCCATATAGACTCGAAACGGACTATGCATGATCTTTGTCGATCTATCCAAAAAGGTATCCGTCAAAAATCGATGTACGAATAGTGAGGTACATGGTCGATAACATCACCTTCCAAGCCATCCTTGGCAAGGATGCCGTATGGATGTACGTTGGAGGTGTGATATTTTCCATGTAACTCGCGGCCCGTAGGTCGGAGGCTCTCTAACTCCGGGTGCAGGCTGGAAGTGGTAAGGTGCTTTCTGTCGTCCATCCTTCGAAAGTAGCGAGATCCGCTTCATCGGTACTCCGGTATGCAATGTTTAGCGACATCACGCTCCGTTGCCCTTCGGTATCATGACGGAACCTACCGGTAATGGTATCTTTGCTTGGCCCTCGGAACTCACCCGGGCCTGCTATCCGGAGGGTCGGATCCGAACATGATATTACACTCATTCGGAAAAGAAGCGTGCGGAAAGGTCTAACAAAGTCGTGATGATCTATGTGCGGGGGAATGCGGTCACCCTTCTTGTAAATGTTAATGATGCAAGCTGTTGGGTATGCGATCTGGCGGCGGTACCCTCCATGTTATCATTCTTTTTACCATCCTTTTAATGACTAATGGCATTGGATCCACATGGCCATGACGGAGTATCCACGGTGGGTTTCCCTTCTGTCTTACTGCGAAGTTGTAGCGGCATCCACATTGTATTGTAATTCTCCCCTTCCCCGGCATCCATCTCCGGGGTTACGAGTAAGTGTTTTCTCTTAAGCGACACCGCTCGGCCCATCTTTTTCTAATCCGGATGCGGTCCACGATTTGTTGTTGCTCGTATTCGAGAACACGTACGTATGTAGCTCTAGGCCTTCTACTATATTGATCCTCACGCCTCAATTCTCTCGAAGTATTCAAAAGTTTTCTTCTCGACATTACGTATTCTTTCTAGCTCGTATTACGGGATAATTTGCAAATGGCGAGGCACAGTGACGTCTTGTGGGATATACGGCTCAATCCCTTCACGTTCTCCTGCATGCCTCGGCTCCTCGGGGATGATGTCCGTCGGGACATCCTCCGGGGTTGCTCTGCAACAAGGTCATGCATTGCGGTGACTTTATGCGGTGGCGTAGTAGCCTTCTTTCTTCTGTTCTTCTTGAGATTTCTCTGGTTTCTTCGTCATCACGGGGCTGGTCTCCTTTCTTCGGGTTCTGGCTAACCGGTATCCTCGAAGTATATGCAGCGGCGTAGCTAGCTTGTCTCGTCGCGGCTGGTCATTGTTAATTTAGTTAACATCTTGCGGATACGACGATTTTTATTTCTTCGTTGAGTTCTTTGTGAGAGTAGCTCTTCGTACTTCTGAGTTTACGTAGGTGCGGCGGCGACAAGCACTGCCCTCGCTGTAGCGACCACGGACTTGATTCTCTTGTCTCCTTCGGTGTCCGTTTTCCTTTTCTTCTTGCTAGGATTGGTGGCTTGGGCCACCCACTTTCATTCTTGTCGACTAGGCGGTTCCTCTCGATCAGCGGGACCCGGTCACTTTCCTTGTATTGCGGGCCTGCGGTGCGAAGTCGAGTCGATCTCTATTATCGCTCCATCTTTCACCCTCTTTTCGTCGAGTGCGAGGCTTACGCCATTTCTAAAGTTCGGGACCAGACCGCCGCTCGACATTTCCTAGCGAAAAGACGAGGAAAAGGATCGAGAGGCTGTACTTAAGAACAAGAACATTAAGAAAATGTTTATTAAAGACGAGTTTTTTATTATTCCTTTTATATTTTTCAAATTAACAGGAATGAAGTAGGAAAAGATCAGGAAAGAGATTTTGATTTGCAAGAGAGAAAAACAAGGAAAACTTTATTATCATGATTTTATTTATTTTAGCACATTTTTATTATTTTGGGTTCGGACCCAGTCATAAGTAATTACTTCACCAGTGCTTCTAGGGATGGAAAATTCATTCCTTCGAAACATCGGGTAGCGTAATACTTTTTCAAGTATCGTCCATTGATCGGAAGCATATGTCGTTCTCCTTGGCGGTTCACTAGGCGGTAGGAGCCTCTGAGTGGGCGCTCGACTACGAATGGTCCCTCCCAGTGGGTTCAAATTTTCCTCCTATCTTGCGGTGTGCGAGAATAGGTCTTTTGAGAACGAGAACTAAGTCACCAACTTTGAAGGTTCTTGGGCGGACCGGTTTGTCATGGGCTTGAACCATCTTAGCTTGGTATAGTTCTAAATTCGCTGTGCTTGCTGCAAGTCTTTTCCCTTCCGGGCTTTCCAATTCTTCTAGTCGTAATTTGGCATTCTCTTCTATCGTGATTTTGTTTGCAAGCTGCAATTACGAGTGAAGGAAGGCTTGGACCTCTAAGGGTAACTACTTGCCTCGGACCCATACACCAGAGCGTAAGGCGTAGCTTGAGTAGGAGTTCTGAAGGTTGTCCGGTAGACCCATAAGGCTTCTAATAACTTCTCGTGCCAATTTCTCTTATTGTCGTCTAAAGTCTTCTTTAAAATTTGAACGAGAGTTTTATTAAAAGCCTCAGCAAGGTCGTTTGCTCTCGGGTAGTAAATTGTTGAATATCGCCAGTCGATTCCATGTCTCACGACAAAATTGTTGATTTGCGTGCTTCGAATGCGACCCATTATACGAGATGATCTGCGCGGCACCCCGAAACGGTAGACAACTTGGTTCTTGAAAAATTGTAGCACGTGATGTGCTTTCACTTCTACGAGTGGAGCAGCACGCAGCTTGGAAAAGTAATGCGTAGCCGCAAGAATGAAGCGATGTCCTTTTGACGACGGTGGTTCTATTGGACCCACTATATCCGTGCCCCGACGTTCGAATGGCCGCGACGCAATTGTCGGATGTAGCACATTTGGAGGTTGGTGTAGAACCACTCCGTGCATTTGGCATGGTGACGGCTCTTGGCGATTTTCATGCGGTCGGTCATCATCGAGGGCCGAGTAGTACCCTAGTCTTTTAATTTTCATTTTCATCTTCGGACTGGTTGGTGAGCGCCACGAGTCTGAATGTACCTCTTTAACAATTTCACGGGCCTCGGACCCGCTTAGGCACCTTAGCCGCATTTGATCAAAAGACCTTCGTATAATGTATTGTTTATTAATGCGTAGGACGAGTTCTTTTCTTGATACAGTGGGCTAACGACCTATCGTCCGGTAGTCTTCTGTTTGCGGGTAGTCTATTAATGGTTGTCGCCTGATCTTACGTGTTTTCACATCACTTCTTGCAATTGATCCTTTTTCCTTTTCGATTTGTGTATTATGTCTATGTCGAGCTTGTGATAGGAGTGCGCGTCCAGTGATCGACACTTCCATCGATTCATCTTGCAAACGGGAAAATTCTTTTGCGAGACGGGCTAACGCATCCGCTAAAGCATTTTCTTTTACGGGAATTTTGTAGATTATCACATTCGGAATCCGTTCCAACGAATTTGTATGGCATCTTGGAAGTATTGCTCGAGTCTTGGTTTTAAAATTCATGTCTTGTCCGTGATCTGTTGAATGATTAAGCTGCGAATCCCGTAGATGTTGATGTACGTTATACCCATTTGAATAGTTAATTCTAGTCTCGTTATGAGGGCTTCGTATTACGCTTCGTTATTTGTACACGGCTACGTCAGTGGTAGGAATATCTTAACATCCCCAGCTCAGGTGTTATAAAGATTAGTCCAGATCCACGCCTTCACGGGTACTATCACTTGCGATTCTTTGTCCTTGTGTGCTTGAAGATGCTCCGTCGAAATACAATTCCCGACGTCGATCATCGGGGTCTTCTAGGTTCATTATTTGTTCATCCGGCAAGTCGTCATTGAGAGGCGGTCTGCCGGCAAAGGGTGTGCTGCGAGGAAGTCTGCTAGGACTTGTCCCTTTACGGCACGAAGAGGCACGAAAGTTATATCAAATTGCAATAATATCATTGACCATCGGCAAGTCTACGGAAGCGTTGGGCGGGTCATCGAGTATTGTAATGGATTAAATTTCGAAATCGGGTTGACCTTATGAGAAAGCATGTAATGCCTAAGCTTTTGAGCGGCGAAGATCGGGGCCGAACAATGCTTTTCAATTGCGGGATACCTTATTTCCGTCGGCGGTAAACGACGGCTTAGGTAATAAAGAGCATTTTCTTTACCCTCATCATTGACACAGGCTAACGGGGCTCAGAGAGAATCGTCTAAAGCCGCGGTATAAAGTATTAGCGGTCTACACGAGGCTGAGGGCTGCTAAGACAGGAGGTGTCATTAAATATTGTTTAATGTCCTCGAAGGCCCTACGGTATTTCTCTTCCCAAATAAATTTGGCGTCCTTTTTAACTAGTGCGAGAAAGGTGACACCTACTGACAAGTTTGAGATAAAGCATCGAAGATATGCCGAGCTTCCCTTGAAAAGATCGTAGTTGTTTTAAGGTTACGGGAGGTGGCATTTCTAAGATAGCTTTAATCTTTTCCGGGTCGATTTCAATTCCGCGATGTCGGACAACGAATCCTAAGAATTTCCGGAGGTGACGCCGAAGGCACATTTTAAGGGATTCATCTTAAGGTTAAATTGTCTTAATCGTTCGAAAACAATTCTCAAATCATACGAGTGGTTTTCCTTTACTTTGCTCTTGATGACCACATCGTCCACGTGGCATTCGACTTGATTGTGGATGAGATCATCAAAAATTCTTGTCATCGCTCTACGGTAGGTTGCTCCTGCGTTCTTCGATCCGAATGGCATCCATTGTGTAGCAATATACTCCGATCGGCGTTACGAATGCTTTGTAAGTTTTTCATCTTACGGAGCCATTTTTATTTGATTGTATCATGAAGATCCATCCATGAATGAGAATATTTCATGTGTTGAAGCAATGTCGATCATTAGTGCAGGATCGGTAGAGGAAATTCATCTTTCGGACATGCCTTGTTTAAATCTGCGAAATCCACACAAATTCGATACGACCATTCTTCTTCATGGCTGGTACCACATTGGCTAACCAAGTCGGGTATTGTTCTTCACGAACAAATTTAGCGTCTATTAGCTTTTTAACTTCGGCTATGACTTGTTGTTCGATTTCTAGACGCATTTTTACGGGACCTTGTCGACCGAACGAAGCGGGGATCCACCCCTAGCTTATGGATTGCGACCTACGGAGCTAAACACAGCATCTCATCGTAGCTCCAAGCGAAACAATCTTTAAATTCCATTAATAACTTAATTATTTCTTCGGAGTCTTCTTTATTGAGTAAGGAGCTAACAAAGGTAGGTCTAGGTTCTTCGCTAGTACCTAAGTTAACTTCCGTTAACTCATCTATTATAGATTTGATCTCCTCTTCGAACTGCGGTGGAGCATCTCCGATTTGTAAATCTTCGAGTTCTTACGTAGTTTCCATGCGGTTTTCATTAGACTCGCGAGGTGACAACCATGCAAAATTCGGTATCGTCGGCGATCCTCTCGTGCCGAACCCGAGACCATGTTTCGCATTGGGAGGACGACCGGAGTTATTCCATAATTTTTCAAAATGTTGTGATCGACCTTTTGTCCATTGTCGAGGTAAGAAACCACGTTGAATTAAATTTTGAACACAGGGAGAGTACCATTCAAAAGGCAATTCCATTAATTCCGATGAAGTAGCATCTTCAAATTGTACATTATTTTCAGCTTTGGATGAAGGAGCACCACGGTAGAATTTGATGGGCTTTGCACCACCGCTACGTACCTCTTTGACCTCCATACCCTCGATCTTATTAGAATGGATCGGGGTCAGGGTCATAGTATGTACATAGTGGTTAATCTTCTCGTACATCGATTTATATTCTTCGTTTCTTTCATCTTCGAGAGGGATTCGAATTGCGGCTTCTTCCGAGCTTATCGTTGCTTGCTTCTTGTTTGATTTCTTTTTCTTCTTCGAACTATCTTCCCGATCAACATTGATGGGCTGGTTTCCTCGTCCAAGCTTGTCCTAATGTCTCTGCCACGACCTCGTCCCCGGCCTCGACCTCGGATGCGAGTTGTGGAGAAACCTTCACCATATCGCCGTAAGGGAGTGGTGAGTGACTGTTGGACTAGAATTTCAGGTTCTTCGTTGTCCCAAATTTCCTTTGCTTCATTTGTTATGGTATCTCTGGAGAAGATTGTTTTCTTCGGAGGTACATAATAAGCTGCATCTTCATGGATTCCGATTTCATGTACGGAGAACGGTTGTAAGTCACCTTTAATGTACTGTTCCCCTCCATCGTAGTACTTGATGCATTGATGTAGAGATGATGGTACCATCCAGTTTTCATGTATCCATGGTCGGCCCGAGTAGAGCGTTGAACGACGTTTCGAATCGATTATGTGAAATTTCGCGGTTGTCTTTGCTAAGTCGCCGGTCTTCATTAGCGAGTGTTATTGATCCGAGGGCTCTTTCTCCTTTACGGTTGAATCCTCTTAATAACATTTTGTCCGCTTCGAGCTTGCAAGCATCAATTTCCAAGTATGCTTAGCGTTTGAAGATTCATTATATTGATTGATGCTCCTGGATCCACCAATACTGCGGAGAGTGTAAACTTTCCAATTGTAAGCGAAATGTACAACGGTCGGTTGTGGTCTGCATCCCCAGTAGTAGGTCATTGTCACGTGAAGGTAACACCTCGTTGTTCCTTTAACGAGCAAACCTCATCTAAGGAATCTCCGGCCATTTGGGCTAAGCAAATTTACGGATCAAGTAAGGCCTTGATCGAGCTTCTCTCATCTCCTTTGATAAGATGAGAGCGTCGTAGATGCTCGGTTTGGTGCAGTAATTTCCTAAGATGGGCTAGCACGTTGTATTCCACTTTGTTTTCATGTGCCTCGTTTTCTTCTCGAATGGGTATTTCTTCTGCAGGGGTTGGTTCTTCATGAACAACCACACTGCTTTCCTTTGTCTTTTGGACCCATTCTCGGAGGTAGAACTCTTCCACTTCTTAAGTTGACTTCGTGATTTCTTCTAAGTTTAGCATTGAGTTTCTTTGGTGTCTCCTTCGAATTGGAACGACGGGTTCTTCGGGATTAGCTTCGGATTACGAAGGCTCTAACTCTATGTGTATTTGGAGCTCCTCGAAACTAGCAAATAGATTCGTTGCTTGTTGAACTCTCGTAGCCTTCATGGTGGATGTCTTCTTCATCATTGTGATCGTCGAGATTGTGTATGATTTGAGAATTGTTATTTGTATCGGAATCGACGTCCGGATTAGGTTGATTGTCGCTAGTTACGTAATCGTTAGAAACAGTCAAAACGTAGCCAACGCCATAAACCTTATCATTATAAGATCCCTTGGAGTGGGCGGATAATCATACGAGTCGAGAGGTTCGAGGGATTTCTCCCCGAATCGGAAACAACTATCCTAGGATAAGCGGCCCCTAGTCTAGCCTTAGGTGCCTCGGTCTTCTCTTCTTCGTCGATTTTCTTCTTTTCTCCGATTGTCTCTTGTTGAGGTGGTTCTTCCATCGCGAGTGATAGCGCCGACTTGACGGTTTTCGAACTACGAATTGAGGCTTGCACCAAAGCGGTTTGGATGTGATCCAAAACCTTCTTCGAAGACTTTGTCCAAGCGGTAGTCCATCCGTCATCAGTCGCATAAGGATCTATCGGAACAATGAAATCCGTCGAGATAACATTGACGGAACCTCCTTTACTGGGGTTCCTTCATGTATTCTTTCGGGATCGTTATATTCACTTTCCGAAGATTGTCGTTGAGCCAACTTTTGAAGGTAATACAATCTTCTATCTTGTGCCCGAGCATCCGGTGGTAAGGGCGAAAGTTGGGATCACCTTTCTTGTCGACTTCTTACGGTCTTTTAGGCTGCGGCGGTTGAAAATGCGGAGTCTTCATCGGGCTTCGGAACATTTCGGCCTTGCCTCATTCTTGAATGGATACTCACTGCTCGGGAACTCCCTAAACGTACGTTGTGGACGAGGCGGTTGTTCATATTGTTGAGATGAGTGATAGCTGGGTCGGGGTTCTTCAGTAATTCTGTTGAGTTTCTTTGCGGCCGTTCGACGATATTTGTATCGGTTGCTTGCCTTTATCGGCTGCGCGACGACCCGGACTTCTTTTCAAAAGTTTTCACGGGCTTCGTTTGTCTGTTTTATCGGTGAAACTTAATTGCTTCGCCTTCTCTTGCAAGCTTCCGGCCTTGCTTAACAACTTCTTGAAAGTCTTAATAGTAAATCCCTTGAGGAGAAGTGCTATCGGTCCATGGATGCTTTTTAGTAAAATGCCGACTGCATGCTGTTCTTATAAGCGTGGCTCACACTTCATACTTAGGTTCCTCCATCGAAGTATGTAGTCCACCAAGGTTTCATTCGGCTTACGCTTCTCTGCCACTAAATCACCTATAGTGATGTGGTGCTTGAGCTCCGACGAAATCGCTTGATGAAGAGGTTCTCTAATTCGAAAATGTCTTCACCGAACCGTTTGGTAATTCCGCATACCAATCAAAGGCGATCCACGACGAGTGCTGACAAATTGTCGGAAGAGTAAAGCATCACTTCCGCCGGCGTTGCAACAAGCTGGCACGAAAATGTGCAACATCTTTGCCGAGGGTTTCCGGTTCCATCAAAGGTCTTGAACGAGAGGTGGTACAAAGCCTTTCGGATATTGGACGGCGTCGAATTCTTCGGGGTAAGGTCTACCCGTCCGAATGGATGTCCCGCTCTTTGATTGTGCTAAGGCTTCTCGCACTTTCTTTGTTCCACCAAGCTCTTGATATCTTTTCCGGAATCATACTTTGTGTTGTATCCTTCTTTAATTGATCATCCCCGTTGACGGATGTAATCTCCTTTCCTCCGTCTACAATGTGAATAACTTCCGGGGGTGTTTCCCTTTGGGGTTGAACCTGACTCTGGAGAGTGGCTAGGGCTACAGCCATCTCTTCCATTCTTTTTGCCATTTGGGCAATCGTATCGTCTTTCTCTTGAAGCTGCCTCCTCATTACTTCCGGCTCCTCTCTTTCTGCGGCTGCAGGAGCACCTTGTGAAGCTGACGAAGCTCGTGTTTCTACCATGTTAATTTCTGCATACTCATCATCCATGAACTCTGACGAGTCAACTTCATCTCCGAACTTCTCTTCTCTTTCCCTTGCTAGTCGACGAATATCAGTTCTTAACTTTTCCATAGCGTCTTCTAATGGCCTTTTCTGTATATCCTTGCAGGTGTCATGTGATAGCTGTCGAGTTTCTTTCTCATGAGTTCCCTTTCTTGCGGTAGCACTTTCTTCGGACTCGAGTCTCTCGACGAGACTTTCCTTTTCTAGTCGTTGTTTCGGTCTTAATTGGCGGTAGTGGGACGCCATACCATCCTTCAGCGGCGAAGGCCTGGGACCGGATGGTACGTCGGTGAATCTTTGGAAGGTGGTATCCTCACGATGCAGTAAGCACTGAAACAACAACGGGTAGACTAGCCTTCATCTTCTTATTAGGCTCTTCTACGGCGATAGCGGATTCTACTCGAGGCCCGAGACGGGATTTGGCCGGCACCGCCCTATCCTTCTTAAAATTTCCGATACGGGGCATTTTTCTTTCTTTGCTAACCTTTCGATCACGAGTCGTAGTCGGGCAAGTGGTGTAACCCTAGCCCTCTTTCTTCGTTGTCGTTATAGTATGCGGGTCGAGGTAATGTAGAGGCGAGTCGCGGACATTTTCCTCGTCGATCTGCGGCGGAAAGGGGATGGAATCTACTTCCTTCCAAAAGGGGTGTATACTCGGACGATGGTATGTATTCGGGTAGTGGTGTGTACTCGGGAATTTCTTCTAGGAAAGCGACTTCGGCGGCTACGGCTTTCCGGCAATCTTCCTGCCTCTGTTTCTCCTGCGAGTCCGTGTTAAGGGTGGAACCCTTGAGTTCGGACCCAATTTCAAAACGAAGGTTTTGCACGGAAATCTGTACCCTCCACGGTAACATGTTCGTTGCAAATTTGGACTTCCTTCCCCTTCAGTTTGGCGGGAGCCGGGGTAGGTGCAGAGACGACTAGACCAGTGGGGGTAGAGATAACAGTCCTTCTATGGATAACGGTATTCCTCTCGAGTGGAAACCTTTGCGGGGGAGGAAATTCTTGAGTTGATTTAAGGTTGAATTCAATCATGGGTTTTTCGGTTTCGGCACTTTGTCCATCAGTGCGAAAAGGGTAACGTCAGCGATCTTGACATTTGTGTTCTCGAATCCTTGTCCAAACCGGATGATCCCATTATCGGGCAGCTCATCCTTGTAAACGGTGAAGTCCAGTCCGTTGGTGAAGGAGAAAATCGGTTTTGGGGCTTCCATTTCTGCAAAGTAGATTCGATTGTCGATCCCGAGTTATGCTTCTTCTCATCAGGACGAAAAGAAAGGAATCTAAAAGAGTCCGAACACATTCTTGTTCATGCAGTCGGTCATTCATTAGAGGGTTTGTTTATTTAGAACGGAATGTTCAAAGGTGTAGAGAAGGTAATGAATCTGATTCAGAATTAGAAAGGAAAAGAAAGTCTTATGCAAGACTTCTCGACTCGAAGGATTACTCTAAACTAACACTGATGGGGGTCCACCCCACCTCAGAAATGAGGTAAAAGGATCTCGGAACCTCTCTTTTTAGGGGTGTCTAAACAGTGGCTCCTACATCCGAGAGAATGTTGGCTATACTCGTTCAAAGTAGAAATGAACATAATATTCCAACGGAAAGAAGGGTAGTTTGATCCATTAGGGACATGGATACACTACCGATTTTTGAAAGCGAACTATTTGATTAAAATGGAGAGAGGAACTATTCCCAGTGGAGTCGCGCGAAATTGTGCGGCTTATTTTTAGGTTATGTGTTTTATTTTGAAAAAGGGGTCGCTACGAAATTGTCGGCGAATTTTAATTTAATTTAAATAAGTAATTTGAAAAGTAGTATTTGATTTTTGAAAATAATTTTAAATTTGGAAATTTTATGAAATCGAGCGATCTCACATCCAGAATAGTTTATGTAAACGAGCACCACATCACAAACCATGTATCTATCCCGAAGAATAGACACATTGTTTAATGATGGGGCTCGATTAAATAAACTAGAAGATTTGTGACATCCGTTTGGTACGCGAACCAATTTTATAAGCAGACAAGTTCCCCTGTTTAATATGAAAACATTAAACGGGGTTTATATTACACAGGTTCTTAAAATTCCCTATAAGGGCGAGCCCCTATAGTTAATTACATCTTAAGTGACGGAAATCACCTAAGAAAACTCTCGATAATAATCGAGTAGTTCTGCTCTCGAGAATTTCGAGGTTTAAGTTTTCGAGGATTGAGTTTTGGAATTTCGATTGGGGATGGATCAAATTTGAAACACTTTGTTTTGGGAATTCAAAGGAAGAAGGGTAGGAGAAATCACAGATTCGAAGCGAACTTCGGTAATTTCCCGACTATCCTATTGTTTGGTTTGAATTTAGGAAAGTCCTAATGTTTATTTAATGTTTTGATCTTGCCGATTTTAATTAGTTAGGACTTATATTTGTATGATAAAATCATACAAATAGCCTCGAAGATGTGAGGGTTTATGTCGTATCGGACGACTACCTCGGAAATCCTAAGACCGGTTAGGGCTTAATTTACATGATATGATCATGCAAATGCCTAACGAAGAGTTGAGGATTTATGTTGCACTAGGCAAACTACGTCGAAGTCCTACGGCTTGGTTATTTAATTCTAAGGAAAGTTTTCTTTGAAGTAGACTCGGGTTTTTGCGATGACGATGGCCGTCTTGCCCATCATGCTCACGAGCTCCTTGTTGTTGCGAGAGGTTTAGTTTTAGAAGTCATAAATCGGGGAGATGAGAGAAGTGTTTGGTTTTAGAGAAAGTCTTAATTTCCATGTGTCTTTAATATTTTAATTAAAACGGGTCTTAGAGTTGATTAAACGGAGCCGATTAAGATCCGCGGTTCCGTCATCCCGACACAGATTATTTTCATCGAATTCACTTAGTCCGGATGAATTTGCTAAACTCAGTTGAATGAGTTCCGCACTTTCATTTAGACCGTGGGAAATCCCGTTAGCAACACGTGGGTTACATCATCAGAGGTATTCCGATCATTCGATGAGAAGTTTTAATTTAGTTGTAGTTGTAGTTTTGTTGTTATGTTTGTGATTAAATTTTGAGTTGTCTTATATTTTGAAATGTTGTGGCGGTGAATTTTATCTTGTAGTGTCTTTTAATTTAGTTATGGGTTTCGGTTTTGGTTTACGTCCTAAAGGTGTAAGTTTTCATGCAACGAGTTGTTTATCATGCAAGAAAAGTAAGTGCGATGCGATTGAATAAGTTGCGATAAAGTAATTTGCAATAAAATAAAAGCATACACGGAGGGTCTTCCAGTCATCCCAAGTGCACTTAAAACACGGTTAGAATATTTAAGCATTTAAAGTAAGTTCCTAGGTAAAGGCTAAGGGAAGGGTTATGGTTTTCTACCAAGTTCCTAATCCTATAGCTAGTCATTTCTATGACGTCTAGGTTCTTTTATTTTAGTTTGAGGACGATTTTCTTCATCGAAGAACAACTAAGTTCGATTGTTCTTATAAATATCCTATCATATTGAGGAAGTGCTTAAGACGAAATCTTAAACATCTTTTCGATATTTCTAGGATTGTTTTAAGTCCAAATGAATTTAATTACACAAATGAATTAATCGTCAGAGAGTTTAAGTTTTGTTGTCTTGCTCAGTGAACTAGGACATTTGAATATCCTATGAGTGAAGTAACACTTCTTTTAACACTCCTTTTAAGAGTTATGACATCACGAGCTTTCGAGGGCGAATGGATGTTAAGTGAGTTGTGATTTAATTTTAGTTAATGGATTTAAGTTTGGAATAGTGTTCGAGTTGTTTTAGATTTATTTTGAATTCTTCATGTCTTAGGTGATGTCTTTTAATTCAATTTAATTTAACTTTGATTTAATTTAATTTAATTTAATTTTTTAATTTAATTTTATTTCTAATTTTAATTTTAATTGAAACTTTAAAAAGAGTTTAATAATTTACCTTTAATTCGATTTAAATGATTGAATCTTTTAACATTTTAAGACTTAAATTTGAATTACCTTTTTAATTAAGAATTAAATATTATTGAGATGATTAATTTAGGGATCCTTAGATTAAAGAATAAATCTCTTCCTAATAATATCCCTATTTTAATAATTCCAATTTTATTATTCTTCCAAATTTAATCAATTATTTAATTAAGGTTTATTTCAATTATTTTAAATTGTTTAGTAGGTTTCTACCCTTTAATTATCTAAATTTCAATCATCCAAATCAGATTAAAATCAAATATTTTACTTATTAATTTTATTAAGCCTAAAGTTTTAATTAAGGGTTAAAATTTTAATTACCATTTTGCCCTTAAGCCTAATAATTTCATAACTCACTAAATTGAGCTCAAATGAATTTGAAATTTTTATGTGACTTCACTCATATGTCAATAAAGACATTAGAGGAGAAAATGTGATTTTTCTGTATTTAATTTATTTATATAATTATTTTTGGTGGAAAATAAGGATTTCCAAGGAAAATTTAATAATAAGACCAAGGGAAAGTCTCTGTCCTTAAGAAAATTATGGGACATTCCTAATGACCAGAGGACCACTTGGACCAATTTTTTGTGATTTTTTGAATTATATTTTATTTATTAGAATTATTTTAATTTCTGGAGTATTAATTAATTTAAAAATAGAATATAAGTTGAAAAATGAATTTTATAATTTTTAAAATTCTCTCTAATATCAAGGATTCCAGAGAACCAAATTTTACAATTTTTTGATTTTTCTTTGATTTATTATAATTATTTTAGTGAAAATGCTAGAAAATACATTTTTTTAATTTTAAAATTACCCTAGGGCTTTAAAATTTAATATCTCATTAAATAGACCTGAGAAAAATATGGGGTTTGTTCCTAAGTGATTAAATTTCAAAATATGACATTTTGGTGAATTTTATTATTTTTGTGATTTTTATTATTTTTTAATTATTAAAATATTAAAATAATACTAAAAAATTAACTTTTTTAGAAAATTGAAATTTTAATTTTCCTAAATTCCCCTGATATCAGAGAGGCTCCAAAACCAATTTGGTGAATTTTTGAAAGGTATTTTGAAAGTTATGAATTTTTAAAGTTTAAAATGACTAAATGGCTTAATCAACCCATTTAGTAAGGCTAACTAAGTCCGATTGACTTCGAACTTTTGTAGTGGGTTCCTCTGATCCTAAAGGTCAGTGGAGAATTGATTTCAAGTCAATTTGATGTATAGTTAGCTCTAATTAATTAGGGAGTCTATTTTGGGTGTTTAAGCCGATTAGGGTTATTTTGAGTGAATTAACTCGAGTCCTATTTTTCCTAGGGTTCTCTGGTCATAAAGAACATCACCAAATTTTCCTAGAATTTATTTCACAACATGCTAATTTTTGGAATTAAAATACTCAAAATAGCCACATGCATTTGAAAAATCAATAACTTTTCACAGAGATGGCCTCGACCTTGGAAAATTCGGGGAATGTTCCCGAGTTCGGAGGCTTAAAAGCTCTATGGTCTCATGCCATGGTGAATTGTATGAATGCATGGAGAATTAAAACGAGTGCACGGAGTAAATAATTAATTAAAAATAAAGTACTTGGGCAAAATTAATTAATTTCTTTTCCACATTATTCTCCTCTGTTCATCTGAGCAAGAGGGTATTTTTATTTTATTTTTGTGATTTTTCTACACAAAGATATGGATTTTTGAAGTTACGAGTATTTAAATAAATCAGAAAAATCCCTAATTTTCTACTTATCCACGCGGCGCCGTGTCGGCCTCGGCGGCTCCGAAGTGGGTACGTGTCGCGCTGTGATTGGGCACCGCCATCCGAGTCGGCCGTCCGGGACCCGCGGTTCACGTATCATTCCACGGTCGGCGCAATGCGAACCGTCCGCTCGATACACGCGCGATCCGACGGCTCTCGGTCATCATCTACGGCGGGTGTGCACCGTGACCGTCGACCTTCTAACCCTAATTTCTCGCTCGATTCTCGACGGATTTTCGTGTTCTTATGCTCTATGGATTCGTCTTGAAGAGACGAACACATCCATACGGTAAACATGCATTGAAATTTATTCGAATGAAATGGAGAATCTCTGTAAGCTCGGGAAGAAGAATGAGTTCATACCTTTGCTCGGAGAAGTGAAGCTTCGATGCGAGAGTTGTGTCACCTTCGATTGGGTCCAAGTAAGCTCCGGATGAAGTCCCTCGGCACGGTGAATTGTCTAGCTATGAAAGTGACCACAGCCGATCACAAAGCTTGGAGGCTGGAGCAGGCTGGGTGTCTCGGAGATGGGGCTTTCGGTGGGAAACTTCTCCTCTTGGTCTAGTGAAGGTGTAGGACCAATCGATTTGGGGATTGGCTCCGCTGTGAAGAAGTGTCTGGTTTTTGGGCTAAAGTTTGAGCTCGAAATTGAGCTCAGTTTGGAGGGAATTGAGGCTGGAATTCGGTGGGGATCAAGTGCTCTATGTGTGGAGAGTGATGCGGAATGATTTTGGCGAGTTTCCTTAAGGTTAGGTTCGGCACCTCCTTTGGCCGAGAGGGTGAGGGGTTTAAATAGGCATGGGTGGAGGCTCTCCCGGGGAGTTGAGGGCTGGGATCGAGCTGCTCTTGGCATGTGAAGAACGAGCCATGGTGGCCATTTGGAGTGAGGCGGCTCGGTAAGGTAGAATTCCAAGCTTGGCCTCTCCCGAGGTTTCGGGCATGGTGTTTTCCGGCGGCGGGTGGCCGGCGGCCGAGCATTGGTCACCATCTTGTTCGGGTGGGTCGGGGCTGGGGTTTGGTGCATTCGATTGAGGTTTGACATGTGTAAAGTGGTTGAATCAAAGTAGAAAGTGGAAGGGGCCATTTTAGCTTATTTTGGTCAACCCATGCAAATGGGTTGGGTGCACCTCCCCAAGACCTGGTTTTGGGCTGAGGAGGTCGGGTGGGTCGATCTCCCATGTGTGGTGGAGTCTCCATCGAGGATTAGGTGGCAAAGCATGGTTTAGAGTGTGACATGCTTAAGGTAAAAAAGGCTTAAGAAGGATTAGGAAAGGGGGTCCTCCTTTTTCCATTAATGGCTTGATCACATGTCGAACTCTCCATGGCTTCATGTGGCTTGTCCATGGCTTGCATGGCTTGTCTTTGGCTTGGGGAAAGCTTGGTCAATTTCATGAAAATGGATTTTAGGAATTTTTTGGTAATTTGGTGGAAATTTGTATGAAACTTGATTTGTAATGATTTGATGATGAATTTAGGACTTAGGTATTGAGTTTAATTGAAAGTATGATGAGGGGAAATGTCATATGGGCTTTGGGACCAATTTTGGGCCTTTGGATGTGGTAAAGGATGGGCTTTTAAAATGGTTTAAGGAATGGGCCTTTAAGTTTAAAAATGAATTTATGGATGGAAATTTTGTAAAGAGGTTGGGCCAAATAATTGTTGAGTATGGTTTAGGGTTGTGTCATGAGTGGTTTGTAGTCAATTTGGTGTGATTTGGACTTGAATTGGTTTGAATTTGGGTTTATTTGGTAAGTGGGCCAATGTAGGTCAAATTGGGCTAACTTGGGCCAATGTTGGGCTAGAGTTGAAATTGATGTAAAATAAATGTTGGGAAATGTTTTTGGGAGTGTTTCAAAGAGGTTTTGGCTTTGGTTGGGTTTTGATTTTGAGGTTTGGGTTTATTTGGGTTAGGTTTGGGTTTAGGCCAAAATTGGGCTTTTTGATTTTGGGTTGAATTTGAGTGGGGTTTGGGTCAAAATCTTGGGCAAATCATGTTAGTGTTTTGTTTATGGGGATGTTAAGGAAGGTCTAGAAAAGATTTGGGGTTAATTGGAGTTGAATTGGGTGAGTTTGGGCTAAGTTTGGGTCATGGGTCCAAATTGGGCTTTAAGGCCAAAAGTGAAATTGGATCCCAATGTCAATCAAATTGGGCTTGGATTTGGTCTAGATTGGTGTTGGGGATGTTGAATTGAAGTTTAGAATTGAATTGGACCAGAATTTGGGTCAATTGGGTAGGTTTGGTTTGACATTGGGTTCACTTTGGGTTAAAATGGGTCAAATTGGGGGTTTTGATAAAAGTGGGGTAAATTGACAAAATTAGCCCATGATGTAGTTGAACAAAATGAAATTGGGAATATTTGGGATTTTTTGGAATTTTCTGGGAATTTTCTGAATTTTTGGATTTTTTTTGGCTAAGAGGGGTATTTTGGGTATTTAGAGGGTATTGGGAGGTATTTTTGGAATTTTGGTATTTTTGGGTATGGATGATCAATTTTATTGGTGAGGCAATGTTTAGGATTGATTTTGGAGAATTTTGGGTAATTTAAGTGATTTTGCAAGTTTTGGGGGTTTCGAGGGTTTTGGGTAGGCCGGGCGGGTGTTGGGTCCGGGGGTCGAAAATTGAAAATTTGGAAAATTGAAGATTGGGTGAATGTAAGTGGAATGAAATCATTTTTGTTGAGCCATGAAGCCATATCAAGTCCACATGAGCCATGAAGGGACTCATTTGAGGCATCCACTTATGTTGTTCCTAACCCTGCTTGCCGAGGGCTTAGGGGTTAAGGACCATCCATGTGAACCACTCGCATGAGTCGGGAGGTCGAATTGGGTATGGGTGTGTTTTTAGGAGGTGTGTGAAAGTGTATTGTATAGGTGTAGTGTGTGTGTAAGTCAGCCCCTCACCGAGACCGGGCCACCGGGGCGGTCCACAGGCCGAAGAATCCTATAGGAACTCATCCTTTAAACTTCCGCATTTGATTTCGACCCTCTAGGTGATTAGGGGTCTACGATCGAGTTTGTGGAGTTCGCGGGGAGTTAAGAAGTGGTTTGAATTTCTAAGTGGTGGGTCCCAATTCTAATCCTCTAGGATAGTCAAAGGAAAAGCCTAAGGCTAGATCCTAAGTACTAAAGAGAAGAAGAGAAGACCTCATCAAAAATGAGGTCAACAGTCAATTAAGACATTAGAGGAGAAAATGTGATTTTTCTATTTTTAAATTAATTTATATAATTATTTTAAAAAAATAAGAATTCTCAATGAAAATTCAACAACATGACCAAGGTAAAGTTTCAGTACTTAAGAAAATTATGGGATGTTCATATTGACCAAAGGACTACTTGGACCAATTTTGGTGACTTTTTGAATTATATTTGATTTATTATAATTATTTTGATTTTTGGAGTATTAGTTAATTATAAAATAAAATTAAAGTTGAAAATTAAGTTTTATATTTTTCCTAAATATCTCCGACCTCAAGGAATTCAGAGAAGCAAATTTTATATTTTTCTGATTTTTCTTTGATTTATTAGAATAATTTAGTGAAAAGGTTGGAAAATCCATTTTTTTAATATTAAAAATTGTCTTAAGCCTTTAAAATTCAATATCCTAACCTAGGGACTTAGGAAAACTATTTTGTTGGTTCCTAAATTATTAGAGAATAAAATATGACATTTTTATGATTTTTAGTATTTTTGTGATTTTTATTTTTTTATTTATTATTAAAATATTCAAAAATAAGTTAAAAATGAAAATTTTTAGAAAATTTTAATTTTAATTTTCTTATACTCCGCTGATATCAGAGAACCCATAAAACCAATTTGGTGAATTTTTGAAGTGTATTTTGTGTTTTATGAATTTTTAAAGTTTAAAAATGACCACACAACTTAAATGATCCATTTAGTGGGTTAAATCAATTCCAATTGACTTCAAATTTTTATGTGAGATTCCCTATATCCTAAATGACAGTGGAGAATTGATTTCAAGCAATTTTGATGTGTGGTTACTCCTAATTAATTAGAATTCAATTTTAGGTGTTTGGGCTAATTAGGGTTATTCTTAAGGAATTAAATCAAACCATAATTTTCCTAGAGTCCTCTGGTCATAAGCTACCTCCTCTAATTTTCTTAGAATTTTCCAAGTTACATGCAAATTATTGGAATTAAAAATTCCAAAACAGAGACATAAAATAGGAAATTCAATAACTTACCATAGAGATGGCCTCTAGCCTTGGAAAATTAAGGGAATGTTCCCAAAAACAGAGGCTACAGAAGCACTATAGTCTCATGCCATGGTGAATAGTGTATGCAAATGGAGAATTAAAACATCACAGAGAGTATTTAAATCATTAAAAATCATAGATTCAACAAATTAATTTAATTCCTTTTCCACATTATTCTCCTCCTTTCACTGAGCATGAGGGTATTTTTCTTTTATTTTTATGATTTTTCTATGCAAAGATATGAATTTTTAAAGTTATGGGTATTTAAATAATTCAGAAAATATCCTATTTATTTACTTATCCACACGGCGCTTGATCTATAAAAAAATACCTATTCTTTATGTCTTAATTCTTATTAATTTCTAAGGATATTATGCTTTAATGAAAGGTATTTTTTGTGTTTTTAGATGTAGGTAATGTAAAAAGGTCTAAGAAGGAAAAAGAGCAAAAAGGAGCAAAAATGGAGCAAAATACCAAAAGTATAAAAAATTATGGCCTGGCGCTTAGGCGCCAGAAACTGGTGCCTAAGCTCCAGACTCGATACGAAAACTGTCAAGTTTTTTACAATGTTTGATCAGTTATTTTGACGGAGTGAGCGGTTATTGGACATTCTAGAAGGCTGGCAGTTGTTCCTTGATAATAGGACATGTGATACATTGCATTTGGACCCTCCAGAAATGGTTTTAATCGCGAAGAGGTGCGAGCCGAAGTGAAGAGGTTCGAAGAAGCTGGACGCGGTGTCCGGCGCCTAGGCGCCGGACCGACCTTCTAGAAGATTCATTGAATGTGGACATGTTTTGAAGAGGTGCCGAGAAGGCAACCCTTGAAGCTTATAAATAGAGGTCCATTTCTTCAGAAAACATGCCCCTCCCATTGTACCCCTTTCTCTTATCTACTTTAGGATCTCTCATCCTTAGAGAGAGAATTAGAGAGAGAAATTTAGGGCCACTTTTGTTTAGTTTAGTGAGTTTATTTTCAAGTTATTGCATCTGGAGTTCATTACACTATGGAGTCAGTAGGAATCAAAAGTTCTGTAGAAGAAATATTTGAGATAAGTATAGTTTTACATTTGATTCAAAGTTTAATTATCATGTTTTGCTATTTATTTTCAATGTGTTCTGAGTTGTTAGTTTACTTTCTTCCTTCAATTATGAAGAGATAGATAAGATAATATAAAGATTCGATGGAGAATTAAAATTTAAAATATTTTCAAAACATTGTGATGACATTAATACCTAATCTTACTTTACTTTTTAAATTGGCCGTTTGAATTGTTAAAACCTGTTGAAGAGTTTTGAGACCTTGAAGGAGAAGAACTCTTAACTTGTAAATGTCACATGAATTCTTGGGTAGTCGAAGGCCATGAGCGGGCTATTCGAGGTGAAGTGCGAAATAAATAGGAAGATAAGATTTAAAGGGCGTAGAATTGATAAGTTTTTAGAGTGACGAGACTAAACTCTTATAATTTGATTTATAGACTAGGAAAGGGTCACTAGTAGGGCCGACCATAGCCACCCTTGGACATCTAGAAGTGTGAGCCTAGATTAACCCATTCTACTAACAATACATCCGGACCTATTATGTAAATTAGTCGATGTTCTTTGCGCACGGATCAAAGGGTAAAGAATAGGAATGCTTCATTTGGCACGATACCATAAATCAAATTCTCCAAAGAATATTAAATTATCTTAAAAATCTTAGATTAATTGAAGGAAAGAAAGTTGTTTATTTTATATAGAATTCATAAAATCATTTTCTTATTATTGTTTTCTTTATTTGCATCTAGTAAATTAAGAGTAATTTATAATCAAATTAAAAGATAAAATAAAAATATTTTTACTATTTTATTTTTCTCTATAAATCTTCCCTGTGGGATCGATACTGGAGTCTTTGTTTAAAAACCCTATATTATTTGAAACGATACGTATACTTGCGTAGTACCCCTAGTGTGTAAAAATATTTTCTAAATTATATAATATTAATTTTATACACTAGCCGTTATTTATAAATTGAGTTAAAGCTTTTGGCTATCTTTTGGAAGCAAACATTCTTGCGTTATTTGCGGTCGGGTCGAGTTTTTGGCGCCGTTGCGGGGAAGGAAGTAAGAAATAGAATAGTTTAAATTTTATATTATATTCCTTGTTTTATGCGAAGATTTGGTTACGAAGGATTAATACCTTTAGATTCTGAATTGGAAAGAACAATTAGAAAAATTAAAAAGGGAAAACAAATTAAAAAATTTCAAGAAATGGCTACTTTACAAAATACAATTGAACTTAATAATCAAAATGTTTATAAACCATTAACGGATTATGCTAACCCACAGTTGGTGAACTTCATAGTAGTATTCAAATACCCACTGTAGATGCTAATTCTTTTGAACTTAAACCGTCTATTATTCAAATGGTGCAAAACAATCAATATGGTGGATCACCAAATGAGGATCCAAATTTACATCTTGTTAGTTTTTTTGAACTTTGTGCTACCTTTAAATATAACAATGTTTCTGATGATGCTATTAGACTTAAACTCTTTCCTTTTTCTTTAAGAGATAAAGCAAAGATGCGGTTAAACTCATTAGCGACTGGTTCTATTAAAACATGGGCTGAAATGGCACAAAAATTCCTTGCTAAATATTTTCCTCATTCTAAAACTGCTAAATTAAGAAATGATATTACTCCATTTATTCAATTTGACGGGGAGACAATATATGAAACTTGGGAAAGATTTGAAGAGCTATTAAGAAAATGTCCTCATCATGCTTTACCTGATTGGTTGATTATTCAAACATTTTATAATGGATTAATTGGATCTTTAAAATCAATTATTGATGCTGCTGTTGGAGGTTCTTTAATGTCTAAATCATTTGAAGTTAGGTCAATAATTGGTCATTAGGTCAAAAATTGACTATTTTGACCAAAATTGTTTTTTGGTTAAAAGTTGACCAATTGGCTCAATGGGTTGGTCGTTGTGTCAAGGTTTGACCATTTTGACCAAAGTTGACCTTTGGTCAGATATTGACTTATTGGGTTCATAATTGATTATTAGGCCAAAAATTAATTATTTTGACCAAAGTTGACTTTTTGGTCAAAAGTTGACCCAATTGGTCAACAGGGTGGTCATTTGGTCAGAAATTGACCTTTTTGACCAAAGTTGACTTTTTGGTCAAAAGTTGACCGATTGGGTCATTAGGTTAGAAATTGATCATTTTAACCAAAGTTGACTTTTTGGTCAAAAGTTGACCTATTGAGATAATTGGGTGGTCATTACGTCAAAAATTAACTATTTTGACCAAAGTTGACTTTTTAGTCTAAAGTTAGGCTATTGGGTAAAGGTTGGTCATTGGGTTAGAAATTGACCATTTTGACCGAAGTTGACTTTTTGGTCAAAAGTTGACCTATTGTCTCAATTGGGTGGTCATTAGGTTAAAAATTAACTATTTTGACCAAAGTTAACTTTTTGGTTAATAGTTGACCTATTGGGTCAATGGGTTTGTCATTGGGTCAGAAGTTGACCATTTTGAACAAAGTTGACTTTTTCGTCAAAAGTTGACATATTGTGCCAATTGGGTTGTCATTAGGTCAAAAATTGACTATTTTAACCAAAATTGCCTTTGGGCAAAAGTTGACCTATTGGGTCAATGGGTTGATCATTGGGTCAAGAATTGACAATTTTGACTAAAGTTGACTTTTTTTGTCAAAAGTTGACCTTTTGGGTCAATGGGTTGGTTATTGGGTGAAAAATTGATCATTTTAACAAAAGTTGACTTTTTAGTCAAAAGTTGACCTTCTGGGTTAATAGGGTTGTCATTAGGTCAAAATAAAAAATTATAACCAAAATTGACTCTTTGCTCAAAAGTTGATCTATTTGGTAAATGGGTTTATCATTGGGTCAAGGATTGACCATTTTGACCAAATTTTTCGTTTTTGTCGAAAGTTAACATATTGGGTCAATGGGTTGGTCATTAGTTTACAATTGATGATTTTGACCAAGTTGACTTTTTGGTCAAAAGTTGACCTATTTGGTCAATAGGTTGGTCATTGGGTCAAAGATTGATCATTTTTACTAAAGTTGACTTTTTGGTCAAAAGTTGACCTATAGGGTTAATGGGTTCATTGGGTCAGAAATTGACAATTTTGACCAAACTTGACTTTTTTGTCATAAGTTGACATATTGGGTCAATGGGTTGGTCATTGAGTCAAAGATTGACCATTTTCACCAAAGTTAACTTTTTATTTAAAAGTCGACATATTGGGTCAAAGGGTTTGTCATTGGGTCAGAAATTGACAATTTTGAACAAAATTGTCTTTTTGGTCAAAAGATGACCTATTGTGTCATTTGGTTGTCCTTGGGTCAAAAATTGATTATTTTGATGAAAATTACTTTTTGGTCAAAAGTCGACCAATTGGATCATTTTGTCAAGGATTGACCTTTTTTACCAAACTTGACTTTTTGGTCATAAGTTGACCTATTCGGTCAATGGGTTGGTCATTGTGTCAAGTATTGACAATTTTGACCATAGTTGACTTTTTTATCAGAGATTAACTTATTGGGTCAATAATTGGACATTATGTAAATTAACTATTTTGACCAAAGTTGACTTTTTGTTCAAATATTGACCTATTGGGTCAAAGGGTTGTCATTAGGTCAATGATTAGCCAATTAAGTCAAAAAGTGACTATTTTGACCAAATTGACTTTTTGGTCAAAAGTTGACCTATTCGATCAATGGGTTGGTCATTGGGTCAACGATTGATCATTTTGACCAAAGTTGACATTTTGGTCAAAAGTTGGCCTATTAGGTCAATGGTTGGTCATTGGGTCAGAAGTTGTTCATTTTAACCGAAGTTAACTTATTGGTTCAATGGGTTGGTCATTAGGTCAGAAATTAACCATTTTTAGCAAACTTGACTTTTTGGTCAAAAGTTTACCTATTGGACCAATGGGGTGGTCATTAATGCAAAAATTGTCTATTTTGACCAAAATTGACTTTTTTTGTCAAAAGTTGGCATACTGGGTCAAAGTGTTGGTCATTGGGTCAAGGATTCGCCATCTTAACCAAAGTTGACTTTTTGGTGAAAAGTTGATCCATTGGGTCAATGGGTTTGTCATTGGGTCAAAGA
This sequence comes from Papilionanthe hookeriana x Papilionanthe teres, assembly GCA_022702705.1. NCBI lineage: Eukaryota > Viridiplantae > Streptophyta > Magnoliopsida > Asparagales > Orchidaceae > Papilionanthe > Papilionanthe hookeriana x Papilionanthe teres. The sequence continues at coordinate 91,491,710 of CM040427.1, read as the reverse complement.
TTGATCATTTTGACCAAAGTTAACTTTTTGGGCAAGAGATTGACTTATTGGGTCAATAATTGGTCATTAGGTCAAAAATTGACTATTTTGACCAAAATTAACTTTTTGGGCAAAAGTTGACCTATTGTGTCAATGGGTTGGTCATTGGATCAAGGATAAATCATTTTGACCAAAGTTGACTTTTTGGTCAAAAGTTGACCTATTGGATTAATGGGTTGGTCATTGGATCAGAAATTAACCATTTTGACTGAAGTTAACTTTTTGGTCAAAAGTTAACCTATTGGATTATTGGGTTGGTCATTGGATCAGAAATTAACCATTTTGACTGATGTTGACTTTTTGGTCAAAAGTTGACCTATTGGGTCAATGGGTGGTAGTTAGGTCAAAAATTGACTATTTTGACCAAATTTGACTCTTTGGTCAAAAGTTGATTTATTGAGTCATTGGGTCAAGAATTAACCTTTTTGTCCAAAGTTGACTTTTTAAGCAAAAATTGACATATTCTGTCAATGAGTTGGTCATTGGGTCAAGGATTGATCATTTTGACCAAAGTTGACTTTTTGGTCAGAGATTAATTTATTAGGTCAATAATTGGACATTATGTTAAAAATTGATTATTTTGACCAAAATTGAATTTTGGATCAAAAATTAATCTATTGGGTCAATGGGGTGGTCATTGGGTCAGAAATTGACCATATTGACCAAAGTGGACTTTTTTGTGAAAAGCTGACCTTTTTGGTCAATGAGGTGGTCATTATGTCAAAACTTGACTATATTGAACAAAATTGATTTTTTGGGTAAAAGTTGACCTATTTGATCAATAGGTTGGTCGTTGGGTCAAAGATTGATAATATTGACCAAGGTTGACAAAGTTGACCTATTGGGACACTAGGGTTGTCATTGGATCAAGGATTGACCATTTTGACCAAAGTTGACTTTTTAGTCGGAGATTGACTTATCGGGACAATAATTGGTCATTATGTTAAAAAATAACTATTTTAACCAAAATAGAATTTTTCATTAAAAGTTGACCTATTAGGTCAATGGGGTGGTCATTGGGTCAACGATTGATCATTTTGACCAATGTTGATTTTTTGTTCAAAAGTTAGCCTATTAGGTTTATGTTTGGTCTTTGGGTCAGAAATTGATTATTTTAATCGAAATTGACTTTTTGGTCAAATATTGATATATTGGGTCAAGGATTGATCAATTTGACCAAAGTTGACTTTTTGGTCAAAAGTTGACATGTTGGGTCAATGAGTTAGTCATTGGGTTAGAAATTGACCATTTTGACCAAAGTTGACTTTTTGGTCAAAAGTGGACCTATTGCGCTAATGGACTTATCTTTGGGTCAAAAATTGACCATTTTGAACAAAATTGCCTTTTTGGTAAGAGATTGACTTATCAGGCCAATAATTGGTCATTAGGTCAAAAATTAACTATTATGACCAAAATTTACTTTTTGATCAAAAGTTGACCTATTGGGTTAATGAGTTTGTCAATCGGTCAATGATTGACCATTTTGACCAATGTTGACTTTTTGGTCAAAAGTTGACCTATTAGGTCAATGGTTGGTCATTGGGTCAGAAATTGCTCATTTTAACTAAAGTTAACTTGTTGGGTCAATGGGGTGGTCGTTAGGTAAGAAATTGATCATTTTTACCAAACTTGACTTTTTAGTCAAAATTTGACATATCAGGTCAATGGGGTGGTTATTAGGTCAAAAATTGACTATTTTGACGAGAATTGACTTTTTGGGCAAAAGTTAACCTTCTGGGTCAATGGGTAGGTCATTGGGCAAGGAATGACCATTTTTACCAAAGTTGACTTTTTGGTCAAAAGTTGACCTATTGGGTCAATGGGTTTGTGATTGGGTCAAAGATTGACCATTTTGACCAAAGTTAACTTTTTGGTAAGAGATTGACTTATTGGGTCAATAATTGTTAATTAGGTCAAAAATTAACCATTTTGACCAAAATTGACTTTTTGGTCAAAAGCTGACCTGTTGGGTCAATGAGTTGGTCATTGGATCATGGATTGACCATTTTGATGAAAGTTGACTTTTTTGTCAAATGTTGACCTATTGAGTCAATGGTTGGTCATTTAGTCAGAAATTGATCATTTTGACCAAAGTTGTCTTTTGATCGAAAGTTGACCTATTGTGTCAATAGGTGGTCATTCGGTCAAAAATTAACTATTTGGACCAAAATTAACTTTTTGGTCAAAAGCTAACTGTATTGAGTCGTTAGATTGACGTTTAACCATTTTGTCGAAAGTCGACTTTTTGGTGAAAAGTTAACCTATTGGGTCAATGAGTTAATCTTTGGGTCAAAGATTGACAATTTTGACCAAAGTTGACTTTTTGGTCAAAAGTTGGCTTATTTGGTCAATGGTTGGTCATTAGGTCAGAATTTTACCATTTTAACCAAATCTAACTTATTGGGTCAATGGGGTGGTCGTTTGGTCTGAAATTGGCCATTTTTACTAAACTTGACTTTTGGTTTAAAGTTGACCTATTGGGCCAACGGGGTGGTCATTAGGTTAAAAATTGATTATTTTTACCAAAATTGACATTTTGGTCAAAAGTTAACCTATTGGGTCAATGGGTTGGTCATTGGGTCAAGGAATGACCATTTTAACTAAAGTTGACTTTTTGGTCAAAAGTTGACCTATTAGGTCGATGTGTTTGTCATTGGGTTAAAGATTGACCATTTTGACTAAAGTTAACTTTTTGGTAAGAAATTGACTTATTGGGTCAATAATTGGTCACTAGGTCCAAAATTGTCTATTTTGACCAATATTGACTTTTTGGTTTAAAGTTAACATATTGAGTCAATGAGTTGGTCATTGGGTCAATGATGGACCATTTTAACCAAAGTTGACTTTTTGGTCGAAAGTTGACCTATTGGATCGAGGTTGGTCATTAGGTCGAAATTGACCATTTTGACCGAAGTTGATTTTTGGTCGAAAGTTGACTGTTAGTGTCAATGGGTAGCCATTAGTTTAAAAATTGACTATTTTGACCAAAATTGACTTTTTGGTCAAAAAGTTGACCAATTGAGTCATTGGGTCAAGGTTTAACCATTTTGTCCAAAGTGGAAGTTTGGGTCAAAAATTGACCTATTAGGTCAATGAGTTGGTCATTGGGTCGAGGATTTACCATTTTGACCAAAGTTGACATTTTGGCCAAAGATTAATTTATACAGTATATAATTGGTCATTATGTTAAAAATTGACTATTTTAACCAAAAAAAAATTTTTGATCAAAAGTTGACCTATTGAGTCAATGGGTTGGTCATTGGGTCAAATTAACCATATTAACTAAACTTGACATTTTTGTCAAAAGTTAACCTATTGGGTCAATTGGGTGTTTATTAGGTCAAAACTTGACTATATTGACCAAAATTAAATTTTTGGTTAATAGTTAACCAATTGGGTCAATAGGTTGGTCGTTGAGTCAAGGATTGACAATTTGGCCAAGGTTGACTTTTTGGTCAAAAGTTGACTTATTGGGTCACTAGGTTGGTCATTGGGTCAAGGATTGACCATTTTGACCAAAGTGGACTTTTTTGTCATAAATTGACTTATTGGGTCAATAATTGGTCATTCGGTCTAAAATTGACTATTTTGACCAAAATTGATTTTTGGGTCAAAAGTTGACCTATGATTTGGTCATTGGGTCGGGGATTGATCATTTTTACAAAATTTAACTTTTTTATCAAAAGTTGGCCTATTGGGTCAATGAGTTAGTCGTTGGACCAGAAATTGACCATTCTAACAAAAGTTGACCTGTTGGGTCAATGGGGCGGTCTTTAGGTCAAAAATTGATTATTTTGACCAAAATTGACTTTTTAGTTAAAAGTTGACTTATTGGTTCAATGGGTTTAGTCATTGGGTCAAGGATTAACTATTTTGATCAAGGTTGACTTTTTGGTCAAAAGTTGACCTATTGAGTCAACGGGTTGGTAATTGGGTCAAGGATTGACCAGTTTGAACAAGTTGAATTTTTTGTCATAGATTGACTTATTGGGTCAATAATTGGCCATTAGGTAAAAAATTGACTATTTTAAACAAAATTATTTTTTGGTCAAAAGTTGACCAATTGACTCAATGGGTTGGTCATTGTGTCAAGGTTTGACCATTTTGACCAAAGTTGACCTTTTGGTCAGAGATTGACTTATTGGGTCAATAATTGGTTATTAGGCTAAAAATTGACTATTTTGATGAAACTTGACTTTTTGCTCAAAAGTTAACCCATTTGGTCAACAGGGTGGTCATTTGGTCAGAAATTGACCTTTTTGACCAAAGTTGACATTTTGGTCAAAAGTTGACCTATTGGGTCAATGCGTTGGCCATTGAGTTAGAATTTGATCATTTTGAACAAAGTTGACTTTTTGGTCAAAAGTTGACCTATTGGGTCAATTGGGTGGTTATTAGGTCAAAAATTAACTGTTTTGACCAAAGTTGACTTTTTGGTCAAAAGTTGACCTATTGGGTAAATAGGTTGGTCATTGGGTCAGAAATTAACCATTTTGACCAATGTTAACTTTTGGTCAAAAGTTAACCTATTGTGTCAATTGGGTGGTCAATAGGTCAAAAATTAACTATTTTGACCAAAGTTGACTTTTTGGTCAAAAGTTGACCTATTGGGTCAATGGGTTAGTCATTGGGTCAGAAATTGACCATTTTGAACAAAGTTGACTTTTTGGTCAAAAGTTGACCTATTGTGCCAATTGGGTTGTCTTTAGGTCAAAAATTGACTATTTTGACCAAAATTGCCTTTGGTCAAAAGTTAACCTATTGGGTAAATGGGTTGTTCATTGGGTCAAGAATTGACCATTTTGACCAAAGCTGATTTTTTTGTCAAAAGTTGACCTTTTGGGTCAATGGGTTGGTCATTGGGTCAAAAATTGACCATTTTAACCAAAGTTGACTTTCTGGTCAAAAGTTGACCCTTTGGGTTAATACGGTTGTCATTAGGTCAAAATTAAAAATTATAGCCAAAATTGACTCTTTGGTCAAAAGTTGACCTTTTAGATTGATGGGTTTCTCATTAGGTCGAGATTGACCATTTTGACCAAATTTGACGTTTTTGTCAAAAGTTGACCTTTTGGGTCAATGGGTCGGTAATTAGTTTACAATTGACCAGTTTGACTAAAGTTGACTTTTTTGTCAAAAGTTGACCTATTGGGTCAATGGGTTGGTTATTGGGTCAAAGATTGATCATTTTTACTAAACTTGACTTTTTGGTCAAATTTTGACCTATTAGGTTAATGGGTTGGTCATTGGGTCAAAAATTAATAATTTTGACCAAACTTGACTTTTTTGTCAAAAGTTGACCTATTGGGTCAATGTACTGGTCATTGAGTCAAAGATTGACCATTTTCACCAAAGTTATCTTTTTGGTTAAAAGACGACTTATTAGGTCAATCGGTTTGTCATTGGGTCAGAAATTGACCATTTAAACAAAATTGACTTTTTGGTCAAAAGTTGACCTATTGTGCCAATTGGGTTGTCATTAGGTCAAAAACTGACTATTTTGACCGAAATTGCTTTTTGGTCAAAAGTTGACCAATTGAGTCATTGGGTCAAGGAAAGACCATTTTGACCAAAGTTAAATTTTTGGTCAAAATTAGACCTATTGGGTCAATGGGTTGGTCATTGGGTCAAAGATTGACCATTTTGACCAAAGTTGACTTTTTAATCAGAGATTAACTTATTGGGTCAATAATTGGAAATTAGGTAAATTGACTATTTTGACCAAAATTGACTTTTTATTCAAATATTTACCTATTGGGTCAAAGGGTTGTCATTGGGTCAATGATTGGCCAATTAGATCAAAGTTGACTTTTTGGTCAAAAGCTGACATATTGGGTCAATGGGTTGGTCATGGGGTCAGAAATTGATCATTTTAACTAAAGTTGACTTTTTGGTCCAAAGTCCTATTGGGTCGATGGGTTTGTCATTGGGTAAAAGATGAGTAATTTTTAACAAAGTTGACTTTTGGTAAGAGATTGACTTATTAGGTCAATAATTGGTCATTAGGTCAAAAAATAACTATTTTGATCAAAATTGACTTTTTGGTGAAAAGTTGACTTACTGGGTCAATGGGTTGGTTGGGTCAATGATTGATAATTTTTACTAAAGTTGACTTTTTAGTCAAAAGTTGACCTATTGGGTCAATGGGTTGGTCATTGGGTCAGAAATTGACCATTTTAACCAAAGTTGACTTTTTGGTCTAAAGTTGACCTATTGGATCAATAGGGTAGTCATTAGCTCAAAATTTGACTATTTTGACCAAAATTGACTTTTTGGCCAAAAGTTAATCTATTGAGTCATTAGGTTAAGGATTAACCATTTTGTCTAAAGTTGACTTTTTTGGTTAAAAGTAGACCTATTGGGTCAATGAGTTGGCCATTGGGTCAAGGATTGACAATTTTGACCAAAGTTGATTTTTTGGTCAGAGATTAACTTATTAGGTCTATAAATGGTCATTATGTTAAAAATTGATTATTTTGACAAAATTTGAATTTTGGATTAAAGGTTGACCTATTGGGTTAAAGGGGTGGTCATTGGGTCAGAAATTGACCATATTGACCAAAGTTAACTTTTTTGTCAAAAGTAGACTTTGGTCAATGAGGTGGTCATTAGGTCAAAGCTTGACTCTGTTGAGCAAAATAGACTTTTTGGGTAAAAGTTGACCTATTAAGTCAATGGGTTGGTCGTTGGGTCAAAGATTGACTATTTTGACCAAAATTGACTTTTTGGTCAAAAGTTGACCTATTTGGTCAATGCATTGATCATTAGGTCAAGGATTGACCATTTTGACCAATGTTGACTTTTCATCTGAGATTGACTTATTGGGTCAATAATTGGTCATTCGATTAAAAATTGACTATTTTTATCAAAATTGCCATTTTGGTCAAAAGCTGACCTATTATATTAGTGGGTTGGTCATTGGGTCAGGGATTGATCATTTTTACCAAAGTTGACTTTTTGGTCAAAAGTTGGCCTATTAGATCAATGAGTTAATCGTTGGACTAGAAATTGACCATTCTAACAAAAGTTGACCTATTGGGTCAATGGGGTGGTCATTAGGTCAAAAATTGACTATTTTGACCCAAATTAACTTTTTTGTCAAAAGTTAACCTATTCGAACAATGGGTTGGTCATTGGGTCAACGATTGACCATTTCGATCAAAGTTGACTTTTTGGTCAAAAGTTGACCTATTGGGTCAATTTGTTGTTCATTGGGTCAAGGATTGACCAGTTTGAACAAGTTGACTTTTTTGTCAGAGATTGACTTATTGGGTCAAAATTTGGTCATTAGGTCAAAAATTGACTATTTTGACCAAATTTGATTTTTTGGTCGAAAGTTGACCAACTGGGTCAATGGGTTGGTCATTGTGTCAAGAATTGACCAATTTGATCGAAGATGACTTTCTGATCAAAAGTACACCTACTAGGTCAATGGGGCGGTCATTAGTTCAAAAATTGACTATTATGACCAAAATTGACTTTTTTTGTCCAAAGTTGACATATCGGGTCAATGGGTTAGTCTTTGGGTCAAGGATTGACCATTTTAACCAAAGTTATTTTTTGTTCAAAATTTGACCTGTTTGGTCAATGGGTTGGTCATTGAGTCAAGCATTGACTTTTTGACCAAAGTTGAATTTTTAGTCAGAGATTGACTTATCGGGTCAATAATTGGTCATTAGGTCAAAAATTAACTATTTTGACCAAAATTGACTTTTTGATCAATAGTTGACATACGGGGTCAATGTTTTAGTCATTGCGTCAAGGATTGACCATTTTGACTAAAGTTAACTTTTGGGCCAAAAACTGACCTCTTGGGTCAATAGGTAGGTCAATGGGTTAAAATATGATAATTTTGACCAAAGGTGACGTTTTGGTCAAAGGTTGACCTATTGGGTCAATGAATTGGTCATTGGGACAAGGTTTTGTCATTTTGACCAAAGTTGACTGTTTGGTAAGAGATTGCCTTATTAGGTCAAAAATTTGTCAATAGGTAAAAATTGGCTATTATGACCAAAATTGCCTTTTTGGTGAAATATTGACCTATTGGGTCAATCGATTGGTCATATGGTCAAGGATTGACCAATTTGACCAAAGTTAGCTTTTTATTTTAAATATTGACATATTTGGTCAATGGGTAATTCATTAGGTCATAAATTGACCATTTTGGTCTAAGTTGACTTTTTGGTCAAAAATTGAGCTATTGGGTCAAAAGTTGACCATTTTGACCAAAGTTGACTTTTTGGTAAGAGATTGACATATTGGGTCAATAATTTGTCATTAGGTCAAAAATTGGCTATTTAGTCAAAAGTTGACCTATTGGGTCAATGGGTTGTTCATTGAGTCAATGATTAATCATTTTGACCAAAGTTGATTTTTTGGTCAAAAGTTGACATATTGGGTCACTGGGTTGGTGATTGAGTCAGAAATTGACCATTTTGACCAAAGTTGACTTTTTAGTCAAAAGTTGGCCTATTGAGTCGATGGGGTGGTCATTAGGTCAACAATTGACTATTTTGATAAAAATTGACTTTTGGTCAAAAGTTAACCTATGTGGTCGTTGGGTCAAGGATTGACCATTTTGACTAAAGTTGACTTTTTGGTCAAAAGTTCACCTATTAGGTCAATGGGTTGGTCATTAGGTCAAAAATTGATTATTTTGACCAAAATTAACTTTTTTGTCAAAAGTTGTCTTATTGTGTCAATGAGTTGGTCATTGGTTCAAGGATTAACCATTTTGTCAAAAGTTGACTTTTTGGTCAAAAGTTGACCTATGGGTCAATGAGTTGGTCCTTGGGTCAAGGATTGACCATTTTGACCAAAGTTGACTTTTTAGTCAAAAGTTGGCCTATTAGGTCAATGGTTGGCCATTGGGTCAGAAATTGACCATTTTAAACAAAGTTAACTTATTGGTTCAATGGGCTAGTCATTAGGTCATAAATTGACCATTTTTACCAAACATGATTTTTGAACAAAATTTGACATATTGGGTCAATTGGGTGGTCATTAGGTCAAAAATTGACTATTTTGACCAAAATTGACTTTTTGGTCAAAATTTAACCTACTAGGTCAATGTGTTGCCATTGGGTCAAGGAATGACCATTTTAGCAAAAGTTGACTTTCTGCTCAAAATTTGACCTATTGGGTCAATGGGTTTGTTATCGGGTCAAAGATTGACCATTTTGACCAAAGTTGACTTTTTGCTAGGAGAATGACTTATTGGGTCAATAATTGGTCATTAGATAAAAAATTGACTATTTTGACCAAAATTGACTTTTTGGTCAAAAGTTGACCTATTGGGTCATTGAGTTGGTCATTGGGTGCAGGATTGATGATTTTGACCGAAGTTGACCTTTTGGTCAAAAGTTGGCCTTTTGGGTCAATGGTTGGCCATTGGGTCAGAAATTAACCATTTTAACTAAACTTGACTTTTTGGTCGTAAGTTGACCTATCGTGTCAATGGGTGTTCATCAGGTCAAAAATTGAATATTTTGAGCAAAATTGACTTTTTGGTCAAAAGTTGACCTACTGAGTCATTGGGTCAAGGTTTAGCCAATTTGTCCAAAGTTGACTTTTTGATCAAAAGTTGACCTATTGGGTCAATGAGTTGGTCATCGGGTCAAGGATAGACCATTTTGACCAAAGCTGGCCTTTTGGTCAGAGATTAACATATTGGGTCAATAATTGAACATTACGTTAAAAATTGATTATTTTGACCAAAGTTGAATTTTGGATCAAAAATTGATCTATTGGGTCAATGAGGTGGTCATTGAGTCAGAAATTAACCATATTGACCAAAGTTGACTTTTTTTATCAAAAGTTGACCTATTTGGTCAATGAGGTGGTCGTTATGATAAAACTTGACTATATTGAACAAAATTGATTTTTTGGGTAAAAGTTGACCTATTGGGTCAATGGATTGGCCGTTGGGCCAAAGATTAACAATTTTGACCAAGGTTGACAAAGTTGACCTATTGGGACACTAGGGTTGTCATTGGGTCAAGGATTGACCATTTTGACCAAAGTTGACTTTTTAGTCAGAGATTGACTTATCGGGTCAAAAATTGGTCTTTATGTTAAAAATTGACTATTTTAACCAAAATAGAATTTTTGATTAAAAGTAGACCTATTGGGTCAATGGGGTGGTCATTGAGTCAACGATTGATCATTTTGACCAAAGTTGACTTTTTGATCAAAAGTTAGCCTATTAGGTTTATGGTTGGTCTTTGGGTCAGAAATTGATTATTTTAATTAAAATTAACTTTTTGGTCAAAATTAACCTATTGGGTCAATGGGTTGGTAATTGGGTTAAGGATTTCCCAATTTGACCAAAGTTGGCTTTTTGGTTAAAAGTTGACATATTGTGTCAATTAGTTAGTCATTGGGTCAGAAATTGACTATTTTGACCAAAGTTGACTTTTTGGACTAAAGTTGAACTATTAGGCAATGGGTTTGTCTTTGGGTTAAAAATTGACTATTTTGATCAAAGTTGACTTTTTGGTAAAAGATTGACTTATCAGGCCAATAATTCATCATTAGGACAAAAATTATCTATTATGACCAAAATTGATTTTTTGGTCAAAAGTTGACCTTTTAGGTCAATGGGTTTGTCAATCGGTCAATGATTGATCATTTTGGCCAATGTTGACTTTTTGGTCAAAAGTTGGCCTATAAGGTCAATGGTTGGTCGTTGGGTCAGAAATTGCCCATTTTAACTAGAGTTAACTTATTGGGTCAATGGGGTGATCGTTAGGTAAGAAATTAACCATTTTTACCAAACTTGACTTTTTGGTCAAAATTTGATCTATCAGGTCAATGGGGTGGTTATTAGGTTAAAAATTGACTATTTTGATGAGAATTGACTTTTTTGGTCAAAAGTTAACCTACTGGGTCAATGGGTAGGTCATTGGGTCAAGGAATGACCATTTTAACCAAAGTTGACTTTTTGGTCAAAAGTTGACCTATTGGGTAATGGGTTTGTCATTGGGTCAAAGATTGACCATTTTGATCAAAGTTGACTTTTTGGTAAGAGATTGACTTATTGGGTCACTAATTGTTCTTTAGGTCAAAAATTGACTATTTTGACCAAAATTGACTTTTTAGTCAAAAGCTGACTGACTACACAGGTGGGACGCACAGGGTGGATATGTTTACGGAGCTTTATCACTATATAAGTGTTTAACAGAGTAAAAATAGCAAGTGTACCCCTTTTATCATCGCAAGTATACGTATCGTTCAAGTAATAAAGGGCTCTAATAGAGTCCTAGATATCGATCCCACAGGGAAGTTTAGAGATTAAGAACTAATTTCAGCAGATGCAATTACTATCTAGTATACGAAAATAAAGAACGCTTATACTAAACTCTATTACTTAAAGGAAGATTGCAATTTAGAAAAAGTATCTTTCTCCTTGTTAAGAGAATTAAGTGAATGGATAATTAATATTGTTAGAATTATATTGTGCCAAATAGGAGCATTCCTATTCTTTACCATTTGGTTCAGGCATAAAGAACATTGACTAATCCTATGCTTGGTTACTGAATCTGCGGCTAGTCTGGGAGGATACCGGCTGCCACTTCGAAGCCCCCACCTTCCCCTTGCCTGAGGGCTAACATCTACACTTCAGCTCCCAAACGATAGGACCGAATTTGAAGATTTTAGTCTGTCACACTAAAATATTCAATTCTACGCCCGATAAATAATATTTCCCTATTTTTTTGCACCCTCCTTTCAAGGCTTTTGATTTCCCTGCATTTTGGATGTAATCTTTACTATAGTTGATAATTCAACATATTTTAACAGTTCAATTGGCCAAATTGAAAGTAAATTAAGATTTAAGTAAAAGATTATCACAATTTTTATTTAATATTTAAGGCACAACTAAATCAATTTTCCATTTCACAAAATCTCAACAACAAGGAGAATGACAGAGAAAACTACTAAGAATGCATAGGAAGAATAACACAAAACTTGGATTTCATTTAAAGCTATAAAACAATAAACAAAAACTTATCTCGAATCTTCTCCCCAAGCAGACTCCTTGAAGTACCTTTGACTCTTCCTTCTTGTACAACACACTCAATTAAACTTACTAATGAACTCTCTAGAACACACTCACACACTACAGACTCTCGAGACTCGGATTAAGACACACACACCAAAAGAACACACTTTTTCAGCCTAAATTTATCTCTATTTAAAGAGGGAGAAATATTTCCAAAGGTTGCTTAATCACCTCTTCAAAAAGAGTCCAGATTCATTGAACATTTGCTTGACCTGACCTTCTCGCAGTAGGCGGGCACGATGGCGCCGTTGGAGGGCTTCTAGAATATTGGCCAACTGGTAAGGCTCGCTGTCGGCGGGCTCGATCTCGCCGTCGGCAGGCTCCTTTATAATATATTCAAAAACTTTCGGGAAAAACACGGCATCGGCGGCCTATTCCTCGCCGTCAGCGGGATAGTTCAATTTTCATCTCTTTTAGTCCTTTTTGTTCCAGATTCGCTTCTTTTCGATCTTTTTGTTCCCATTACCAATAATTCTTCATACCTGTAATAAAACATAGAAAATACCTTTCTTTAAAGTGCAATTTCATATAAAATTGGTATGAATTTCTTAATATATTTTCCTGTGATCAAAATCCCCCAAACTTAACTATTACTTGTCCTCAAGTAATCTTGATACTACATAAAAGTAATGATTATTTGTAGTAAAGTTTTAATTCAAAAATACTATGAATTTAATTTAAATAAGTATTATAGTAAAGTTTATTAGAAAAATTTTTAGATAATTAAATTAATTCTATAGATATAAGGCTAATTGGTTATCATGTTTAAGAGTTCTAGTCTTCTATTCATTTCAAGAATGACTATATTTGCAATATTAGATTACTTAGGATATTCAGATGTTAGCAAATTCATGAAAACACTATTTAGTAAAATACTAATCCATATATATAAGTTTAGAAATATAACTAAGTTTTACCCTTTAGGTTGATTCAAATGAAGCCAACTTTTGATAAGGGATCTCCTCAAGCTTCTCCTCACTTACTTTTTCTTTTCTTTTCATTTTGGATTGATTTTCAATCATTTTTCTTTTTCTTTTTCTCTTTTTTTTTAAGTGAGAATTACTGTATCTGGATAGCCTGTTAATAATTTTGAACTTCATTTTCCTCTTCCTAAATTTGAAACTTGAAATATTTCTTTATCTTATATATGTTTCATAGTTTTCATTTCATTGAGTTTTAATCTTTTCTTTCTCCTCTAAATACCTCAGAATTTAATATTTTAAAATATAGTTTTCCTTACTTTAAATAGTTAACTATATTCTTATCCTTTAATCCAAATATCTTAATCTACAAAATTTGTTTAATCACTAAAAGTATTTCTTTTAACTTTTTATAATAATTAAATAAATTAATTCTAGTTTACTGAATTAAATTTACTACAGAAAATCATTTATATAAAAATTTTTGAAAATATAAATTGAGAAAAATTTTATAATTAAATTTTTGTTTTTCCCTCCCCCAAACTTAAATTTTTCTATCTATTTATATAGGGTGAAAAGAAAACAAACTGTAAATTTAAATCATACCTTCGTGCTTTAGGTATTTCTCCTTTTGAAGTTCTGCAGGTTCTTTTCATCAATTAATTAACCTATACTGTTAATAATTTTCTAAACACATATAATATCAAGGAAATTGCTGGGTAAAGAAGTTTTGAAATAAGTACAAAATACTAACAAAATTTATACCCATTATAATACTAAGCACAATTTAAAACAACATTGACAAACATTTCACTAATCCAGTTTCAGAGTTACAATCACAATTTGAAATATTAAAATTTAAAACTACACAAATTTAACCTATACAACAAAGTTTAAATGTCTTACACAGCATAATAATCAAAATACATAAACTAAACAACAAAACAAACACACAACATAAATAACTAATCATAGAATCTAATCATCAACATTAAAATCCCAAACTATATCCTCATCTCCTTGTTCAACAGGTGGAGTAGGCTAGTAGTGAGTATAACGGGGGCACTCAGGAAATATAACATCAAGCTCTCCTCCCCGATAATGATTCTCAGCATCATAGCAGGCTATCTCAAATTCAGAATGTCTCTAGAGATAATCACTGTCATAATCATGCCTCCGCTCTAATCCTCCATTTCTCTGATCAATATGCTCCAATTTTTCTTCAATCTTTTTAAAAATTTTCTGCTGCAGAGTCATTTCATTCATCAAATCATAAAGGGTAGGAGAACTATATGTAGGAGGATCATAACTGGTAGAGGGAATATCCCTACTAGTTGAAGGTGCATAGCTCCAGTCCCAGATCTCCATCCTTCGTGGGATTTATAAGTCTTTATATTAGCCTGGGTAATGGGTTTCATAGGTTCAACCCATTCTTCATCATCTCTCGCCTCTACTCCAGACAATTGGCAGAGTGCATAAATTAGACCATGATGTCCTAGTCCTCCTCCACTTTCACTTTTTGCAATGGCTAATATATTTTTATAAAAAATACTTCCCACATTTATACTTCTATGGTTCTGAATACAAAAATTTAGAACTGCTCTATCTCTTGTGACTTCACTATGGTGATAAGTGGGTAGGAAAGTAGAGCAAATAAAATAATGCCAAACCTTAGAGGTTGCATTTAACATAGAAAGGGGGAAGTTTACCCGTTCACGCTGCTTAATTTTTCAAGTCCCTTTCCCATCAGTAAGAAAGTTAATCACCTCCTCTAGTGGTTCTTCCATTGTTCTGAATGTATCGTACTCGCTGGTATGAAGATCTTGTACTTCGTAGAAAGAATTTATTCATGCAGCATTAAAATCGACTAAAAATCCTCTAACCTTTATAGGCCCATCCTCTATCTGGGTCAAATTGGCATAAAACTCTTTTACGACTTCAACTGCAGCTTTATTTGTCATATAACAGAAATTTTTCCATCTTCTCTCTTTAATCGTTTGTTTCACTTCTCCTCCCGGATTCTTAAAAACTTTATCTTGAATGCATTTTCTTGTTTTGATATTAAAGTTGTATCTTGATTGAGCTTTAGCATTCACAAATCGTGTCTCATCAAAATCTAGTCACCTCTTCTATCGTGGAGCCTTTTCTCGATCTATCAAATTTACAAAAATCTCAACTAAATTCCAAAATAATACTAGAATGGCTTCCAAAGGTGACTTAAAATAATCTAAAACGAATTCCATGGATTTCTTCCAACTTTTTTTTTTCTATATTTCAATTTATTTAAAATCGATTTTTTTAAAATCCCAAAATGTGGAAGAAATACACAGTGAAAATCAAAAAATTTTTGCATGGGAGTGAAGCTCTTACCAAAAGAAGATAAAATTCGGTGTCAAAATGTGTTGAAATTGCTCCAAATCCAAGATCTCTCAAGCCCTTGGTCGATTTTTTCAAAGTTTTGAGGAAGGGGACGATGAATAGTGACGGTTTACCGGTCAAATAAAAGTGTTTTTCAGGATCTCACTGTCAGCGGGAAAAATCTCACCGTCGGTGAGCTAATTAATTCAAATAGGTTTAAAGTCTCTGGAAAAAGTCACCGTCGGCGACGTCGATCTCGCTGTCGGCGGGATTTTTCGGAAATTAATATTTTTAATATCTTATAATGTTTTCAATTCATTTTAAACCTCGTTATTGTCCGATCAATCAATTAAATATATTTTATTGTGATTAGATACTATTTTAACTCAATTAAATCCACACAACACAAAACATCACAAATTTTATATAAAATCCAAGTGTTTACAATATTCGTACACCGCATTACTAACAAGTTATTTTTACAACCTTAACACCCCAAATTCGGCATCACAATCCAAACCACAAAAGTCAAAATGTTGAATATAAACAAACAACACATAATCTCATCTATACTGAGATCAAATCTTAAAATCTAAAAGATCAAAAGTGCAAATTACATAAAAATTAAATTCAAACGAACTCAACACAAACAAATATGAATGTCTTCTACTCGTTAGGGTATGTACTAAACTCATCTCCGATATCTCCGATATAGCATAAATGAACGATTAGATTGTAGAAAGGCATGTAAGGAAATTCTTCTGTAGAATCTTCTTCAATCCATCCTTTCTTTCTTAAAAGCCGTATGAAACTAGCCTCAAGATGTCCAGAATGATCGAAGTGTTCCTTCTTCCTCCAATCAATATGATCAAATAAATCAGAGATGTTATTAATTGAATTCATCACATTTTGTACCTCTTTTTCCAATCCGTTGAGTTTCTATAAGATCAGATTTTTTTTATTAGTAAAGGGCCTGATTGAAAGAGAATTTTTAGATGCTTGATCCGTAATAATGGTTATTTCATTATCGTTATCCAGAGTAGGAAACATATCAGTTGGATCTAAGGGTTTCCAAGGAAAAAGTAACTTTTCCCAGGCTTCATATGAAACTTGGTACTGACTACATAGTGCAAAAATTGTTGAAGGATGTCCTAGCCCATAAATTGATCCATGAACAATCAGGCCTAAAGCAGACTTCACAATAATTGAACCAACATCGATAGGTAATCCTGCTTGAATACAATAATTCAGAATCGCACACTTCTTAGAAACTTTATTTACCCTCATAGTTGGTAATAATTTTAAGGAAATAAAGAAGTGCCAGTGTTTAGAGACGGGTTTTAGAAGTGATGTAGAAAAGCTAACATACCCGTCTTCTCTTGTTTCCTAATCTTCTGCTTCATCAGTCAAATATCGATAGATCTCATTCATATTATTTCTTGTAGGAACAAAGTTGGAATGGTGGCAAACAGTTGTATTCTCAACTGAATATAACTCATTAATTCTAGAAGGAGTGAAAGTTACCCATCTGCCTCGCACATAGACGCTTCCGTTGTTGATTCCGTAAATATTAGAATAGAATTCTTTTCCTACAGGGATGACTACTGCAGAAGTTGTATAGCATAATACCTCCCAACGTCGGCGCACAATCATCTCCTCAATAGGCGTTGTTGAATCCTTCACTCCTCTATTCACGAATCCTCTTTCTTTGATCAGTCTCTTTTTCATCATTACTTTATTGAAGATTCGCTGGGCCTCATAACTGACAAATTTTCTTCGATTGAACACTCGAGATCTAGTGATTTCAAGGTGATTGGATGCCATAATGATGAGTTTTTGTGGAGTTTCAAATCATTTTTAGGAAGTAAATAAAAATGGTTTAAAATTTAAGTTATAGGATTTTTAAAGAGTTAAAACACTTAGAATTGTCAAAAAACCGTCAATGAGTTGGTCATAGGGTCAAGGATTGACCACTTTGACCAAAGTTGACTTTTTAGCCAGAGATTAACTTATTCAGTCAATAATTGGTTATTATGTTAAAAGTTGACTATTATAACCAAAGTAGAATCTTTAATCAATAGTTGACCTATTAGGTCAATGGGTTGGTCATTGGGTCAAAAATTAACCATTTTGACCAAACTTGACATGTTTGTCAAAAGTTAACCTATTGGGTCAATGGGGTGGTCATTAGGTTAAAACTTGACTATATTGACCAAAATTGAATTTTTGGTTAATAATTAACCTATTGGTTTAATGGGTTGGTCGTTGGATCAAGGATTAACAATTTGACCAAGGTAGACTTTTTGGTCAAAAGTTGACCTATTAGGCCACTAGGTTGGTCAGTGAGTTAAGGATTGACCATTTTGACCAAAGTTGACTTTTTAGTTAGAAATTGGCTTATGGGTCAATAATTGGTCATTATGTTAAAAACTGACTCTTTTGACCAAAATTAACTTTTTGGTCAAAAATTGACCTATGGGTTAGTCATTGGGTCAGGGATTGATCATTTTTACAAAAGTTATCTTTTTGGTCAAAAGTTGGCCTATTAGGTCAATGAGTTTGTCGTTGGACCAGAAATTGACCATTCTAACAAAAGTTGACATATTGGATCAATGGGGTGGTCATTAGGTCAAAAATTGATTATTTTACCAAAATTCACTTTTTGGTCAAAAGTTAACCTATTAGTTGAATGAGTTTGGTCATTGGGTCAAGGATTCAACATTTTGATTAAGGTTGACTTTTTGATAAAAAATGACCTATTGAGTCAATGGGTTGGTCATTGAGTCAAGGATTGACCAGTTTGAAGAAGTTGAATTTTTGGTCATAGATTGACTTATTAGGTCAATAATTGGTCATCAGGTCAAAAATTGACTATTTTGACCAAAATTATTTTTTGGTTAAAAGTTGACCAATTGGCTCAATGGGTTGGTCGTTGTGTCAAGGTTTGATCATTTTGACCAAAGTTGACCTTTTGGTCAGAGATTGACTTATTGGGTTCATAATTGATTATTAGGCCAAAAATTAATTATTTTGACCAAAGTTGACTTTTTGGTCAAAAGTTGACCCAATTGGTCAACAGGGTGGTCATTTGGTCAGAAATTGACCTTTTTGACCAAAGTTGACTTTTTGGTTAAAAGTTGACCGATTGGGTCATTGAGTTGGTCATTGGGTTAGAAATTGATCATTTTAACCAAAGTTAACTTTTTGGTCAAAAGTTGAGCTATTGGGATAATTAAGTGGTCATTACGTCAAAAATTAACTATTTTGACCAAAGTTGACTTTTTAGTCTAAAGTTAGGCTATTGGGCAAAGGTTGGTCATTCGGTCAGAAATTGACCATTTTAACCAAAGTTGACTTTTTGGTCAAAAGTTGACCTATTGTGTCAATTGGGTGGTCATTAGGTTAAAAATTAACTATTTTAACCAAAGTTAACTTTTTGGTCAAAAGTTGACCTATTGGGTCAATGGGTTAGTCATTGGGTCAGAAATTGACCATTTTGAACAAAGTTGACAATTTGGTCAAAAGTTGACCTATTGTGCCAATTTGGGTTGTCATTAGGTCAAAAATTGACTATTTTAACCAAAATTGCCTTTGGTCAAAAGTTGACCTATTGGGTCAATGGGTTGATCATTGGGTCAAGAATTGACAATTTTGACCAAAGTTAACTTTTTTTTATCAAAAGTTGACCTTTTGGGTCAATGGGTTGGCTATTGGGTCAAAAATTGATCATTTTAACAAAAGCTGACTTTTTAGTCAAAAGTTGACCTTCTAGGTTAATAGGGTTGTCATTAGGTCAAAATAAAAAATTGTAACCAAAATTGACTCATTGCTCAAAAGTTGACCTATTTGGTCAATGGGTTTGTCGTTGGGTTAAGGATTGACCATTTTGACCAAATTTTTCGTTTTTGTGAAAGTTAACATATTGGGTCAATGGGTTGGTCATTAGTTTACAATTGACGATTTTGACCAAGTTGACTTTTTGGTCAAAAGTTGACCTATTTGGTCAATAGGTTGGTCATTGGGTCAAAGATTGACCATTTTTACTAAAGTTGACTTTTTGGTCAAAAGTTGACCTATAGGATTAATGGGTTCATTGGGTCAGAAATTGACAATTTTGACCAAACTTGACTTTTTTTTGTCATAAGTTGACTTATTGGGTCAATGGGTTGGTCATTGAGTCAAAGATTGACCATTTTCACCAAAGTTAACTTTTTATTCAAAAGTCGACATATTGGGTCAAGGGGTTTGTCATTGGGTCAGAAATTGACCATTTTGAACAAAATTGACTTTTTGGTCAAAAGATGACCTTTTATGCCATTTGGTTGTCCTTGGGTCAAAACTTGACTATTTTGATGAAAATTACTTTTTGGACAAAAGTTGACCAATTGGATCATTTTGTCAAGGATTGACCTTTTTTTACCAAACTTGACTTTCTGGTCAATGGGTTGGTCATTATGTCAAGTATTGACAATTTTGACCAAAGTTGACTTTTTTATCCGAGATTAACTTATTGGGTCAATATTGGACATTATGTAAATTAACTATTTTGACCAAAGTTGACTTTTTGTTTAAATATTGACCTATTGGGTCAAAGGATTGTCATTGGGTCAATGATTGGCCAATTTGACCAAAGTTGACTTTTTGGTTAAAAGTTGACATATTGGGTCATTGGGTTGGTCATTGGGTCAGAAATTAAATATTTTGACTAAAGTTAAATTTTTGGTTCAAAGTGTTATTAGGTCAATGGGTTTTTCATTGGGTAAAAGATTGACCATTTTGAACAAAGTTGACTTTTTGGTAAGAGATTGACTTATTAGGTCAATAATTGGTCATTAGGTCAACAAATAACTATTTTGACCAAAATTGACTTTTTGGTCAAAAGTTGACTTATTGGGTCAATGGATTGGTCTTTGGGTCAAGGATTGATCATTTTGACTAAAGTTGACTTTTTGGTCGAAAAGTTGACTTATTGGGTCGATGGGTTGGTCATTGGGTCAAAAATTAACCATTTTGACCAAAGTTGACTTTTGGTCTAAAGTTGATCTATTAGGTCAATGGGGTGGTCATTAGCTCAAAATTGACTATTTTGACCAAAATTGACTATTTTGACCAAAATTGACTTTTTGGTCTAAAGTTAACGTATTGAGTCATTAGGTTAAGGATTAACCATTTTGTCCAAAGTTGACTTTTTTAGTCAAAAGTAGACCTATTGGGTCAATGAGTTGGTCATTGGGTCAAGGATTTACAATTTTGACCAAAGTTAATTTTTTGGTTAGAGATTAACTTATTAGGTCAATATGTGGTCATTATGTTAAAAATATATTATTTTGACAAAGTTTTAATTTTGGATCAAAAGTTGACCTATTGGGTCAATGGGGTGGTCATTAGGTCAGAAATTGACCATATTGATCAAAGTTCACTTTTTCGTCAGATGTTGACCTATTTGATTAATGAGGTGGTCATTAGGTCAAAACTTGACAATATTGAGCAAAATAGGCTTTTTGGGTAAAAGTTAACCTATTAAGTCAATGGGTTGGTCGTTGGGTCAAGGATTAACAATTTTGACCAAAATTGACTTTTTGGTTAAAAGTTGACCTATTGGGTCAATGCGTTGGTCATTAGGTCAAGGATTGACCATTTTGACCAAAGTTAACTTTTTCGTCTGAGATTAACTTATTATTGTCAATAATAGGACATTAGTTCAAAAATTTACTATTTTGACCAAAATTAACAAAAGTTGACCTATTGGGTTAATGGGTTGGTCATTGGGTCAGGGATTGATCATTTTTATCAATGCTGACTTTTTGTCAAAAGTTGGCCTATCAGGTCAATGAGTTACTCGTTGGACCAAAAATTAACCATTCTAACAAAAGTTATCCTATTAGGTCAATGGGGGTGGTCATTAGGTCAAAAATTAACTATTTTGACCAAAATTGACTTTTTGGTCAAAAGTTAACCTAGTGGAGCAATGGGTTGATCATTGGGTCAAGTATTGACCATTTCGATCAAAGTTGACTTTTTGGTCAAAAGTTGACGTATTGAGTCAATTGGTTGTTCATTGAGTCAAAGATTGACCAGTTTGAACAAATTGACATTTTTGTCAGAGATTGGCTTATTGAGTCAAATTTTGGTCATTAGGTCAAAAATAGACTTTTTAACCAAATTTGATTTTTTAGTCGAAAGTTGTTCAACTGGGTCAATGGGTTTGTCATTGTGTCAAGAATTGACCAATTTGATCAAAGTTGACTTTATGATCAAAAGTAGACCTATTAGATTGATCGGGCGGTCATTAGTCGAAATTGATTATTATGACCAAAATTGACTTTTGTCGAAAGTTGACCTATCGGGTCAATGGGTTAGTATTTGGGTCAAGGATTGACCATTTTGACCAAAGTTGATTTTTTTTTCAAAATTTGACCTATTGGGTTAATGGGTTGGTCATTGAGTCAAGCATCGACCATTTGACCAAAGCTGAATTTTTAGTCAAAGATTGACTTATCGGGTCAATAATTGGTTATTATGTCAAAAATTGACTATTTTGACCAAATTGACTTTTTGCTCAATAGTTGACATACTGGGTCAATGTTTTAGTCATAGCGTCAAGGATTGACCATTTTGACTAAAGTTAACTTTTGGGTCAAAAACTAACCTATTGGGTCAACGGGTTGGTCAATGGGTCAGAATAAGATAATTTTGACCAAAGTTGACTTTTTGGTCAAAGGTTGACCTATTGGGGTCAATGGGTTGGTCATTGGGTCAAGGATTTATCATTTTGACCAAAGTTGACTGTTTCGTAAGAGATTGACTTATTGGGTCAATAATTGGTCATTAGGTATAAATTGACTATTTTGACCAAAATTTCCTTTTTGGTAAAATAATGACTTACTGGGTCAATCGTATGGTCATATGGTCAAGGATTGACCAATTTGACCAAAGTTGACTTTTTGTTTAAATATTGACATATTGGGTGAAGGTGTTGTTCATTAGGTCATAAATTGACCATTATGATCAAAGTTGACTTTTTGGTCAAAAGTTGACCTATTGGGGCAATGGAATTGTCATTGGGTCAAAGATTGACCATTTTAACCAAAGTTGACATTTTGGTAAGAGATTAACATATTGGGTCAATAATTTGTCGTTAGGTCAAAACTTAACTATTTGGTCAAAAGTTGACCTATGGGTCAATGGGTTCGTCATAGGGTCAAGGATTGATCATTTTGACCAAAGTTGACTTTTTGATCAAAAGTTAACCTATTGGGTCAATGGGTTGGTGATTGAGTCAGAAATTGACCATTTTGACCAAAGTTGACTTTTTAGTCAAAATTTGGCCTATTGGGTGAATGGGGTGGTCATTAGGTCAAAAATTGACTATTTATAAAAATTGACTTTTTGGTCAAAAGTTGACCTATTAGGTCGTTGGGTCAAGGATTGACCATTTTGACTAAAGTAGAATTTTTGGTCAAAAGTTCACCTATTTGGTCAATTAGTTGGTCATTAGGTCAAAAATTGACTATTTTGACCAAAATTGACTTTTTGGTCAAAATTTGACCTGTTGGGTTAATGAGTTGGTCATTGGGTCAAGGATTAACCATTTTGTCCAAAGTTAAATTTTTGGTCAAAAGTTGACCTATGGGGCAATGAGTTGGTCATTGGGTCAAGGATTAATCATTTTGAGCAAAGTTGACTTTTTGGTCAAAAGTTGGCCTATTAGGTCAATGAAAGGTCTTTAGGTCAGAAATTGACCATTTTTAACAAAGTTAACTTATTGCGTCAATGAGCTAGTCATTAGGTCAGAAATTGACCATTTTTACCAAACTTGATTTTTGGTCAAAAGTTGACCTATTAGGTCAATTGGGTGGGCATTAGATCAAAAATTGACAATTTTGACCAAAATTGACTTTTTGGTCAAAAGTTAACCTACTGGGTCAAAGTGTTGGTCATTGGATCAAGGAATGACCATTTTAACCAAAGTTGAGTTTTTGCTCAAAAGTTAACCTAATGGGTCAATGGGTTTGTCATTGGGTCAAAGATTGACGATTTTTACTAAAGTTGACTTTTTGGTAAGAGAATGACTTATTGGGTCAATAATTTGTCATTAGGTCAAAAATTGCTTTTTTTGACCAAAATTGACATTTTGGTCAAAAGTTGACTTATTGGGTCAATGAGTTGGTCATCGGGTACAGGATTGACCATTTTGACCAAAGTTGACCTTTTGGTCAAAAGTTGACCTATTGGGTCAATGGTTGGTCATTGGGTCAGAAATTGACCATTTTGACTAAAGTTGACTTTTTGGTCGTAAGTTGAACTGTCGTGTAAGTGGTTGTTCATTAGGTCAAAAATAGAATATCTTAACCAAAATTGACTTTTTGGTCAGAAGTTAACCTATTGAGTCATTGGGTCAAGGTTTAGCCAATTTATCTAAAGTTGATTTTTTGGTCAAAAGTTGACCTATTGGGTCAATGAGTTCGTCATTGGGTCAAGGAGTGACCAATTTGTCCAAAATTGACTTTTTGGTTAGAGATTAACTTATTAGATCAATTAATGGTCATTATGTTAAAAATTGACAATTTTAACCAAAATAGAATTTTTGATCAAAAGTTGACTGTTGTAGATTCGATGGGGTGGTCATTGGGTCAGAAAATGACCTTATTGAGCAAAGTAGACTTTTTTGTCAAAAGTTGACATTTTGGGTCAATGGGTTGGTAATTGAGTCAGAAATTGACCATTTTGACCAAAGTTAACTTTTTGGTCAAAAGTTGACCAATTGTGTCAATTGGGTTGTCATTAGGTTAAAAATTGACTATTTTGACCCGAATTATTTTTTGGTCAAAAGTTGACGTATTGGGTTATTAGGTCAAGGATTGACCATTTTGACAAAAGCCGACTTTTTGGTCAAAAGTTGACCTATTGGGTCAATGGGTTGGTCATTACGTCAAAAATTGACTATTTTGACAAAAATTGACTTTTTGGTCAAAAATTGACCTATTGGGTCAAGGATTGACCATTTTGACCAAAGTTGATTTTTTGGTCAAAATTTGACTTATTAGTTCAATGGGATGGTATTGGGTCAAGGATTGACCATTTTGACCAAAGTTGACCTTTTGGTCAGAGATTGACTTATTGGGTCAATAATTGGTCATTAAGTCAAAAAGTGACTATTTTGACCAAATTGACTTTTTAGGTCGAAAGTCGAGCTATTCGATCAATGGTTTGGTCATTGGGTCAACGATTGATCATTTTGACCAAAGTTTACATTTTGGTCAAAAGTTGGCCTATTAGGTCAATGGTTGGTCATTGGGTCAGAAGTTGTCCATTTTAAACAAAGTTAACTTATTGGGTCAATGGGTTGGTCATTAGGTCAGAAATTAACTATTTTTAGCAAACTTGACTTTTTGGTCAAAAGTTGACCTATTGGACCAATGGGGTGGTCATTAAGTCAAAAATTGACTATTTTGACCAAAATTGACTTTTTTTTGTCAAAAGTTGGCCTACTGGGTCAAAGTGTTGGTCATTGGGTCAAGGATTCGCCATCTTAACCAAAGTTGACTTTTTGGTGAAAAGTTGACCTATTGGGTCAATGGGTTTGTCATTGGGTCAAAGATTGATCATTTTGACCAAAGTTAACTTTTTGGGTAAGAGATTGACTTATTGGGTCAATAATTGGTCATTAGGTCAAAAATTGACTATTTTGACCAAAATTGACTTTTTGGGCAAAAGTTGGCCCATTGTGTCAATGGGTTGGTCATTGGATCAAGGATTAATCCTTTTGACCAAAGTTGACTTTTTGGTCAAAAGTTGACCTCTTGGATTAATGGGTTGGTCATTGGATCAGAAATTAACCATCGGATCAGAAATTAACCATTTTGACTGAAGTTGACTTTTTGGTCAAAAGTTAACCTATTGGATTATTGGGTTGGTTATTGGATCAGAAATTAACCATTTTGACTGATGTTGACTTTTTGGTCAAAAGTTGACCTATTAGGTCAATGTGTGGTAGTTAGGTCAAAAATTGACTATTTTGACCAAATTTGACTTTTTGGTCAAAAGTTGATTTATTGAGTCATTGGGTCAAGGATTAACCTTTTTGTCCAAAGTTGACTTTTTAGGCAAAAATTGACATATTGGGTCAAAGAGTTGGTCTTGGGTCAAGGATTGATCATTTTGACCAAAGTTGACTTTTTGGTCAGAGATTAATTTATTGGATCAATAATTGGACATTATGTTAAAAATTGATTATTTTGACCAAAATTGAATTTTGGATCAAAAATTAATCTATTGGGTCAATGGGGTGGTCATTGGGTCAGAAATTGACCGAATTGACCAAAGTTAACTTTTTTGTCAAAAGCTGACCTTTTTGGTCATTGAGGTGGTCATTATGTCAAAACTTGACTATATTGAAAAAAATTGATTTTTTGGGTAAAAGTTGACCTATTTGATCAATGGGTTGGTCGTTGGGTCAAAGATTGATAATTTTGACCAAGGTTGACAAAGTTGACCTATTGGGACACTAGGGTTGTCATTCGGTCAAGGATTGACCATTTTGACCAAAGTTGACTTTTTAGTCAGAGATTGACTTATCGGGACAATAATTGGTCATTATGTTAAAAATTAACTATTTTAACGAAAATAGAATTTTTGATTAAAAGTTGACTTGTTAGGTCAATGAGGTGGTCATTGGGTCAAAGATTGATCATTTTGACCAATGTTGACTTTTTGGTCAAAAGTTAGCCAAATAGGTTTATGGTTGGTCTTTGGGTCAGAAATTGATTATTTTAATTGAAATTGACTTTTTGGTCAAATATTGACCTATTGGGTCAATGATTGATCAATTTGACCAAAGTTGACTTTTTGGTCAAAAGTTGACATATTGGGTCAATGAGTTAGTCATTGGGTTAGAAATTGACCATTTTGACCAAAGTTGACTTTTTGGTCAAAAGTAGACCTATTGGGCCAATGGGCTTGTCTTTGGGTCAAAAATTGACCATTTTGACCAAAGTTGTCTTTTTGGTAAGAGATTGACTTATCAGGCCAATAATTGGTCATTAGGTCAAAAATTAACTATTATGACTAAAATTGACTTTTGGGTCAAAAGTTGACCTATTGGGTCAATGGGTTTGTCAATCGGTCAATGATTGATCATTTTGACCAATGTTGACTTTTTGGTCAAAAGTTGACTTATTAGGTCAATGGTTGGTCATTGGGTCAGAAATTGCCCATTTTAACCAAAGTTAACTTGTTGGGTCAATGGGGTGGTCGTTAGGTAAGAAATTGATCATTTATACCAAACATGACTTTTTAGTCAAAATTTGACATATCAGGTTAATGGGGTGGTATTAAGTCAAAAATTGACTATTTTGATGAGAATGTTGACTTTTTGGGCAAAAGTTAACCTACTGGGTCAATGGGTAGGTCATTGGATCAAGGAATGACCATTTTTACTAAAGTTGACTTTTTGGTCAAAAGTTGACCTATTGGGTCAATGGGTTTGTGATTGGGTCAAAGATTGACCATTTTGACCAAAGTTAACTTTTTGGTAAGAGATTGACTTATTGGGTCAATAATTGTTCATTAGGTCAAAAATTAACCATTTTGACCAAAATTGACTTTTTGGTCAAAAACTGACCTGTTGGGTCAATGAGTTGGTTATTGGATCATGGATTGACCATTTTGATGAAAGTTAACTTTTTTGTCAAATGTTGACCTATTAGGTCAATGGTTGGTCATTGGGTCAGAAATTGATCATTTTGACCAAAGTTGACTTTTGATCGAAAGTTGACCTATTGTGTCAATAGGTGGTCATTCGGTCAAAAATTAACTATTTGGACCAAAATTAACTTTTTAGTCAAAAGCTAACCTATTGAGTCGTTGGGTCAACGATTAACCATTTTGTCCAAAGTTGACTTTTTGGTCAAAAGTTAACCTATTGGGTCAATGAGTTAATCATTGGGTCAAGGATTGACAATTTTGACCAAAGTTGACTTTTTGGTCAAAAGTTGGCCTATTAGGTCAATGGTTGGTCATTAGGTCAGAATTTCACCATTTTAAGCAAATCTAACTTATTGGGTCAATGGGGTGGTCGTTTGGTCTGAAATTAGCCATTTTTACCAAACTTGACTTTTGGTTTAAAGTTGAGTCATTAGGTCAAAAATTGATTATTTTTACCAAAATTGACATTTTGGTCAAAAGTTAACCTACTGGGTCAATGGGTTGGTCATTGGGTCAACGAATGACCATTTTAACCAAAGTTGACTTATTGGTCAAAAGTTGACCTATTAGGTCGATGTGTTTGTCATTGGGTCAAAGATTGACCATTTTGACTAAAGTTGACTTTTTGATAAGAGATTGACTTATTGGGTCAATAATTGGTCACTAGGTCCAAAACTGTCTATTTTGACCAATATTGACTTTTTGGTTTAAAGTTAACATATTGAGTCAATGAGTTGGTCATTGGTGCAATGATGGACCATTTTAACCAAAGTTAACTTTTTGGTCAAAAGTTGACCTTTGGGTCAAGGGTTGGTCATTAGGTCAGAAATTGACCATTTGAACAAAGTTGATTTTTTGGTCGAAAGTTGACCTATTGTGTCAATGGGTAGCCATTAGGTTAAAAATTGACTATTTTGACCAAAATTGACTTTTTGGTCAAAAGTTGACCAATTGAGTTATTGGGTCAAGGTTTAACCGTTTTGTCCAAAGTTGGCGTTTGGGTCAAAAATTGACCTATTGGGTCAATGAGTTGGTCATTGGGTCGAGAATTTACCATTTTGACCAAAGTTGACTTTTTGACCAAAGATTAATTTATACAGTATATAATTGGTCATTATGTTAAAAATTGACTAATTTAACCAAAATAGAATTTTTGGTCAAAAGTTGACCTATTGGGTCAATGGCTTGGTCATTGGATCAAATTAACCATATTTACTAAACTTGACATTTTTGTCAAAAGTTAACTTTATTAGATTGATGGGGTGTTTGTTAGGTCAAAACTTGACTATATTGACCAAAATTAACTTTTTGGTTAATAGTTAACCTATTGGGTCAATAGGTTGGTCGTTGAGTCAAGGATTGACAATTTTGACCAAGGTTGACTTTTTGGTCAAAAGTTGACTTATTGGGTCACTAGGTTGGTCATTGGGTCAAGGATTGACCATTTTGACCAAAGTTGACTTTTTTGTCAGAAATTGACTTATTGGGTCAATAATTGGTCATTAGGTCTAAAATTGACTATTTTGACCAAAATTAACTTTTTGGTCAAAAGTTGACCTATGGGTTGGTCATTGGGTCAGGGATAGATCATTTTTACAAAATTTGACTTTTTGGTCAAAAATTGGCCTATTGGGTCAATGAGTTTGTCGTTGGACCAGAAATTGACCATTCTAACAAAAGTTGACCTATTGGGTCAATGGGGTGGTCTTTAGGTCAAAAATTGATTATTTTAACCAAAATTGACTTTTTTTGTTAAAAGTTGACCTATTGGTTCAATGGGTTTGGTCATTGGGTCAAGGATTAACCATTTTGATCAAGGTTGACTTTTTGGTCAAAAGTTGACCTATTGAGTCAACGGGTTGGTTATTGGGTCAAGGATTGACCAGTTTGAACAAGTTGAATTTTTGTTCATAGATTGACTTATTGGGTCAATAATTGGCCATTAGGTCAAAAATTAACTATTTTTAACAAAATTATTTTTTGGTCAAAAGTTGACCAATTGACTCAATGGGTTGGTCATTGTGTCAAGGTTTGACCATTTTGACCAAAGTTGACCTTTTGGTCAGAGATTGACTTATTGGGTCAAGAATTGGTTATTAGGCTAAAAATTGACTATTTGGTCAACAAGGTGGTCATTTGGTCAGAAATTAACCTTTTTGACCAAAGTTGACTTTTTGGTCAAAAGTTGACCTATTGGGTCAATGAGTTAGTCATTGGGTTAGAAATTGATCATTTTGACCAAAGTTGACTTTTTTGTCAAAAGTTGACCTATTGGGTCAATTGGGTGGTTATTAGGTCAAAAATTAACTGTTTTCACCAAAGTTGGCTTTTTGGTCAAAAGTTGACCTATTGGGTAAATAGGTTGGTCATTGGGTCAGAAATTAACCATTTTGACCAAAGTTGACTTTTTGGTCAAAAGTTAACCTATTGTGTCAATTGGGTGGTCAATAGGTCAAAAATTAACTATTTTGACCAAAGTTGACTTTTTTGTCAAAAGTTAACCTATTGGGTCAATGGGTTAGTCATTGGGTCAGAAATTAACCATTTTGAACAAAGTTGACTTTTTGGTCAAAAGTTGACCTATTGTGCCAATTGGGTTGTCTTTAGGTCAAAAATTGACTATTTTGACCAAAATTGCCTTTGGTCAAAAGTTGACCTATTGGGTAAATGGGTTGTTCATTGGGTCAAGAATTGTCCATTTTGACCAAAGTTGACTTTTTGGTCGAAAGTTGACCTTTTGGGTCAATGGGTTGGTCATTGGGTCAAAAATTGACCATTTTAACCAAAGTTGACTTTCTGGTCAAAAGTTAAACCTCTGGGTTAATAGGGTTGTCATTAGGTCAAAATTAAGAATTATGGCCAAAATTGACTCTTTGGTCAAAAGTTGACCTTTTGGGTCAATAGGTTTCTCATTGGGTAAAGGATTGACCATTTTGACCAAATTTGACGTTTTTGTCAAAAGTTGACCTTTTGGGTCAATGGGTCGGTAATTAGTTTACAATTGACCATTTTGACCAAGGTTGACTTTTTTGTCAAAAGTTGACCTATAGGGTCAATGGGTTGGTCATTGGGTCAAAGATTGATCATTTTCACTAAAGTTGACTTTCTGGTCAAATGTTGACCTATTGGGTTAATGGGTTGGTCATTGGGTCAAAAATTAACAATTTTGACCAAACTTGACTTTTTTGTCAAAAGTTGACCTATTGGGTCAATGCACTGGTCATTGAGTCAAAGATTGACCATTTTCACCAAAGTTATCTTTTTGGTTAAAAGTCGACTTATTAGGTCAATCGGTTTGTCATTGGGTCAGAAATTGACCACTTTAAACAAAATTGACTTTTTGGTCAAAAGTTGACCTATTGTGCCAATTGCGTTGTCATTAGGTCAAAAATTGACAATTTTGACCAAAATTGCTTTTTAGTCAAAAGTTGACCAATTGAGTCATTGGGTCAAGGAAAGACCATTTTGACCAAAGTTGAATTTTTGGTCAAAATTAGACCTATTGGGTCAATGGGTTAGTCATTGGGTCAAGGATTGACCATTTTGACCAAAGTTGACTTTTTGATTAGAGATTAACTTATTGGGTCAATAATTGGAAATTAGGTAAATTGACTATTTTGACCAAAATTGACTTTTTATTCAAATATTTACCTATTGGGTTAAAGGGTTGTCATTGGGTCAATGATTGGCCAATTTGATCAAAGTTGACTTTTTGGTCAAAAGCTGACATATTGGGTCAATGGGTTGGTCATGGGGTCAGAAATTGATCATTTTAACTAAAGTTGACTTTTTGGTCCAAAGTCCTATTGGGTCGATGTGTTTGTCATTGGGTAAAAGATTGACCATTTTTAACAAAGTTGACTTTTTGGTAAGAGATTGACTTATTAGGTCAATAATTGGTCATTAGGTCAAAAATAGCTATTTTGATCAAAATTGACTTTTTGGTGAAAAGTTGACTAACTGGGTCAATGGGTTGGTTGGGTCAATAATTGATCATTTTGACTAAAGTTGACTTTTTAGTCAAAAGTTGACCTATTGGGTCAATGGGTCAGAAATTGACCATTTTAACCAAAGTTGACTTTTGGTCTAAAGTTGACCTATTGGATCAATGGGGTGGTCATTAGCTCAAAATTTGACTATTTTGACCAAAATTGACTTTTTGGTCAAAAGTTAATCTATTGAGTCATTAGGTCAAGGATTAACTATTTTGTCCAAAGTTGACTTTTTTGGTTAAAAGTAGACCTATTGGGTAAATGAGTTGGCAATTGGGTCAAGAATTGACAATTTTGACCAAAGTTGATTTTTTGGTTAGAGACTAACTTATTAGGTCTATAAATGGTCATTATGTTAAAAACTGATTAATTTGACAAAATTTGAATTTTGGATTAAAGGTTGACCTATTGGGTTAAAGGGGTGGTCATTGGGTCAGAAATTGACCATATTGACCAAAGTTGACTTTTTTGTCAAAAGTTGACATCTTTGGTCAATGAGGTGGTCATTAGGTCAAAACTTGACTATGTTGAGCAAAATAAACTTTTTGGGTAAAAGTTGACCTATTAAGTCAATTGGGTTGGTCGTTGGGTCAAGGATTGACTATTTTGACCAAAATTGACATTTTGGTCAAAAGTTGACCTATTTGGCCAATGCATTGATCATTAGGTCAAGGATTGACCATTTTAACCAATGTTGACTTTTTCATCTGAGATTGACTTATTGGGTCAATAATTGGTCATTCGATTAAAAATTGACTATTTTTACCAAAATTGACATTTTGGTCAAAACTATCTATTGGATTAGTGGGTTGGTCATTGGGTCGGGGATTGATCATTTTTACCAAAGTTGACTTTTTGGTCAAAAGTTGGCCTATTAGGTCAATGAGTTAGTCGTTGGACCAGAAATTGACCATTTTAACAAAAGTTGACCTATTGGGTCAATGGGGTGGTCGTTAGGTCAAAAATTGACTATTTTGACCAAAATTGACTTTTTGGTCAAAAGTTAACCTATTCAAACAATGGGTTGGTCATTGGGTCAAGGATTGACCATTTCGATCAAAGTTGACTTTTTGGTCAAAAGTTGACTGTTAAGTCGATTTGTTGTTCATTGGGTCGAAGTTGACCGGTTGAACAAGTTGACTTTTTGTCGAGAGATTGACTTATTGGGTCAAAATTTGGTCATTAGGTCGAAAATTATTATTTTGACCAAATTTGATTTTTTGGTCGAAAGTTGACCAGCTGGAGTCGATGGGTTGGTCATTGTGTCGAAGATGTGACGGTTTGATCGAAGATGACTTTACGATCGAAAGTAGATCGTAGATCGATCAGAGCAGGTCATTAGTTCAGAATTGACTATTATGACCAAAATTGACTTTTTTGTCCAAAGTTGACATATCGAGTTCAATGGGTTAGTCTTTGGATCGAGATTGACCATTTTAACAAAGTTATTTTTTGTTGAAATTTGACTGTTTGAATTGATGGGTTGGTCATTGAGTCAAGCATTGACCTTTTGACCAAAGTTGAATTTTTAGTCAGAGATTGACTTATCGGGTCAATAATTGGTCACTAGGTCAAAAATTAACTATTTTGACCAAAATTGACTTTTTGATCAATAGTTGACATACTGGGTCAATGTTTTAGTCATTGCGCCAAGGATTGACCATTTTGACTAAAGTTAACTTTTGGGCCAAAAACTGACCTATTGGGTCAATAGGTAGGTCAATGGGTCAAAATATGATAATTTTGACCAAAGTTGACGTTTTGGTCAAAGGTTGACCTATTGGGTCAATGAATTGGTCATTGGGACAAGGATTTGTCATTTTGACCAAAGTTGGTACGTTTGGTAAGAGATTGCCTTATTGGGTCAAAAATTTGTCATTAGGTAAAAATTGACTATTATGACCAAAATTGCCTTTTTGGTGAAATATTGACCTATTGGGTCAATTGATTGGTCATATAGTCAAGGATTGACCAATTTGACCAAAGTTGGCTTTTTTTTAAATATTGACATATTGGGTCAATGGGTTATTCATTAAGTAGTAGAATTGACCATTTTGGTCTAAGTTTACTTTTTAGTCAAAAATTGAGCTATTGGGTCAATGAATTTGTCATTGGGTCAAAGATTGACCATTTTGACCAAAGTTGACTTTTTGGTAAGAGATTGACATATTGGGTCAATAATTTGTCATTAGGTCAAAAATTGGTTATCTGGTCAAAAGTTGACCTATTGGGTCAATGAGTTGGTCATTGAGTCAATGATTAATCATTTTGACCAAAGTTGATTTTTTGGTCAAAAGTTGACATATTGGGTCACTGGGTTGGTGATTGAGTCAGAAATTGACCATTTTGACCAAAGTTGACTTTTTAGTCAAAAGTTGGCCTATTGAGTCGATGGGGTGGTCATTAGGTCAAAAATTGACTATTTTGATAAAAAATGACTTTTTGGTCAAAAGTTAACCTATTAGGTCGTTGGGTCAAGGATTGACCATTTTTACTAAAGTTGACTTTTTGGTCAAAAGTTCACATATTAGGTCAATGGGTTGGTCATTAGGTCAAAAATTGATTATTATGACCAAAATTGACTTTTTTTGTCAAAAGTTGACCTATTGTGTCAATGAGCTGGTCATTGGGTCAAGGATTAACCATTTTGTCAAAAGTTGACTTTTTGGTCAAAAGTTGACCTATGGGTCAATGAGTTGGTCCTTGGGTCAAGGATTGATCATTTTGACCAAAGTTGACTTTTTAGTCGAAAGTTGGCTTTATTAGGTCGATGGTTGGTCATTGGGTCGAGAAATTGACCATTTTAAACAAA
This sequence comes from Papilionanthe hookeriana x Papilionanthe teres, assembly GCA_022702705.1. Classification (NCBI taxonomy): domain Eukaryota; kingdom Viridiplantae; phylum Streptophyta; class Magnoliopsida; order Asparagales; family Orchidaceae; genus Papilionanthe; species Papilionanthe hookeriana x Papilionanthe teres. The sequence continues at coordinate 91,457,822 of CM040427.1, read as the reverse complement.
GTTAACTTATTGGTTCAATGGGCTAGTCATTAGGTCATAAATTGACCATTTTTACCAAACATGATTTATGGTCAAAAGTTGACATATTGGGTCAATTGGGTGGTCAATAGGTCAAAAATTGACTATTTTTACCAAAATTGTCTTTTTGGTCAAAAGTTAACCTACTGGGTCAATGTGTTGGCATTGGGTCAAGGAATGACCATTTTAACCAAAGTTGACTTTTTGCTCAAAGGTTGACCTATTGGGTCAATGGGTTTGTTATTGGGTCAAAGATTGACCATTTTGACCAAAGTTGACTTTTTGCTAAGAGAATGACTTATTGGGTCAATAATTGGTGATTAGATAAAAAATTGACTATTTTGACCAAAATTGACTTTTTGGTCAAAAGTTGAACTATTGGGTCATTGAGTTGGTCATTGGGTGCAGGATTGATGATTTTGACCAAAGTTGACTTTTTGGTCAAAAGTTGGCCTTTTGGTTCAATGGTTGGTCATTGGGTCAGAAATTAACCATTTTAACTAAACTTGACTTTTTGGTCGTAAGCTGACCTATCGTGTCAATGGGTGTTCATCAGGTCAAAAATTGAATATTTTGAACAAAATTGACTTTTTGGTCAAAAGTTGACCTATTGAGTCATTGGGTCAAGGTTTAGCCAATTTGTCCAAAGTTGACTTTTTGATCAAAAGTTGACCTTTTGGGTTAATGAGTTCGTTATTGGGTCAAGGAGTGACCATTTTGACCAAAGTTGACTTTTTGGTCAGAGATTAACTTATCAGATCAATAAATGGTCATTATGTTAAAAATTGACAATTTTAACTAAACTAAAATTTTTTGATCAAAAGTTGACTCATCAGATCAAAGGGGTGGTCATTGGGTCAGAAACTGACCATATTGAGCAAAGTTGTCTTTTTTGTCAAAAGCTGACCTATTGGGTCAATGGGTTGGTAATTGGGTCAGAAATTGTCCATTTTAACCCAAGTCAACTTTTTGATCAAAAGTTGACCTATTGTGCCAATTGGGTTGTTATTAGGTCAAAAATTGTCTATTTTGACCCAAATTATTTTTTGGTCAAAAGTGACCTTTTAGGTCAGTGGGTCAAGGATTGAACATTTTGACCAAAGTTAACTTTTGGTCAAAAGTTGACCTATTGGGTCAATGGGTTGGTCATTGGGTCATGGATTGCCATTTTGACCAAAGTTAACTTTTTGCTCAAAAGTTCACATATTGGGTCAATGGGTTGGTCATTGGGTCAGAAAATGACCATTTTGACCAAAGTTGACTTTTTGGTCCAAAGTTGACCTATTGGGTCAATGGGTTTGTCATTGGGTCAATGATTGACCATGTTGACCAAAGTTGACTTTTTGGTAAGAGATTGACTTATTAGGTCAATAATTGGTCATAATGTCCTAAATTAACTATTTTGACCAAAATTGACTTTTTGGTCAAAAGTTGACCTATTGGGTCAATGAGTTGGTCATTGGGTCAAGCGTTGACCATTTTGACAAAAGTTGACTTTTTGGTCAAAAGTTGACCTATTTGGTCAAAAATTTACCATTTTGACCAAAGTGGACTTTTTGGTTAAAAGTTGACCTATTGGGTCAAGGATTGATCATTTTGACCAAAGTTGACTTTTTGGTTAAAAGTTGATCTATTGGGTCAATGGGGTGGTTATTGGGTCAAAAATTGACTATTTTGACCAAAATTCACTTTTTGGTCAAAAGTTGACCTATTAGGTCAATGGGTTGGTTGTCGGGTCAAGGATTGACACTTTTGACCAAGGTTGACTTTTTAGTCAAAAGTTATCTTATTGGGTACTAGGTTGGTCATTGGGTCGAGGATTGACCATTTTGACCAAATTTGTCTTTTTAATTGGTCATTAGGCAAAAAATTGACAATTTTAATAAAAGTTAACTTTTTGGTCAAAAGTTGACCCATTCGATCAACGAGGTGGTCATTTGGCCAGAAATTGACCTTTTTGACCAATGTTGACTTTTTGGTCAAAAGTTGACCTATTGGGTCCATGAGTTGGTCATTGGGTTAGGAATTGACCCTTTTGACCAAAATTGACCTTTTAGTCAAAAGTTGACCTATTGGGTCAATTGGGTGCTCATTAGGTCAAAAATTAACTTTTTTGACTAAATTTGACTTTTGTTTAAAAGTTGACCTATTGGGTCCATGGGTTGGTCATTGGGTCAATGAGTTGGTCATTCGGTCAAGAATTGACCATTTTGACCAAAGTTGACTTTTTTGTCAAAGTTAACCTATTGGGTCAATGGGTTGTCCATTGGGTCAAAAATTGACCATTTTAACCAAAGTTGTCTTTTTGGTCAAAAGTTGACCTATTGGGTTAATGGGTTTGTCATTGGGTTAAGGATTGACTATTTTGACCAAATTTGATGTTGTTGTCAAAAGTTGACCTATTAAGTCAATGGGTTGGTCATTTGGTCAGAAATTGACCATTTTGACGAAAATTAACTTTGGTCAAAACATGACCTATTATGTAAATGGGTTGGTCATTGGGTCAAGAATTGCCCATTTTCACCAAAATTGACTTTTTTGTCAAATGTTAACCTTTTGCGTCAATGGGTTCGAAATTGGGTCAAAAATTGACCATTTTAAACAAAGTTGGCTTTTTGGTCAAAAGTTGACCTTCTGGGTTAATAGGGTTGTCAATAGGTCAAAGTAAAAAAATTATAGCTAAAATTGACTCTTTGGTCAAAAGTTGACCTATTGGGTCAAAGATTGACCATTTTGATTAAATTTGACGTTTTTGTCAAAAGTTGATCTATTGAGTCAATGGGTCGGTCATTAGGTTACAATTGACCATTTTGACCAAAGTTGACTTTTTGGTCAAAAGTTGACCTATTGGGTTATTGGGTTGGTCATTGGGTCAAAGATTGACCATTTTAACTAAAGTTGATTTTTTGGTCAAAAGTTGACCTATTGGGTTAATGGGTTGGTCATTGGGTGACCAAAGTTGACTTTTTGGTCAAAAGTTGACCTATTGGTTCATTGGGTTGGTCAATGGGTCAAAGATTGACCATTTTAACTAAAGTTGATTTTTTGGTCAAAAGTTGACCTATTGGGTTAATGGGTTGGTCATTGGGTCAGAAATTGATAATTTTTACCAAACTTAACTTTTTTGCAAAAAGTTGACCTATTGGTCAATGGGTTGGTCATTGAGTCAAAGATTAACCATTTTCACCAGAGATTGACATTGGGTTAATAATTGGTCATTAGGTCAAAAAGTGACTATTATGAACAAAATTGACTTTCTGGTTAAAAGTTGACCTATTCGGTCAATGGGTTAGTCATTGGCCAAAGGGTCAATCATTTCAACTAAAGTTAACTTTTTGGTCAAAAGTTGGCCTATTAGATAAATGGTTGGTCGTTTGGTCAGAAATTGTCCATTTTAACGAAAGTTAACTTATTGGGTCAATGGGTTGGTCATTAGGTCAGAAATTGAGCATTTGTACCATACTTGTCTTTTTGGTCAATGATTGGCCTATTGGATCAAAGGGGTGGTCATTAGGTCAAAAATTGACTATTTTGACAAAAATTAACTTTTTGGTCAAAAGTTGAACTACTGGGTTAAAGGGTTGGTTATTGGGTAAAGGATTGACCATTTTAATCAAAGTTGACTTTTCGGTCAAAAGTTGACCTATTGAGTCAATGGGTTATTCATTGGGTCAAAGATTGATCATTTTGACAAAAGTTAACTTTTTGGTTAGTGATTGACTTATTGGGTCAATAATTGGTCATTTGGTCAAAAATTAACTATTTTGACCAAATTTGACTTTATTGTCAAAAGTTGACTTATTGGGTTAATGAGTTGCTCATTGGGGTAAGGATTAACCGTTTTGACCAAAGTTGACTTTATGGTCAAAAGTTGACCTATTGGGTCGAGGGTTGGTTATTGGGTCAGAAATTGACCTTTTTTACTAAAGTTGACTTATGGGTCAAAAGTTAACTTATTGGGTCAATGGGTGGTCATTAGATAAAAAATTCATTAATTTCACGAAAATTGACTATTTTGACCAAAATTGACTTTGGTCAAAAGTTGATCTATTAAGTCATTGGGTCAAGGATTAACCATTTTGTCCAAAGTTGACATTTCGGTCAAAATTTGACCTATTGGGTCAATGAGTTAGTCAATGGGTCAAGGATTGACGATTTTGACCAAAGTTGAATTTTTGGTCAGAGACTAACTTATTGGGTCAATAATTGGTCATTATGTTCAAAATTGATTATTTTGACCAAAATTTAATTTTGGATCAATAGTTAACTTATTGTGTCAATGGGGTAGTCATTGGTTCAGAAATTGACTATATTAACCAAAGTTGACTTTTTGGGTAAAAGTTTACCTATTGTGTAATGGGTTGGTCGTTGGGTCAAGGATTAACAATTTTGACCAAAGTTAACTTTTTGATCAAAAGTTGACCTATTGGGTCAATGGGTTGGTCATTGGGTCAAGGATTGACCATTTTGATCAAAGTTGACTTTTTTGTCAGATAATGACTTATTGGGTCAATAATTGGTCATTACGTCAAAAATTGACTATTTTGACCAAAATTCACTTTTTGGTCCAAAGTTGACCTATGGGGTTAAAGGGTTGGTCATTGGGTCAAGAATTGACAATTTTGACCAACATTGACTTTTTCTTCAAATGTTGACCCATTGGGTGAATGTGTATGTCATTGGGTCAAAGATTGACCATTTTAACCAAAGTTGACTTTTTGGCTAGAGATTGACTTATTGGGTCAATGGGGGTTGGTCTTTAGGTCGAAAATTAACTATTTTGATCAAATTGACTTTTTGGTCAAAAGTTGATCTATTAGGTCAATGGGGTGGTCATTGGGTCAAGGATTGATCAATTTGACCAAAGTTGACTTTTTGGTCAAAAGTTGACCTATTGGGTTATTGGGTTAGACAATTGGTCAAGGATTAACCATTTTGACTAAATTTGACTTTTTTGTCAGAGATTGACTCAATTGGTCAATAATTGGTCATTTGGTCAAAAATTGACTATTATGATCAAAAATTGACTATTATGACCAAAATTGACTTTTTGGTCAAAATTTGACCGATTGTGTCAATGAGTTGGTCATTTGGTAAACGATTGATCATTTTGACCAATGTTGACTTTTGGTCAAAAGTTTGCCTATTAGGTCATTAGGTCAAGGATTGACCATTTTGATCAAAGTTGCCTTTTCGGTCAAAAGTTGACCTATTAGGTCTATGGGATGGTTATTGGATCAAGGATTGACCATTTTGACCAAAGTTAAGTTTTTGGTCAGAGCTTACTTATTAGGTTAATAATTGGTCCTTAGGTCAAAAGGTGACTATTTTGACCAACATTGACTTTTTGGTCAAAAGTTGACATATTCGGTGGTCAATGGGTTGGTCATTGGGTCAACGATAAATCATTTTTACCAATGTTGTCTTTTTGGTCAAAAGTTGGCCTATTAGGTCAATGGTTGATCTTTGGGTCAGAAATTGACCATTTTAACCAAGTTATCTTATTGGGTCAATGGGGTGCTCATTTGGTCAAAAGTTGACTTATTGGGTCAATGGGGTGGACATTATGTCAAAAATTAACTTTTTTGACCAAAATTGACTTTTAGGTCAAAATTTAATCTACTGGGTCAACAGATTGGTCATTGGGTCAAGGATCGACCATTTTAACCAAATTTAACTTTTTGGTCAGAAGTTGACCTGTTGGGTTAATGTGTTTGTCATTGGCTCAATGATTGACCAGTTTGACCAAAGTTAACTTTTTGGCAAGAGATTCACTTATTGGGTAAATAATTGGTCATTAGGTCAAAAATTGACAATTTTGACCGAAGTTGACTTTTTGGTCAAAAGTTGACCTATTGGGTCAATGAGTTGGCCATTGGGTCAAGAATTGACTATTTTGACCAAAGTTGACTTTTTGTTCGAAAAGTTGACCGATTGGATTGAATGTTTGAGTCGATGGGTCGAGAAATTTACCATTTTGACCAAAGTTGACTTTTTGGTCAAAAGTAAACCTATTGTGTCGAATGGTCATTATGTCAAATATTGACTATTTTGACTAAAATTAACTTTTCGGTCAAAAGTTGACCTATTGAATCATTATGCCAATGAATTAACCATTTTGCCCAAAGTTGACTTTTTGGTCAAAAGTTAACCTTTTCGGTCAATGAGCTGGTCCTTGGGTCAAGGATTGACAATTTTGACCAAAGTTGACTTTTTGGTCAGAGAATAACTTATTGGGTCAATAAATGTTAATTATGTGAAAAAAATTGACAATGTTAATCAAATTTGAATTTTTGATCAAAAGTTGACCTATTGGGTCAATCAGGTGGTCATTGGGTCAGAAATTTACCATATTGGCAAAAGTTGACTTTTTTGTCAAAAGTTGACATACTGGGTCAGTGGGGTGGTCATTAGGTCAAAACTTGACTATATTGACCAAAATTGACTTTTGGTTAAAAGTTGACCTATTTGGTCAATGGGTTGATCGTTGGGTCAAGGATTGACAATTTTGACCAAGGTTGACTTTTTGGTCAAAAGTTGACCTATTGGGTGACTATGTTGGTCATTGGGTCAATGATTGACCATTTTGACCAAAGTTGACTTTTTAGCCAGAGATTGAATTATTAGGTCAATAATTGGTCATTAGGTCAAAAACTAATTATTTCGACCAAAATTGACATTTTGGTCCAAATTTAACTTATTGGGTTAATAGGTTGGTCATTGGGTCAGGGATTGATCATTTTTACCAAAGTTGACTTTTTGGTCAAAAGTTGGCCTATTGGGTCAATGAGTCAGTCGCTAGACCAGAGGTTGACCATTATAACAAAAGTTGACCTATTGGGTCAATGGGGTGGTCATTAGGTCAAAAATTGACTATTTTGACCAAAATTCATTTTTTGGTCAAAAGTTGATCTATTGGTTCAATGGGTTGTTTATTTGGTCAAGAATTGACAATTTTAATCAAACTTGACCTTTTGGTCAAAAGTTGACCTATTGGGTCAATGTGTTGGTCATTGGGTCAAGGATTGACCAGTTTGAACAAGTTGACTTTTTGGTCAGAGATTGACTTATTGAGTCAATAATTGGCGATTAGGTCAAAAATTGATTATTTTGACCAAAATTCATTTTTTTGTCAAAAGTTGACCAATTGGGTCAATGGGTAGGTCTTTGTGTTAAGGATTGACCAATTTGTCCGAAGTTGACTTTCTGATCAAAAGTTGACTGTTAGAGTCGATGGGTTGGTCATTAGCTCAAGAATTGACCATTTTAACCAAAGTTCACTTTTGGGCCAAAAGTTGACCTGTTGGGTGAATGGGGCGGTCATTAGTTGAAAAATTGACTATTATGACCAAAATTGACTTTTTGGTTAAAAGTTGACCCATCGAGTCAATGTGTTGCTCTTTAGGTCAAGGATTGACCATTTTTACCAAAGTTAATATTTTGTTCAATAGTTGACTTATTGGGTAAATGGGTTGGTCATTGCGTCAAGGATTGACCATTTTGATCAAAGTTGACTTTTTAGTCAAAGATTGACTTATTGGGTCAATAATTGGTCATTTGGTCAAAAATTGACTATTTTAACCAAAATTGACTTTTTGGTCAATTATTGACATGCTGGGTCAAGGGTTTAGTCATTACATCAAGGATTGACCATTTTGACCAAAGTTAACTTTTGCGTCAAAAACTGACCTACTGGGTCAATGAGATGGTCATTGGGACAAAAAATAACCATTTTGACCAAAAAGTTGACCTATTGGGTCAATGGGTCAAAAGTTGACCTATTGGGTCAATGGGTTGGTCATTGGGTCAAGGATTGATCATTTTGACCAAAGTTGACTTTCTGGTTAGAAATTGACTTATTAGTCAATAATTGGTGATTAGGTAAAAAATTGACTATTTTAACCAAATTTGCCTTTTTAGTGAAATATTGACCTATTGGCTCAATCGGTTGGTCATATGGCCAAGGATTGACCAATTTGATCGAAGTTGGCTTTTTGGTCAAAAGTTGACATATTGGGTCAATGGGTTGTTCATTAGGTCATAAATTGACCATTTTGACCAATGTTAATTATTTGGTCAAAAGTTGACCTATTAGGTCAATGAGTTTGTCATTTGGCCAAAGATTGACCATTTTGACCAAATTTAACTTTTTGGAAAGTTATTGACTATTGGGCCAATAATTTATCGTTAGGTCAAAATTTGACTATTTGCTCAAAACTTGAACAATTGGGTCAATGGGTTAGTCATTGGGTCAAGGATTTATCATTTTGACCAAAGTTGACCTATCGGGTCAATGGGTTGGTCATTGGGTCATAAATTGACCATTTTGACTAAAGTTGACTTTTTGGTCAATAGTGGACCTATTGGGTCAATGGGGTGGTCATTAGGTCAAAAGTTGACTATTTTGACCAAAATTGACATTTTGGTCCAAAGTTGACCTTTTGGGTCATTGGGTCAAGGATTGACCATTTTGACTAAAGTTGACATTTTGGTCAAAAGTTGGCCTATTGGGTCAATGGATTTGTAATTGGGTCAATGATTGACCGTTTTTACCATAGTCGACTATTTGCTCAGAGATTGACTTATTAGGTCAATAATTGGTCATTAGTTCAAAGGTGACTAATATGACAAAAATTAACTTTTTGGTCAAAAGTTGACCTATTGGGTCAATGGTTTGGTCATTGGGTCAACGATCGACCATTTTAACTAAAATTGACTTTTTCGTCAGAGGTTAACTATTTGGGTCAATAACTGGTGATTAGGTCAAAAATTGACCATTTTGACCAAAATTGACTTTTTGGTCAAAAGTTTACCTATTGGGTTAATGGGTTGGTCATTTGGTCAAGAATTGACCATTTTGACCAAAGTTGACTTTTTCGTCAAAAATTGACTGTTAGATTGATGGGTTTAGTCATTGGGTCGAGGATTGACCATTTTGATCAAAGTTGACTTTTGCCGTGAGATTAACCCAATGGGTCGATAATTGCTCATTAGGTCAAAATTACTATTTTGACGAAAATTGTATTTTAGTCGAAAGTTGACCGGTTAATTGATCGGGTTGGTCATTATTGTCGAGGATTGATCAATTTGACCGAAGTTGACTTTCTGTTCAAAAGTTGACCTATTGGATCAATGAGTTGGTCATTGGCTAAAGAATTGACTATTTTAAACAAAGTTGGCTTTTTGGGCCAAAAAATGACCTATTTGGTCAATGAGGCGGTCATTAGTTCAAAAATTGACTATTACGACCAAAATTGACTATTTGGTTAAAAGTTGACCGATCAGGTCAATGGGTATGTCTTTGGGTCAAGGATTGACCATTTTGTCAAAAGTTGATTTTCTGTTCAAAAATTGACATTTTGGGTCAATGGGTTAGTCATTGAGTCAAGGATTGACCATATTGACCAAAAGTTGGTCAAAGATTGACCTTTTGGGTCAATAATTGGTTATTAGGCCAAAAATTGACTATTTTAACTAAAGCTGACTTTTTGGTCAAAAGTTGACCCATTTGGTTAACGGGGTGGTCATTTGGTCAGAAATTGACCTTTTTGACCAACATTGACTTTTGGTCAAAAGTTGATCTATTGGGTCAATGAGTTGATCATTAGGTCAAAAATTGACCATTTTGATGAAAGTTGACTTTTTGGTCAAAAGTTGACTTATTATGTCAATTGGGTGGTCATTAGGTAAAAAATTAACTATTTTGACAAAGGTTGACTTTTTGGTCAAAAGTTGACCATTGGATCAATGGGTTGGTCATTGGGTCGGGAAATTGATCATTTTGACTAAACTTAGCTTTTAATTCGAAAAGTTGACCTACTTGGGTCAATCGGGTTGTCATTAGGTCGAAAATTAACTATTTTGACCAAAATTGATTTTTTAGTCGAATGTTGACTATTAGATCGATGAGTTAGTCATTGGGTGAAGGATTGACCATTTTGACCAAAGTTGACTTTTTCGCTAGAGATTGACGTATTGAGTCAATAATTGGTCATTAGGTCAAAAATTGACCATTTTGACCAAAATTAACTTTTTGGTCAAAAGTTGACCTATTGGGTCAATGTGTTGGTCTTTGGGTCAAGGATTGATCAATTTGACCAAAGTTGACTTTTTGGTCAAAAGTTGACCTATTGGGTTAACGTGTTGGTCATTGGGTCAATAATTGGTCATTAGGTCAAAATTTCACCATTTGACCAAAATTATTTTTCTGGTCAAAAGTTAAACAAATGGGTCAATAGGTTGTGTCAAGGATTGACCAATTTGATTGAAGTTGACTTTTTGGTCAAAAGTTGACCTATCGGGTCAATGAGTTGGTCATTGGGTTAAGAATTGATGATTTTAGCCAAAGTTGACTTTTTGGGCCAAAAGTTGACCTATTGGGTCAATGGGGTGGTCATTTGTTCAAAAACTGACTATTATGACCAAAATTGACTTTTTGGTTAAAAGTTGACCTTTCGGGTTAATGGGTTGGTCTTTGCGTCAAGGATTGACCATTTTGACCAAAGTTGATTTTTTGTCGAAAAGTTGACCTATTGGGTCAATGGGTTGGTCATTGAGTCAAGGATTGACCATTTTGACCAAAGTTGACTTTTTGGTCAGAGATTAATTTATTGGTCAAAAATTGGTTATTAACTCAAAAATTGACTAATTTGACCAAAATTATTTTTCTGGTCAAAAGTTGACCTATTTGGTCAATGAGTTGGTCATTGGGTCAAGAATTGACGATTTTAACCAAAGTTGACTTTTTGGGCCAAAAGTTGACCTATTGGGTTAATGGGGCAGTCATTTGTTCAAAAATTAACTATTTTGACAAAAATTGACTTTTTGGTCAAAAGTTGACCTTTTGGGTTAATGGGTTGGTCTTTGCGTCAAGGATTAACCATTTTGACCAAAGTTGATTTTTTGTCGAAAAGTTGGATTAGATTGATGGGTTGGCCATTGAGTCGAGGATTGACCATTTGATCAAAGTTGACTTTTTGGTCAGGATTAATTTATTGGTCAAAAATTGGTTATTAACTCAAAAATTGACTAATTTGACAAAAAATATTTTTTTGGTCAAAAGTTGACCAATTGTGTCAATGAGTGAGTCATTGTGTCAAGGATTGACCAATTTGACTGAAGTTGGCTTTCTAGTCAAAAGTTGACCTATTGGGTCAATGAGTTGGTCATTATGTCAGGAATTGACCATTTTAATTAAAGTGACATTTTGGGCCAAAATTTGACCTATTGGGTTAATGGGGCAGTCATTAGTTCAAAAATTGACTATTATGACCAAAATTGACTTTTTGGTCAAAAGTTGAACTATCGGGTCAATGGGTTGGTCTTTGGAACAAGGATTGACCATTTTGACTAAAGTTTTTTTTTTTCAAAAGTTGAGCTTTTGGGTCAATGGGTTTGTCATTAGGAAAAAGATTAACCATTTTGACCAAAGTTGCCTTTTTGGTAAGAGATTGACATATTGGGTCAATAATTTGTCATTAAGTTAAAAACTTACTAATTAGTCAAAAATTGATCTATTGGGGCAACGAGTTGGTCATTAGGTCAAGAATTGATCATTTTCACCAAAGTTGACTTTTTGTTCAAAAGTTGACTTATTGGGTTAATGGGTTGGTCATTAGGTAAAAAATTGACCATTTTGACCAAAGTTGATTTTTTAGTCAAAAGTTGGCCTTTTGGGTCAATGGGGTGGTCAGTATGTCAAATGACAATTTTGATAAAAATTGACTTTTTGGTCAAAATTTGACCTTTTAAGTCATTGGGTCAAGGATTGACTATTTTGACTAAAGTTTACTTTTTGGTCAAAAGTTTACCTATTAGGTCAATGGTTCGGTCATTGGGTCAACGATTGACCATTTTGACTGAATTTGACTTTTTGGTCACTGATTGACTTATTGGGTCAATAATTGGACATCTAGTCAAAAATTGACTATTATGACCAAAATTGACTTTTTTGTCAAAAGTTGACCTATTGGGTCATTGGGATAGTCATTGGGTCAACGATTGATCATTTTGACTAATGTTAACTTTTTGGTTAAAAGTTGGTCTATTAGGTTAATAGTTGGTCATTGGGTCAGAAATTGGCCATTTTAACCAAAGTAACTTATTGGGTCAATGGGGTGGTCGTTAGGTCAGAAATTGATCATTTTTACCAAACTTGACTTTTTGGTCAAAAGTTGACCTATTTGGTCAATGGGGTGGTCATTAAGTGAAAAATTGACTTTTTTGACCAAAATTAACTTTTTGGTCAAAAGTTAACCTACCGGGTCAATGGTTTGGTCATTGGGTTAAAGATTGACCATTTTAATCGAAGTTGACTTTTTGGTCAAATGTTGACCTATTGGGTCAATGGGTTTGTCATTGGATCAAAGATTGACCATTTTGACCAAAGTTAACTTTTTGGTAAGAGATTGACTTAATGGGTTAATAATTGGTCATTAGGTCAAAAATTGACTATTTTGACAAAAATTGATTTTTTTGTCAAAGGTTGACCTATTGGGTCAAGGAGTTGGTCATTGGGTCAAGGATTGACCATTTTGCCAAAAGTTGACTTTTTGGTCAAAAGTTGACCTATTGGGTCAATGGTTGGTCATTGGGTCAGAAGGCTCTCTAACTCAATGACCATGTAGCTCACAGCTCGTAAGGCCGAAGGCTCTCTAACTCTGGATATGGCTGATAGTGGAGAGACATTTTTCTATCATCCATCCTCCTGAAAGTGAAGGAGATCCGCTCAACAGGCAAACCTTGAATGCAATGTTTTGCTATGTCCGCTCCATTTCCTTTTAACACCAAGACAGAACCTACTGGTAGAGGTATCTCCCCCAGCCCTCGGAATTCTCCGAGGCCTGCTATCCGGAGGCCAGATCCAAACATGATGTTACATTGGCTGACAAAAGACACTGTGCAGAAAGGTCTGACGTAGTCGTGATGATCTATGTGTGGCGGTATACAGTCGCCCTCTTTGTATATGTTAATGATGCAGTACGTTGGGTATGCGATACGCAGGCGATACCCTCCATGTCACCATCCTTCTTACCATTCTCTTGATAATCCTTGGCATCAGATTCACCTCACTACGATGGTGTATCCCTGATGGATTTCCCCTTCTATCATCAGCGAAGTTGTAGCAACACCCGCACTGGATTGTAACTCTTCCTTTCCCTTTCATCCACTTTCGGGGTTCGGAATAGGTCTTCTCCCTTAAGCGACCGACTCGGCCCATTTTCTGAAGCTCGATGACACAGTCCACAATTTGCTGCTCCTCATAGTCTGAGAACACATATGTATGCAGCTCAAGGCCCTCTAGGATGTTGATTCTCTTGCCTCGGATTCTCTCAAAATATTCAAAGGTCTTCTTCTCAACTTGCTGCAATTTCTCCAGCTCGTACTCCGGGATTATCTGAAGTCCTCGTGGTCTGGTAACACATTGCGGGATGTACGGCTTAACCCCAGCATGCTCTTCTGTATGTCTCGGCTCCTCGGGGATAGTCTCTGTCGGGACATCCTCCGGGGTTGCTTTCGCAATAAGACTCTTCAAAACTGGTGCATTTGTCTGGCGTCGTGGCACCGATTCTATTTCTGCTCTTCTTGTAATTTCTTTCATCTTTTCTACTGTTCTTGGAGTCGATTTCCTCTTTTTCGGTTCCTGATGAACCAATTTCTTCGAAGTACTTGCATTGACGGTAGCAACTATCTCTTCATGTTGATCCACTGCTAGCTTGGTCGGTATCTTGCGAATGTGACGGTTCTTGTTTCTTTGTTGGGTCAGAGTGAGAGTAGCTCACCTTACTTCTTGAACTTCTGTGGGCATGGCACTGATAAGCCTGCCCTCTGCTGTAGCAACCACGGACTTAACTTTCTTGTCTTCCCCCGTTGCATGAGCGGCGTTTGCTTTTCTTTTCTTGCTGGCGGACTGCTGACTTGGGCCACCCAATTTCATCACTATCTGACTGCGGTACTCTTCCCGGTCAATCGGGGTCTAATCGGTTTCTTCGTACTATAGCCCGGTCGGTGTGAAATCAGAGTCGATCTCAATCACGGCCCCATCCTTCATCTTCTTTTCATCGAGTGCTAGACTCACGACATTCTTAAAGTTCAGAACCAACCGCCCGTTCGACATTTCCCTGCGAAAAAAAGGAAAGGATCAGGGGCTGTACTAAGAACAAGAACAATAAGAAAAATCATTTATCAATGAAAAATTTTTATTTGTTTCTTTCAAATTTTAATAAGAGTAGGAAAAGATGAGGAAAGATCAGGAGTGAGTTGATCTAAAAGGAGGGATCAAAATTTTATTATTAAGATTTCACATATTTTCTTTTTAACACATTTTTTGTTAACGATTTTTTTTTGTCCATTTTTATATTTTGGGTTCGGACCCTGTTACAAATGATTACTCCACCCGTGCTTCTAGGAATGAGACTCCACTTTTTAAAGTTCAACCTTTGAAACATTAGGTTGTGTAATAGTTCTTCAAATATCGTCCATTAATTGGAAGCATTGGTCCTTCTCCACAGCAATCCACAAGTTGGTAGGAACCTTCTGAGTAGACTGTCTCTACCACGAACGGCCCCTCCCAAGTCAGTTAAAATTTACCTCCTATCTTGCGGTGTGCAAGAATAGGCCTCCTGAGAACTAGAACCAAGTCACTCACTTTGAATGTCCTTGAGCGAACCAGTTTGTCGTGGGCCTGGATCATTTTGGCTTGATACAGTTCCAAATTCTGCTGCGCTGAAAGTCGTTATCCTTCCAAGCTTTCCAATTCTTCTATTCGTAATTTGGCATTCTCTTCTGTAGTAATATTGTTCGCAACTGCAATTCTGAGAGATGGAAGCTGGACTTCCAAGGGTAAGACGGCCTCGGACCCATATACTATAGCGTAGGGCGTAGACTGAGTTGGAGTTCTGAAAGTTGTTCTGTAGGCTCATAAGGCTTCTAACAACTTCTCGTGCCAATTTCTTTTATTGTCATCCAAGGTTTTCTTTAGAATTTGGACGAGATTTTTATTAAAAGCCTCAGCCAAGCTGTTTGCACTTGGGTAGTAGATCGTTGAATAGAACCAGTCGATCCCGTGTCTTCTGAAAAACTGTTGATCTTTGTACTTCTGAAAGTGGACCCGTTATCTGAGATAATTCTGCGTGGTACCCCGAAACGGTAGACGACTTGATTCTTAAAGAACCGTAGTACATGATGTGCTTTCACTTCTTTGAGCGGTACTGCTTCTGCCCACTTAGAAAAGTAATCTGTAGCTGCAAGAATAAAGCGATGTCCTCTTGAAGAAGGTAGTTCTATTGGACCCACGATATCTGTGCCCTAACACAGAAATGGCCATGATGCGATTGTCGGATGTAGCACATTTGGAGGTTGATGTAGAACCACTCCAAGCACTTGACACTGGTGACAACTCTTTGCAACCTTCATGCAGTCGGTCATCATCGAGGGCCAGTAGTACCCTAGTTTTTTAATCTTCATTTTCATCTTCGGACCTGACTGGTGAGCGCCACAAAGTCCTGAGTGTATCTCTTTAACAATTTCATGATCCTCAGGCTCACTTAGACACCTTAGCCACATCTGGTCAAAAGACCTTCTGTATTTATTAATGCGTAAGATAGAGTTCTTTTCTTGATTTGATGAGCTAATGACTTATTGTCCGGTAGGTTTCCTGTTTGCAAATAGTCTATTAATGGCTGCCGCCAATCTTCTGCATTTTCTATTACTGCTGCAACTGTTTCTTCCTCTTTTTCTGATTTGTGTATTGTTTCCATGTCGAGCTGTGATAGGACCTGTTGTCCTTGAACTGACATTTCAACTGACTCGTCTTGTAAGCAAGCAAATTCTTTTGCAAGGCGGACTAGCTCATTTGCGAGAGTATTTTCTCTTCTGGGAATCTTGTAGATCGTTACATTCAGAATCTGCTCCAACAATTTCATGGCATACTGAAAGTGTTGCTCGAGTTTTGGTTTTATAATTCTGTACTGCCCGGCGACCTATTGAATGATCAACTGAGAATCACCGTAGATGTTGATATCAGTTATACCCATCTGAATGGTTAATTCCAGTCTGGTTATGAGGGCTTCATATTCTGCTTCATTGTTCGTACACAGTTCTGTTAGATGGTAGGAATACCTTAACATCCCCATTCTGGTGTTATAAATATTAGTCCGATTCTTGCCTTACCGGGCACTATCATTTGCAAATCTTTGTCTCTTTGTGCTGAGGATGCTCCGTCGAAGTACAGTTCCCAATGCTGATCATCGGGGTCTTCTAGGCTCATTATCTGCTCGTCGGGCAAGTCGTCGTTAAGAGGCGATTCTGCCGGTAAAGGGTGTGCGGCAAGGAAGTCTGCTACGACTTGTCCCTTTATAGCATGAAGAGGCACGAAAGTTATATCGAATTGCAATAGTATCATTAACCACCTCACAAGTCTGTCGAAAAGAGTTGGTCGGGTCATCAAATACTGCAATGGATTAAACTTTGAAATAAGGTTGACCTTATGAGAAAGCATGTAATGCCTGAGCTTTTGAGCAGCAAAGATCAGGGCCAAACAATGCTTTTCAATCAGGGGATACTTTATTTCCGTCAGAAATAAACGACGACTTAAATAGTAAAGAGAATTTTCTTTACCCTCGTCATTGACCTGGGCTAGCAGGGCTCCGAGGGAGTCATCTAAGGCTGCGGTATAAAGTATCAAAGGTCTGCCTGAGACTGGGGCTGCTATGACAGGAGGTGTCATTAAATACTGTTTAATGTCATCGAAGGCCCGCTGGCATTTCTCTTCCCAAACGAATTTGGCGTCCTTTTGAATTAATGTCGAGAAGGGCTGACACATACCTGACAAATTCGAAATAAAGCGTCGAAGATACGCCAACTTCCCTTGAAATGATCGTAATTGCTTCAAGGTTTTGGGAGGCGGCATTTCTAAGATAGCGTTAATCTTCTCCGGATTGAATTAAAATCTGCGATGTCGGACAACAAATCCTAAGAATTTCCCAGAGGAGATGCCGAAGGGGCATTTCAGGGGATTCATCTTAAGATTAAATTGTTTTAATCGCTCGAAAATAATTCTTAAATCATACAGGTGATCTTCCTCCAGTTTGCTCTTGATGACCACATCATCCATGTAGCACTCGACTTTGTTGTGAATGAGATCATAAAAAATCCTCGTCTTTGCTCTTTGGTAAGTTGCTCCTACGTTCTTCAATCCGAAAGGCATTACTGTGTAGCAGTATATTCTGATTGGCTTCCTGAAGGCTGTGAGCATTTCATCTTCCAGTGCCATCTTTATCTGGTTGTATCCTGACGATCAATCCATGAAAGAGAAGACTTCGTGCGTCAAGGCGATGTCGATCATTAGTTCTAGAATTGGTACCGAGAATTCATCCTTCGGGCATGCTTTGTTCAAATCTCTGAAATCCATGCAAATTCTGATCTGACCATTCTTCTTTCTGACCGGTACCACATTGGCTAACCAAGTCGGATATTGTTCTTCACGGACAAATTTAGCGTCTATTAGCTTCTTAACTTCAGCTATAACTTGTTGTTCAATCTCTAGACGCATTCTTCTGGGAGCTTGTCTGACTGGAACGGCAGCGTGATCCACTCCTAGCTTATGAACTGCAACCTCTGGAGCTAATCCTGACATCTCATCATAACTCCAAGCAAAACAGTCCTTAAATTTCATCAGTAGCTTGATCATGTCTTCGGAGTCTTCATTATTAAGTAAGGAGCTAACAAAGGTCAGCCTAGGCTCTTCGCTAGTACCTAAGTTAACTTCCATTAACTCGTCTATTGTAGATTTAATTTCTTCTTCGAATTCTAGCGGAGCATCTCCAATTGATAGATCTTCTGCATCGTCTGAAGCTTCCAAGAAGTCTTCACCAGGCTCACAAGTGACAACCAAGAAAAATCCTGTATCATCAACTGATCCTACTGTGCTGAATCCGAGACCGTGCTTTGAATTGGGAGGCCGACTCGCATTATTCCATAATTTTTCAAAGTGTTGTGATTGACCTTTTGTCCATTGTTTAGGTAAGACACCACGTTGAATTAGATTCTGAACACAGGGAGAGTACCACTCAAAAGGTAATTCCATTAATTCATATGAAACAATATCTTCAAATTGTACATCATTTTCCTTTTTAGAAGAAGCGCCACTGTAGAATTTGATCGGTTTAGTATCACCACCATGCACCTCCTTGACCACCATACCCTCGACCTTATTAGAATGGATCGGGGTCAGGGTCATAGTATGCACATAGTGGTTAATCTTATTGTACATTGATTTGTATTCTTCATTCTTTTCATCTTCAAGAGATATTGAACTGGGGTTTCTTTGATTTATTGTCATTGCTTCTTTCTTGATTTCTTCTTCTTCAGAATTGTTCTCCCAATCAACATCGATGACCGGTTTCTTCTGTCCAACTGTTCCACTATTTCTTCCACGACCTCGTCCCCGGCCTCGACCCCAGGTACGAGTTCTGGAGAAACCTTCACCATCTCGTCGTAAGGGAGTGGTGAGTAACTGTTGGACAAGAATTTCAGGTTCTTCATCGTCTAGAAGTTCTTTTGCTCCATTTGGTACGATATTTCTGGAGAAGATTGTTTTCTTCGGAGGAGCGTAGTAGGCTGCATCTTCGTGAATTCAGATTTCATGCACTGAGAATGGTTGCAAATCACTTTTGATACACTGTTCTCCTCCTTCATAATACTTTATGAACTGGTGCAGAGATGACGGTACCATCCAATTTTCATGGATCCACGGCTGACCCATTAGAGCGTTGAACGATGTCTCAGAATCAATTATGTGGAATTTTACGATTGTCTTTGCTAAATCACCGGTCTTCATTAATAGTGTTATCGATCCAAGGGCTCTTCTCCTTT
Source organism: Papilionanthe hookeriana x Papilionanthe teres (assembly GCA_022702705.1). Classification (NCBI taxonomy): domain Eukaryota; kingdom Viridiplantae; phylum Streptophyta; class Magnoliopsida; order Asparagales; family Orchidaceae; genus Papilionanthe; species Papilionanthe hookeriana x Papilionanthe teres. The sequence continues at coordinate 91,438,931 of CM040427.1, read as the reverse complement.
CTGATTGAAGTCTCTTAATAACATCTTGTATTCTTCAAGTTTGCGAGCATCAATTTCCAAATATGCTAACGTTCGAATGCTCATTATGTTGATTGATGCTCCCGGATCAACTAATACCCTAGAGAGCGTAAACTTCCCGATAGTGACTGAAATGTACAACGACAGGTTGTGATCAGTTGTTCGAAGTAGTAGATCATTATCTGTGAAGGTAACACCTTGCTGTTCTTTTAACGAGCAAACCTTGTCTGAGGAATTACCGGCCATTTGAGCAAAGCAAATTTTTGTATCAAGTAAAGCCTTGATCAGAGTTTCCCTCATCTCCTTTGACAGGATCATAGGGTCGTAGATGCTTAGTTTGGCTGGTAGCTTCCTAAGATGGGCTAGCACGTTGTAATCCACTTTATTACCAGGCTCTTCAGTCTCTTTCCGAAGGGCAATTCTTCTGCTGGGGTTGGCTCTTCCTGAGCAACCACCTGCTTTCCTTTATCCTTGACTTCATTTATTTCTTCTACATCTAGTACTGAATCTGCCGGTGTCTCCTCTTGAATCGGAACGACTTGCTCTTATGGAGTTGCTTCAGAATCTGATAACTCCAATTCTATCGTGATTGGAGTTCCTCGGAATTCACAAATGGACTTGTAGCTTGTTGCGCTCTCGTAGCCATCCTTGTGAATGTCTTCTCCTTCATTGTGGTCATCGAGGTTTAGTATGATTTAAGTATCGTTATTTGTATCGAAATCGAGATCCGGATTAGGTTGGATGTCGTTAGTTACGTAATCATTAGAAACAGTCAAAATGTAGCCAACACCAAAACTCTTATCATTATAAAATCCCACCGGGGCGAGCAAATAATCATACAGAGTCAGAGGTCCGAGGGATTTCTCCCCTGAATCAGAAACAACCCTCCTAGGATAAGCAGCCCCTAGTCTACCCTTCGGAGCCTCAGTCTTCTTCTCTTCCACGATCTTCTCCTCCTTCTGGGGCGGTTCTTCAATTGCAAGCGATAGTGCCAGCTCGGCAGGTTTCAAACTTTGAGTTCAAGTGCGCACCGAAACGGTCTGGATGTGATCCAAAATTTTCTTCGAAGGCAATCCCTGAAAGGCTGCTGACGAACTGACAAAAGAGTAAAGCATCGCTCCCACTGGCATTGCAACAACTAGCACGGAAATGTGTGACTTGTTGCCGGGGGTTTCCCGTACCGTTGAAAGTCTTGAACAGAGGTGGTATGAAGCCCTTTAGGTATTGGACTGCATCAAATTCTTCCGGGTAAGGTCTACCTGTCTGAATAGATGTTCCACTCTTAGACTGGGCTAAAGCTTCTTGCACCTGCTGTTCTACCATATTTTTAATATCTTTTTCGGGAATCATGCTCTGTGTAGAATCTTTCTTCGAGTGTTCATCTCCATTGACGGACGTGATTTCTTTTCCTCCATCGATAATGTGAATGATCTCTGGAGGTGTTTCCTTCTGAGGTTGAAGCTGACTCTGGAGAGTGGCTAAGGCGGCTGCCATCTCTTCCATCCTCTTTGACATTTGAGAAATCGTATCATCTTTTTCTTGAAGACGTGCTCTCATTACCTCTGGTTCGTCCCTTTCTGAAGCTGACCGAGCTCCTTGCCAAGCTGACGATGCTCGGGTCTCGACCATATTGATCTCGGCATACTCTTCATCCATAAACTCTGATGAATCAACTTCAGTTCCTAAATTTTCTCCTCTTTCCTTTACCAACCGTCGGATGTCCGTTCTTAGCTTTCCTATGACATCCTCAAGTGGTCTTTTCCAAACGGTTTCGCGGTTGTCATGTGATGACTGTTGAACTTCTTTTTCAGGAGTTTCCTTTAATGCAGTGGCGCTTTCTTCAGATTCAGGTTCTCTGACAAGACTCTTCTTTCCAGAACATTGTGTCGGTATCGGTTCAGCAATAATAGGTTGCCACACCATCCTTCTTGCAGTAGAAGGCCTAGGACCAGATGGTCTATCGGCTGTACGCTGGTAGGTGGTGTCCTCCCTAATATGGTGACCTGACACGACAATAGGCGAACTTCTCTCACTAGCTCGCACTTTCTTCCTTGGTCACTCTGGAGCAATGACATGACCTACTCGTAGTCGGAGGCGGGATTTGACTGGCACTCGTCCCATCCTTCTTAAGATCTCTAATACGGTGCACCCTTCGTTCTTAGCTAGCTTCTCCACTACGGCTTGCAGTCGGGTAAGCACCGTAGTGTTGTCCTTCTTCCTCATACAGTCACTATAGTATGCAGGTTGGGGTAATGCAGTGGCGACCCTCCGGACATCTTCCTCATCCGATGCAGCAGAGAGAGGGTGGAATCTACTCCCTCTCAATAGCGGTGAAATTTCAGGCAGTTCGTCTTCTTCCTCAAGAATCTCTTCCAGAAAAGCAACTTCAGCAGCCTTGGCCTTCTCGATCCTGGCGATCTTTCTGCTCCTATTTCTTCTTTGAGTCCAAGTTAAGGGTGTAACTCTTGAACTGGACCCTATCTCGAAAACAGATGGCAATGCAACAAAATCTGCACCCTCCACGGTAACAGGCCCATCACCGACTTGGACTTCTTTTCTTTTCAGTTTGGCAGGAGTCGGGATAGGAGCAGAGATGACAAGACCGGTGTGGGTAGAGATAATAGTCCTCTTACGAACAGCAGTGTTCCTTTTAGTTGGGACCCTTTGCAGGGAAGGGAACTCTTGAGCTGATTTCAGGTTGAACTCAATTATGGGCTCCTCAGTTTTCGGTACTTTATTCATTAGTGCGAAGAGAGTAACGTCAGCGAACTTAATGTATGCGTTATCGAATCCTTGTCCGAAACGAATGACTGCATCATTAGACAACTCATCCTTGTAAATAGCCAAGTCAATCCCGTTGGTGAAGGTGAAAATGAGCTTTGGTGCAGACATTTTCTGCGGGGTAGATTTTAAGCATCAATTCTGATTTGATAAACAGCGTTAGTTTCAGTTCTCATGCAGGGTGACATTCTTGTTTAACATGCAAGAAAAGTAAAATGCAGTACAGGTAAGTAAGTAGCAATAAAGTAAAAAGCGTACCTGGAGGGTCTTCTCGTCATTCCGAGCTGCACTTAAGACACATGTCAGAGCATTTTATATATTTGCAAGATAATACCTAGGTAAAGCTAAGGGAAGGTTTTGGTTGTCTACCAAAATCCTAATCCTATCACTAGTTAATTCCTACGACGTCTAGGTTCTTGCATTTTGTTAAGGATGATTTTCTTCGCCAAGGAACAATTAAGTTCAATTGTTCTTCTAAAACATCCCATTGTATTGAGAAGTGCTTAGGATGAGTCCTAAACATTTTTTCAGTACTTCTGGGATTATTTCGAGTCCAAATGAATTTCATTGTACATGTGAATTAATCATCCAAAATTTAGTTAAGTTTTGCTTCTTGCTTAGTGAACTTGGACATTTGATTATCCAATGAATAAAATGACTTGTCACTTGATGCTCCATTTAAGAGTTATGATAATGAAAGCCTTTAGGAGCAAATTAATTTATTGAAGATTTTAACAATTCTTAATTTAAAATTGGAATTGATGATTTAAAGTGATTTGCTTTAGTTATAAAATTTTAATTAATAATTTTAAGTTTGGAATAGTGTTCAAGTTGTTTTATTTCAATTAAATCTTTATATTTTAAATGATCTTAATATTTCAGATTAATTTTAATGTTTTAAATTTGCTTAGGTTGAAAGAGGTGTTTAAATTATTTATTTTTATTAAATTTTGAAGACTAGATTTGGATTAATTATAATACTTTAGGTTGATTCTAATTAGTTTGATTTTTATATATTTTTTATTATGAATTGTTTTGAAATAACTTAAGGTTTTAAATTTGTTTTAAGTTGGCTCTTAAGTGATTTCAAATTAATTTAAAATGTTTAAAATTTATTTTAATTTGATTATTAAATCATTTAATGTTTTAAGCTTTAACTTAATTAAGGGTTATTTTTTTTTTGATTATTAATTTCAGTCATCATTTTAGAATTAATTAAGGATTGATTACCATTGAATTAATTTAATTAGGGACTTTAAATTAAAGAATTGGTATCTTCTTAAGTCATATCCCTAATAATCCAAAATTTTAATTATTCTCCCAAAATGTAAATGATTTAATTAATTAAAGTTCCATTTTGATATTTTTAAAGTGACTAATGGTTTTCTACCCCTTTATTCCCTAAGTTTCAATCATCCAAGAGAAGATTAAGATAAAATATTTTTTACCCTCCCTTTTGATTAAACCTAAAGTATTAATTAGGGTTAAAATCCTTAATTACCTTTATGCCTTTTTAAGCTTGTTCAATTCATAACTCACTAAATTGAGCTCAAATGAACTTGAAATTTTTATCTCACTTCACTCACATGTCAATTAAGACGTTAAGAAGAAAATGTGATTTTTCTTTTTTTAAATTAATTTTTACAATTATTTTAATAAAAATAAGAATTCTCAATGAAAATTCAACAACATGACCATAGTAAAGTTTCTATCTTTAAGAAAATTATGGGATGTTTCTATTAACCAGAGGACTACTTGGACCAATTTTGCTGATTTTTTGAATTATATTAGATTTATTATAATTATTTTGTATTTTAGAGTATTAATTAATTATAAAATAAAATTGAAGTTGAAAATTAAGTTTTATATTTTTCTTAAATCTCTCCAACCTCAAGGAATTCAGAGAAGTAAATTTTATATTTTTCTGATTTTTTTTTATTTATTAGAATTAATTTAGTGAAAATGTTGGAAAATTTATTTTTTTAATATTAAAAATTGTCTTAAGCCTTTAAAATTCAATATCTTAACCTAGGGACTTAGGAAAAATATTTGGTTGGTTCCTAAGTGATTATAGAATAAAATATGACATCTTTATGATTTTTAGTATTTTTTTATTTTTATTATTTTTTAATTATTATTAAAATATTCAAAAATAGGTTAAAAATGAAAATTTTTAGAAAATTTTAATTTTAATTTTCTTAGACTCCTCTGATATAAGAGAGCCCAAAAAACTAATTTGGTGAATTTTTGAAGTGTATTTTGTGTTTTATGATTTTTTAAAGTTTAAAAATGACCATACAACTTGAATGATCCATTTAGTGGGTTAAATCATTTCCAATTGACTTCAAATTTTTATGTGAGGTTCCCTGTATCCTAAATGACAGTGGAGAATTGATTTCAAGCAATTTTGATGTGTGATTACTCCTAATTAATTAGAATTCAATTTTAGGTGTTTGGGCTAATTAGGGTTATTCTTAAGGAATTAAATCAAACCATAATTTTCCTAGGGTCCTCTAGTCATAAGCTACCTCCCCTAATTTTCTTAGAATTTTCTAAGTAACATGGAAATTATTGGAATTAAAAATTCCAAAACAGAGACATAAAATAGGAAAATCAATAACTTACTATAAAGATGGCCTCTGGCCTTGGAAAATTCAGGGAATGTTCCAAAAAACAGAGGCTACAATAGCACTATGGTCTCATGCCATGGTGAATAGTGTTTGCAAATGGAGAATTGAAAGATCAAAGAGAGTATTTAAATCATTAAAAATCATAGATTCAACAAATTAATTTAATTTCTTTTCCACGTTATTCTCCTCCTTTCACTGAGTAAGAGGGTATTTTTCTTTTATTTTTATGATTTTTCAATGCAAAGATATGAATTTTTTAAGTTATGGGTATTTAAATAATTCAGAAAATATCCTATTTATCTACTTATCCACGCGGCGCCGCGTCAACCTACGGCGGATCGAAAGCCCACGCGGCGCGCCTCCATTCGACGCCGCCATCCGACTCAGCAGCCACGCGTCCCGCGGTCTCGTCCCATGTCTTGATCCGGCACGATCTGGACCGTCCGTTCGATACACGCGCGAATGAATGACATCTGTTCATCGTCGCCGAGTGTCCCTACCCGAGAATCGTCCACACTAAGACCCTAAGATCTCCCTCATTTCCCCACCAAATTTTGTGATCTTGGACTCTATAGATTCATCTTAACAAGACGAACACATCCATACGGCTAACATGCTATGAAATAGACTCAAACAAAATGGAGAATCGCTGGAAGCTCGGGTTAAAGAGAAGTCCACACACCTTGGTTCAGGAGGTGAAGCCTCGACTGAATGTTCTCAGTACGTTCGTTGGAGCTGGAGGAGTCTGGGGATGAAGCCTCTGGCCCTGGTGAATTGTCTAAGTGTGATTTCCACCAAGCCCAATTTCAAAGCTTGGCCGATAGGAAGAATGGCTGGCCTGGTGAGGGGGCTTTTGCTGGGGTATTTCTTCTCTTGGCCCGGTGAAGGTGTAGAGTCAATCAATTTGAGGATTGACTCACTGTGGTGAAGTGTCCTGGTTTTGGGCTTGAAATTGAACTTAGAAATTGAGCTCACAGAGGGGAAATTAGGGCTGGATTTCAGTGGGGATCAGCTGCTCTATGCTGGGAGAAGGGTCTGGAATGATTTTGGCAGAGTTTTGGTAAGGTTTGGTTCAACACTTCCTCATGGCCGTGAGGGGGTGAGTTTAAATAGGCATGGCTAGAGGGCTTCCAAGGGTAAGCTAAGGGTTGGGATCAGCTGCCTAGGGGAGGAGAATAACAGCCACAATGGACATTGGCCATGGGACAGCTCAGCATGTGAGTTTTGAATTTCAGAATCAAATGGGTGCTCTCGGCTTGGTATTTTCCGGTGACCCAGGTGGTGGTCCGGCCAGGGTCAAGTCACCATCTGACTCAGTGAGTCCAGGGATTGAGTTTGGTGCAAGCAATGGGCCTTGGCCATGTGTAAAGAGCTTGATTTAAAATGGAATGGGGAAGGGTGTATTTTGGGTTCAAATGGGTCAAATGCATGGATTTGGGTTTGGTGCACCCACCAAGGGGCTTTGGGTGCTGTGGGAGTCAGGTGAGTCAGCTAGGAAAGGGTGGTGAAGTCCCCATCCATGAATATTTTGATTAATCCTGGGTTAAGGTGAAGCATTAAAAGGGTTAACACTTTTTTAAGGGGGTTTAAAAGAGGCTTCTCCTTTTGCAATTAATGGCATGGTGAAGTGTAAAGTGGCCCCCAAGGCTTGCATATGGCTTAAGAATGGCTTCATGGCTTGGCTCACTTACATGGAAATGGATTTTGGGATTTTTGATGAATTTAAGGGAAATTGTCATGTGGTTTGATTTAGAATAATTTGATGATTGATTGGAACTTAGGGATGATTTTAATTGAATGCATGATGAAGAAGAGTGTCATATAGGCTTTAGTATGAATTTTTGGCTTTTTAAATTTGGTGAAGATGGGTTTTTTTTTAAAAAAAATGTTTTAAAGAGGTGGGCTTTTAGGTTTCAAAATAGACTTTTGGATGATAATTTGATAAAGGATTGGGCCAAATAAATGTTTCATTTAGTTTAGGAATGTGTCATGAATGTTTTGGAACAAAATTGGGGTAATTTGGAGTTGAATTGGGTTTAATTTGGGTCTTTTAATAATAGGGTCAAAGTGGGTCAAATTGAGCTAACTTGGGCTATGGTTGGGCTAATGTTGGTTTTGATGTAAAATTATTGTTGTAAAATGTTTATGGAGGTGTAAAAAAAAGTTTTCAATTCTGGTTGGGTCTTAATTATTGGATTTGGGCTTGTTTGGGTTCATGGTTGGTTTAGGCCAATTTAGGGAATTTTGGCTTAAGTTAAGCTTGGGTGAAGTTTGGTCTCAAATTTGAGGAAAATCAATTTAGTGTTTTGTTTGTGGGGATGTTGGGAAGGTTTTAGAAAAGATTTGGGGCTAATTGGAGTTGAGTTGGGTTGGTTTGGGCTAAGTTTAGGTCATGGGCCAAAATTGGGCTTTAACCTTCAAATTGAAATTGGATCCACATGTTGATAAAATTCGGTTTGGATTTGGTTTAAATTGATATTGAGGATATTTAATTGAAGTTTAGAATTGAATTGGATCAACATTGAGGTCAATTGGAGTGATTTGGATGGACATTGGGTCCACTTAGGTTAAAAAAGGGTCAAATTGGGGATTTTGGTTAAAGTGGGCTAAATTGACAAAACTGGCCTATAGTGTAGTAAAAAAAATGAAATTAGGAATATTTGGGATTTTCTGGAATTTTTTGGAAATTTTTGGAATTTTTAGATTTTTGGGCTAAAAGGGTATTTTAGGTATTTGGAGGTTATTGGGCGGTATCTTAGAAATTTTGGTATATTTGGCCATGGATGATCAATTTGAGTGGTGGAGAATATTTAGGATTGATTTTGAGGGATTTTGGGTAATTTAGGCAATTTTGCAAATTTTGGGCAATTTTACAAATTTTGGGCAATTTCAAGGGCATTTGGTAGGTTTGGTGGGTTTAGGGTCACGGGGGTCAAAAATTGAAATTTGGGAAAAATGAAGATTGGTTAAGTGTGAGTGAAATGAAACCATTTGATTGAGCCATGAAGCCATATTAAGCTCACAAGATCCATGAGAGGACTTATTTTAGGCACTCAATATGTTGTTACTAACCCTTTTAGCCAGGGGCTTAGGGGTTAAGGTCCATCCATATGAGTTACCTACATGTGTCAGAGAGTCAAATTGAGTAAAAGTGGTTTTAAGATTTGAAAAGAGTATGAGAGTGTGGTGTATGCAAGCTGGACTCACTGCAGACCGGACCATCCGGGGTACTCTAAGGCCAAAGAGTCCTATAGGAACCTCATCCTTTAAACCTCCACATTTGATCTTAACCCTCCAAGTGGCCTCGGGGTTTACAATCAAAATTGTGGGGTTTGAAGGGAGGTAAGAAGTGTTTTGAATTTCTAAGTGGTGGGTCCCATTTCTAGTCCGCTAGGATAGTCAAAGCGAAAACCTATGGCTAGATCCTAAGTACTAAGGAGAGAGAACAGACCTCACTAAAAATGAGGTCAACAATTGAGTCATTGGGTCAAGGATTAACCATTTTGTCCAAAGTTGACTTTTTGGTCAAAAGTTGACCTTTTCGGTCAATGAGTGGGTAATTGGGTCAAGGATAGACCATTTTGACCAAAGTTGACCTTTTGGTCAGAGATTAACTTATTGGGTCAATAATTGGACATTACGTTAAAAATTGATTATTTTGACCAAAGTTGATTTTTGGATCAAAAATTGATCTATTGGGTCAATGAGGTGGTCATTGAGTCAAAAATTAACCATATTGACCAAAGTTGACTTTTTCGTCAAAAGTTGACATATTTGGTCAATGAGGTGGTCATTATGTCAAAACTTAACTATATTGAACAAAATTGATTTTTTGGGTAAAAGTTGACCTATTTGGTCAATGGATTGGTCGTTGGGTCAAAGATTAACAATTTTGACCAAGGTTGACAAAGTTGAGCTATTGGGACACTGGGTTGTCATTGGGTCAAGGATTGACCATTTTAACCAAAGTTGACTTTTTAGTGAGAGATTGACTTTTCGGGTCAATAATTGGTCATTATGTTAAAAATTAACTATTTTAACCAAAATAGAATTTTTAATTAAAAATTGACCTATTAGGTCAATGGGGTGGTCATTGGGTCAACGATTAAACATTTTGACTAATGTTGACTTTTTGGTCAAACGTAAGCCTATTAGTTTATGTTGGTCTTTGGGTCAGAAATTGATTATTTTAATCAAATTAACTTTTTGGTCAAATATTGACCTATTGGGTCAATGGGTTGGTAATTGGGTCAAGGATTGCCCAATTTGACCAAAGTTGACTTTTTGGTTAAAAGTTGACATATTGGGTCAATGAGTTAGTCATTGGGTCAGAAATTGACCATTTTGACCAAAGTTAACTTTTTGGTCCAAAGTTGACCTATTAGGCCAATTGGTTTGTCTTTGGGTCAAAAATTGACCATTTTGACCAAAGTTGACTTTTGGTGAGAGATTGACTTATCAGGCCAATAATTGGTCATTAGGTCAAAAATTATCTATTATGACCAAATTGACTTTTTGGTCAAAAGTTGACCTATTAGGTCAATTGGTTTGTCAATCGGTCAATGATTGATCATTTTGACTAATGTTGACTTTTTGGTCAAAAGTTGGCCTATAAGGTCAATGGTTGGTCGTTGGATCAGAAATTGCCCATTTTAACTAGAGTTAACTTATTTGGTCAATGGGGTGGTCGTTAGGTAAGAAATTGACCATTTTTACCAAACTTGACTTTTTGGTCAAAGTTTGATCTATCAGGTTAATGAGGTGGTTAATAGGTCAAAATTGACTATTTTGACGAGAATTGACTTTTTGGTCAAAAGTTAACCTACTAGGTCAATGAGTAGGTCATTGGGTCAAGGAATGACCATTTTAACCAAAGTTGACTTTTTGGTCAAAAGTTGACCTATTGGGTCAATGAGTTTGTCATTGGGTCAAAGATTGACCATTTTGACCAAAGTTGACTTTTTGGTAAGGGATTGACTTATTGGGTCACTAATTGTTCATTAGGTCAAAAATTGACAATTTTGACCAAAATTGACTTTTTGGTCAAAAGCTGACTGACTACACAGGTGGCACGCACAGGGTGGTGGATATGTTTGCGGAGCTTTATAACTATATAAGTTTTTAACAGAGTAAAAATAGCAAGAGTACCCCTTTTATCAACGCAAGTACACATATCGTTCAAGTAATAAAGTGCTCTAATAGAGTCCTAGATATCGATCCCACAGGGAAGTTTAGAGATTAAGAACTAATTTCAGCAGATGCAATTACTATCTAGTAAACGGAAATTAAGAACGCTTATACTAAACTCTGTTACTTAATGGAAGATTGCAATTTAGAAAAAGTATATTTCTCCTTGTTAAGATAACTAAGTGAATGGATAATTAATATAGTTAGAATTATATTGTGCCAAATAGGAGCATTCCTATTCTTTACCCTTTGGTCCAGGAATAAAGAACATTGACTAATCCTATGCTTAGTTACTGAATTTGCAGCTAGGCTGGGAGGATACCGGCTGCCACTTCGGAGCCCCAACCTTCCCCTCGCCTGAGGGCTAACATCTACACTTCAGCTCCCAAATGATAGGACTGAATTTGAAGATTTTTGTCTGTCACACTAAAATATCCAATTCTACGCCTGATAAATAATATTTCCCTATTTATTTGCACCCTCCTTTCGAGGCTTTTGATTTCCCTAAATTTTGGACGTAATCTTTACTATAGTTGATAATTCGACATATTTTAACGATTCGATTGGCCAAATTGAAAGTAAATTAAGATTTAAGTAAAAGATTATCACAATTTTTTATTTAATATTTAAGACACAACTAATTCAATTTTCCATTCACAAAATCTCAACAACAAGGAGAAAGACAGAGAAAACTACTCAGAGTGCATAGGAAGAATAACAGAAAACTTGGATTTCATTTAAAGCTATAAAACAATAAACAAAAATTTATCTCGAATCTTCTCCCCAAGCAAACTCCTTGAAGTTCCTCTGACTCTTCCTTCTTGTACAACACAATTAAACTTACTAATGAACTCTCTAGAACACACTCACACACTACAGACTCTCCAGACTCAGATTAAGACACACACACCAAAAGAACACACTTTTTCAGCCTAAATTTATCTCTATTTAAAGAGGGAGAGATATTTCCAAAGGTTGCTTAAGCACCTCTTCAAAAAGCGTCCTGATTCATTGAACATTTGCTTGAACTGACCTTCTCGCCGTCGGCGGGCTCGATGGCGCCGTCGGAGGGCTTCTAGAATATTGGCCAACTACTAAGGCTCGCTATCAGCAGGCTCGATCTTGCCGTCGGCGGGCTCCTTTATAATATATTCAAAAACTTTTGGGAAAATCACGCCGCGGCGGCCTTTTCCTCGCCGTCAGCAGGATAGTTCAATTTTCATCTCTTTTAGTCCTTTTTGTTCCAGATTCACTTCTTTTTGATGTTTTTGCTCCCATTACCTATAATTCTTCATACCTGCAATAAAACATAGAAAATATCTTTCTTTAAAGTGCAAATTCAAATAAAATTGGTATGAATTTCTCAATATATTTTCCTGTGATCAAAATCCCCCAAACTTAACTATTACTTGTCCTAAAGGTTTAATTCAAAAATACTATGAATTTAATTTAAATAAGTATTATAGTAAAGTTTAATAGAATAATTTTTAGATAATTAAATTAATTCTATAGATATAAGGCTATTTGGTTATCAAGTTTAAGAGTTCTAGTCTTCTATTCATTCTAAGAATGACTATATTTGCAATACTAGATTACTTGGCATATTCAGATGATAGGAAATTCATGAAAATACTATTTAGTAAAATACTAATCCATATATATAAGTTTAGAAATATAACTAAGTTTTACCCTTTATGTTGATTCAAATGAAGCCAACTTTTGATAAGGCATCTCCTCAAGCTTCTCCTCACTTACTTTTTCTTTTCTTTTCATTTTGGATTGATTTTCAATCCTTTTTCTTTTTCATTTTCTCTTTTTTTTGTCAAGTGAGGATTACTGTATCTGGATAGCCTGTTAATAATTTTGAACTTCATTTTCCTCTTCCTAAATTTGAAACTTGAAATATTTCTTTATCTTGTATATATTTCATAGTTTTCACTTCATTGAGTTTCAATCTTTTCTTTCTCCTCTAAATACCTCAGAATTTAATATTTTAAAATATAGTTTTCCTTACTTTAAATAGTTAACTATATTCTTATCCTTTAATCTAAATATCTTAATCTACAAAATTTGTTTAATCACTAAAACTATTTCTTTTAACTTTCTATAATAATTAAATAAATTAATTCTAGTTTACTGAATTAAATTTACTACATAAAATCATTTATATAAAATTTTTTGAAAATATAAATTGAGAACAATTTAATAATTAAATTTTTGTTTTTCCCTCCCCCAAATTTATATTTTTCTATCTATTTTTATAGGGTGAAAAGAAAACAAACTGTAAATTTAAATCATACCTTCGTGCTTTAGGTATCTCCTTTTGAAGTTCTGCAGGTTCTTTTCATCACTTAATTAACCTATACTGTTAATAATTTTCAACACAAATATAATATCAAAGAAATTGCTGCGTAAAGAAGTTTTGAAATAAGTACAATATACTAACACAATTTATACCTATTATAATACTAAGCACAATTTAACACAACATTCACATACATTTCACTAATCCAGTTTTAGAGTTACAATCACAATTTGAAATATTAAAATTTAAAACTACACAAATTTAACTTATATAACAAAGTTTAAATGTCTTACACAGCATAATAATCAAAATACATAAACTAAACAACTAAACAAACACACAACATAAATATCTAATCATATAATCTAATCATCAACATTAAAATCTCAAACGATATCCTCATCTCCTTGTTCAGCAGGTGGAGTAGGCTGGTAGTGAGTATAACGGGGGCACTCAGGAAATACAACATCAAGCTCTCCTCTCCGATAACGATTCTCAGCATCATAGCAGGCTATCTCAAATTCAGAATCCCTATAGAGATAATCACTGTCATAACCATGCCTCCGCTCTAATCCTCCAATTCTCTGATATGCTTCAATTTTTCGTCAATCTTTTCAAAAATTTTCCGCTGCAGAGTCATTTCATTCATCAAATCATAAAGGGTAGGAGAACTGTAGGTAGGAGGGTCATAACTGGTAGAGGGAATATCCCTACTAGTTGAAGGTGCATAGCTCCTAGTCCCAGATCTCCATCCTTCATGGGATTCATAAGTCTTTGTATTAGCCTGGGTAATGGGTTTCATAGGTTCAACCCATTCTTCATCCTCTCTCGCCTCTACTACAGACAATTGGCAGAGTGCATAAATTAGACCAGGATGTCCTAGTCCTCCTCCACTTTCACTTTTTGCCATGACTAATATATTTTTATAAAAAATACTCCCCACATTTATAATTCTGTAGTTACGAATACAAAAATTCGAAGCTGCTACTATCTCTTGTGAATTCACTATGGTGATAAGTGGGTAGAAAAGTAGAGCAAATAAAATAATGCCAAGCCTTAGAGGTTGCATTAACATAGAAAGGGGGAAGTTTACCCGTTCACGCTGCTTAATTTTTCAAGTCCCTTTCCCATCAGTGAGAAAGTTAATCACCTCCTCCAGCGGTCCTTCCATTGTTCCGAATGTATCGTACTCGCTGGTATGAAGATCTTGTACTTCGTAGAAAGAATTTATTCGTGCAGCATTAAAATCGACTAAAAATCCTCTAACCTTTATAGGCCCATCCTCTATGCAGGTCGAATTGGCATAAAACTCTTTTACGACTTCAATCTGCGACTTTATTTGTCGTATAACAGAAATTTTCCCATCTTCTCTCTTTGATCGTTTGTTTCACTTCTCCTCCCGGATTCTTAAAAACTTTATCTTGAATGCATTTTCTTGCTTTGATATTAAAGTTGTATCTTGATTGAGCTTTAGCATTCACAAACCGTGCCTCATCAAAATCTTGTCGCCTCTTCAGTTGTGGAGCCATTTCTCGATCTATCAAATTTACAAAAATCTCAACTAAATTCCAAAATAATACTAGAATGGCTTCTAAAGGTGACTTAAAATAATCTAAAATGAATTTCATGGATTTCTTCCAACAATTTTTTCTATATTTCAATTTTTTGAAAATCCCCAAATGTGGAAAAAATACACAGTGAAAATCAAAAAAATTTTGCATCGGAGTGAACCTCTTACCAAGGGAAGATAAAATTCGGTGTCGAAATGTGTTGAAATTGCTCCAAATCCAAGATCTCTCAGGCCCTAGGTCGGTTTTTTCAAAGTTTTGAGGAAGGGGACGATGAATAGTGACGGTGGACCGGTCAAACAAAAGTGTTTTTCGGGATCTCGCCGTCAGCGGGAAAAATCTTGCCATTGGTGAGCTGATTAATTCAAATAGGTTTAAAGTCTCTGGAAAAAGTCACTGTCAGTGACGACGATCTCGCTGTCGGCGGGATTTTTAGGAAATTAATGTTTTTAATATTTTATAATGTTTTAAATTCATTTTAAACCTCTTAATGTCCGATCAATCAATTAAATATATTTAACTGTGATTAGATACTTTTTTAATTCAATTAAATCCACACAACACAAACATCACAAATTTTATATAAAATCCAAGTGTTTACAATATACGTACACCACATTACTAACAAGGTATTTTTACAACCTTAACACACCAAATTCAGCATCGCAATCCAAACCACAATAGTCAAAATGCTGAATATAAACAAACAACACATAATCTCATATATACTGAGATCAAATCTTAAAATCTAAAATATCAAAAGTGCAAATTACATAAAAATTAAATTCAAACTAACTCAACACATAAAAAAATACGAATGTCTTCTACTCGTTAGGGTTTGTACTAAACTCATCTCTGATATCTCTGATATAACGTAAATGAATGAATAGATTGTAGAAAGGCCTGTAAGGAAATTCTTCTATAGAATCTTCTTCAATCCATCCTTTCTTTCTCAAAAGCCGTATAAAACTAGCCTCAAGATGTTCAGAATGATCGAAGTGCTCCTTCATCCTCCAATCAATATGATCAAATAAATCAGAGATGTTATTAATTGAATTCATCACATATTGTACCTCTTTTTCCAATCTGTTGAGTTTCCGTAAGATCAAATTTGTTTTATCAGTAAAGGACCGATTGAAAGAGAATTTTTAGATGCTTGATTCGTAATAATGGTTGTTTCATTATTGTTATCCAGAGTAGGAAACATATCAGTTAGATCTAAGGGTTTCCAAGACAAAAGTAACTTTTCCCAGGCTTCATATGAAACTTGGTACGGACTACATAGTGCAAAAATTGTTGAAGGATGTCCTAGCCCATAAATCGATTCATGAACAATCAGGCCTAAAGAAGATTTCACAATAATTGAACCAACATTGGAAGGTAATCCCACTTGAATACAATAATTCAGAATCGAACACTCCTTAGAAACTTTATTTACCCTCATAGTGGGTAATAATTTTGTGGAAATAATGAAGTGCCAGTGTTTAGAGACGGGTTTTAGAAGTGATGCAGAAAAGCTAACATACCCATCTTCTCTTGTATCCCAATCTTCTACTTCATCAGTCAAATATCGTTAGATGTCATTCATATTATTTCTTGTAGGAACAAAGTTGGAATGGTGGTAAAGGGGTGTATTCTCAATTGAATATAACTCATTAATTCTAGAAGGAGTGAAAGTTACCCATCTGCCTCGCACATAGACACTTTCGTTGTTGATTCCGTGAAGATTGGAGTAGAATTCTTTTACAACAGAGATGACTACTACATAATTTGTATAGCGTAATACCTCCCAACGTAGGCGCACAATCATCTCCTCAATAGGCATTGTCGAATTCTCCACTCCTCTATTCACGAATCCTCTTTCTTTGATCAGTCTCTTTTTCATCATTACTTTGTTGAAGATTCACTGGGCCTCATAACTGACAAATTTTCTTCGATTGAACACTCGAGATCTAGTGATTTCAAGGTGATTGGATGCCATAATGATGAGTTTTTGTGGAGTTTCAAATCATTTTTAGGAAGTAAATGGTTTAGAAATTGAGTTCTAGGATTTTTAAAGAGTTAAAACACTTAGAATTGTCAAAAAACCATCAATGGGTTGGTCATTGGGTCAAGAATTGACCATTTTGACCAAAGTTGACTTTTTGGCCAGAGATTAACTTATTCAGTCAATAATTGGTCTTTATGTTAAAAATTGACTATTTTTACCAAAATATAATCTTTAATCAAAAGTTGACCAATTGGGTCAATGGGTTGGTCATTGGGTCAAAAATTAACCATTTTGACCTAACTTGACATGTTTGTCAAAAGTTAACCAGTTGGGTCAATGGGGTGGTCATTAGGTCAAAACTTGACTATATTGACCAAAATTGACTTTTTGGTTAATAGTTAACCTATTGGGTTAATGGGTTGGTCATTGTATCAAGGATTAACAATTTGACTAAGGTTGACTTTTTGGTCAAACGTTGACCTATTGGGCCACTAGGTTGGTCATTGAGTCAAGGATTGACAATTTTGACCAAAGTTGACTTTTAAGTCAGAAATAGACTTATTGGGTCAATAATTGGTCATTATTTCAAAAATTGACTCTTTTGACCAATATTGACTTTTTGGTCAAAAATTGACCTATGGGTTGGTCATTGGGTCAGGGATTGATCATTTTTACAAAAGTTGTCATTTTGGTCGAATGTTGGCCTATTGGGTCAATGAGTTAGTCGTTGGACCAGAAATTGACCATTCTAACAAAAGTTGACCTATTGGGTCAATGGGGTGGTCATTAGGTTAAAAATTGATTATTTTACCAAAATTAACTTTTTCGTCAAAAGTTGACCTATTGGTTGAATGAGTTTGGTCATTGGGTCAAGGATTGAACAATTTGACCAATGTTGACTTTTTGGTAAAAAATGACATATTGAGTCAATGGGTTGGTCATTGGGTCAAGGATTGACCAGTTTGAACAAGTTGAATTTTTGGTCATAGATTGACTTATTGGGTCAATAATTGGTCATTAGGTCAAAAATTGACTATTTTGAACAAAATTATTTTTTGGTTAAAAGTTGACCAATTGGCTCAATGGGTTGGTCATTGTGTCAAGGTTTGACCATTTTGACCAAAGTTGACCTTTTTGTCAGAGATTGACTTATTGGGTTAATAATTGATTATTAGGCCAAAAGTGATTATTTTGATCAAAGTTGACTTTTTGGTCAAAAGTTGACCCATTTGGTCAACAGGGTGGTCATTTGGTCAGAAATTGACCTTTTTGACCAAAGTAGACTTTTTGGTCAAAAGTTGACCTGTTGGTTCATTGAGTTGGTCATTGGGTTAGAAATTGACCATTTTAACCAAAGTTGACTTTTTGGTCAAAAGTTGACCTATTGGGTCAATTGGGTGGTCATTACGTCAAAAAGTAACTATTTTGACCAAAGTTGACTTTTTGGTCTAAAGTTGACCTATTGGGTAAAGGTTGGTCATTGAGTCAGAAATTGACAATTTTAACCAAAGTTGACTTTTTGGTCAAAAGTTGACCTATTGTGTCAATTGGGTGGTCATTAGGTCAAAAATTAACTATTTTTACCAAAGTTGACTTTTTGGTCAAAAGTTGACCTATTGGGTCAATGGGTTAATCATTGTGTTAGAAATTGACCATTTTGAACAAAGTTGACTTTTTTGTCAAAAGTTGACCTATTGTGCCAATTGGGTTGTCATTAGGTCAAAAATTGACTATTTTAACCAAAATTGCCTTTGGTCAAAAGTTAACTTATTGGGTCAATGGGTTGATCATTGGGTCAAGAATTGACCATTTTGACCAAGGTTGACATTTTTGTCAAAAGTTGACCTTTTGGGTCAATGGGTTGGTCATTGGGTCAAAAATTGACCATTTTAACCAAAGTTGACTTTTTGGTCAAAAGTTGACCTTCTGGGTTAATAGGGTTGTCATTAGGTCAAAATAAAAAATTATAAACAAAATTAAATCTTTGGTCAAAAGTTGACCTATTGGGTCAATGGGTTTGTCATTGGGTCAAGGATTGGCCATTTTGACCAAATTTGACGTTTTTGTCAAAAGTTGACATATTGGGTCAATGGGTTGGTCATTAGTTTACAATTGTCAATTTTGACCAAGTGACTTTTTGGTCAAAAGTTGACCTATTTGGTCAATAGGTTTGTCATTGGGTCAAAGATTGACCATTTTTACTAAAGTTGGCTTTTTGGTCAAAAGTTGACCTATAGGGTTAATGGGTTGGTCATTGGGTCAGAAATTGATAATTTTGACCAAACATGATTTTTTGTCATAAGTTGACCTATTGGGTCAATAGGTTGGTCATTGAGTCAACCTTTTTCACCAAAGTTAATTTTTAGTCAAAAGTCGACATATTGGGTCAAGGGGTTTGTCATTGGGTCAGAAATTGACCATTTTGAACAAAATTGACTTTTTAGTCAAAAGTTGACCTATTGTGCCATTTGGTTGTCCTTAGGTCAAAAATTGACTAATTTGATGAAAATTGCTTTTTGGTCAAAAGTTGACCAATTGGATCATTTTGTCAAGGATTGACCTTTTTTACCAAACTTGACTTTTTGGTCAAAAGTTGATCTATTCGGTCAATGGGTTGGTCATTGGCTCAAGGATTGACCATTTTGACCAAAGTTGACTTTTCTATCAGAGATTAACTTATTGGGTCAATAATTAGACATTATGTAAATTAACTATTTTGACAAAAATTGACTTTTTGTTCAAATATTGACCTATTGGGTCAAAAGGTTGTCATAGGGTCAATGATTGGCCAATTTGACCAAAGTTGTCTTTTTGGTCAAAAGTTGACATATTGGGTCAATGGATTGGTCATTGGGTCAGAAATTGAACATTTTGACTAAAGTTAATTTTGGTCCAAAGTGTTATTGGGTCAATGAGTTATTCATTGGGTAAAAGATTGACCATTTTGAACAAAGTTGACTTTTTGGTAAGAGATTGACTTTTTGACCATTAGGTCAAAAAATAACTATTTTGACCAAAATTGACTTTTTGGTCAAAAGTTGACTTATTGGGTCAATGGATTGGTCATTGGGTCAAGTATTGATCATTTTGACTAATGTTGACTTTTTGGTCAAAAGTTTTCATATTGGGTCAATGGGTTGGTCATTGGGTCAGAAATTAACCATTTTGACCAAAGTTGACTTTTTGGTCTAAAGTTGACCTATTGGGTCAATGGGGTGGTCATTAGCTCAAAATTGACTATTTTCACCAAAATTGACTTTTTGGTCAAAAGTTAACCTATTGAGTCATTGGGTTAATGATTAACCATTTTGTCAAAAGTTGACTTTTTTAGTCAAAAGTAGACCTATTGGGTCAATGAGTTGGTCATTGGGTCAAGGATTGACAATTTTGACCAAAGTTAATTTTTTTGTCAGAGATTAACTTATTAGGTCAATATTTGGTCATTATGTTAAAAATATATTATTTTGACAAAGTTTTAATTTTGGATCAAAAGCTGACTATTGGGTCAATGTGGTGGTCATTAGGTCAGAAATTGACCATATTGATCAAAGTTTACTTTTTTGTCAAAAGTTGACCTATTTGATCAATGAGGTGGTCATTAGGTCAAAACTTGACTATATTGAGCAAAATAGGCTTTTTGGGTAAAAGTTGACCTATAAAGTTAATAGGTTGGTCGTTGGGTCAAGGATTGACAATTTTGACCAAAATTGACTTTTTTGTTTAAAGTTGACCTATTGGGTCAATGAGCTGGTCATTAGGTCAAGGATTGACCATTTTGACCAAAGTTAACTTTTTCGTCTTAGATTGACTTATTGGGTCAATAATTAGTCATTAGTTCAAAAATTGACTATTTTGACCAAAATTAACATTTTGGTCAAAAGTTGACCTATTGGGTTAATGGGTTGGCATTGGGTCAGGGATTGATCATTTTTACCAAAATTGACTTTTTGGACAAATGTTGGCCTATTAGGTCAATGAGTTACTCGTTGGACCAGAAATTGACCATTCTAACAAAAGTTAACCTATTGGGTCAATGGGGTGGTCATTAAGTAAAAAATTAACTATTTTGACAAAAATTGACTTTTTGGTCAAAATTTAACCTAGTGGAACAATGGGTTGGTCATTGGGTCAAGGATTGACCATTTCGATCAAAGTTGACTTTTTGGTCAAATGTTGACGTATTGGGTCAAGAATTGACCAGTTTGAACAAGTTGACTTTTTTGTCATAGATTGACTTATTGGGTCAAAATTTGGTCATTAAGTAAAAATTGACTATTTTGACCAAATTTGATTTTTTGGTCGAAAGTTGTCCAACTGGGTCAATGGGTTGGTCATTGTGTCAAGAATTGACCAATTTGATCGAAGTTGACTTTATGATCAAAAGTAGAGCTATTGGGTCAATGAGGCGGTCATTAGTTCAAAAATTAACTATTATGACCAAAATTGACTTTTTTGTCAAAAGTTGACCTATCGGGTCAATGAGTTAGTCTTTGGGTCAAGGATTGACCATTTGACCAAACGTGATTTTTTGTTCAAAATTTGACATATTGGGTCAATGGGTTGGTCATTGAGTCAAGCATTGGCCATTTGACCAAAGTTGAATTTTTAGTAAGAGATTGACTTATCGGGTCAATAATTGGTCATTATGTAAAAAATTGACTATTTTGACCAAAATTGACTTTTTGCTCAATAGTTGACATATTGGGTCAATGTTTTAGTCATTGCGTCAAGGATTGACCATTTTGACTAAAGTTAACTTTTGGGTCAAAAACTGACCTATTGGGTCAATGGGTTGGTCAATAGGTCAGAATAAGATAATTTTGACCAAAGTTGACGTTTTGGTCAAAGGTTGACCTATTGGGTCAATGGGTTGGTCATTGGGTCAAGGATTTATCATTTTAACCAAAGTTGACTGTTTCGTAAGAGATTGACTTATTGGATCAATAATTGGTCATTAGGTAAAAATTGACTATTTTGACCAAAATTTCCTTTTTGGTGAAATAATGACTTACTGGGTCAATCATTTGGTCATATGGTCAAGGATTGACCAATTTGACCAAAGTTGATTTTTTGTTTAAATAGTGGGTGAATGGGTTGTTCATTAGGTCATAAATTGACCATTTTGGTCAAAGTTGATTTTTTGGTCAAAAGTTGACCTATTGAGGCAATGGATTTGTCATTGGGTCAAAGATTGACCATTTTGACCAAAGTTGACTTTTCGGTAAGAGATTGACATATTGGGTCAATAAATTGTCATTAAGTCAAAAATTGACTATTTAGTCAAAGTTGACCTATTGGGTCAATGGGTCCGTCATTGGGTCAAAGATTGATCATTTTGACTAAAGTTGACTTTTTGATCAAAAGTTGACCTATTGGGTCAATGGGTTGGTGATCGAGTTAGAAATTGATCATTTTGACCAAAGTTGACTTTTCAGTCAAAAGTTGGCCTATTGGGTGAATGGGGTGGTCATTATGTCAAAAATTGACAATTTATAAAAATTGACTTTTTTGTCAAAAGTTGACCTATTAGGTCGTTGGGTCAAGGATTGACCATTTTGACTAAAGTTGACTTTTTGGTCAAAAGTTCACCTATTGGTCAATGAGTTGGTCATTAGGTCAAAAATTGACAATTTTGACCAAAATTAACTTTTTGGTCAAAAGTTGACCTATTGAGTCAATGAGTTGGCCATTGGGTCAAGGATTAACCATTTTGTCCAAGGTTAAATTTTTTATTAAAAGTTGACCTATGCGGCAATGAGTTGGTCATCGGGTCTAGGATTAATCATTTTGAGCGAAGTTGACTTTTTGGTCAAAAGTTTGCCTATTAGGTCAATGAAAGGTCATTGGGTCATAAATTGACCATTTTTAACAAAGTTAACTTATTGGGTCAATGGGCTGGTCATTAGGTCAGAAATTGACCATTTTTACCATACTTGATTTTTGGTCAAAAGTTGACCTATTGGGTCAATTGGGTAGGCATTAGATCAAAAATTGACAATTTTGACCAAAATTGACTTTTCGGTCAAAAGTTAACATACTGGGTCAATGTGTTGGTCATTGGGCCAGGGAATGACCATTTTGAGCAAAGTTGACTTTTTGCTCAAAAGTTGACCTAATGGGTCAATGGGTTTGTCATTGGGTTAAACATTGACCATTTTGACTAAAGTTGACTTTTTGGTAAGGGAATGACTTATTAGGTCAATAATTGGTCATTAGGTCAAAAATTACTTTTTTTAACCAAAATTGACTTTTTGGTCAAAAGTTGACTTATTGGGTCATTGAGTTGGTCATCGGGTACAGGATTGACCATTTTGACTAAAGTTGACCTTTTGGTCAAAAGTTGACCTATTGGGTCAATGGTTGGTCATTGGCTCAGAAATTGACCATTTTGACTAAAGTTGACTTTTTGGTCGTAAGTTGAGCTATCTTGTCAGTGGATGTTCATTAGGTCAAAAATTGAATAGTTTAACCAAAATTGATTTTTGGGTCAAAAGTTGACCTATTAAGTCATTGGGTAAAGGTTAGCCAATTTGTCTAAAGTTGAATTTTTTGTCAAAACTTGACATATTGGGTCAATGAGTTCGTCATTGGGTCAGGGGGTGAAATTTTGTCCAAAGTTGACTTTTTGGTCAGAGATCAACTTATTAGATCAATTAATGGTCATTATGTTAAAAATTGACAATTTTAACCAAAATAAAATTTTTGATCAAAAGTTGACCTATTGGGTCAATGGGGTGGTCATTGGGTCAGAAAATGACCATATTGAGCAAAGTTGGCTTTTTTGTCAAATGTTTACCTTTAGAGTCAATGGGTCGGTCACTAAGCCAGAAATTGACCATTTTGACCAAAGTTAACTTTTTGGTGAAAAGTTGACCAATTGTGCCAATTGGGTTGTCATTAGGTTAAAAATTGACTATTTTAACCCAAATTATTTTTTGGTCAAAAGTTGACCTATTGGGTCATTGGGTCAAGGACTGACCTTTTTGACCAAAGTTGAATTTTTGGTCAAAAGTTGACCTATTGGGTCAATGGATTGCTCATTACGTCAAAAATTGACTATTTTGACCAAAATTGACTTTTTGGTCAAAAGTTGACCTATTGGGTCAAGGATTGACCATTTTGACCAATGTTGACATTTTGGTCAAAAGTTGACCTATTAGTTCAATGGAAAGGTCATTGGGTCAAGGATTGACCATTTTGACCAAAGTTGACCTTTTGGTCAGAGATTGACTTATTGGGTCAATAATTGGTCATTAAGTCAAAAAGTGACTATTTTGACTAAATTGACTTTTTGGTCAAAAGTTAACCTATTCGGTCAATGGGTTGGTCATTGTGTCAACGATTGATCATTTTGACTAAAGTTGACTTTTTGGTTAAAAGTTGGCCTATTAGGTCAATGGTTGGTCATTGGGTCAGAAGTTGTCCATTTTAACCAAAGTTAACTTATTGGGTCAATGGGTTGGTCATTAGGTCAGAAATTGACCATTGTTAGCAAACTTGACTTTTTGATCAAAAGTTGACCTATTGGACCAATGGGGTGGTCATTAGGTCAAAAATTGACTATTTTGACCAAAATTGACATTTTTGTCAAAAGTTGGCCTACTGGGTCAAAGTGTTGGTCATTGGGTCAAGGATTCACCATTTTAACCAAAGTTGACCTTTTGGTTAAAAGTTGACCTATTGGGTCAATGGGTTTGTCATTAGGTCAAAGATTGATCATTTTGACCAAAGTTAACTTTTTAGGTAGAGATTGACTTATTGGGTAATAATTTGTCATTAGGTCAAAAATTGACTATTTTGATCAAAATTGACTATTTTGATCAAAATTGACTTTTTGGTCAAAAGTTGACCTATTGTGTCAATGGGTTGGTCATTGGATCAAGGATTGATCATTCTGACCAAAGTTAACTTTTTGGTCAAAAGTTGGCCTATTGGATTAATGGGTTGGTCATTGGATCAGAAATTAACCATTTTGACCGAATTTGACTTTTTGGTCAAAAGTTAACCTATTAGATTAATGGATTGGTCATTGGATCAGAAATTGTCCATTTTAACTAATGTTGACTTTTTGGTTAAAAGTTGACTTATTGGGTCAATGGGTGGTAGTTAGGTCAAAAATTGACTATTTTGACCAAATTTGACTTTTTGGTCAAAAGTTGATTTATTGAGTCATTGGGTCAAGGATTAACCATTTTGTCCAAAGTTGACTTTTTAGGAAAAAATTGACATATTGGGTCAATGAGTTGGTCATTGGGTCAAGGATTGACCATTTTGACCAAAGTTGACTTTTTGGTCAGAAATTTATTTATTGGGTCAATAATTGGACATTATGTTAAAAACTGATTATTTTGACCAAAATTGAATTTTGGATAAAAAATTAATCTATTGGGTCACTGGGGTGGTCATTCGCTCAAAAATTGACCCTATTGACCAAAGTTTACTTTTTTGTCAAAAGTTGACCTTTTTAGTCAATGAGGTGGTCATTATGTCAAAAATTGACTATATTGAACAAAATTGACTTTTTGGGTA
This sequence comes from Papilionanthe hookeriana x Papilionanthe teres, assembly GCA_022702705.1. Taxonomy (NCBI): domain Eukaryota; kingdom Viridiplantae; phylum Streptophyta; class Magnoliopsida; order Asparagales; family Orchidaceae; genus Papilionanthe; species Papilionanthe hookeriana x Papilionanthe teres. Next base: position 91,413,923 of record CM040427.1, on the reverse strand, counting down.
AAAGTTGACCTATTGGGTCAATCGGTTGGTCGTTGGGTCAAAGATTGACAATTTTGGCCAAGGTTGACAAAGTTGACCTATTGGTACACTAGGGTTATCATTGGGTCAAGGATTGACCATTTTGACCAAAGTTGAATTTTTAGTGAGAGATTGACTTATCGAGTCAATAATTGGTCATTACGTTAAAAATTAACTATTTTAACCAAAATGGAATTTTTTATTAAAAGTTGACCTATTAGGTCAATGGGGTGGTCATTGGGTCAACGATCGATCATTTTGACCAATGTTGACTTTTTGGTCAAAAGTTAGCCTATTAGGTTTATGGTTGGTCTTTGGGTCAGAAATTGATTATTTTAATCAAAATTGACTTTTTGGTCAAATATTGACATATTGGGTCAAGGATTGACCAATTTGACAAAAGTTGACATTTTGGTCAAAAGTTGACATATTGGGTCAATGAGTTAGTCATCAGGTTAGAAATTGACCATTTTGACCAAAGTTGACTTTTTGGTCTAAAGTAGTACTATTGGGCCAATGGGTTTGTCTTTGGGTAAAAAATTGACCATTTTGACCAAAGTTGTCTTCTTGGTAAGAGATTGACTTATCAGGCCAATAATTGGTCATTAGGTCAAAAAATTAACTATTATGACCAAAATTAACTTTTTGGTCAAAAGTTAACCTATTGGGTCAATGGGTTTGTCAATCGGTCAATGATTGATCATTTTGACCAATGTTGACTTTTTGGTTAAAAGTTGACTTATTAGGTCAATGGTTGGTCATTGGGTCAGAAATTGCCCAGCTTAACCAAAGTTAACTTGTTGGGTCAATGGGGTGGTTGTTAGGTAAGAAATTGTCCATTTTTACCAAACTTGACTTTTTGGTCAAAATTTGACCTATCAGGTCAATGAGGTGTTATTAGGTCAAAAATAGACTATTTTGACGAGAATTGACTTTTTGGGCAAAAGTTAACCTACTGGGTCAATGTGTAGGTCATTGGGTCAAAGAATGACAATTTTTACCAAAGTTGACTTTTTGGTCAAAAGTTGACCTATTGGGTCAATGGGTTTGTCATTGGGTCAAAGATTGACCATTTTGACCAAAGTTCACTTTTTGGTAAGAGATTGATTTATTAGGTCAATAATTGTTCATTAGGTAAAAAATTAACCATTTTTACCAAAATTGACTTTTTGGTCAAAAGTTGACCTATTGGGTCAATGAGTCTGTCATTGGATCATGGATTGACCATTTTGACGAAAGTTGACTTTTTTTCGAAAGTTGACTTAGTAGGTCATGGTTAGCCATTAGGTCGAAATTGATCATTTTGACCAAAGTTGACTTTTTGATCGAAAGTTGACCTATAGTGTCAATAGGTGGTCATTCGGTCAAAAATTAACTATTTGGACAAAAATTAACTTTTTGGTCAAAAGCTAACCTATTGAGTCATTGGGTCAACAATTAACCATTTTGTCCAAAGTCGACTTTTTGGTCAAAAGTTGACCTATTAGGTCAATGAGTTAATCTTTGGGTTAAGGATTGACAATTTTGACCAAAGTTGACTTTTTGGTCAAAAGTTGGCCTATTTGGTCAATGGTTGGTCATTGGGTCAGAATTTTACCATTTTAACCAAAGTTAACTTATTGGGTCAATGGGTGGTCATTAGGTCAAAACTTGATTATTTTGACCAAAATTGACATTTTGGTCAAAAGTTAACCTACTGGGTCAATGGGTTGGTCATTGGGTCAAGGAATGATCATTTGAACCAAAGTTGACATTTTGGTCAAAAGTTGACCTATTAGGTCAATGTGTTTGTCATTGGGTCAAAGATTGACCATTTTGACGAAAGTTGACTTTTTGGTAAGATATTGACTTATTGAGTCAATAATTGGTCATTAGGTCCAACATTGACTATTTTGACCAATATTGACTTTTTGGTTTAAGTTAACATATTGAGTCAATGAGTTGGTCATTGGGTCAATGATTGAACATTTTGACCAGAGTTGAATTTTTGGTCTAAAGTTGACCTTTGGGTCAAGGGTTGGTCATCAGGTCAGAAATTGACCATTTTGACCAAAGTTGATTTTTTGGTCGAAAGTTGACCTATTGTGTCGATGGGTAGCCATTAGGTCGAATTAGTATTTTGACCAAAATTGACTTTTTGGTCAAAAGTTAACCAATGGAGTCATTGGGTCAAGGTTTACCCATTTTGTTCAAAGTTGACGTTTGGGTCAAAAAACGACCTATTGGGTCAATGAGTTGGTAATTGGGTCGAGGATTGACCGTTTTGACCAAAGTTGACTTTTTGGCCAAAGATTAATTTATTCAGTTTACAATTGGTCATTATGTTAAAAATTGACTATTTTAACTAAAATAGAATTTTTGATCAAAAGTTGACCTATTGGGTCAATGGGTTGGTCATTGGGTCAAATTAATCATATTGACCAACCTTGACTTTTTTGTCAAAAGTTAACCTATTGGGTCAATGAGGTGTTTGTTAGGTCAAAACTTGACTATATTGACCAAAATTAACTTTTTGGTTAATAGTTAACCTATTGGGTCAATAGGTTGGTCGTTGAGTCAAGGATTGACAATTTTGACCAAGGTTGACTTTTTGGTCGAAAGTTAACTCTATTAGGTCACTAGGTTGGTCATTGGGTCGAGGATTGACCAAAGTTGACTTTTTGATCGAAATTGACTTATTGGGTCGATAATTGGTCATTAGGTCTAAAATTGATTATTTTGACCGAAAATTCACTTTTGGTCGGAGTTTGCATGGGTTGGTCATTGGGTCAGGGATTGATCATTTTTACGAAATTTGACTTTTTGGTCAAAAGTTGGCCTATTGGGTCAATGAGTTAGTCGTTGGACTAGAAATTGACCATTCTAACAAAAGTTGACCTATTCGGTCAATAGGGTGGTCTTTAGTTCAAAAATTGATTATTTTGACCAAAATTGACTTTTTTGTTAAAAGTTGACCTATTGGTTCAATGGGTTTGGTCATTGGGTCAAGGATTGACCATTTTGATCAAGGTTGACTTTTTGGTCAAAAGTTAACCTATTGAGTCAATGGGTTGGTCATTGGGTCAAGGATTGACCAGTTTGAACAAGTTGAATTTTTTGTCATAGATTGACTTATTGGGTCAATAATTGGCCATTAGGTCAAAAATTGACTATTTTGAATAAAATTATTTTTTGGTCAAAAGTTGACCAATTGACTCAATGGGTTGGTCATTATGTCAAGGTTTGACCATTTTGACCAAAGTTGACCTTTTGGTCAGAGATTGACTTATTGGGTAAATAAGTGGTTATTAGGCTAAAAATTGACTGTTTTGACCAAAGTTGACTTTTTGCTTAAAAGTTGAGCCATTTGGTCAATAGGGTCCTCATTTGGTCCGAAATTGACCTTTTTGACCAAAGTTGACTTTTTGGTTAAAAGTTGACCTATTGTGTCAATGAGTTGGTCATTGGGTTAGAAATTGATCATTTTGACCAAAGGTGACTTTTTGGTCAAAAGTTGACCTATTGGGTCAATTGGGTGGTCATTGGGTCAAAAATAAACCATTTTGACCAAAGTGACTTTTTGGTTAAAAGTTGACCTATTGGGTAAATAGGTTGGTCAATAAGTCAGGAATTGACCATTTTGACCAAAGTTGACTTTTTGGTCAAAAGTTAACCTATTGTGTCAATTAGGAGGTCAATAGGTCAAAAATTAACTATTTTGACTAAAGTTGACTTTTTGGTCAAAAGTTGACCTATTGGGTCAATGGGTTAATCTTTGGGTCAGAAATTGACCATTTTGAACAAATTTGATTTTCTTGGTCAAAAGTTGACCTATTGTGCCAATTGGGTTGTCTTTAGGTCAAAAATTGACTATTTTGACCAATGTCTTTGGTCAAAAGTGGACCTATTGGGTAAATGGGTTGTTCATTGGGTCAAGAATTGACCATTTTGACCAAAGTTGACTTTTTTGTCAAAAGTTGACCTTTTGGGTCAATGAGTTGGTCATTGGGTCAAAAATTGACCATTTTAACCAAAGTTGACTTTCTGGTCAAAAGTTGACCTTCTGGGTTAATAGGGTTAGCATTAGGTCAAAATAAAAAATTATAGCCAAAATTGACTCTTTGATCAAAAGTTGACCTTTTGGGTCAATGGGTTTCTCATTGGGTCAAGGATTGACCGTGTTGACCAAATTTGACGTTTTTGTCAATAGTTGACCTTTTGGGTCAATGGGTCGGTAATTAGGTTACAATGGACCATTTTGACCAAAGTTGACTTTTTGGTCAAAAGTTGACCTATTGGGTCAATGGGTTGGTCATTGGGTCGAAGATTGATCATTTTGACTAAAGTTAACTTTTTGGTCAAAAGTTAACCTATTGGGTTAATGGGTTGGTCATTGGGTCAGAAATTAACAATTTTTACCAAACTTGACTTTTTTGTCAAAAGTTGACCTATTGGGTCAATGCGTTGGTCATTAAGTCAAAGATTGACCATTTTCACCAAAGTTATCTTTTTGGTTAAAAGTCGACTTATTGGGTCAATGGGTTTGTCATTGGGTCAGAAATTGATCATTTTGAACAAAATTGACTTTTTAGTCAAAAGTTGACCTATTGTGCTAATTGGGTTGTCATTAGGTCAAAAATTGACTATTTTGACCAAAATTGCTTTTTGGTCAAAAGTTGACCATTTGAGTCATTAGGTCAAGGAAAGACCATCTTGACCAAAGTTGAATTTTTGGTCAAAAGTAGACCTATTGAGTCAATGGGTTGGTCATTGGGTCAAGGATTGACCATTTTGACCAAAGTTTACTTTTTGATCAGAAATTAACTTATTGGGTCAATAATTAAACATTAAGTAAATTGATTATTTTGACCAAAATTGATTTTTTGTTCAAATATTTACCTATTGGGTCAAAGGGTTGTCATTGGGACAATGATTGGCCAATTTAACCAACGTTGACTTTTTGGTCAAAAGTTGACATATGGGTCAATGGGTTGGTCATGGGGTCAGAAATTGATCATTTTAACTAAAGTTCACTTTTTGGTTCAAAGTCCTATTGGGTCAATGGGTTTGTCATTGGGTAAAAGATTGACCATTTTTAACAATGTTGACGTTTTGGTAAGAGATTGATTTATTAGGTCAATAATTGGTCATTAGGTCAAAAAATAACTATTTTGGCCAAAATTGACTTTTTTGTCAAAAGTTGACATATTGGGTCAATGGGTTGGTCATTGGGTCAAGGATTGATCATTTTGACTAGAGTTGACTTTTTGGTCAAAAGTTGACCTATTGGGTCAATGGGGTGGTCATTAGCTCAAAATTTGACTATTTTGACCAAAATTGATTTTTGGTCAAAAGTTCACCTAATGAGTCATTAGGTCAAGGATTAACCATTTTGTCCAAAGTTGACTTTTTTGGTCAAAAGTAGACCTATTGGGTCAATGAGTTGGCCATTGGGTCAAGGATTGACAATTTTGACCAAATTTGATTTTTTGGTTAGAGATTAACTTATTAGGTTTATAAATGGTCATTATGTTAAAAATTGATTATTTTGACAAAATTTGAATTTTGGATTAAAGTTTGACCTATTGGGTTAAATGGGTGGTCATTGGGTCAGAAATTGACCAAATTGACCAAAGTTGACTTTTTTTGTCAAAAGTTAACCTATTTGGTCAATGAGGTGGTCATTAGGTCAAAACTTGACTAGGTTGAGCAAAATAGACTTTTTGGTTAAAGTTGACCTATTAAGTCAGTGGGTTGGTCGTTGGGTCAAGGATTAACTATTTTGACCAAAATTGACTTTTTGGTCAAATGTTCACCTATTAGGTCAATGCATTGGTCATTAGGTTAAGGAATGACCATTTTGACCAAAGTTTACTTTTTCATCTGAGATTGACTTATTGGGTCAATAATTGGTCATTCGGTTAAAAATTGACTATTTTGACCAAAATTGACATTTTGGTCAAAAACTGACCTATTGGGTTAATGGTTTGGTCATTGGGTCAGGGATTGATCATTTTTACCAAAGTTGACTTTTTAGTCAAAAGTTGGCCTATTAGGTCGATGAGTTAGTCGTTGAACTGGAAATTGACCATTCAACAAAAGTTGACTGTTAGATCGATGGGGTGGTCATTAGGTCGAAATTGTTATTTTGACCAAAATTGTCTTTTTGGTCAAAAGTTAACCTATTGGAACAATGAGTTGGTCATTGGGTCAAGGATTGACCATTTCGATCAAAGTTGACTTTTTGGTCAAAAGTTGACTTATTGGGTCAATTTGTTGTTCATTGGGTCAAGGATTGACCAATTTGAACAAGTTGACTTTTTTGTCAGAGATTGACTTATTGGGTCAAAATTTGGTCATTAGGTCAAAAATTGACTATTTTGACCAAATTTGATTTTTTGGTCGAAAGTTGACCAACTGGGTCAATGGGTTGGTCATTGTGTCAAGAATTGACTAATTTGTTCGAAGATGACTTTCTGATCAAAAGTAGACGTATTGGGTCAATGGGGCGGTCATTAGTTCAAAATTTGAGTATTATGACAAAAATTGACTTTTTTTGGTTAAAAGTTGACATATCGGGTCAATGGGTTGGTCTTTGGGTCAAGGATTGACCATTTTAACCAAAGTTATTTTTTTTTTCAAAATTTGACCTGTTGGGTCAATGGACTGATCATTGAGTCAAGCATTGATCTTTTGACCAAAGTTGAATTTTTAGTCAGAGATTGACTTATCAGGTCAATAATTGGTCATTAGGTCAAAAATTAACTATTTTGACCAAAATTAACTTTTTGATCAATAGTTGACATCTTTGGATCGATGTTTTAGTCATTGCGTCGAGGTTTGACCATTTTGACTAAAGTTAACTTTTGGAATAGCCGACTATTAGATTGATGGGTAGGTCGATGGGTCGAAATATGATAATTTTGACCAAAGTTGACGTTTTGGTCAAAGGTTGACCTATTTGGTCAATGAATTGGTCATTGGGTCATAGATTTGTCATTTTGACCAAAGTTGACCGTTTGGTAAGAGATTGACTTATTGGGTCAATAATTGGTCATTAGGGAAAAATTGACTATTTTAACCAAAATTGCCTTTTTGGTGAATATTGACCTGTTAGATCGATCAGATTAGTCATATGGTCGAAAGTTGACCAATTGTACCAAAGTTGTTTGTTTAAATATTGACATATTGGGTCAATGGGTTATTCATTAGGTCATAAATTGACCATTTTGGTTAAAGTTGACTTTTTGGTCAAAAATTGAGCTATTTGGGCAATGGATTTGTCATTGGGTCAAAGATTAACCATTTTCACCAAAGTTGACTTTTTGGTAAGAGATTGACATATTGGGTCAATAATTTGTTATTAGGTCAAAAATTGACTATTTGGTCAAAGTTGACCTATTGGGTCAATGGGTTGGTCATTGAGTCAATGATTGATCATTTTGACCAAAGTTGATTTTTTGGTCATTAGTTGACCTATTAGGTCACTGGGTTGGTGATTGAGTCAGAAATTGACAATTTTGACCAAAGTTGACTTTTTAGTCAAAAGTTGGCCTATTGAGTCGATGGGGGGTCATTCGGTCAAAAATTGACTATTTTTATAAAAATTGACTTTTTGGTCAAATGTTAACTTAGGTCGTTAGATCAAGGATTGATCATTTTGACTAAAGTTGACTTTTTGGTCAAAAGTTCACCTATAAGGTCAATGGGTTGGTCATTAGGTCAAAAATTGATTATTTTGACCAAAATTGACTTTTGTCGAAAGTTGACTGTTAGATTGATGAGTTGGTCATTGGGTCGAGGATTAACTATTTTTTCCAAAGTTGACTTTTTGGTCAAAATTTGACCTATGGGTCAATGAGTTGCTCATTGGGTCAAGGATTGACCATTTTGGCCAAAGTTGACTTTTTAGTCAAAAGTTGGCCTATTAGGTCAATGGTTGGTCATTGGGCCAGAAGTTGACCATTTCAAATAAAGTTAACTTATTGAGTCAATGGATCGAGTCATTAGGTCAAAATGAATTGCATTTTTACAAACTTGATTTTGTTCAAAAGTTGACATATTGGGTCAATTGGGTGGTCATTAGGTCAAAAATTGACTATTTTGACTAAAATTGACTTTTTGGTAAAAAGTTAACCTACTTGGTCAATGTGTTGGCATTGGGTCAAGGAATGACCATTTTAACCAAAGTTGACTTTTTGCTCAAAAGTTTACCTATTGGGTCAATGGGTTTGTCATTGGGTCAAATATTGACCATTTTGACCAAAGTTGACTTTTTGGTAAGAGAATGACTTATTAGGTCAATAATTGGTCATTAGGTCAAAAATTGACCATTTTGATCAAAATTGACTTTTTGGTCAAAAGTTGACCTATTGCGTCATTGAGTTGGTCATTGGATGCAAGATTGACGATTTTGACCAAAGTTGACTTTTTGGTCAAAAGTTTGCCTTTTGGGTCAATGGTTGGTCATTGGGTCAGAATTTAACCATTTTAACTAAAGTTGACTTTTTGGTCGTAAGTTGAAGTATCGTGTCAATGGGTGTTCGTTAGGTTAAAAGTTGAATATTTTGACCAAAATTGACTTTTTGGTCAAAAGTCGACCTATTGAGTCATTGGTTCAAGGTTTAGCCAATTTGTTCAAAGTTGACTTTTTGATCAAAGGTGGACCTATTGGGTCAATGAGTTCGTTATTGGGTCAAGGAGTGACCATATTGACCAAAGTTGGCTTTTTGGTCAAAGATTAACTTGTTAGATCAATAAATGGTCATTATGTTAAAAATTAACAATTTTAACTAAACTAAAATTTTTGATCAAAAGTTGACCTATCAGGTCAATGGGGTGGTCATTGGGTCAGAAACTCACCATATTGAGCAAAGTTGTCTTTTTTGTCAAAAGCTGACCTATTGGGTCAATGGGTTTGTCATTGGGTCAGAAATTGTCCATTTTGACCCAAGTTAACTTTTTGGTCAAAAGTTGACCTATTCTGCCAATTGGGTTGTCATTGGTTAAAAATTGACTATTTTGACCCAAATTATTTTTGGGTCAAAAGTTGACCTATTGGGTCAGTGGGTCAAGGATTGACCATTTTGACCAAAGTTAACTTTTTTGTCAAAAGTTGACCTATTGGGTTAATGGGATGGTCATTGGTTCAAGGATTGACCATTTTGACTAAAGTTGACTTTTTGCTCAAAAGTTGACATATTGGGTCAATGGGTTGGTCATTGGGTTAGAAATTGACCATTTTTGACAAAAGTTGACTTTTTGGTCCAAAGTTGACCTATTGGGTCAATGGGTTTGTCATTGGGTCAAAGATTAACCATTTTGACCAAAGTTGACTTTTTGATAAGAGATTGACTTATAAGGTCAATAATTGGTCATAATGTCATAAATTAACTATTTTGACCAAAATTAACTTTTTGGTCAAAAGTTGACTTATTGGGTCAATGAGTTGGTCATTGGGTCAAGGGTTGACCATTTTGACCAAAGTTGACTTTTTGGTCAAAAGTTGACCTATTGGGTCAAAAATTTACCTTTTTGACGAAAGTGTACTTTTTAGTCAAAAGTTGACCTATTAGTCAATGGGTTGGTTGTCGGGTCAAAGATTGACACTTTTGATCATGGTTGACTTTTTAGTCAAAAGTTCTCCTATTGGGTCACTAGGTTGGTCATTTGGGTTAAGGATTGACCATTTTAACCAAAGTTGTCTTTTTAATTGGTCAAGAGGCAAAAAATTGACAATTTTAATAAAAGTTGATTTTTTGGTCAAAAGTTGACCCATTCGGTCAACGAGGTGGTCATTTGGTCAAAAATTGACCTTTTTGGCCAAAGTTGACTTTTTGGTCAAAAGTTGACCTATTGGGTCAATGAGTTGGTCATTGGGTTAGAAATTGACCATTTTGACAAAAATTGACTTTTTAGTCAAAAGTTGACCTATTGGGTCAATTGGGTGCTCATTAGGTCAAAAATAAAAAATTAAAACCAAAATTGACTTTTTGGTCAAAAGTTGACCTATTGGGCCAATGGGTTTGTCATTGGGTTAAGGATTGACTATTTTGACCAAATTTGACGTTTTTGTCAGAAGTTGACCTATTGGTCGATGGGTTGAGTCATTCGGTCGAGAAATTGACCATTTTGACTCAAAATTACCTTTGATCAAAACATGACCTATTATGTAAATGGGTTGGTCATTAGAGTCGATGGGTTGGTCATTGGATCAAGAATTGATCATTTTGACCAAAGTTGACTTTTTGTCAAAAGTCGACCTTTTCGTGGATCAATGGCCAGTCATCGGGTCAAAAATTGACCATCTTAACCAAAGTTGGCTTTTTGGTCAAAAGTTGACCTTCAAGGTTAATAGGGTTGTCATTAGGTCAAAATAAAAAATTATAGCCAAAATTGACTCTTTGGTCAAAAGTTGACCTATTGGGTCAATGGGTTTGTCACTGTGTCAAGGATTGACCATTTTGACTAAATTTGATGTTTTTCTTAAAAGTTGATCTATTGAGTCAGTGGGTTGGTTAACCATTGTGACCAAAGTTGATTTTTTGGTCAAAAGTTGACCTATTCGGTCATTGGGTTGGTCATTGGGTCAAAGATTGACTATTTTGACTAAAGTTGACTTTTTGGTCAAAAGTTGACCTATTGGGTTAATGGGTTGGTCATTGGGTTAGAAATTGACAGTTTTCACCAAACTTGACTTTTTTGTTAACAGTTAACCTATTGGGTCAATGGGTTGGTCATTGAGTCAAAGATTGACCCTTTTCACCAGAGATTGACTTATTGGGTTAATAATTGGTCATTAGGTCAAAAAGTGACTATGATGAACAAAATTGACTTTTTGGTGAAAAAATGACCTATTCGGTCAATGGGTTGGTCATTGGTCCAAGGGTCAATCATTTCAACTAAAGTTGACTTTTTGGCCAAAATTTGGCTTATTAGGTTAATGGTTGGTCGTTGGGTCAGAAGTTGTCCATTTTAACCAAAGTTAACTTATTTGGTCAATAGGTTGGTCATTAGGTCAGAAATTGATCATTTGTACCATACTTATCTTTGGTCGAGATCACTTATTGGATCGAAAGGTGGTCATCAGATTCAAATTAACTATTTTGACCAAAATTAACTTTTCGGTCGAAGTTCGACCTCTTGAGGTAAAAGGTTGGTTAGTTATTAGTCAAGAATCGACCATTTTAATCAAAGTTGACCTTTCGGTTAAAGGTTGACTATTGAGTCGATGGGTTATTCATTGGGTCGAAGATTGATCATTTTACAAAGTGAAGTTTTGGTTAGTGATTGACTTGTTAGAGTCGATAATTGGGTCATTAGTCGCTATGTGTTGAGCAAAGTTTTACTTTATGTAAAAGTTGACTGCTATTGATAAGTCGCTATATCAGGGTAACGTATTAGCCGTTTTGACAGAAGTTGACTTTATACATCGAAAATATTTGACTGTGGGTCGATGGTTAGTCATTAGGTCGAAATTGACCTTTTTACAGAAGTTGACATATGGGTCAGTTGACTTATTGGGTCGATGGGTGGTCATTAGATCAAAAATTGATTAATTTCACAAAAATTGACTATTTTGAGCAAATTGACTTTGGTTAAAAGTTGATCTATTGAGTCATTGGGTCAAGGATTAACCGTTTTGTCCAAAGTTGACATTTCGGTCAAAACTTGACCTATTGGATCAATGAGTTAGTCAATGGATCATGGATTGACCATTTTGACCAAAGTTTACTTTTTGGTCAGAGGCTAACTTATTGGGTCAATAATTGGTCATTATGTTAAAAATTAATTATTTGACCAAAATTTAATTTTGGATCAAAAGTTAACTTATTGGGTCAATGGGGTGGTCATTGGTTCAGAAATTAACTATATTAAACCAGAAGTCTGACTTTCTGGGTAAAGTTTACCTATCGGGTCGATGGGCTGTTGTTGGGTCGAAGGATTTGCCACTGATTGTGACCAAAGTTAACTTTTCGGTACTAAAAGATGACTTCAGTGGATCGATGGGTCAGTCATCGGGCCGGGGATCGACCATTTCGACCCAAAGTCAGATTCTTTTGTCGCATCTGACTTGTTGAGGAGTCAATAATCGGGTCAGTAGTGCAAAAAATCGGCTATTTTGACCAAAATACGATTTTTTGGTCCAAAGTCGACCTGGCGGGGGGTTAAAGGGTCAGGGTCATCGGGGTCGAGAGTTGCACATTTTCGTCCACATCGTCTTTTTCATCAAATGCTGACTCGATGGGTCAATGTGTCGGCCATCGGGGTCAAAGATCGACCATTTCGACCCAAGTTGACTTTTTTTTGAATGAGATCGACTTATTGGGTCCACTGGGGTGGTCATTAAGTCGAAAATCGATCTATTTCGATCAAAATCGACTTTTTGGTCGAAAGTCGATCTGATTAGGTGATGGGTTAGTCATTAGGTCGAAGGATCGATCATTTGTCCCTGGGTGCCACTTTTTCGGGTCGAAAAGTCGACCTATCGGGTTATCGAGCGTTAGACATTTTGTGAAGGAGTCGACCATTTCGACCAAAGCTTGCCTTTTCGTCGAGATCGAGCTCATGATGGGTCGACTGAATTTGGCCATTTCACTCAAAGTTGATTATTATGATAAAAATTTGACTACCACATTGACCAAAACTGACTTTTTGGTGAAAATTTGATCGGTCGCATCAATGGGTTGGTCATTCGGCAAACGATTTGGCCTTTTCGACCAATGTCGACTTTCGGTCGGATGTCGCCGACGGTCGTTGTGTGTCGAAGGATCGACCATTTTGATCGAGAGTGCACTTTTCGGTCAAAGAAAAGTCGAACTCATTCGGCACATGCGGGATGGCGATTGGATCGAGCGATTTGACCGTTTTGACCCCGAAAGTTAAGTTTTTGGTCGAAGATTGCTCATCGGGTTATTAATCGGTCAAAAACTCTGGAATCAGGTGTGATAATTTTCAACTGACATTTTTTTACTTTTTGGTCGAAAAGTCGACGTATTCGGTCGATGGGTCGGTCAGTCGACGACGATAGACTCATTTTGACCAATGTTGACTTTTTGGTCAAAAGTTGGCCTTATCGAGATCGAAAGGTTGATCATTGGGTGTGTCATCTTAACTTGGTTACCATCTTATTGGGTCAAGTTATCTTATCGGTTGACCGGTGCTCGCTAGGTCGGAAATTAAAAATTTTCCACTGACTTTATTTTTGAGGTCAAAAGTTTGACTTATTGGGTCGATGGGGGTGGTCATTATGTGCAAAAATTAACTATTTCGACCAAAAATTGACTTTTATGTCAAGAAGTTAATCTGACTGGGTCAAACGGAGTTGGTCATCGGGTCGAGGATGCGACCATTTTAACCAAATTTAACTTTTCGGTCAAGAAAGTCAATTCGCTTGGTTAATGTGTTTGTCATCGGGTCAAAGATCGACGGTTACGACCGGAAGGTACATTTTGGAAAGAGATTAACCTATCGGGCAAATAATTGGTCATTTGGTCAAAAATTGACGAATTCTTGGTCGAAGTTGATCTTTTGGTCGAAAAGTCAGACTGTCAGGTCGAAAGAGTTGGTCATCGGGTCGAGGAATCGACCATTTCGACCAAAGTTGACTTCTTTTTTCGATAGGCTTCGACCAGTCGACTGAATGCCTGGTCAAAGGGCGTCCGTAGGGTACCATTTTGACCGAAGCTTACTTTTTGGTCGAAAGTCGACCTATTGTGTCGGTGAGGTGGTCATTATGTCAAAAAATTGATTCATTTTGACTAAAATTAACTTTTTCGGTCGAAAAGTCATCGGTCGAATCATCGGGCGAGGATTCGGAGCCATTTTCCCAAAGTTGACTTTTTGGTCGACAGTTAACCCGGACTGGGTCGATGAGTTGGTCGTTGGGTCGAGGATCGACAATTTTCGGACAAAAGTCGACTTTTTGGTCGATCAACTTATCGGGTCAATAATTACTTGGTCACGCGAAAAATTTACAATTTTAATCGAATTCCTGCCACTTTTGAGTCGTAAGTCGACCTGATTAGGTCGATGGGGTGGTCATTGGAGCTCGAAATTTACCATATTGGCGAAAGTTGACTTTTTTGTCAGAAGTCGACCTTATCGGGTCGACTGGGGCGGTCATTGGGGTCGAAACTTGACCATATTGACCAAAATCGACTTTTAATTAAAAGTTGACATATTTGAGCGTCTAATGGGTCGGTCGCTGGATCGGGGATGGACATTTTCGGACCCAAAGGTTGACTTTTGGTCGAAAAGTGGACCTGTCGGGTCACTTGTTTGACCATTGTGTCGAGGATCGACTAATTTTGACGTAAAGTTAACTTTTTAGTCGAGAGATCTGACTTATTTGCGTATCAGTGAGTCATCGAGGTTAAAAGCTCGATTATTTCGGACTCGTGATCCGGAGCATTTTGGTTAAAATTTGACTGCAATCGGGCTAATGGGCTCGGTCATCGGGTCGTGAGATTGATCATTTTTGCCAAATCGACTTTTTGGTCGAAAGTTGTGGCTCTACTAGGTCGATAGAGTCGAGCCGTCGCCACCCGATTGAAATCGACCATTATAACGAAAGGACCTGTCAGATCGATGGGGTAGTCATTAGGTCGAAAATTATCTATTTTGACAAAATTCATTGTTTGGTCGAAAAGTTGATCTATTGGTTCGACGGGTTGGTTATCAGATTGAGAAATGACAATTTTAATCGAGCTCGACCTTCTGGTCGAAAGTCGACCTGTCGGGTTCGATGGGTTGGTCATTGGGTCACGGATTGATCACCGGCTATTGATGTTGACTTTTGGTGGGGAGATCGACTTATTGGCCATTCGATAATCGTGCGAGTAGGTTAAAAATCGCAGTTATTTTGACAAATGAAATTGAATTTTGCGTGAAAAGTCGGCCGATCGGAGCCGACGGGCAGTGTCTTTGTGTTAAGGGCCTGACCAATTTGTCCGAAGTCGATCTCTTGATCGAAGTAGACTACATCGAGTTAATGGGTCGGTCATTAGCTCAAGAAGTAACCATCGTAACTACAAGTTCATTGGCAGGGCCGAAAGTTAGAGCTCCGTTGGGTGAATGGGGCGGTCATTAGTTCGAAAATTGACTATTATGACCAAAATCGAATTTTTGGATAAAAGTCGATTCTATCGAGTCGATGGGTCGGGTCTTTGGCTCGAGGATCGACCATTTTCGACCAAGTTAATTTTTTTGTTCAGTAGTTGGCCTAATTGGGTGCAATGGGTTGGTCACTGAGTCGAGGATCGGTCCATTTTGACTGAAGTTGACTCTTTAGTCGAGATCGATTTATTGGGTCGATAATCGGGTCATTCGGTCGCAAATCGACTAATTTTGACCAAAATCGAACTTTTGGTCGATTATCGACATCTTGGAGTCAAGGGGTTTAGTCGTTCACATTGGTGATGGCCATTTTGACGCGAAGTTAACTTTTGGGTCGTCGGCTAATCTATCGGGTCGATGAGACGGCCGTTGGGACAAAAATAACCATTTTGACCAAAGTTGACTTTTTGGTCGAAAAGTTGACCTCATCGGGTCGATGGGTCAGTCATCGTGGGTTAAGGATTGATCATTTTCGGACCCAAGTTGATTCTTTCACAGTTAGAGATCGACTTTATTGGCCAAGTAGTTGGTGATTAGGTAAGAATTGACTATTTTGTCCAGGTTTGCCTTCTTAGTGAAATATCGGCATATTGCTCAGTCTGCTATCAGTATAGGTCATATGGATTACAAGACTAATGATCAACCGGTTGGCTTTTCGGGTCAAAAGTCGACATATTAGATCAATGGGTTGCTCGTTAGGTCATATAACTCCACAGCATGCCACTAACGTTAATTATTTTGATCGGTGATTGGATCTATTAGGTCAATGGGCTCATCATCGAGCCAAAGATTAACCATTTCGACTAAAGTTAACTTTTTTGAAAAGTGATCGATTATCGTTGGCCAATAATTTATCATTAGGTCAAGATTTAACTGTTTGGTCAAGAGTCGACTAAATCAGGTCAATGGGCTGGTCATCGGGTCAAGGATTTATCATTTTGACCAAAGTCGACTTCCATCGTGTCGATAGGTTAGTCATTCAGATCCGGAAATTGACCATTTTGAGCAAGAGACTGGCTCTTTTGGTCAAAAGTGGACTCGTCGTACGACGGGGTGGTCATTAGACCAAGACGGCTATTTTGACCCACGAAATTGATTATTTTGGTCAAACGCCTACCATTGACTTTATTCGGGTCATTAGGATCGAGACTAGCACATTTTTGACTAAAGCTTGACTTTTGTACCAAAAGTTGGCTTCATTAGGTTAATAATGGATTTGAAATTGGATCAATGATAGATCATTTTGACCATAGTTGACTTTTGTCTCAAAGATTGACTTATTAGGTCAATAATCTAGTCATTAAGTAGCAGAAGAAAGTAGCATCAGTTAAAATTTGTACCCATGACCGATTGGCGTCAGAGATTAGTCGACTCATTGGGTCAATGGTTCGGTCACTGGGTCAGCAATCGATCATTTTGACCAAAATCGACCTTTTCTACATGAAGGTCGAATAATCGGGGCCGATGAGTCGGTGATTAGGTCGAAATCGGCGATTTCTGATCGAAATCGACTTCTGGTCAAGAGTTTACCTGACGGGGCAACGTGGTTACCATTCGTCGTAATTTTGAAATCGCCATTTCTGACCGGAGTCGACTTTTTTGCCTAAATCGACCTTATTGGTTCGATGGGTTTGGCGCACTGGTCAAGGATCGACGATTTCGACGCAAAGCCGACTTTGCAAGCGAAGATTCAATTATAGATTGATCAATTGCTCATTAGGTCAAAAGTCGACTATTTTGACTGAAATCGTTTTTGAGTCAAAGTCGACTGGGTCGGTCGATGGGTCAGTCACCGTGCCGGGCGATCGATCCAGTTCGTGACCTGCCGACTTTCCGTTCAAAAGCTCGACCTTATCGGGTCGATGAGGCTGGTCATTCGGCTCAAGGAATCGACTTATTTTAAACAAAGTCGACTTTTTGGGCCTTGAAATTCGACCTGTCGGGTCGATGGAGCGGCCGGCTAGTTCAAAATCGACTATTACGACTGAAGTCGGCTATGTGGTTAAAAGTCGATCGACATCAAAGTCGGGGGTCGGGCTCTGGGTCCGAGGATCGTACCATTTTGTGAAATGTCGATTTTTTGTTCGAAAAGTCGACCTTTTCGGGTCGACGTGGTTAGCCATCAGAGTCGAGGAACGACCATATCGACCAAAGACTCGTCGCAGATCGACCTGTACGCAGGGTTAATAATCGGTTATTAGGCCATAAAATCGACCATTTCGACTAAAGCCGACTTTTTGCTGTGCCAGGATTGACGATTGGTCGATCGCGAGGGGGTCGTCGTTGGTCGAATCGACCTTTTCGAACCAACATTTATCTTTGGTCAAAAGTCACCTTACTGGGTTGCGATGAGTCAGTCATTTGGTCAAAAGCTCGATCATTTGATCAAAGCCGAAGTTTTGGTCGAAGTCGAACATATTGTGTCGATCGGGTGGTCATTAGGTCAAAAATTAACCATTTTTGACCGAGGTTAATTTTTCGGTCGAAAGTCGACCAGCTGGGGCACCGGGCTCAATTAGCATCTAGATCGATGACCATTTTGACCAAACTAAGCTTTTTGGTCGAAAAGTAGTTGCAGGGTCAGTCGCGGTCATTAGGTCAAAAAATTAGCTATTTCGGCTAAAAATCACTTGCTAACAGATGTCGACCTATCGGGTCGATGGGAGTTGAGTCAATGGGCCGAGCGGATCGACCATTTTGATCACTGTCAGAAGCTTTTGAGCGAGATCGACTTATCGAGTCGATAATGGTGGTCATTAGGCTGTAATCAACTATTTTGACCAAAATTAACTTTTTGGTCAAGAAGTCGATTCCATTTGGGTTAATGTGTTGGTCATTGGGTCGAGGATCGAATGGAATTTGACCAAAGCCGACTTTTTGGTTAAAGTCGACTCTATCGGATTAATGTGTCGGCCATTTGGGTCGATAATCGGTCATTAGGTCGTAAATTGACCTTTTTGAGCAAAATTATTTTTCTCGATCAAAAGTCGACCAAATGGAGTCGATGGGTTGGGCCAAGGATCGACCAATTTTGATTGAAGTCGACTTTCTTCGGGTCGCGCAGTGGATCGGCTGGGTCAGATGACTTGGTCATCGGGTCAAGAATCGACGATTTAAACAAGGTTGACTTTTTGGGCCAAAAAGTTGAGACTTATTGGGTCGATATGGGCGATCATTAGGTCTAAGTGAAATCGACTATTGGTGACCAAAATCGACTTTCTCCGGCCGTAAGTTGATCCTTCGGGTTAATGGGTTAGTCTTTGGCGCCAAGGATCGACCATTTTGACGAAAGTTGATTTTTGCTTGTGAAAAGTCGACCCGTTGTTGTCGATGGGTCGGGTCATCGAGTCGAGGATCGACCATTTTGACCAAAAGTTGACTTTTTGGTCGTAGGTTTGTATGCGGCTCAGGCCCTCTGGGATGTTGATTCTCTTGCCTCGGATTCTCTCAAAATATTGAAGGTCTTCTTTTCAACTTGTGCAATTTCTCCGCTCGTATTCGGGATTATTCGAAGTCCTCGAGGTCCGGTAACATATTGCGGGATGTACGGCTCAACCGGCAAGATGCTCTTCTACACGCTGTCTCGGCTCCTCGGGGATAGTCTCTGTCGGGACATCCTCCGGGGTTGCTTTCGCAACAAGACTCTTCAAAACTGGTGCATTTGTCTGGCGTCGTGGCACCGATTCTATTTCTGCTCTTCTTGGAATTTCTTTCATCTTTTCTGCTGTTCTTGGAGTTGATCTCCTCTTTTCGGATTCCGATGGACCGATTTCTTCGAAGTGCTCGCACTGACGGCATGCTACGGTCTCTTCATTTTGATCCGGCTGCCTAGCTTGGTCGGCATCTTGCGAATCGCGACGGTTCTTGTTTCTTCGTTGGGTCGGAGTGAGTAGCTCTCTCTTGCCTCTTGAACTTCTGTGGGCATGGCGCTGACTTCGCTTGCCCTGCTGATTTGTGGCAGCCACGAGACTTAGCTTTCTTGTCTCCTGTTTGCATGAGCGGCACTGCGTTTTGCTTTTCTTTTCTTGTTGGTGAATCTGCCGACTTGGGCCATCCGACTTTCATCGGCCTGTCGTGCGGTACTCTTCTCGGTCGAATCGGGGTCCAATTGGTTTCTTCGTACGTAGCTCGGCCGGTGTGAAATCGCAGTCGATCTCAATCACGGCCCCATCCTTCATCTTCTTTTCATCGAGTGCTAGACTCACGCCATTCTTAAAGTTCGAACCCAACCGCCCGTTCGACATTTCCCTGCGAAAAATAAGGGAAAGGATCGAGGTCTGTACTAAGAAACAAGAACGATAAGAAAAATCATTTATCAATGGAAAATTTTTATTTGTTTCTTTCAAATTTTAATAAGAGTAGGAAAAGATGGAGAAAGATCGGGAGTAAGATGATTTAAAAGGAGGGATCAAAATTTTATTATTATGATTTCACATATTTTCTTTTTAACACATTTTTTGTTAACGATTTTTTTCGCATTTTTTATATTTTGGGTTCGGACCACTGTTGCAAATGATTACTCCACCCGTGCTTCTAGGAATGAGACTCCACTTTTTAAAGTTCATCCTTTGAGACATTGAGGTTGCGTAATAGTTCTTCGAATATCGTCCATTTAATTGGAAGCATTGGTCGTTCTCTGCCCGTGGCCGCGGGATTGGTAGGAACCTGCAGGTAAGTCTGTCCCGACCACCCCGAACGGCCCCTCCCACAGTGCAGTTCCAGTTTGCACCTCCTATCTTGCGGTGTGCAAGAATAGGCCTCTTGAGAACTGAAATCGAAGTGCTGGCATTGAATGTCACTTGGGCGGACCCGGTTTATCGTGGGCACGGATCATCTTGGCTTGATACTGAGTTCCAAGTTCTGCCGCGTTGAAAGTCGTTTTCCTTCCGAAGCTTTCCAATTCTTCTAGTCGTAATTTGGCGTTCTCTTACGTAGTGATTTTGTTTACCAGCGCAATTACGAGAGACGGAAGGTTGGACTTCGAGGGAGCCAGGCTTGGCCTCGGACCCGTATACTTGCAAGCGTAGGGCGTGGAGTGAGTTGGAGTTACGAAGGAGATGGGTGCAGCAGGCAGCATAAGGCTTCTAGCAACTTCTCGATGCCCCGATTTCTTTGTGTTGTCGTCCAAGGTTTTCTTTACAGAATTTGGACGAGAGT
This sequence comes from Papilionanthe hookeriana x Papilionanthe teres, assembly GCA_022702705.1. Taxonomy (NCBI): domain Eukaryota; kingdom Viridiplantae; phylum Streptophyta; class Magnoliopsida; order Asparagales; family Orchidaceae; genus Papilionanthe; species Papilionanthe hookeriana x Papilionanthe teres. The sequence goes on along the minus strand of CM040427.1, from coordinate 91,393,652 downwards.
TTTAATGTAAAAGCCTCGGCCATGTCGTTTGCTCTTCGAGTAGTAGATCGTTGAATAGAGCTTGCGAGTCGATCCCGTGTCTTCTGAAGCAAAAGTGTTGATCTTTCGTACTTCTGAAAGTGGACCCGTTATCATGAAGGATAATTCTGCGTGGTACCTCGAAGCGGTGGGCGACTTGATTCTTAAAGAACCGTAGCACATGATGTGCTTTCGCTTCTCTGAGTGGTACAGCATGCCCGCTTAGAAAAGTAATCCGTAGCTGCAAGGATAAAGCGATGTCCTCTTCAAGAAGGCGGTTCTATCGGACCCACGATATACGCACCCTGACACTCAATGGCCATGATGCGATTGTCGGATGTAGCACATTTGGGGGTTGTTGTAGAACCACTCCGATGCACTTGGCCTTGGTGACAACTCTTTGCGGCCTTCACGGTCGGTCATCATTGAGGGCGGGTATTTCCTATTTTTTAATCTTCATCTTCATCTTCGGACACAAGTAGTGAGCGCCACAAAGTCACGAGTGTACTCTCTTTAACAATTTCACGAGCCTCGGGCTCACTCGGGCACCTTAGCCACATCTGGTCAAAAGACATACGTATAACGTGTTGTTTATCAATGCGTAAGACAGAGTTCTTTTCTTGATTTGATGAGCTAATCGACTTGTCGTCGAGTAGGTTTCACACGTTTGCAAGTAATAGTCTATTAATGAGCTGCACGCCGGTCTTGCATTTTCTCTTCTTTGCGCAGTATTTCTTGCTCTTTTTCTGGTTTGTGTATTGTTTCCATGTCGTTGTGTGATAGGACGCTTTCGTCCTTGAGCCAGAAGCCCTTGGTCAATGACTCGTCTTGTAAGCAAGCAAATTCTTTTGCAAATCGGGTAGCATAGCATCTGCTGAGCATTTTCTCTTCTGGAGATCTTGTAGATCGTTACATTCGGAGATACTGCTCCGACGAGTTTCATGGCATACTTGAAAGTGTTGTATCAAGGTCTTGGTTTTTTGGGTACATATTATGCCGGTGACTTGTTGAATGATCAGCTGTGAATCACCGTAGATGTTGATATCGGTTATTCCCATCTGAATGGTTAATTCCGAGTGCAGTTATGAGGGCTTCATATTACTTGCTTCATTGTTCGTACACGATTCGTAGATAGTGAATACCTTAACATCCCCATTCACAGTGTTTATAAATATTAGTCCGATTCTTGCCTTACGGGGCAGCATCATTTGCAAATCTTTGTCTCTTTGTCTTTGAGGATGCTCCGTGAAGTACAGTTCCCGATGCGTCATCGGGGGTCTTAGGCTCATTATACGCCGTCGGGCAAGTCGGCCCGTTAAGGCGATTCGCGGTAAAGGGTATGCGGCAAGAAATCTGCTCTGACTTGTCCCTTTATAGCATGAAGAGGCACGAAAGTTATATCGAATTGCGATAGTATCATTAACCACCTCGCAAGTC